>OY728129.1:153794599-155044599 GCA_963277665.1 Viscum album
CATTGTATGACTGTGTTGTATGCAAGTTTTTCGTTGTTTCTTGAGGTACTGGATCCCCTTAAACCGTCTTTTAAAAATAAAAAAAAAAGATTGGCAGGAGGATTAAGGTTCATAGCCCATAATTTCTCGTTCTTCGTCTGTTCTTCGGATTTTTCCCAAACTGGGACGAATCATATCCTGATACTGGATGAGCTATCTAGTATGATCCTAAGGTAGGTGGTCTCGTTATTTTCATCATTTTTCATGCTTTTTATATATTCATGACTGTTGAGCGCCAACTTTTGGGGTGTTTCATGAACCTGAAATTTAACCCTGTTGTTATCTAGCATGTTGTAGGTAATTTGAATAGGATGGTGTGTTCGTGTGTTACGTTGTACAACTTGGATAGGAACCACCCCTTGGGTGTATTGACATTAATGATTCTTTTATGGGTTTTGACCCAGGATGCCTTGAGGTATTTTTTTTCTTTCCCTTGTGGGTTGTTAAAAATGGAATTGAATATTAATGCAATTGAAATAGAATGAAATTGTAATTCAAATGGTTTCAGGTATGGGATGGAAATTTTTCCTTGACCCTTGAATGTAATTCTTGAATTACTAGCCCACGCGAGTTAAATTCTATTGAGATGTTATAAATGTGAAACAATTTCATGGGTGAACCATGAATCCAATGTGAGTTTCCATGGATAGACTCATACAAGACTTGTTACTGAAATGCCAAGTGAATCATGTATCTAGTATGAGATGCCATGGATGGACTCAATACGCCATGTTATGTCATGGGTGATACTCGGATCTTATTTATCAGATTTCGGGGATGGGCTTAGATAACGGAATATACCACACCTAGAGAGAGGCTGGGTACCTAGGAGGTTCACCGGAATGGGTTTGTAGAGTGATGTCGAGTTTCTAGAGGCTTGCCGGATGGGCTTGTAGGGTGTTGGTGGATTTTCTCCCTGAGAAAATCCTGTTTTCTTGTTGAGTATTCCAGGAACGGGTTCGAGGAATGGTGAACTCATGAATAAAGTGATTAATAAATCTAATGGATACTTGAAGCGACGCCAAGACAAAGAACAGGCTTGGGTTAGTCTTGCTAGTTTTTCTTTTTTACTGCATTCCATGTCACACTATCTTTTTATATATTCACTGACAGATTAGCACAGATCATTGGTTGTTACCTACTGGGATTCAATCTCAAACCCTGTTTGGGCCTTGTTTTTTGGACCCAAGAAGATTATATGGTAGTAGGTAATGAGAAGGGAAAAGGCCCCTGTATAGGTACATGACTTGCTGTTCGGAGTGGGAGCACATGGGAAGAAGCTGAGGCTTTTTTTGTGACCGTGGATACTTTTGGTTTCTTTTTGGTGTTTTGTACACTTGTATTATACCTTAGTGAATTGTACTATCTTTGGCTATTTTCTAGACTCTCGTACCATTTGAACCATTCCATATATGTCAGATCCTTCTACTTGTTCTCTATTTCTGTTGTCTATGGGTTATATACTGGTTACATTTTTCCACTATTGTATGTTTGTAATTCCGCTGTGATGCATTGGAAATGAGGGCATTGTATCCCCACAAACTCACCTAGGCCCTCGCTGCTAGTCGGTAGCCTCTGGCATTTGGGGTGATGCGCATGAGGCCATGTGGCGACCGGTCCTGCTACTAGGTTGTATGGTAAATTGGGTCAGGACGTTACATATTTCATGATTATTATTTTTTACATGATGGAATAATTACTTCTTATATGATAATCAAACTATCAAATTAATTTTAGATATATGATCTGAATATCATCTAGACATTATACATAAAGTTAATTTATTATGTAATTCATTATAAAAAGGAAATAAAAGGAATTCTTAAATTGAAAATGGTCTTTAGAAAGTAAATAGTTGTCTGATATTTATTATTTATAAACTCAAATAACATATGTGATTTCACAAACTCAATATAAGGGACACATTATTTTAAAAACAACATTTTAAATGTTTTAATGGTTTATTTTTTAAATCCTTCACTTATATGTCCATATAATAAGAATTACTTAATGGATTTATTTATCTGAAAATTAATAAATTATAAAGATCATTTATTTAACATTTTACATTTATTATAAATATTTTTATATAAATATTTTTACATATTTTATATGGAATGTAATGACAAATAGGAAAAAAAGATCGTTATCTTTAAAATTGTATTTCATTAACAATTTTCCCGACCAAAATATACATTATTTGATGTTTTTATTCCTTAATTATTTTAATTTATCAAAAAAGTATAATCACATTTTAAATTATATTAGTATTTTCAAAATGGTTATTAAATTGAATATATATTTCAATACCCATAAATTATTTCTTATGGGTGAAAATATTATTTTCTGAGTGAAATATTCTAAACTTCATTCATTTATGTTCTATGATCATTTTTTGGTTCTTGGGTATTGTTTATGATGATTGGTTAATCTTTTAGAATGCATTGGTGATTGGGTCTATTATAAAACTCTATTGAATTTTGTATGATTTATGTTGCATGTTGACCATGGAGGTTATTTCATTTGTAACTGTGAAGGCCAGTCCTTCAGTAACTATGGAATTTATTCCATTTTTAACTATGAAGTTTGTTCCATGTGTAATATTTATGGTTATTATATTTTCAATATTTTGAAGAAAATGATACCTCAAGTTACACATATGATTTGTCTATGATTTATATGAGTTTTCTAACAAAATATTATAATTTCAAAATGGCATGAAATGAGATTATTTTTAAATTAAATATTTTTCCACTTATTAAGGGTGAAAATTTAAAAAAATATTGAAAAAATAATCAATAATTCTTCATTATTGCAATGAATCCATTATTAGTTCCCTTTAATATTTTTTAATGATATTTTCTACTAAAATCAATTGATAGTTAATATGATTTACTGACTAACAAAAAATTTATACTGATCCTAATGTATATTATTAAAAACTAAAATTTTTTATATTTAAGGACTAATGGGTTTATTTATTTATTTTTATGCCTTTTAATATTAATTTTTTAAACCATCCATCATTTTAAAAAAAATATTAGGGTTTCAATGATGACTATGAAAGATGATGATAAAAAAAATACTGGAAAAGGAAATCTAGTTATAGTGAGAATAATTTGATCTTAATATAATTACTGTTGATAGGTAAGATCATTCCCTAATTATATAATAATCTATTCCTAAAATATCCTTGTGTTTGTAAGTGGTATGACATTTCTTTTTTATGTTTTTTTTCTTCGATGGTTGAAATTTATTTAAATTTATTGATATAAAATATATAATAGTAATGATTATGATTTTAGAATTGGATCTGGGAGTATGGATTTTGATTCATTATAAATAACATAAGGTTCATGATAAAATTATTGAATAACAAATTATTTCGTAGATAATATTAACTAAAATACCAAAATCATCAATCCATAAACATATCTGCAAGTTAACCTGAATAAAACATGATATTGAACCAATTCATAAAATTAGTTTCATCAAATCAAGGTCCCAAAATAAATATAATGATCATAAAAAAAAAATTCAAACTAGAAAAAATAAATAAATTCATATAACATTTCAACCAAATGATACTTATTAATCCTAAATTGAAAACCTAAAGTATGAGATCACATATGGAGGAATCTATTTATATGAAATGCCTTAGAGTATATTTATCCCATAGAAACCAAGTAATTATTTCATAAAAATATTTATAATATATTTAAATAAAACCATTTACCCTAGGATTTAATTTTAGAAATATCATATAAAAATGGTTTATATGGATGTTAATTTTAGACACATGTAGGGTTTGAGGATAACATACACTTAAGGTGGTCACCCTCCAACCACTATAAGATTATAATATTTTTAAACGAGCGCATCATCAATATAAATATACTTGAATTTTTAAACCAAGTAGTATATGTGCTTTTGAAGTATAAAAAATTAGTATAATTCATATCTTATATCCCTTAATATATAGAGGATCCATTGGTGTTTTCTTTCATTAATCCCATTATATGGATTAATAATAATAATTATAATTACAGAAGGTGTTACACATAATACTAAGGTAAATAAAATCATGAATAATTGGTATTAGAAAACTATGTTTCTAATCACAGGGGTAGGGAATGTAAATAATAAGTCATGGAATTTTGATCGGATACCTAACAACCAACCATTTTATTGGAAAAAGGTGTACTAAAACACATTATTTGGAACTAAAAAATTCTTTATCTTAAAAAGATATTTAATATTATTTATATATTAATGAAATTATTATAATAAAAAATATGAATTTAAAAAACATATCAAATTTCTCTAATTGAATAAAAATATTTATAATTAATGGACATCAAACCATTCCTATAAACATGATTATTATTTAAATAAATTAATTATAGTGATAATCATGTTATACATGTGTTTAAAGAAAGATAATTATAATAATATTTTAACAATTAAACTACATCATATGACTAAAATTAAAATCAATCAAAATCATTCTTAACAATATTAAAATATTTTAATAATAAAATTATTTTGTGGAAGCACACAGTTTTAATTAATTTTACAATGATCCTAATATATTCTAGACAAACTCCTTTAGAATATAAATATAGGAATTTGTTACACCATTGAAATAATTATATTAAATTAATTTGAGATCAAGAGGTGATATAATTAATCTAGTTGATTAAATTAACTATCCTATGATAAGATATTTGGGGGATTTATAATAATTACATTGAGATAGAGTGAATATAGAATGAGAAATGAAAATATCGACATTTATAAACATATAATAAACTATTTCATTATCTTAATATATATAAATCCAATATAGTCAATCATTTATAAAATATCTAGAATATGAAAATAATATATTAGACCTAGTGGATTATATAAACATAAAATATGAGATGATTATTGGGTGTACAAACCAAACCCAGTTAAAACTTTTTATCTCAAAGCCCACAAGATGTCATCAAAACCAATATTAATGGTGGATCATATGTGAGTAATGAGATAATAGGGGGAGAAAACTAATATATTTTACCTAATTTAAATGATGAGTAAATATCATGTTGATGGGTTTTGTAGGATATATTTCTCAGATGAAAAGAACATTATTCCCCCAAAAATAAAAATAAAGTCTAGTATATCTCTATTGTGTACCCAATTCAAGTACATGATGTAATTAATGAGGTTTAATGAATGTATATGTCCCACATGGGTCCTCTAGGTACCTAAAACTAGTGCATTGTGCACCGAGTGTTGTCAAGCATCCTGGAAAACTCTTCCCTATTCTCCCATATTCCACAAAAATCTCATCAACTCCCTCAAAAATAAAAAATAAACCCATATTAGAATCAAGTATCCTAATATTTATTGGGAAAATTAAACTATAATGTTTATAACTGCTTTAAAACCTTTTGATTATGGTTCACTTTACTAAGGATTATTAATAAGCATTCGATGGGAATCTATCGAGTCATTAACTCTTGTTTTAAACATCACACTATTAAGTCTCGTCTTATATATATCCTTGATACCATTCATCCCAAACAATTATATTTTATTTCTCTATAAAAATTTCCACTCTAGTCGACAATACCGATATGATGTTCTGTATATGATGCAACAATATAAATTTCAAAAAAATCATACCGAATCTTGTGTGTTGGATCACATACATACCTCTTTAATTGATTATAATTGATAGTGTTATACATTACCTCGACCATTTGAGTTTGATTAATATATTCTATTCACACAATTTAAAAACTATTTTTATATTTTTTATTTAATTTATTAATTTTTTCCAACTATCCAATGTTTTCTCCATGTATTTGGGTAATTATTATTTAAAACATAATTTTAAAAAATAGAAAAAGTTAAATTAATATTTTTATTTTCTAGATGGATTTTATTCTGTGATTAAATTTTTGAAGAAATTAGAAAAATTAACCTTTAATCAGACAAAGTAGATAGGTTCAAATGAAAACATGATTTGGTTTCCATGTGCTGGTCAATGCATGACTTGGAATAGTGATGGAGTGGAATTCCTGGTACATAAAGGTATAGAATGAGGAAACTAATATATATGATCCATGTAAATTTTTATTTCAACAATTGATATTGTAATATCATATATTAATTGGATTAGGCTCAATTTGTTCTTCATTTTGGGATACCTGATTATGTGTAACAGTTCATACCTTTTTAATATTGTCGATTGATGTCGATCTTCATGTTATCTTATTTATTTATGATTTCTCCCCAACAATGTAACTACATAATTTAACATTACATATCATTGATAATAGATCTCAATCCTACTACATCGACAAAGAGACAACGTCATTTCTTATACCCTTACATCAAGGACTACTATGGAATCTGGAGAATTCATAGGGGCCACCAGAAATTCATTCTATCATGTTCAATGTGACACAAATAGTATTCATGTAAGGTACATGAGTCTTTATACTTGATTATCTACCATAGTTTTATGGATGAACCATGTTATGGGATATGGATAAATTGAGTTTCTAGCATCAAGTAACCTTTATGCCATATAGGTCCTCATATTAGTAGGGAGTATGGTTTTAATCACTTATGATGTGTTATATTTAGTATATGGATAGAAAATTTATGATTTTAATTGTATAACATGATTTATGGGGTTATGTAGATATGATGGACTACTGTCTTTATGGCGATTACACCTAAGTGGCGCTTCATGAACAACAGATAATAAATTGAAAAAAAGTCAATGAATGTTGTGGCATGATGATCCTTTGGAAGTATAATTTTTAGATGATTAATTTAACAACATCCATGATAATGGAGTTCTACATAATTATGAATAGTATTTCACTATTGATTAATAGTGTATGAGATTTTATTTGGGTTTATGAAGAGCTTTTGTAAAGGTGACCTTCATTACACTATGGATAATATAAAAGAAAATATTATTTATGTGAGAGTTATATTTTTTAGAATATGGATTTAGACACATAATAGTGGCACATAATATATCAAATAATTGTTTTTATTTAGGTGTTTCCCCTTCACCATAGTACCAACTCCATTTTTTAGTTGACATCAATGGATTTCTGCTATATAGTAGTATACGTTCTACACCTTAGAAATCATATATAAAAAATTTGGATGTTTGATATTTTCACTACATGAATGATTTAAAACGTATATCCCATGCAGAGACACATTTTGAAGATAATATCTTTACACAAATATGTGAGATTCATATATAAAATTGTCAACCATCCCTCTTATGGAATTAATTATACATTCAAATTGAAACAAATAGAGGATCACATGACGATATTGGTTCCCTTACTTGACATGTTGAGGTCAGATCAATAACTAAACAAATACACCATTCCATAGGATATGGGAAAGATACCATAACATAGTAGTAATATACAATAAATTGGAGTAATTATCCTAAATTAGTTGTACAGACACACATCTATAACCCCACTCAATATTTAAATGTAAAGCAGTTGAAAACAATGCATGAATACATCTTATATCCCACAAAGTAGTATGATAGTAAAATACTTAATATATAAAAAGGGTCTTAATAAAATCCTAAAAAATTTTTTAAATGGTTCAACCAACTCCAATGGAGAGTAATAATGTCCACTTCAATATCTCAATAAAAACCTCGGTTTATCTAGCTCACTAAGTTCTGCCTGCTTTGGTCCTCAAGGGACTCTGTCAAAAAACATGTGATCTGTACAATACACAACATGTGTAGGAAATCCCATGAAGGGATGAGTATAACAATACACAGTAGGTTCCCAATGTACCCAAAAAAAATGGTAGAAACTGAAACACAATGGTCAACTCAACCTTGATATATGGAACATAATTGTGAGAGAAAATCCATCTCCAACCATCTTCATCTATACCTAACTAGTCAACTCATTCAATAATGTTTATCTACCAAAACATGGGATAACACTGCATGAACTCCTAGAATTTCCCAGAAATACTAATCATAGACTTTGAGTATCATGAGATTTAGACCTCATAGTTAGCTACATGATTATACTCAAGGATATAAATGTATAACATGACTAGGAGAACACACTCCATGAGCTTAACCATCCCATATGGTACCCATCCAAGAGATACACCCCATTAGAAACATCTCTACTGTTCTGAATAGTACTTCCTATAGAATGTTATCTATCTGGAACAACTCACTATATCAAACTCTCATGAACAACACCAAATGACCATTCATCACAACCGTAGGCCATGAAATATTGTAAAAAACCAAAGTGGAGAGTCCCACTACCCACCACTAAACATAGTTCAGGGATCACAAATTCAGTATATGAAATGTGTGTATCCTATTTAAAGAGAGAGATTATAGGGACCCTCACCTCCCCATTTCACTTCTGCTGAGGAAATACTAAATCCCAAATAACCCAGAAAACCCCTATTTTACATGTGTGGAGTGGTCAGGACCACACCCCATTGAGGTACAAATAACTCATAACTAGTTATAACAAGTTAACAATGGATATGATTTCTCCTCATAACATTGAACCATATCCATGGGAGCTCTAATTTTAATAGAGGATGCACTACCCACTTTTACTTAAATTTAGTGGGCTACAACTCCATAAATAATGCCTTGCACCCTAGTTTGATAGGGTAGTACCACTCAGAGGATAGAGGACCTACACCATGATATTATATAGGAGTACTAATCTGTAGATAGAGGGCCCAAACCCTGGTATGATAGAAAAATTCCCCTATACCACTATGATCACAATGGTGGCATACACCTTGACACAACATGGTTGTACTGACCCCAGGCTAGAGGACCCACTCCCTAGTTCTACAGGGGAGTACCAACTTTTCTGAAAAAATACATATGGAGGACCCTCTCTTTAACATATAAGGGGAGATTTGAATCCTTGGACATAGGACCCACACCCTAACATGGAATGGGTGGACATACTTAATCTATACATCACATATGGGGGACCCACTGTCTGACATAGTAGGGGAGTACTAACTCTATGGATAGATGACCGACAACCATTTCCAACATGAGAGTACTAAATCATCTGGATATTTAGTATGTATAAACAGCACCATATAAGGGCTGGGAATATCTATTTACCACCACATGAATGAAATGTGGAATTTGTTCCTTGATCAATCAAGGGAGTACCAACCCAGGTAGGACAAACCCATGGGTATAGAACCCACACCCATGAGGTGGGGAGTTACATTTCAACCAAGAAGTGAGTTTAGGGAATCATTCACCCCACTACATTATGGGAGTTCTAGTCCTGATGCATCTCTATAAGATCTACCACAATCATTTGTATTAGTCAAGTTCCACTATAAGGAGAATCACACTCATCATTCCTCACATCACAAAAAATACTTGGGTAGGAGACCCCCTCTAATACAATAGTAGATCACCACTCTACCATCATAAAGAGTCTATAGGAACCAAATACTAAGGTTGTAGAAAAGGGTAACAACCCTGGATTGAACATTGTGATCCACTGTGATCACTAACAAATGTTAAGAACCACTATTACAATGTCATTCTCAAATCATACCACATCATATTTCATAAAAAACTAAGATCACCACCATGTTCTACATAAAAAAATTATTATTATAGTGTACTCTTAATCCTGAATTTGATTTCCATTGAATTTGATATGTATGGTAGAAGATCTTGAGGTACACATCATGAACCGAGTCCCACACGGTGTGTGAGCTCACACGTGACCCTATTAGTGTCTATATTTCATAGCTTCATTGGGTATATGAGCGTATATAGCATATACATGTGGTACACATTATTTTGGCCTCACTCAGGCCCTCAACCATGTAATTTATTCCCACAGATAGGCCAGAAGTGTCTCACACATTGCATGCACCCCAAGGTACATGGCATGTCTAGGATAAATGTTCACTTGGCCATATATTTTTCTTATTTAGATGTCTAGAACTATGTACCTATGCACTTGGGTCGTGTATATCTACACATCCTTGTATTATCACATAGATTACCTGGATATTTCCTCTAGCCACGCGAAATGGGCTCACTACATGGCGTGTATCCTTGAAACAAAAAGATTAGTCCCCAAAATTAATCTTACCCGAATAAGAAGAACAAGTGGTGTTTCTAACTGCTTTACACACCATGTAAATAAGAATTACAATATAAATTTTCCTTTGAGATACAAAAATCACCCTGGATTCCCCTGAAACCTATGTATCATCCTACAAAGGATCACTATCAATCGCAACATCTCTCTACAACTTTAAAAAAAATCATAAAAATGGGATAGAGAATAAAACTAAAATAATCCTAGTTCATGGTGAAAAAATTAATGTTTAGGTTTATAATGATACCCATATCATTATTATCCTATATTTTTTGATGGTCGGTGTCAAAAATAGATATCTGCAACACCTCTTGGCCTCAAATGTTTCCTCTGTTAGACCACCACTCCAAAGGGGGAAGAGAGAGGGATTTGCATCCCCTATTTCATGTGAACCAAATGGGTGGGTAAGGGTAAATGAAGTATTAATTTAATTTAATTTAATTAATAACTCCTCATTTAACAATCCACCGCCAACTCGCCTCTGATAGAACACCTAGAACTGAAAATGTTTATGTCCTGACGTTGGTAAAGATGGTGTTCTGAACACAACTGTGGTGTCAAAATTCAGATCCAAAACTCCTCTCGGAAGGTATTCTGCATATAAATTGAAACTATGCATGTGTGATAAAAATATATTTAATACATTTCATATCATTGTTTTGGGGATCGTTGGGACCCAAAATCCTATGTTAACTCAACGCCTCTCATTGGAAATATTATAAAAAAATTCCAATGATTTATAGGTCAAATAATCATTCCTTAAATTCTTCCCACCATAAGACTTATTGTCCTTAATAAGAGAAATACTATGTACAATGGAAAAATTATGAGCTCTCCATTTGAACTACCATGTATATGAGCTCACTAAGGGTTCCCGTGTTACCTAAAAGCATGTACTCAGGTGAACCACCAAATCCAAACCACCCCCATATCATGCTCCAACTATGTCAGCATCATGTAACAAGCGAAAAATGACTCATAAACTATGATATTTATAAAAAAAACTCCATGTTATGTATGTATTCATATGGTCAAGTGGTACACCACGTCACTAACCTGAATTAGATACCAATGTAACCCCATAGTTCACCTCCACCCAGGGATTAACTCAACCAAATACATCTCAAGTATATTTTATAGAAGGATGTTGATAAAAAAGTGTGGGTACCTAATAAAATAGGACTTCCCATCTATAAACACTGGGTCTTACCAGGCTCTTCGTCTGTTAGCCCCAACCGTAACATACCATGACAAACCAATAAAACCACCACATTTACAAGTTGAATCCAAATTAAGTATGGATAGTAGGAAATCATTCCACACTACGAAAAAATAGTTCCTTCTAACTCTACTAATACATAATGATTCTAAGAAAATATCTCCATCCAATAGAGGATCCAAGCATAAGGTTTATGTAGAAAATATTCGGTAACAATTTCATGATCTACACTAAACATACAATGCACAAACCTTCCCCAAATATATAAGTCAATGGAACTCTTCCACCACACCTCAACATTATCCCCCTCAAATAGGCCAGGGGTTGGTGACCAATGACGATTTGGGATTTCACACTTATGGGAGATCTTTTCCAAAGGGAATTTTGGATAATGCCTCTCATTTGTGTTATATTCCTAATTTTCATTGGCCACCTTCCCCTGGCCTATTGGAGATGGCCATGGGGTAGTCAGTGGGAAATCCTTAGAAGGTCGAGTCATGAAAATTAGAGACCCTTCAATAATGATTAACAATAATAAATATCGAAGGATATATGATAAATATGAACTTTAAGTGGGAATTATAATAAAATAAAAGTCCATCTACTATGTAAAATATGAACATATGTTATTTACATTATATTATTATAACATATGAGGATATATAGAATATTTCCATGAAATAGTTGAAGATACAGTATAAGAGAATAATCAGTATCATCCATGGGGATTTGTTGTCTTGCGTAATTTTTTTCAATTTCTAAAAGTGTAAATTTTACATTTATTGAAAAAATAAAATCATGTTTATTTTTCATTAATTTAAAATATTATTTGTATTATTACATTCTATTTTCTATTCTATGGTCTTTAATTAATAATGGCTTCCAATAAATTTATTATGAGGTTCTACTGTCATATAGTGTGTTGGAATTAGTATAAAGGGGTGTGTGTGACAGGTCACAATTTGTCTATGGTTTTAAGTTTTCTAATGTAATTTCTTTAAATGGATTATTTTATATTTTATTCCCATGTAACTTAGCTTGTGTGATGATGGATAGGGAATGATATGAAATGTAACAAAAAATAGTGGGGTCAAAATAATGAAATAAATATTCCTTTCACATAGGGGTAAAATATATTACAACTTTTTTGTTCATATATTTCCCAGATATAGAGGTTAGTGTGAATATGTTGTCCATGATTATGCTGAGAGTTTGAGATAGGTACCCTACGAATTCCAGTAGCCAAAAATATTATTTATTTCTTAAATAAGGTTGAGTTATTCATAACTTTTAATAAACTATCCATGGATACAACTCTATTTCATTTATCCATTATATTTATATTTTTTTATATGAATTCATCCATCTAGAATACTGTTAATTTTAATTTATTAAATTATAAAACTATCTCTTGATTTAATTATAAATCTCCTATTTCTCATGGGTTCAACCTTAAAATATGAAATATTTATAATAGTTTTTGGTTGTTTTAATGATTTTTTGGATTCATTATTTTCAATTTTTTTCAAATTTGACACCATAGAAGGTAATGACACATAAGGTCCCATTTATTTTTCTAACATTTTTTCTATGATGTATGATACAATAATAATTAAATAGTCTCGTATAATAATTTCCCTCCCATATTTTTAGTTTTTTTACATTAATTTTCTTTTATATTTTTTTATTTCATTTTTATACATGTTATTATTCTTTATGGTTGATGAAACACAATGAATATTCAGTGAAATTGTTTTTATACTTAGCAGGAACGATTCCCAAAATAATAAATAATTCTAAAGAAAAATTTATCAAAAATGAAGAAACCAACATTAATACCCACGAGATTAATGGAAATGACACAATGACCTCGAAATAACATTTGAGGAGGAATAAAATTATTTAGAATTTTCATTCAAGGGATCTTCGGATTGTAAGTATATGTACATTGAAGATATTTAATATGATTTGGGGATTTATTTTGAAAATGTCCATGATTGATACATAGTCTAAATATGATTTTAAGGTAGGAGATGTGTGAAAAAAAGGAATATATTATATAGAGATACCCCAAACACAACATTATTTATTGAATAAATAAATAAGAATAATTTATCCATGATGAAGATGACATTGGATTGAGATTTTTTGACACATTGAAAAGCTTTAAAAAAATTATATAGGGGTGGTACATGATTCCTACAGAGAATTTAAATGAAGAATAAACACCACCATATATGCCATTGTAGTATCAAATAGAAGTAGAAGGAATGTTTTTCGAAATATGGATATACCCAGAGTTAGTCATGATAACTTTTAAGATATTTGTATTTTTATACCAATTAAAAGATTAAATTAAGAATAAATGAAAGTATAAAATCAATTTATTATTATTAAAGTAAAGGATATGTTGGAATAATTTAAATAGAATATTATAGAAATCCAAGAAATGGGAAAATGGAATATGATAAATAAGACTCATGAGTTATTGTAAACCATTCCATGGGTTTACCCAATTTTTGGGAGTCTACATAATAATTTTTTAATGATATTTCTAAGAGCATTTTGGAAGGTAAGAAATTTATTTCACAAAAAATTTAGAATTTGATAATTTTGAAATATTTTTCTTTATACTATAATATTTTTATGAGATCCAATGATGTAAACCCTAGTAGAATGTAATTAAAAATGAATTTTTTAGAGAAAAACATAGTTTTTTATATCATTCTATAATTTTTTTTATTGTTGGAGTAACATTTAGGATGTAGTTCTTATTACAATATTGTTTTTATGGTTAAATTAATAATCCTTGTAATTTCAATGTGATTTTTACTTATTTGGGTTCATGATTGAAATATAAAAGTTAGAAAAATATTAAAATAAGGATAAGTTTATAGGGAATGTGGAGTGTTTTTTGGGAGTAATTAATTATTTTTCGCATTTATTTTAAAATTTTATATTTTGAATTTAACTAAAAAAATGTGTGCCCACACATAGATTTTTGAAATAATTTTATCTATGTTACAAAATAATTAATTAGGAATGCTTATATTCCATGTTTTATATTCCGTTACTTATATGATTGAATGAGTAAAAAAATTATTGATTTTTTTTGTAATAGTAGGTTTATTGATTTTATGAATAATGATTTTGGGTGGCTTATTTATTTTTTGATGAAATTTACTTTATCATATTACATTCTTTATAATTATAAAATTAAAGTGCATTATTTGTCTATTATTATTTATTCCATGAGTAATTGATGATTATATTTTGGTTCCCATTACTGAGAGGTTTCTAAAATATAATTTTAGAATACTTAATATACGATATTTCATGGGATACTCATGGGACATTTAAACCTCCTAAAAATTTAATTAGTACCATATCATGTAATTGACCTAATGTATTCATATCTATAATAAATGATTAAATTTTTTATTGAATCCCTTTATCTTTAAGATTCATTTTTTCATTTCATATTTCGTTGAAGACCATGGTATATATATGATTCTATAAATAGGGAAGATAAAAATTACATGTATTTATTATACGTTCCAAAAAATTATTTTTCTTTGTCAAGGTATTCAATGGATTGTGTGTGGGGGGAGTTTATCAATGGTGGAAATAATTTTTATTTAGAGAGATTATTTTTTGTGTGTTTCTTGAGTTGTGTGAAGGTTAATAGTATTATTTTTCTCATTATTCATTTCAAGACTTATAAAATTGAAAAGCATTAAATAAATCGATTTCATTAGAAAGAAAAATATTTAGAAATTTTTTGAAACATTATGTTGTGTCTTGCATAGGTAAAAATCAAACATTACAAGCCCAATGATCATTTTAGAACTACTATATTTAGTGACATAATGAGACCATTTGGGGTTGGGTGAGGGATGTATGATTTTTCCTAACTGTACAATTAAAAAAATGAAATATTATAATGATATAATATGCATTCATTAATTCTAATTTCATTTCATTATAATAAAACTTTTAGTTTTAGATATGGGTGATTCCATGATGATTTTTTTAATACAAGTTCACCTTTATATATCATGTAATATTATTAAGAGATTAACATTATTTTATTACTTAAATGATTTATTATCATTTAACTATAACACATGAATCGCATAGTAATGTTATCTATAATGTGATTCCCTCATAATTAATTGTGGAAATTTTCCTTATGGGGTGGGGATTTGAGATTCAATAAAAAAATTATAGGATCATGTACCTGAGGTTTGCGAAAAGCCCTATTATGTTGTTACCTTGTGTGATGAGACAAAATTAATTTTAATGTGATGAGAATCACAAGTTTAATGTTTAGTGATAATATTTTATTAATTTTTTTGTATATATAGAGTAAACCCATTTATTTTAAAAGGTAGATGGAAAATATATGGATTAACAGTTTCACTAAAAAATGAGGAATTGGACATATATATTTATAATAAACATGAATTCTCATTCCTTCATTGATAATATTTCAATTTTATTGTAAATTTAATTTAATTAATGGTATCGTGGGTGATTTTAGAGATTTTAGTTGAGATATACACTTAATGAAAAAAATAGTATATGTGTGTCAGTATTTTTTGACAATATTTAATTTACATTTTTATTGGAATAATATTTATTAATTTATTAATTTAATTGATTAATTTTTCCTAACCGTTTGTCAATTATTTTTCATTTCTTAGTAAATTATATTTTAAAAATAATCAGGATAAAATAAAAAACTATTAAATAAATTATTACAGTTTTTAGGAAGGGTTTTATTATTTTATGAAATTTATGTTTTAGGAGGAAAAAGTGTCATTTAATCACTTTTTAAAGTAATTTTAAAATAAAAAAAGTATCTAGTTTCCATGAATGGGACAAAAAAAGACTTGGAATACTGAATGAGAGAAATGTATTAAGAATGGAGGTATAAGGAATGGTGGGAAGAATGTTTGATGTCCATGGTGGTTATTATTTAAGCCACCAATGCAGTGATATCACATATTAATAAGAGAAAATCCTTTCTGAATATTTATTTGGGAAAATAAGATAAAAAAGAAATGTTCCTACATGATTGTATGATGTCATTTTGTGTCAATCCCCATTACATTATACTAATTTATTTATCTATACCAATACTATCTAAACTACACTATGGAACCACCATAATTGTTGATGATAGAGCTCGAGCATACTTCATAGAAGGATAGAATGTTTTGTATCCTATCCCCTTGAACATTCATCTATTATATACATTAGATAATACATTGAAGTATTAAATGAAATAATACCATATCATAATCACTATGATGCATATGAAATTTCTAGTAAATTTTCAAGTATTTTAATAGGAGTATTCACAATGTATGTATGGATAAACTATAGAAATAACATTGTATAAAAGAATGTTGAGGTGTTTAGTATCCACATTTTCATATAGGTCTTTGGTTTAGAATGGAAATGATTTTTTCCTTTAATGTTTTATCAAAATTAGTCATGTTTTTCTAAAAAGTGTTTTATTTTACACCAGCGAGTTGTTGTGTTACATAGATACAAATTTGTGATTGTTGATGGATTATTAAACTAAAGATGGGTGTCATATACTATTGATGAAATTGAGAAATAATTCTTTATGAAGGCTGTGAACTAATGCTCATAGTCAAAGAAATGGTTGAGAAGATTTTTGTAATGATGTAGATGATGATATATTCCTATAACATATAGAATACTGCATCACCATGGATGAACATAAAAGGATATCATATTTTGAGGCTTCTAGGGTCATGGTGAATGTGATTCTCATTTAATTGTAGCTAATAGAGAATAAGATATTAATTTCATCTTATTTTGAGATTTTTTTCAATGGTTTCAACTATATAATGTAGGATTTATATTTTAAAATTATTTGGTTTTCTATAGAGTGGTTTCCATTTGTTGTATAATCAAATCCACAATGCAAATGTGGTTTAGTGAATTTAGATACACTATACTATAATTCCCATGATACAAAATTAAATTTTAAAAACATATCAATGTTTAATATTTTTTCACCATGAATGAAATAAAAGGTAAAAATAAGGTAGAGATGCAATGAGATGATAATTATTTAGCTACAAATTTGTGAGATATAAATACAAAATGGATGAACATTTCTCTATTTGATTAAAAATGATACATTCGAAATGTGGTAAATTTATTATCACAAGGGTAAATCGAAGGACGATTAAAGGTGATGAAAGGATATGAAATTTAGGTGCATATATGTCAGTTATAATTTATAATATCAGTTATATATAACTATAAAATACCAGATATTATGAAAAATGGTAACCTTAGTTATCTATTTCATATGATTCAAACATATGAGGATATATTTAGGATAATGTTCCATCATTTTAATTGAATTTTGATGAGGATGATAGACATCGTAACTTGATCTATGTAGTAAGACTTTATAGTATCAATTTGGTTAATTGTATAGAATTAGATGTTCTAAATTTGGTATTCAAAAAAAATTCATGAAAGAAATTAGAACATATATTTCTTTTAGTATAACATAATATTCCCTCTTCTATGGTTCTGATTTATTAATTATTAACAATAAATCTATTATGTTTGGATAATATAATAATATAATGTGTAATATGTATAAGCAGGGGTGTTACATGCCTCAGTTCTTATATGACTATATTTTTTTGTATTTATTTTCATTTTTCATTGTATTATTTTAAATATAATTCCATTTTTTCCTTGATAGACTAGTCAAATATAAGGGATAATATCCAATAAAAATATAAGGGAGTGTGATAATGAGAGATTAAATCACTCCACCCTTCTCTAGGGTATAATGTTTAATATGTCTTTTCATATTATAAATTTATATGGTAGAGGGATATGAAGACCAAGAATGTTCTTCTTTTTAATGAGAGGTGTATCTAGATATCCTAAGTTGACTTCTAGAAAGAAATATAATTTATTTGGTGAGTGATATAATGTTCTCATTTATTTACATAAAAACCATCCCTGTATATTTTTTTCCCATAAACCATTATTTTTGTTTTTAAATCCATCCATTCAATCACTAGTAGTTTATTTTAATTTTGATAAAAAATATTGAAAATAATTATTACATAACATGTTTTCAATTATAATTATTTTTTTCGTTATTTTTTTAACAAATTTATTTGATTTCATAAGATGTTACTAAACATGCACAAGACCCTCGACCTAGTTGGTGAGGACTCGCTAGGTGCATCCAAGAGACCCGGGATCAAATCCCGGTGGAGGCTTATTTCTGGGTTACTGTAGCAGTACTGTAGTAGGCACTGTAGCAGTACTGTAGCAGGCACTGTTCGGTACTATAGCAGCCAGAACTATTCATCCATCTGGGCCTTCGGGCCAATGGTTTGGTTCTCGGGTCCTGCAAGGCTTTTGGGCCACCCAAGGCCTTCAGGCCAGTTGATTCTCAAGGCCTTTGGGCCACATTAAGGCCATAGGGCCACCCCAAGGCCTTCGGGCCACATGAATGCAGGCCCAGACACACAACAAAAAAGGAACAGCCCTAGATGAGGATTCAGAGCAGGTACACCCACCAGAGCAGAGCCAAATGGATTGTCAGAAAGAGAGGGTATGGCTATGCCATCGGTACCGGCCGGTGCTTGCACAGGAAGCCTAGCCAGATGGTCATGAAAAAGGTGGAGTTCTACTATCAAGATGCAGATGCTGGGGAGGGGCAGTTTCTTATAGATAGTCTGGTTGATTTCCCTAAGACCTTCGGGTCATGTAATCTCTTAAGCCTACAGGCAATGTAATCTTTGAGCCTACGGGCCTTGTAAGGGTTCCCTCTCATCCCTTGAAATGGGGGTTATCAGAAATCAATAAAAAATGAAGGCCTTCGGGCCATTCAGGCAAAAAAAGGATGTTACTAAACATAAAACCATAGACAAGGTATTATCATCTTTTTTAAGGAAACTTTTATAAATTCAAGTCAATAGTATAAGGCAATAATTTCTTTTTCCTATATTCAGTTTTTACATTTTATATTAGATTATTTTTATGTTTGTTATTCCTTTTATGTGTTTAGTAATTTGTTTTCGGTTGGAAAAAATTCATTTTATATTAGATATGGAGGAATATGTTTTACCAATATCATAGACCATTAAATTCAAATGAAAAAATACATGGTTCTATAAGTAACATGTAATAAACATGTACCCATACTCTATGGAGTACAACACATGACTCCATATCCTAGAATTAACTTTAAAGGAGTTGTATAAAGATTTATAAATGATAGACAAGGAAGAAGAGGGTTTAAAGTAGTTTTTTGATGAGGATTACATGATTAATGTAGAACATGGGGAAATATCTACGAGTAATAGTGATATTAGAGCTTAATATGGGATAACATTTACATATAAAGTTAAATAAATTTCTATAAAATATCTCCACACCATTTTATGCTATATGGGATATGTAAAAGATGAATCAATAATTTATGAAAAATTGTGCATGAAGGGTTTTCTATTACAAACATAAGAAATAAAATTACAAAAATGATAGAGGAGAAGTAAATATAACATGTTGAAATAATCTATGAAGAAGAACCACTTCCACCAATCAAATAACAACATGAAAAAGAAGTACACGATGATTTTCTAGACATGGAAATAAGAATAATAATTTTTATATCTGTAAAATAGTTTATATTTTTGATACTTTTTTAAAATTATAAATAAGTAGAAGAATAATACGAAAAGTAAATCCTATATATTGAAATCTATTAGTTAAGGGAATAATTTAAAAAAAAGAAGAATAAAATAATAAAAGAGAAGGAGGATATTTATCTAATATAGGTGCCTAATAAGTTATTTTTCATATCCATGGGAAAAACAAACTCTATGGACACTCCTAACAAACATTTTAAGGATATTTCAAATAGTGTGTTGAAATAAATAAAATTAAATATACTATAATGTCATAATTGAGTAAATCTAATCCAGTTAGCTTTATACCATAATCTTATTATGATATTTAATAAAGATATTTTGACCATAAACACCATATCAATATATATCAGTTGGAGGAAACCTATGTTTTTTTATCATATTTGAGTAATATAGTTATAATTATTGTAATCTCATAAACAATAATTATTCAATTCAGTTATTTTTTATGAAAAAATAGAAAAAAAATTTGGTTTTAATTGGTTGTATAATTTTGTTGAAAATGATGGAATATACATAAGAAAAAAATAAATTGAATAGAGTATGATGGTTATTAGGTAAAGGGGAGTTTTATTTTAAACTCTTAAATATTATGTGCCTTGTATTTAATTTTTTTTTATTTTGAACATTTAATTGAAAAATTCGTGCCCAAACTTATATTTTTGTTGTTATAGAATATATTTAGTTAAATAATTAGTTATTAACACATGATTCTTTTATTTTACTCTTTATGATAATATTAATTGATTAATATAGGGTGATTGAATGATTATGGATAAGAATATGGGTTCAAACCCAATTCTCTTATTCCTTCATAAACATTATTTCATGAGAGACTATATATTTTATATGAAACTATTATGACTTGAATTTTTTATCATATCAAATTTATGATTAGACATAATTAGATTTAATATGATTATTACATTTTTTATTTTTATCCCTTTATCCTTAATAACCACGTTTTCATTGGATAATTATTTAATGGAAGTATAGTCCATGAATTACATTGGATATGGATGATCCCTATTACTAACCAATGTAATAATTCCATACTAATTCAATATATTTTTAATGATATTAAATGGTTCAAGTGTTGGGGAGGGTATTTACTTGGTGGGAGTGATGTTTTTTGAATGTGAGATAATGATTGGTGTGTTTCATTGGCTGTGGAGAAGCTTTTCAGTTATTATTTCATTATGAATCACTGCCAATCTGCCTAAAAAGGATAAAATTGAAAAATATTTATCTAAAATTAATCAAATTGAAAAAATTAGGAAAAAATTATTTTATCATTCATATGTAAAAAATCACTATTATGCGGCTTGCAGTTTTATTATCATTGTTTTAATTTCTTTTTTAACGTTATCATTCTAGGTTGGGTGATCTATATGAGGTTCTTCCCAGGTGTATTTGTCTAAAAATAGATAGAGAAGAAAAAAGGGTTGTTTATTTTATCATTGTTATTTGATTCATTATTTATTGTACATTGAGTATTCAAGTTGTGTTGATTTCAATTTTAAGATGAATACATTCATTAATCTTCATCTTTATATATCATGAAATATGAATTAGAGATTAACCTAGTTTAATTCCTTATATTTTTTTAAATCATCTACATACCTACCATTAAATCTCAACATCATTTGATCCATAAATTCAATACCACATGATAAATTGTTATGTTTTTCATCATGGGGTATATATTTGATATTCCATTCAATCTTATGTATTGTATAATATAGTTTTGGATTTAAAAAATTCATTAAATATTAACCCTAATTGACGATACATAAAATAATTTTAAGATAACTTTAATTGCATGTTCTATTTGTAATAATTATAGTTTGAGAAGACTTAATTGAAGTTATGGGAAGACCCATACATTTGATATGAAAAAATTTAAATACATGGTGGATTGGTTTACTTGAAGAATAAGGTATTGAAAAAATATGTTTCTGTTAAACAATTAAATATATTCCCCTGGTGAAAATTATTATATTTTATTGAAAATAGAATTTTTATATTTGAATAATTACTTCCATTATATATTTTAGTTGATATGTATGATTGGGGAAACACATTATTTATTTGTGGGGGTATTTGATAATGATATTTTATGAATATGTTATCCAAATAATTTTTATTAGGTTTTCAATTTAATTCATTAATTTTTACATGTATTAATTTATTTATTATATTTTTGGGAAATTGGTATTTAAAAAATTGTTTTTGAAAAAGAAATAAATTATTATAATTTTTAAGAATAATTTTATTATGGGAAGATTTATGTGTTTTTGAGGAATGAATATTCCATTTATCACTCGACATAGGTAGATGTAAACATATTTTTCATATTATATCCAATTTCAGGTCTATGTGTCGCCATGAAAAGTGAATAACATGAAGTCACAACATTTAGATCCATAGGGGATAACGGAAATGATGGTGGAGAGCATGAAAGTCCTCATCAAATCCTCTAATACTATAGGATTACATATTTACCAGAGCTATATCGTTCTGAACTTTGATGTGGGACACATCAAAATGGGATATTGTTCATGCACCCTTTTATGATTTAGTTTGATACCAATCCCCAGAAAATCATCCTCATTAATGATTCTATATAAATACAGTTTTTTACACAATGTAAAAATAATTATCGTTACTGATGGAGCTAAATCGTGATATATAAAATGAGATTTTACACCAAACCCTTTCATAGTGGACTATAATATACTTAATATTATGTATATTAGGTTAATAAAATATTGTACCATATCTTATTCAATATATAATAGATGGATTTTGTGGGAAATTCTTGAGGATTTCTATTGGTGGTTCCACCAAACATATTTAGATAAACGATGGGATGAGATATGGAAATACGGAAGTTGTGGAATCAGGTGAACTTCTTTTTAGAGGTCCTTTATCTAATAGGGGAAATGATTTTTATTGGCCTATTATTTGTTTTGTATAGAATTTTAGTATAGTAATGTGTGACTTTAATTTACATAATTATGGTGCGATATTAAGTAGATATAATAATTTGGTGCTTTATGGGATATTATACAAAAGGGGTGTTGCTTTCACCATAGAAGATGTAGATGAATGAAAGTACAAGAAGGATGAGGCTTGATTTTCCTAGACATGGTGAAGGTTAGAAAGATTAATGCAATGTTCTGGACGATGATGGTTCATAACACTATATGAAATAGTATTTCACTATTGGAGAATAGTGGTGGTTATAAGAATTTTATTCAGATTCATTTTTAAGGAGGACTTATTGATTACATTATAATTCCCTGACCCTAGTTACCTATAGTCGGTGAATTATTACATAACATTGGAATGATACGAGTAATCATGTCCCAAAAGACCGATCAATTTTATATCCTTTAAAGTACTAGATACATAAATATGTTTTACATTACATCATGAAATTAAAAACAACATTGTGTACCCTTTGAACAATCTTATATCCCTTAGAATATTATTTTATATTAATCCTAATATACCTCTTCACATCCTGGGAAAAATAAGACATAAATAAATAAATTATCTCAGACGCACAGTAATAATAACAATATAGCAGAAATGTTATAAATAAGCATAAAAATTTAAGGAAATGTATAAGACTAAAACACATGCCTTTTAAAAATAAATATCAACATAAAATAGAAAAGATAAATCAATCATTCCATTTACTTATTCACATGGATATTCTACTAGTTGAATAATCACATGTAATATCAATATCCAATTTCATAATGATGGAATGCATAATGTCGGACATCATAACCACATAGTCAAGGCCTCGTTCCAAGACTAAAAATAAGATTTTTTCAAAGCCTTGTGAAAATACACTAGTTTGTCTCATTAGACCTACCGATGCATCGAGGAGGTATAGTGGGATCCACCTGTCACTTACAATGTCCAATGAATTCCTCATATGAAAGGGTTGAAACATAACATAAATATTCATATTAAAAATAACATATGAAACGTTAATAATTTAACCATATTCCATGAATTGTATCAAAATAATACATGCAAAGTTAAACATATCACAAAACCTTCAATACTATATGGAAGATTGTATAACAATAAATCATCTTCAAATAAGTTTAAAATCCATCAAAGGATGTTGACATAGATGAAATCAAAACCATTTAAGAGAAATATCTCTTTCTACTTTTAAATAATTTTACAGTTACATAATTATAAAATAATTCATTTATTTTGAAAATATTCTTATAATATTGTATGGGAATCTTTGAAGATTTTATAACAGCAAAAAATAGATGCACACGTCATATAAGTTAAAGACATTTTTTCCTTAATTTTTCCAAAAAGGTCGTAAAGGACCCTCTTTCAGAAAGGACAGAAATATTTTTGTATATAAATTCAATAAAAAGACAAAACGGTATAAATTATTTTAACCTACTATCAATGAAATAGAAAAAATGTTTTGATATACATTTTTAAGAAATACATATGTGGATGATAAAGATGTCACATAAGAGACTCATGTATAACCATCATTGGATAATGAAGTGATTATAGAATTAACCCTTACCCAGTACTTTTAATTAATTGAGGGTATGATAACCTCAAGCATAATAGATAAATTATTTTTATTAAATTATTCAAGAACCAAATACATAAATATGATATAATATATGATATTTTAATATTGATTTGTTAATAATATTTCAGCAGTATCATTGTTTCTGGTGTTAACTAATTCATTTTCCTTTATATTCATTTTTATGTAATACATTTTTATTGTGGATAGGATGTATTTGATTCATATCCAGAATGATATTATGTTCCTGAACATTATTATTAATCATAAAATCAAAATTATTCTTGAATGGTTATGTTTGGGAATGAATTTCATCGCATTAGTGGAGATGGTAATTTGTACGTACATTGGAGCGACAATATCATTATATTGTTGGTGAAATCGTTTGTTATTAGATTTTATATCATATATAAATAATCATTAACATGTTCTATTTACTATTTACATCAGTTATACTCATTAGTATACCCATCCCAATAATTAATTGTTTGAATAACAAACTACACCACGATGTGGAGACGGTAAACCGTACGTCTGCACATATGATGACTTTCCATTCATTAGATGGATATAATAATGAATACTTTTGTACTATATTTATATTAAAATAATAGTATTTATAAGGTACTGGAGTTATTATTTTGGTATGGAAAAAACGAATAAAGAGACATTGGAAGGAAAAAAGAACTTTGAAAGAGGTGGTGAAATTATTACCTCTTCTTTAAGTGTTTTCTTTTGAGTTGATCAAAAGGGCTACATATGTTTGATTTATGATAAGTGTAAGGACTATTGATTTAATTGAGGGTAGTTGGGAGGATATTTGAGTAGGGGATGTCCAAGACCAATGGATTTGGTGGTGTGATTTTGAGAGAAGGGGATGTACCCTTTTATATGATAGGTGAGGTTCAATTTAAGAAAAGAATGAAATATTATTTTATTATACAATCATATTCATTCTAAAATGGATTAAAAATAACTTATTTTGAGGATAGGGAGGTTATGGGTCTAAAACATTTCTGGCAAAAGGTTTTAGATAGGTTTAGGTAACCATATTAAACATATTTTTTAGATTTAACTCTTAGATAAATAGTTCAACTTTTACTATGTATTCTTATGTTATTATAATTAATAGTTAATAACCTTACTATAAAAAGCCAATAAAACATAAATTTGTTCATTATTAATATATATAACCTTATGTAAGTCATTTGTACAGAGCTTATATTTTTAGAGATATTATATCAATTAATAATATTATTTGTTTTAAAAATCTTATTATGTCAAATTTGACAATATTTTGTATTTTGTTTTTGTGAAAGTCCTAACCAGTTTATCACTTCGAAAAAAAATAATTATTTAATTAAACCTAACATGTCATGTTAACATATAAAATTAGTTTAATTCACCAGAAGTCACAATTTACATTTATTTGGATACTTATAATTTAAATTATTTAAATCCTTCATTAATAAGGTAATTGCGACATCATTATTATATCCTTAATAAATTTAATTATATAAAATCTAAAACTATAAATATAATACCATTATGTAGTAATTTTTTTTATATTTCTAGTAAAGATTTATTGTCAAATTTACATTATGTATAACCCTATATTAAAAATTGTATATTTATTAAACATTGAATTTAACACTTTTAACTCTTCTTTAAGTAAAATAATAATAAATGTCCTAATCAAATAAATTTGGACCAAATGGTTCATATTTGATTACTAAAGATTATTCTTGCTGAAATACACTTTTACAATTGAATTATGAAAAATGTTAGGGTAATTATAATGTCATTTTTTACCTTTAATTACCCTATATAATTTTAAATGTGGTAAATAAAAGTCAAAACATACTATTCACAAAAAATTATTTTCATATTATTGAACTTCATTTTACTTTTTGATCTCAACCGTGACTGTCGTATTGTTGAAATTAAATTCATAAAAGCGATAAAATTACATTATTTTCAAATAGGTAAATGTGCCTAGAAGGTGGGTAAAAGATTGTAAAAAGTTCAATAAATTATATATATAAAAAATTATTATAAAATGACACCAATTAATTACAGTGAACATATATTGATATTATATATCTATTTTTCCAAAAAAAATAATTATTATAATTACTAATTAATTAAATAAAAATTTATTTTTCAACTATAACACATTGTTTTTCACAATACATAAAAAATTAAAAGCTTTCATAAAAATACCAAAAATTAACCCTAAGATAATTTTGATATTACAAATCCAAAAATGAAGTCCATTTTGAAAAATAAAATTTAAAAAATTTAAAAAATTTGGTATAATTATTCATAAATTCTAGTTGGATTGGTCGTGTTGTTCTAGAACTCGAAGTTGCACACAACCCAAGTTGTTTGATTAATCTAAGATAAACGTATCGTGGAAGCTTGGGTTATTACAATTTCCATCATTAAAATAATTTTATCCTTGAAATTTATAGAATACAACAGCATAAAAATATTTTGCTGGTTCTTCATCATATGTTCTTCAGTTTCCCATGTTGCCTCATCCATCTTATTGTTTCTCTATTGATCATTTACCAGATGAGTCTTCTAGTTTCTCGACACTTTTTTTCTTGTATCAAGTATCTTAATAAGCTCTTCACAATAAGACAGATTGGGTTCTAGTTCTATTTCTTCATAGGTGAGTACATGTGTTGGATTAGGTGTGTTTTTTCTCAACAGTGATAGGTGGAACACATCGTGAACATTAGAGAGGCTTGGAGGCATTGTCCAACAGTAATCTACAACTCCAATTTGTTATATAATTTAAAAAGTGCTGATGTACATGGGACTTAATTTATACTTCTTAATTAATTATATAATACCCTTCCATAAAGATACATTAAATAAAACATGAACTCATACATGAAATACGAAATCCTTCCTTCAGTTATCGGCATAACTCTTTTTCCTACTTTGAGATGCATTGATGTGGGTTTGTATAATCTTCACCTTTTCCATTATTTCCTCTTCATTTTCTGGGCTTATGATTTTTCTTTCAACAACATTATCCAAAAAAGTTGATGTTTGAAATATCTTTCCAAATAATGCTTCATCTGGTGCCATATAAATACTTCATTGGATGCTATTATTATATGAAAACTCCACCAGAGGTAAATATTTATCCCACATACCTTGAAAGTCAACTGAGAAAGATCTAATTTTTTTTTTCTATGGTTTGAGTAGTCTGTTCTGATTGTTCATCAGTTTGACGGTGGTAGGCAGTGCTCAAATGATGTTTAGTATCTAGGACATCAGAATACATTTCCATAATCATAATGTAAAATGGGAATCATGACTGAAATAAATTTATAGGGTTACTCCATAATTTCTTAAAACATCATTAATATATAGTTTTGCTAAAATATCAATTATTAAATCTTATCCTATCACAAAAAAAATATGTGCTGTCTTCGTAATATTATCAACAATCACCCATATTGCATTATTATTTCTAGGAGTATTTGGTAGTCTCATGATAATTTCCATCATAATATCAACCCATTTCCAATCAGGTATAGGAAAAGGTTGCATGACTCTTATATGATGTTGTCTTATAAAATTAACTTGTTGATAAACCATACATCTTGACACATAATCAGTAACTCTCTCTTCATATTTTCACAACAAAAATATTCTTTCAAATATCTATTAGTCTTAGTTATGCCATGGTGTAGAGATAAATTGGAGCTATGAGCATTATCTAATGATTCCCTTTTTAGATAATCTATATCAGGAACACATAGTCATTTCCCAAATTTCAAAATTCCATCTTAATATAAAAATTAAATAAATATCCCATCATTCATAGTTATAATGTTCTTTTGAAACAAATCATCATCAATATAAGAATTTTTTTCCTTTCCATTAAAGATGGTTTGGAAACCATTTGAAAAAGTATTGATGTTTCACCTACCATGATTATTCCCATATCCACATTTACAGGATCCATGAACTTAGGATCCCTTTCAACTTTCATCTTGTTCAAAACACCATGATCCTTTTTTCTCAAAGAATATGCCACCTTATTTTCCTTCCCCTGCTGGTAATGTATAGGGAAATCATAATCCTTGTGTAGTTCGATCCATATCCTTTGCCTAATGATGAGTTATTTTTGTTAGAAAATATGCATAAAACTCTTTTGATAAGTATATACCTCACATTTTTCACCATATAGATAGTGCATCCATATCTTCAAAGAAAATATTACAACTGCTAAATCAAGATCGTGAGTAGAATAGATTTGGTCATGAATATTTAGTTGTTGTAAGGCATAGACAATAACCCTATCATTCTGGATAAGGACACAACTAATTATTTATATGATGCATCAATATAAACAAAACCTCATCTTTCCATGATGGTAGAGTAAATATAGGATAATAGAATAATATTCTATTCAGTTCATCAAAAAATTCATCACACTCTTGTGTCCAAATTAATTTAACCCCTTTACGTGTGAGATTGGTTAATGGGTTTTCCAATCGGGCAAAATTCTGGATGAAATGTCTACAATAACCTGCTAAACAAATAAAACTGCATATCTCAGTTATACTCATCGGTGATGGCCATTCATGGATTTCCTTGGTAATTTAAGGATCAACAGAGATTCCATCCATATATAAAATATTTCGAAGAAAAAAAAATTCTTGAACCTAGAATTCACACTTGCTAAACATCATATATAATTCATTTAGTTTGAGGGTTTTCAGAGTACTTCCCAAGTTATTTTCATGATAATTGTATATTTTTTAGTATACCAAGATATCATCAAAAAATACCACTAGAAATTCCTCAAGATATTCCTTGAAAAATCTATTAATTAGATCCATGAAAATAGAGGGTGAATTAATATGTCTAAAAGGCAATACTGTAAACTCATAATTCCCATACCTGGTTTGAAATTTTGTTTTCGGAATGTATTCCTTCTTCACACACAACTGATGATATCCAGATCGAACTTCAACCATTAAGAAATATTGACCTCCATGATACTGGTCAAATAAATCATCAATGCATGGTAGGGGATACTTGTTCTTTATTTTTATAGCATTGATCTCCCTGTAGTCAATACACAGCCTTATAGATCCAACATTTTTCTTAGTAAAAAGTACAAGGGATCACAATGGAGAAACACTAGTGAGAATAAATCCTTATTACTGAATTCCTCTATTTTTTCATTTCTACTAATTCCACAATGGTCATTCAATAAAGGGATCTTCAATATGGGCCTTCAATGAGGAATTAAATAAATGGGAAGCTCAATTTATCATTCTGAAAGATTACCATGTAAATCCTCTTGAAGCACATCAACATATTTTTTCAAAATAGGTACATCCTCTATTTGAACATTTATTTCCTCACCCATTTTTATTTCATTCTCTTCCTCCCCAATAATTGAATTTAGTAGAGCTACTGGGGGTGGATCTATATAAGAATCATATGGTGACGTTTCTGCTCTAAAGATATGGTGCTTCTTATCATCATCAAATATTGTAAACATCTTCTTCATATATTAAATTTATGCATCATGGTTCGAAAGACAATCCATACTAAGGATTATATCAAATTAAATCATGGGTATGAATATAAGATTAGCAAATAAAGAACACTTATAAGACATAATGGGGACTGATTCACAAAACATTGTTGTAATGATTCATCCCTTAGGAGTTTTGATTGACATATTCCTTGTTAAGTCAAATTAAAAATATCTAATCTTTTTAGCAAACTGGGAATATATGAAACAATTCGATGATCTAGAATCAAATAAATAATTGGATAAATTTGAAGAAACCATTAAATTATCTACCACCACTTAATTCAATGCTTTAACCTCAGTACTAGTGATTACATAAGATTGGGATTGCACCCTTGACCTTTTTGAGGTTTGATTCCTTAGGGCTTTATACATTCATTTTCAAAATGAATGATTTCTCTAGAATTGAAGCATTGAACATTGATAGCTTTATTCTTTACCTCGTAATCACGAGCTTGGTGACCATTTTCACCACACTTGTAATAGACTCACATTCTCATCAGGAATGTACTGGGGTGTTTCATCCAACATTTACTGCTAGATGGAAATTCAACTTTTCCATTATTCCCATTATTTCCATTTCTAGAGTGTTCAACAGATCTCTTCTTCTCTTGCTTTTCTTTAATGTCGTATGACATAGAGAATTATATTTCTGTCTTGATAGCACAAGATACAATATCTTCGTATGATGAGAAGGATTTTGAATCTAAAGCTCAACAGATAAATGGTTTGAACCCATAAAATAATTGATCAATATTACTCCTTGGGTATCGTATATAATCTGTTGCATAATTTTCTAACCTTGTAATGTAATCCTCAAACTTGGTGACATTCTCATCCTCCTTTTCCCGTAGACTTAGAAATTTTCTTTCTATATACGATCAATGGTAACAAGGAAAGTATTTTCCTAATAATATCTATTTCAACTCTGTCTATTGCATATTTTATACATCAACATCTTCCTCTGTGTTCTGAATTAATGACCACCATTTATATGTATCTTCCGTGAGGTGATAAACTGCCATGGAAACTTTTTCCCTTTCGCTACCACACAAAACATGAAATATTTACACTAATGAACTTATACATTTCTCATCTACAAATGGATTTGTAGTCCCATAGAATGTTGGTGGTTGTTACCTCATAAAGTAGTCTAACATTGATCCTCCGCATTATGGATCAGGGTGCTTCATACGAGTAAGATTATTATTCATAACCTGAGTGAGTTGTCCCAGAATGGGGATAAGATTATAAGAACTTGTTTCTTCACTAGATCCACTATAATTATCTTGATTAGGAGGGAAACCCCTACATGGATTACGTGCATTGATATAGTTTTCAATACCTCCATTAGGTGCCATTTCTAAACCATGGCATACACTAGTTTAGTTTCTTAACCACAATACATAATTCAAAACTTCTAAAACACATAACATATATTGAATAGTTTATAGATATAATCTATAATCATAGAAACTTTTTCATTGAGGAGGTATAAACTAATAAATCCTTCATAATGGTTTGTAAAGAAAATGTGAATTATACTAACCATATCCCTCAAGAGTTTCATATCCATGAGTGCAGAAAGGCCCATTGTCATTGACCAGGACACCCCTCGTCAAACCCAAAACTCATTGTTGGAGTTTTCACTCCTAGGTACGTTTGTGCTGTAGCCGCCTCTACCTGCTCGTATCTAAACAGAGATTTATTTTTTGGAAAAGTCACAAAATATCTATGTTACCAAAATTCTAGGAAGTTCTTCTATACTAATCCTCAAAGTCTATCAAAGGGTAATTTTCTCTAATCTGAGTTTTTCTAAATCTAGATTTTACGGTTTGTACTAAACTTATTATAATACCAACTATAACACCACAAATCTAGTTACCTAGTGTCGTTTCATTATTACATAAAATTGGAATGATACAAAGAATCATTCCATGAAAGACCAATCAATTTAATAGCCTTTTAAGTACTAGATACATACATATGTTTCATATTACAACATGAAAAAAACAAAATTTTGTCCCCTTTGAACACTCTTTTATCCCTTAGCCTATTTATGTAGGTTAATCTGAATATACTTCTACACATGTGAGGAAAAATAAAACTTAATAAATGGGTGAGCTCAGATACTCAGTAAGGTTATCAATACAGTGGAAACCTTCATAAATAAGCATAAACATTTAAGGCAATGTATAAGAATAAAACACAAGCCTTATAAAAATAAAAATCATCATAATATGAAAAAGGTAAATCAAATAATTCCATTTACTTATTCAAATGGATATTCTACTACTCGAGTAATCACATGTAATATCAATAGCTAATTTCCTAATAATGGAATGCATATGCCGGACATCATAACCACATAGTCAAGGGATAATTCAAGGAAATAAAATAATATTTTTCCTGGCCTTATGCCAAGACAATAGTTTATCTCATGAGACCTATCGATGCATTGAATAGTTATAGCTGTCTCTACCCATCACTTACTAAGTCCAATGCATTCCTCATATGAAATAGTTCAAACATATCATAAACATTCTTATTAAAACTATCATGTGAAATGTTAATAATTTAACCATAAACCATGAAAGGTATGAAAATAACACATTCTTAGTCAAGTATATCACAAAACCATCAATACAATATGGAAGAGTGTATCATAAAAAAACAACTTCAGTCAATTGTAAAATCTATCAAATGATGTTGATATAGATGAAATGAAAACTATTTGAGAAAAATATCTTGTTTTATTTTCAAATCATTTAAAGGTAACATAATTATAAAATAAAATGTTTATTTTGAAAATATTCATATAAAATTTTAAATTCACCTTTGAAGATGTTATAATTATGTAAAATATCCACACTCTCTGTATAAGTTAAAAAAACATTCTTTCCATAATTTTCTCGAAAAGGTCATAATGGACCTTGTAGGGAAAATAATGGAAATATTCCTCTATAAATATTCAATAAAAAAGTAAAAAAAGGGAATAAATGACTATAACCCATAGTATAGGAAAGAGTAAAAAATGTATTGAAATACATTTTAAGGATACATGGATGTGGATGATAAAGAGGTCCGAATAGATACTCACGTGTAAACAACCTCAGATAATGAAGGGATTGTAAAATTAACCGTCACCTTGTTTTTTTACATGATCAAGGATACGTTAACTACCTGTATAACAGTTAAATAATTGTTTTCAAATTTCAAAATAACCATATACATAAATATGATATCATATATGATCTTATAATTTTACTTTTTTAATAATGTTTCAGTTGAATAATTGTTTCGGGAATTAACTGATTCATTTTCCATTATATTCATGGTTATGTAAGCCATGTTTGTAATGGATAAGATGTATATGGTTCATATCTAGAACTATATTTATTTCATAAACATTAATTTTAATCATTAAATTAAAATTATTATTGAAAGGTTATGATGGGGAATGAATTTCATCATGTTCGTGGAGACGATAAGTCATACGTACGCACGGAGGTTGACTTGTCATGCATAGGATGGATGTAATAATGAATATGGTTATACTATTTTTTTAATATCATCACAATATGTATAAGTTACTAGATATATTATTTTGGTATGGTAACAATAAAGAAATATGAAGTGGAAGAAGAAAAGGCCTTTGAAAGAGGTGGTGAAATTATTACATCTTCTTCGGGTGTTTCCTTTTGAGTAGATAAAAATGGATCCATAGGTTGGATTTAGGTTCAATGTATGGCCTCTATGATTAATTTAGGGTAGTTGGGAGTATATTTTAGTAGTGTTTGGCCAAGCCAAATGGATTTGGTGGTGTGATTTTGAGAGAAGAGGATGTATTTTTTTATAAAAGAGGTGTGGTTCACTTTAGGAAAATCTTGAAATATTATTTTGTTATACAATCATATTCGGTTTAAAATGGAGCCAAAACAATTTATTTCTAGGTTAAAGAGGGTATGTGTCTTAAAAATATCAACCAATAAGTTTTAGATAGGTTTAGGTGACCATATTACCATTATCATTTAGATTAAACACTTAGTTAAATAGTTTTACTTTTACCATGTATTCTTGTATTATTATAATAAATAGTTTATAATCATACTATAAAAAGCCAATATAACTCCAAGTGATTCATTATTGTTATATATAACCTTATATATGTATTTTGGATGTACCTTATATTTTACAGAATATTATATCAATTAATAATATGTTATTTGTTTAGAAAACTATTTATGTCAATTTTGACACTATTCGGTATTTTGTTTTTGTGAAAGTCATAAAAAATTTATCACATCAAAAAAATATTTAATATTCCATTTCCTGTCATATTTACCTAGAAAATTAGTTTGATTCAAGATAATTTTCAATTTATTTTTATTTTATATTTATAATATCAATTATTTTAATCATTCATTAATATGGTTATTACTACATCATCATTGTATCATTAATAAATTGTATTATTTGATCTATAAAAATTATAAATAAAAAACTATTATGTTGGGAATATTTTAATTTTTCTAATTAATATTATTGTCAAATTTAACTTATGTAGAACCCTATATTAAAAACGGTTTAGTTATTAAACATTATCTTTTACCCCTTCAACTCTTCTTTAAATAAAATAATAATAAATGTTCTAATCTAATCCAAATGGAACAAAAGGATCATATTTTATTCCTAATGTTTATTTCAGTCGAAATACACTAATCAAATAGAATTAGGACATGTGTCGGGATTACTATAATATCATTTCATACCATTAATTACCCTATTTTCTTTTAACCATAGTAAATAAAAGCCAAATGTTACTATTCACAAAATATTATTTCCATATTATTGAAAAAAATGTTACATACTAACTTAAACCATATGTCTTGAATTATATTAATTCTATTAACAGAAACAGTAATATTACGTTTTATGCATATTTCCAAATGAGCTTAGAAGGTGGGTAAAAGACTGTAAAAAATTCAATAAAATTTTATATATCTAATAATATTATAAAATGACTCCAATGAATTATCTTACAAATATATTAGTATTATGTATCTGTTTTTACATAAAATTAATTTAAATAAAATAACTAATTATTTAAATAAAAACCAGAGTTTAAAGAATAACGCAGTGTTTCTTACTGTTCATCAAAAATTGAATGTTTTTAGAAAAATACAAAAAAATTTACCCTATGATATTTTTGATATTAAGAAACCCAAAATGAAGTCCATTTTGAAAAATAAAATCTATAAAATTTCAAATGGTGGGTAATAATATTTATAACGGGTAGTTTGATTGATTTTGGTGTGCTAGAACTCGATGTTGTGTACAACACAGGTTATTGTACAATTCAAAGAGAAACGTATCGTGGAAGATTGAGGTGTTACAAACATCAAGCCTGATAGAGTAAAAATTGAAAATTTATTGGGAGTTGAGGATTATAGAATAGGTTTTTACCTATGTATTGGATGTACACAATTTTATTGAGGCATTGATTTGAAATTTAGTGTTTCCCTATGTCATTGTACCGACTCAATAATGTAGTTGATCTCGATATATTTCTGTGGAAACACAATATATTTACCATAACAAATAATTAATATCTAAACTAATATAGAAGATCAATATTTTATCTCAATTCATGATGTAAAATAAAAATCTCATGTAGATATTCCAACTCCATAAAAACTCGAGATACATATTTTCATGATAAATATATATAATACATGATTATATCTCTCATTTATAATTAATGAAACAATAAAAATTATAATAATGGATGCTCAAAAAATTTTATTGGTGAACAATTCAAATTTGATAAAAATATAGAAAATATCGATAGAGATATGATATATATAAATTGGAAGAGGATTTTTGTCTATTGTCATAACATATATTATTCTGAACAACAACCTCTTCCATAAAGGATTACACAAGATTCAAACATAGTGGGCTATGTGAGGGATCAATGAACAATGTCAAATATTAGAGTGGGATATGATGATCATCATTAACCACAGAGTTTTATAGTTTGGATTTAATTTTTTTTTTGATTTATATTATCTTAAAATGGAATAACTAAGATGGTTTCCCAATGAAATTCAAGTATGATTCTCATTATTATTAAAAATATTTCATTCATTATATATTTTTATTCAAAAAAATAGGAATTTAGATTATAAATGGATTATTTTTCATCCACTATAGGGGATTGTGTCATTGGAGAGGAGGAATTGGTGGATGGTGTTGTCTATGACGTATCTCAATTCTTACAATCATGTGCGACTTCATATATTTTTAAGGATTAATTATGATTATTTTTTATCATATTCTTGATTTTTCTCGAATGAGTGATGCTTTGTAGGGAATGATAAAAAATTATATATATGGGAGTGGGAGTGTGATATTTAACATAACTCCCCCTTTTTCATTGAGATGGGAAATAATGTTTCAATAATATTTATTCATTTCCTTAAGAGAGATATTATTGGGCCTATATAGTTCTTGTTTTTAATAAGAGGTTTCACTAGATTCAAAAATAATTACCATGAATAATGATATTAATTATTTCATGATTGAGGTTTAGTTTTCCTTAGTCAACGTAAAACCATCCCCAGATATTTATTATCCTCCACTCATCCTATCCTTTTGGTTTTTAAGTCATTACATTAATTATACTTTATTTATATTTAGTTTAACATAATAATTTATGACATGTTTTCTTTTCTGATTGATAGTTCCATAATTCTTCATTGGTTCTTCCTCATTAATTTTACTTCCTATACTATTTTTTACAATTTTATTGATTTTTAGTTTCATTTTTTAATTCAAATTTTAGTTAAGACCAAATGAATTAATGGATCATATGGTATTTGTTTGAGATAAATTATAATTGTATGTTATTTCTCTATCTCCTCATAATATCTTGAAATTACAAACAAATCTTAGAGAAAATTTCCCTTTATTTCATATATATCAATGGAAAAATATTTTAAAACCCAAATAAATATCTGAAAAATAACATTTAATTACATGGATTTAGAACAATGATTTAAAAGCGATATTTATCAGTATTGGGATATTGATAATCATTTTCAAAAATATATTGTGTCAATATAAAAATATACAACACACATATCATAGAGGTAATATGAAAACATATTTTATGCTCTCAAATGTCAATCTAAAAACTATTCTATAAATCATTACCAGATTGAATTCTATTCCCATTGATCAGAAGACTTTTATTTGTGAAGATGAACTTGCTCCCCTTTACATGAGAACTTATTGATTGTTCCAACAATCAATTGACACTTAAATTAATAATAATAATGGTTTTTAAAAATGTAGACATATTATTTCAGACCCTACATTATCAATTTTCATGCCAAGTCACTAAAAATAACAACAAATATAGTGGTACATTTTCATGATTCTTGAATTTACAAAGCACCATGAAACAAGATATTGATTTTGTACTTAATCTCTTATAACATCAAGGACCACATTTATTCATTGGAAAAATATTAAAATGAGGAATATGAGAGCCAAATATAAATGATCTCCCCCCATTTACATTATCTTGAACATTGTCACAATCTAGATATAATATATGAGAGTATAAGAATTTTCCTAGAAAAGATGATACATGTTTGACATGACATAGATGTGTCTTACAACAATTCCCAATCAAAACCTTGTAGAGACCTTCCATTTATGATATCAGTCTTTACTCCCCCATTTCTCTACAATCCTTTAAGGTTGAACCATCATGCTATTAGAAGTAGAAAGTACATCGTATTTTCCATGAGTGATTTAATAAAAAATTCAATATATTGATTATTTCATAATTTAATATCCAACCTTTAATTGATATTGAAATTTTAAATAATATATTTACTGATTTTTTAGTTATATAATATTATGAATAATTCAAAAATCAAGTAGTCCATCAATCATATTTAATAACAAATAAATGTTTAAAACTATAGTCCATTATATGTGTAGTTCAGTTCATAATGATACAATTCAATTGAACTACACACTACAACCCGATGATCCTTCATTCAAACCAATCTCAGACAAAAAACAATGAAACAAAATTCACATAAAATTATACTTCTATTTGAGGTGAATATAGAATCCAAGATGTATTCATGCACTTAATTAAATAATATAATCCATTTAAAATTGGTTAGACCAAATAAAAATTACCTCTTTATTTTTTAAATCTATTATAGGAGTTGTTGTCATTGAAAAATAAATTAAAATAGATTATTTCACCATTCTAGTTAGAGGAAATTTCTTATTTCAAACACATAAAAAGATAATTTCTAGGACATCATAAGTTCCACCATTTCAAGATCCATGGAAATGATAACCATTGAAATTGCATTATTGAGGAACATAACATCACAAATCTATAATAAAAATTTAGATAGCTTGCAATATAGTTATTGATCGAATAATATATTCATGAAAATGAAAAGATATCAAAAATTTCTATTAAAATACTAGAATATGATAGAATATAATCCATATAAAATAGAAGGGACTAGAAATTGGTGAAATTTCATTTTCATCAATTAAATAAATAGAGCTGGAGAATTATTATGAACAAACTAGATTAATAGATACTCAAAATGGTTGTAACAAATTTGAAAAATAATCTTTGGAATATCATCATTATTTATAAATTATTATTAACATGATTTAATGTTAATTTTTAGAAACCATTTACAAAATTTACAAATGATACATATCATATATTTTGGGAAATACAAAATTATTCTTAATATTCATATAGTCTAGATTTTGATAGTCCACAAATATAGATAAATATCCATTATTATCATTCGAAAAAAATACTTGAACAACACAAGGATAAGTGGTTGGTAAAATAAAACATTTAACTTCTTGTAATATCATATATTTTAGAATCAATCTTATTTCCCAATGCTACTTGTTTTGTTGCATAGAATGAATCAAAACAAAATTTGAAAATAAATCATATATGGAAGAATCAAATTAACTAAGATTCATATTATTTTAATTTAACATTATAATAAAAGTTCATGAAAATATATTTTACAAACCAGAGTTTTTTATATAACATGAATGATTATTATAAGTTCTTCTCCTTCATGATTTCATAATCTTGAGTTTTATTTAAATAATTCAATATATAAAATTTTTGGATCATTATAGTATATTCCTTTTTAATATTAGTCCATCACACTTATATAAACCAACATTACATAATAATGTATAAATTTCAACTTAGTGTCTTTTTTTTTCATAAAACAAATTTTTAAATATATAATAAGATTTTTTTCATGAATCATCATTATAATTATCAACATAACCTCATATTTGTCCCTACTCATCTATAACGGCCTATGAATAAAATTCATATGTGGGATGAGATCAAAATTCTAGATAAGTAATATAATGATAAAGAAAAAAATCATTTTCAATGAATACATATAAAAAATTTCATTTTTGAAAATATACATTAGTTTAAAAATTTCCATTTTTAAAAAAATCAACTTTTACAAAATCATTTCATTAATTATTTCATAAGATATCTTAAAGTAAAAAATAAAAATAAAAATTATATAATTATAATGATAATAAATTGTGAAAACTTTCTCAAAATATTATCCATTTCACTCATAAGAAGGAACATATTATTTCCTTTTAAAAATAAGCTTATTTTGTACCTTTTTTATTTCATAATAATTCCATGAAAAATATTTAATGAATACATAAATAATGTATCTAATATGATGAATAATTTTTACATAACTCGAACAATGAATCTTATAAGTGGAATATCATTCCCAGTTACAAATGAAATAATATTCACAGTAAAAATTGGATAACATTAATAGTAAAAAATTGAATAACTTCTTCTGGGAATTCCAATAATCCTTTAGTAGAAAAATAATATGTCAAATACACCCCTTTAACCAATGAATTTTATATCTATAATGGGACACCCCATTCTCAGTTAATAATGGAGTCACCCATCATCATAAGTGAGATGAAATTCTCTTACCATATGTCTTAACTCTATTTGTAATCTTAAATCACCCTTTATAATAAGTATAAGTTTATTATTAAACTATTAAAGAACCATATTCATATATATCATACCATATATGATTTATTTAATACATTATATAACCTGTTTATTATTGACTCCTTGTCTATGCTACATTTATGGTGATATTTTCTATGTTAATCGTACGTGTTTTGACATGATATTCTAAAGATTTAATTATTTCTACAATATAAAACATGATATAAATATATTATATATTCAATATATAGTTTTTTATGAAATTAATTAATGAAAAATGAAAATCACAGTTCATGGAGACAGTAGGTCGTATGTGTCCCTAAACACTGTTTTTGTTTTCTTATCATATTGAATGTACGAAAGTAAATGACACGATTATTAATACGTATATATATATATATAATATTAGTAAAGTAGAACTAATATTTCATTAATATCATTAATTTTTATTAAAACAATCCTTAATACAGTCCATGTGAATTCTAAACGAATCACATCACTTTGAGAAGGTGGTAGTCCACACGTCCAAAAACAATGAAATCGTATACCCACAATATGGAAAGAATGAAGGTATGTTTAATATAACATTTATATAATATTACATAAGTTATGATATATATATTAAATTATTATTAAACAATAAAAAACGTTTTTAGACCAGCTATGAAGGTGGTAATGGAAAAATATTAAAAACATTATTCATGGAGGTGATTAATGAGCATAACATGGATAATAATTTCTTTTTATTGAATAAGAATATATGGGAAATGAAAAGGATATGAGATATTCAATTATAGACATAAATATCCAGTACATACATGATTATATATCTTTCATGCATATATTTATGATGGATTTTAGGGGAATGTATCAAAAAGAAATAAATTAAGCGTGGTACTTTAGGAAAATTACCTCTTGAATATCACCTACTTGAGAGACCGTTGAGGACCTTAGATTTGGTCTTTTGGTGATAAAAGAATCAAATTTATGTGGTTAGAGGGAAGTGTATATGTTTAGGTAGATATTATAGATTCCAAAAAACTTTTTGGGATGAAATGGGGTGGTGGGGAGTAGTATTTATACGTGAGGAGGGGTGGGCATTATGTGATTAAATATTAATTAATTTATAATTAATGCCAACTAGATTAAGGCGGCATTAAATTAAAATAATTTGGTTGAAAATTAATAATTTAACATTTTTTTAGGCTCATTATACTCCTCAACCAACTATTAAATGTTGCAATTTTTTGGCATGTTAAGCTTTAACCGTTTAACTTTAACGCTTATCACTATTTTTCCTATACTATGGTAAATAATTGTTTTACCAATGTAAAAAATTTTATAACTAAAAAATTAAATTTACATTAAAACATAATTTTTATCATATTATTAAAAATATGGAATCTATATTATATAATTAATTTCAAATAATTTCTAAAATTAGATTTAAAATTAATTCTGTAGACAAAACGAAAAAGTGCATTTTTAATGTGAAATGATCAAAAGTATAAAATGTATTTATATCTAATTTTAAGGAGAAATTGATTAAAATGAAATAAATTTGTTATATTGATTTATAATTGAACTAATTATACTTTAAAAACAATTTAAAATCTAATTTAACTATATAAATAAAGTATATGAAAATACAGTTTTGACTAAAATGCCATATTTTTCACTATTCATTCAAAAATAATGTTTCTCATAAAAATAAAAAAAATCATTAATTGTTAATTTTTATACCCATTTTTAAAAGAATAAAATTAATTTTCCAAAAAAAAATTAAAAAAATGTCAAATTTTATATTTAAAACGGGTCTTCTATTAAAATGATTTAAAATTACCCTTTTGAAAAATATATAGTTTTATGCCTAAAATTGGGTTTGTTCTTATATTATTCCTATAAAATATATTGGATGAATATAAAAATTATTTTATTAAATATATAAAATTTATATTCCATTAATATCATTCACAAATTGTAAATAAATTATTTTTTAAGACAAAATGACTTTGAGAGCATAAAAATAAAATTATTTCCTTTATAATAAATTGGTATATATTTCGATTTCTAATTAATTGGAAACCAATGAATTTATATTATAAACCTTATATTTTCATAATTTAGATAATACTAGTTATAACTGCTAATTTAATAGTTATGTTATATCTTACAGTATATTAAATAATAATTTTTTAATATTATATTATTGGTCGATAAAACTCAGTCTTTTGTGTAACACAAGCTATAGAAATAACTCGACATTGTGTCTAACAAAAGAAAAAAACAATGCTGTGTATATCAAAAGATAATATGATGTTTCATATAGTGAAATGTTATCTTGGTGTTGTATATAACACAATATAAACATAGTGTTTTTCATATAATAAGAGCCATATTCAATATTGTGTGAAATAAAAAAATATCAAAATGATTAAATTAATTCAAAAAAATATTCCAAAAAAATATCGAGGTGTTACATTCTACCCCCTTAAAATGAATTTCAACCACAAAATTCATTTGGGCGATTAATGTAAGAATACATGAATGTTTCATTCATTGAAACCAACATCATATAAACGAATACTAAATCTTCATTTTAAAATGGAAAAGATGGAAAATAATGGTTACCCAAAGTAAATAATATCTACATAGGAAAATATAGGTGATGATTTGGTCAGGATTAAAAGTGTATAAAACCATATAGATTGAAAATGATCACTTATCACCATAAAGTGGGTGATCTAGAAATAGTTAACAATAACAAAAACATAAACTAAATAACTATGAAAGAGGTCATTGATATCATAAAAACTGATGATAATATGATAAATTTTTTACATCACTATCCCTTATTATATTGTTAAATAATTTTAATGAGAAGATACACTATATTGGTTTCAGGAAAACCACACCATTTTATTGCGCCTTGATAAATTTCCACTTAATCTCTTATTCCAAGAAATGAAGTTTATTTTAGTCATTAGTAGATGATGATATCTAATGATATAGTGATAGGACATTCCATATATCTTTATCACCACAGAAGTTTATCACATGTTATCAAATAGCCATAAATCCTCAAATACGGATATAATACATTAATCTCTAAAAACTTATCCAATGTTTAACATAAACCATTCTATAAATGGTTAAAATTATAATCCTTCTAATATCTGAATCCTAAAAACTACACTAAATATGATTAAAATTTATCTCCCATATATCATAGGTGTAATGACCCACCAATTCTCATTGGCTTGAGAGGGCAACAAGTCATTACTATGCCTTAGGAGACATCCCCAAGACGCCAAAGGCTGGAAAAAAATGCCCAAGGGTCTCAAATAGATGTGGGGGATGATTTAGCCTTTAAGAAATAAAACCATCCATTAACCATTCACTATATGATGCATTAAAAAAATGAAAGACCAACCACAAACATCAATTTTGTTAAACCATATCATAGTACACAACAGCGGAATACCAAACCAAACATCAAAGTACACAACGGAAGGACAACACAAAACTGTCAAAAGAAACTATGACTAAGTGGTCCACAAGCTCCATTCTCCACAGCTTCTCCCAATCATTAATATGAGCCATTAGTAATGAGATTATTTACCTTTACCTGTGTCTCGGAATACAACAGCTTCAAAAGCACCAATGTTCCAAAGCAGGGGTGAGTATAAAACTCAGTAGGTTTCCCCAAATGAATTCCCTACTCACGCCACTAGGATAGAAGAGTTAGCCACATTTATATAAAAATAGTTCGTATAAAACATTTTCACAAAAGAAATTTATAACTAAATATAATCAAAATTTCCAAAACCATCCATGCTCGAAAGCATCAAATTTAAATTTAAACTATCATTTCTAACAAGTTATTTTTCGAGAATAATTACCAAATAAATTTCCATACCATTTCACAATTATCCCGTTTTGGCATTCCAAACCATTTCCCAAACCCGTGAAATCAACCATGAAAGCATCATTATGATAGTTCCATTTTCATGAGCGGTTTCTCATTGATCTACCATGTCATCACAAGGTAATTACTTACCATGTTCCATTACACATTCGGTATCGAGCACATGGTTATATTTCAACCATGCCTCATACATATAGTTACCACATGCCATTAAACGTTTGGCACCGAGCACAAGGTCCTATTTCAACCAATCCCCATACATGAAATATGAACACACACCACACATTCCCAACAACATTGCAAAACCATCCTTTCAATAAAACTCCCTTTATTGAAAAGCATTTTCCATCCAAAACACGTGTATTCAAACAATTCACACCATTTCAATAAAGCTTCCTATTTATTGAAAACCAAATCCATCAAAACCATTTCAATAAAACGCCATTTTTATTAAAAACCCATTTCTCATCAAACAATTTACAATTTCAGTAATTTTATAATTTTAAATCATAATTTTAAATTCAAATAGCCAAGTCACTTTGCACACAATTCACCAAGATTTCACAATTTCATCAAAACCATAAATCATCACTAAAGAAGATTTATTCCCTTATTTTCACAATAAATTCCATTAAAATAAAAATAAATAATCTAAGTCACCCAATTCTAACAAAAGTAGTCGGGAATGAAGCCACCTACCTGAATAAAAGGTGAAACCAATCAACGGACGAAGAACACTCAAGAACAGCGGGTCAAATCTCCAAAAACCCACCCGATATCTCTTCTCCTAACATATCCAAGGCCAAATATCAACCTATTTGGCATCCAAATACTTAGGTCTACCCCTAACGAGTATATATCTTAGAAACTGATATAAATGGAGAACTAGATCTATCAAACCATTCAAGAACTAATGGGAATAATCACATACCTCAAGAATCCGGCTTTAATTTTCCAAGAGAAGCCTTCGGATCGCCTCCTGGACGATGAGAGAACCCTCTTTGAGCTTAGGAGAACCAAAATCCCGAGGTATGGCCGGTTAAGAGATTTAATGAGGCAATTAGAGTCAAAACGAGTTAGATCCACAATTTAAGGATCCAATTTTAAGTGACTGCACGATTAGTCAGCACTGTTTGACATTCCATGCACTAGCTGTGCGTTAGCTACTTCCTCGATCACCCTTCTCGCACGGTTTGGCCAAACGGTTATACAAATCATGCACCGGCTGTACGGAAGCCACTGCCTCCAAGACCCACTGCGCACAGTTTGGCTGCACAGTTTAGACAATCTGTGCGTTGTCCTTGCACCTTCTCCTTTGCTTCAAACTTCAGTCCCGAATCTCCCAACTCTCCCATACGTCGCCCTTAACATTTAAAAACATGAAAAGCGTCACGTATGCATTACATACCATAAATAAGGGGTACAAAATTTTCCCCACCATGGGCCTCTATGTCCCCAGAATGTTAAAACCAATGCATGTCTGAAAGAGTTCTGGACACTGCTCTGTCATTTCTTTTTTGAGTTACCAAGCATCATCTTGAATTTGACCATGTTGCCACAAAACCTGCACTAGACCGACGCTTTTTCCGCACAATACTTAATCCTTCCTATCGACATTCCGCACCGGGATATGTACCAATGAAGCATCCATCTCTAGATCAATGTGATCCCATCTGATCGTATAGTCAGTATGGGGTTGATAGTTCTTCAATTGAGATACATGTAACACATTGTGCATGGAACTGAACCATGATGGTAATGAAAACCGATATTCCACCACTCCAATTCGTTCCAGTATCTTAAAAGGGCCTATATATCGAGGAGATAATTTTCCATGTTTCCCAAAACTATGATGTCCATGTCTTAGAGAGATCCTCAAGAAGACATGATCACCCACAACGAACGACAACAGTCTGCGATGGTGATCTGCATAGGATTTCTGATGACATTGTGTCGTCTCCATCCTCTTTCTAATCAACTGAATCTTCTCCGTTGTTTCTTGGACAAGGATCAGCCTGACAACTGAAGTTTCTCCAGTTTCCACCTAGCATAGTGGAGAACGACAAGGACGCCCATACAATGCTTCAAACTGAGCCATGCGTATCGAGGTTTGATAGATGTTATTGTATGAGAACTCCACTATGTGTATATGCTCCTACCATGAGCCACCAAAATCCATTACACAAGCCCACAACATGTCATCCAACGTCTGTATCATTCTTTCAGATTTTTCATCCGTCTGGCGATGATACGTCGTACTCATAGCCAACTCAGTCCCAAGGGCTTATTGTATGGATTTCCAGAAACAATATGTGAACCTCGGATCTCTATCTGAGTTTATAGACACTGGTACACCCTGTCTCTTTACAACTTCCTGAATATAGTTTTTTGAAGGATCTTCCCCAAATGGGTTTCACAAATAGGAATGAAATGGGCCCAATTGGTTAGGCGATCCACTATCACCCATATGACATCGTGTTTCCAGACCGTTCTTGGAAGAACTGTAACAAAATACATTGCAATCTGCTCCTAATTCCATACTGGGATGGGTAATGATTGTAACATACCAGCTGGTCTCTGATGCTCTGTTTTAACCTGCTGACAAGTTAAGCATCATGAGACAAACATGGCCACCATACATTTCATGCTGCTCCACAAAAAATGAACCTTTAATACCATATACATCTTCTGTGTACCCAGATGTAAATCCAATCTTTACTGGTGGTAAGCATTAAGGAGTTGTTCATGACAGACCATAGGTACAACCATTCGATCTCTGAAACAAAAAAATGAACCTGCTTCCTGTTTCCAGCCATCAATGATCTCCCCACCATTGAGTTTTGAACTCATTACCAGACATTACGCATCTGATTTTTGTGTCTCTTTGACAACTTTTACTCGAACAATAACAAGCATTGCTGAAAATAAAACTGCAACATCACCTCGGCTATCACATTCCACATGTATGTCAGCTAAGATTGACATAAATTTCCATTTGTCTGAAGCATCCCTTGCCAACTTAGAATACGAATTCCTACATAATTCATAGGCCACTGAATTTCCCATACTCGATGTATAAATTAAGTCAAAGTAGAACATTTAAAGATACTCCATCCATCTCTTATGCCTCAGATTCAAATCTCGCTGTGAGAAAATGTGGTTCCAGCTTTTGTGATCCGTAAACACAATTTATTTCTCACCAAAGAGATAATGTCTCCATGTTTTCAAGGCATTGATGACTGCAGCCAAATCCAAATCATGTGTTTCATAATTTTTCTCATTCACCATCAATTTCCTTGATCCATAAGCAACCACATGGTCTCTTTCATGATAACACAACCCAACTCTATTCCTGAAGCATCTCAATACACCATGTATCCTTTCTATGATTCGGGCATGATTAAGATAGGTTCAGATGTAAGGCAAACATTCAACTCTTGAAAAGATCTATGAAATTTTTCATTCCATTGAAATGCACTATTCTTCTTTGTTAATACTGTCATAGGCAAATAAAGTCATGAGAATTCGCATACCAAGCATCAGTAATAACCATATAGTCTAAGAAAACATCGTATTTAAAAGATATTCTCCAGTGGTTACCAAGAAAGAACAGCTTATATCCTTTCAGGATCCACTGAAACACCTTTCTCAGAAACAACATGGCCCAGAAAACATACCTCTTATATCCAAAAATCACACTGTGATAATTTATCATACAACTGATGGTATCGCAAGAATTCCAACACTATCAGCAAGTGTTGCTCATGCTCAGCCCTTGTTCTTGAATACACAAATATATCATCCACAAACACCACCACAATAGAATCCATATGTTGCTGAAATATCTTATTCATCAAAGCCATGAAAACCACTGGTTCATTCGTAAGACCAAAAGGCATGACTACATATTCGTAGAGGCCATATATGTTTCTGAAAGATGCCTTTGGAATATCCTCCTTCCGAACTCGTAATTGGTGATATCCTGATAGCATGTCAACCTTGGAGAACCACTGAGATTTTATTAATTGATCGAATAGATCATCAATGTGGGGAAGTGGATATCTATTATTTATCATAACTTGGTTAAGTTTACGATAATGAACACACAACCAAAGAGTTTCATCTGCTTTCTTTACAAAAAAACTGGTGTTGCCCGTGGAGACCCGCATGACCAAATGAAACCATTTCCTTCTAGCTCTACTAACTGCACATTAAATTCCCATAAATCTATCGGTGAAATCCTATAATATGGAAGTGAGATTGGACTGGTCCTCGAAAGGCAATCAATTGTAAACTCCACTTCTCTTATAGGTGGTAACCCTGTGATGTTTTCAGGAAACACATCACTAAATTGATCCACCAAAGCTAGAAAACTATTTTCCTCACTCTCTTATAATGATTCCAAAGACAAAGATATCAATTGGTAAGAGGTCGTTCCCACCATTGGTGCCAAAAAGCTATTTGTACCTTTTCTTACCATTCTCTCCCCTCTAAATAGATGTTCGATTCCATCCTCAGTCGTGAAACTAACCATTCTCCAATAATAGTTGATGTGAGCCTTAAACGATGTCAAAAAATCCATACCCAGGATTATATCATAGAAATCAATCTCCAGCACAAAGAAAGCCCATTTCTGCTCAGTTCTATGAACAATTATTGCACATTCTCTACAAACGAAGGCTTGACATTCTCTTTCACCTAGAGGATTTTGCAGTTTCAAGATAGAAGGTATCATTTCCAGTTTTAAGTTCAGAAAATCATAAATACAAGAAGAAAGAGAGGAATGAAATTCACCAGTATCGAACATCACCTTAATGAGGGTAGAATTCAGAAGAATCATACCTCTCACCATAGATGGTACAGCCTGATCATCGACCATCATCTGCTCAGCTCCATAATGTTTCTTTGTGGCTGCACTTTTCTCCTTATTTCCATATTGAGATTGCCCTATTTGAGAAGTCATGATATTTCTGGAATCACCATAACTAGCTCTCTTCTGCTGGCAAAACTGATTTTGTTGTACTCACCATATCGAAGAATACAATGCTTGTGATGCCTGATAAGTGTCCCGAACACCCGATCATGGAGCAGTACGACAATATTGCTAAAGATTCCCCATCTTGTTGAAATTTTTGCATGCTCTCGGTGGTGATGTACATTCTCATTTCATGTGATTAGTCAAACCACATTGAAAGAAACCTACTTTGCTCTGGGGTCGTGGAGGAAGTTTGACTGATCCCGCCATCTGGTTTTGATTCACACCGCCACCTTGGAAGTAGGTGTCCCTATCCCGATTTTTCCCAGCATTGGAGTTCCCACCTGTTCCTGTGGGTACCATCATGCCTTCTCCTATCGATCCCGATATATCACATTCAGTAACTTTTGCTCTATTCAACATCTCTGTATAATCCGTAATACAGAGCTCCACAATCTTTGATCGAATCTCCTGCCTTAGCCCCGATTCGAAGATGTGTGCCTTCAAAGAAGAACATGCGGAACCTCTAGTGAAAAACAGAAAAAATTCATGAACATAGCTGCATACTCCGTGATAGAGTGTCTCTCTTGTTTCAAGCTGTTGAAGTAAGTCATCTTCTAGATCTTGAATGTGCGAGGATAGAATTATTTGTTAAACAATTCTTCAAAATCCTCCCATGTATGGACTTCATCCAATTTAGCATGCACCGCTAAATCCCACCACTGGCGTGCAAGATCCTCATGCATAAACGTCGCCAGCGTCACATTCAGCTCCACGGGTGTGCCGATTAAATCAAATATATGATTCATCGTTCTTATCCACACCTCTTCCTTCTCGGGTTCATCATCACCCCTAATGTTCGGTGGATTCTGCTTCATGAATTGGATGGTATGATCCACATGTCGTGGCTAATTCCTCTAGTTCCCCGTATCCATAGCTTGAAAAGCTTGGACAATACTCTGAACCAACTCTTGGTTTACACATGGTTCAGGTGTAACCACATTCTCAGCAGCTTCTTCGGGTTGGTTTCGATGACGCCTACCAGGTGCCATTTTCTAAACCAACAACAATCTCTGTCAATCTCACTCTTTAGCAACTGTTGGCTCAGCATTTAAAATTCTATCACATCAACTATGACAACATTGTTCTTAAAATAACATGTTTTCCATGTTCAGCCATTTTTGAAATCATTCAACATATTTTTTCAAAATCAATCCTTTTCCTAAATACACTGAATGCCCTGTTTTAAAAAGTTTACACTTGAAAACAATTTATGCATTTTTTTTCAAAAAATGGCACCATGCACAAAATACTTACTCATTCTTCACAATGAGATATGAAATCATAGTGGAAATTCATTCCTCTAAATTGCATGTCATGCTCCTCTCATTGGTTAAACCCATGACAATGATATTTCCAACATTCTAGATGTGTATCCAAAACCCTTATATACCCAACACCCTGGTTACTTGAAGTTCAGCATAAACGGGTTAGCTACATCTTTTTATGTTATACCTTTCAAGTAACGACAAACATACTACTGTCTATGATTTTAGCCCAAGGAATGGAAAAGAAGGAATTTCAACGCCATGACCAAGAACATCGATGACTACTTGTTTGTAAGGACCGAACAAGATGATACCTTTTGTAATCACCCTCCAATTCTCATTGGCTTGAGAGTGCAACGAGTAATTACTAGGCCACAAGCGACATCCCCAAGACACCAAAGGCTGGAAATAAATGTCGAAGGGTATCAAATACAAGTGGGGGATGATTTACACTTTAAGAAATAATCCCATACATTAACCATTCGCTATATGATGCATGAAACAAAGGAAAGACCAACAAACAACATCATTTTTGTTAAACCATATCAGAGTACACAACAACGAAATACCAAACAAAACATCAAATTACACTGTAGAAGGACAACACAAAACTCTCAAAAGACACCACGACTCAGTGATCCACAAAATACAAGCTCCACAGATTCTCCCAAACATTACCACAACCTATTAGTAATGAGATGCTTTACCTTTACCTGTGTCTCAGAAGACAACATCTGCAAAAGCACCAAAGTGCGCAAGCAGCGGTGAGTATAAAACTCAACAGGTTTCCCCAAATGACTTCCCTATTCACACCACTAGGATAGAAGAGTTAGCCAAATTTATATAAAAAATCTTATATAAAACATTTTTCACCAAAGCAGTTTATAACGAAATATACACATGTTTTTGAAAACCATCCATGATCGAAAGCATCAATGTGAATTTTAAACTAGCATCTCCAACACATTATTTTCCAAGAAAAATAACCAAGAAAATTTCCAAACCATTTCACAATCATCCCATTTTGGCATTCCCAACCATTTCACAAACACGTGAAATCAACCATGCATGCATCGTTATGATAGTTCCATACTCACGAGTGGTTTCTTGTCGATCTACCAAGACATCATATGGTAATTACTTTCCATGTTCCATTACACCGTTGGCATCGAGCACAATGTCATATTTCAATAATTCCTCGTACGTATAGTTACCACATGCCATTAAATGTTTGGAACCAAGGACAAGGTCTTATATCAACCAAGTCTCGTACATTCAATATGAACACACACCACACATTCCCAAAAACCATACCAAACAATCCTTTCAATAAAAAACCCTTTTATTGAAAACCATTTGCCATTTAAACCAAGTGTGTTCAAACATTTCAAACTAGTTGAATAAAGATGTAATTTTTTTGAAAACCTAATCCATCAAAACTATTTCAATAAAACACCCTTTTTGTTGAAAACCCATTTCTCATCAAACCATTTACAATTTCAGCAATTTCATAACTTAAAATCAACATTTTAAATTCAAATAGCCAAGTCACTTTGCACACAATTCACCATGATTTCACAATTTAATCAAAACCACAAATTATCACTAACAAGATTTATTCCATGCTTTTCACAGTCAATTCCATTCAAATAAAGAATTTTAAACTATGACAATAAATTCTAACAAGAGGAGTCGAGAGTGAAGCCATCTACCTCAATAAAAGATGAAACCAAGCAACGGACGAACAATGCTTAAGAACACCAGGTCAAATCTCAAAAAACCCACCTTAGATATCTTCTACAAACACAAACAAGACCAAATCTCAACATATTTGGCATCCAAATACTTAGGTATACCCCTAACGGGAATATATCTAAGAAACCGATAGAAAGGGAGAAGTAGATATAAGTAGATCTATGAAACCATTCAAGAAAGAAGGAGAACAATCACATTCCTCAAGAATCCGGTTTCAATTCGACAAGAGAGGCCTTCAAATCACCTCCGGGATGATGAGAGAACATTTTTTGAGCATATGAGAACCAAAATCCAGAGTTAGGGCTTCTTAGGAGCTTTAATGAGACAATTAGAGGCAAAATGAGTAAGATCCACAATTTAGGGATCTAATTTTAAGTAACCACACAGTTTGACAATCCATGCACTAACCGTGTGTTATCTACTGCCTCAGTCACCCTTGTTGCACGGTTTGGCCTCACGGTTAGACAAACAGTGCGCCGACCGTGCGGAAGCCACTGTCTCCAAGACCCACTGCACACAGTTTGGCCGCACGGTTTAGACAAATCGTGCGCCACCCGTGCGCCACCCGTGCACCTTCCCCTTTGATTCAAACTTTAGTCCAGGATCTCCCGACACTCCCATACATCACCATTTACATTTAAAACCAATAAAAGCATCAAGTAAGTGTTACATAGCAGAAATAGAGGGTACTACAATAGGATAGCTCTTGGTTATTACCTTCCAAAAATTTTAATACCATCAACATGTATTCTGTTGAGTCAAGGTAATTACATGAATTATAACACATAATTTTTGAAAATATTCATGTTTCTTTATTCCAATTTTTATTGGATATATTCCTTAATTCCTAAAAATTTGTAATAGTATTGCATGATAAAATTACCCACTTATCAACAAATTCATAAATAACCAGTATCATCTAATTTAATTATTCATATCCAAAATTTCTTTATCTAATCATTATGATCTTACCATAAGGAACATATTAAGGAATATCTTACCTTATTCAAAATGACACCATTTTGTAAAATCAATTATCCAGTATAACAGATATATTCAACATAATCCAGTAAATCCTGAGAAAAAAACACAAACTGACAAATCAATGTATAGTTTACCATTTATATAACATAATCCATGAATCAAAAAGCATAAAAAATTTGATTATTTCAATTAATATTTAATCCATTAAAAATGATACCTCGTCTTATATCTTAAAATCTATTTCCTTTCACAATTCATATGTATTCTCATCATTATCATCAAATTAACCATTTCTTGTATCACCTTTTTGATTATCTTAAGGAGCATTCCTATTAGGATATCAATATTCATAATGACCATTAATTCTACACTTAAATCGTTTTTCCTACGATGATGTCTTAGAAAGACCAATATTGAAATCCATTTTGTTAATTGATCCCTTGATATTTCCTAGGTAGTTTCTAACTTTGCATCTTTCTTTTCACAACAAAAACATCTTCTTGTTCCTCTAAGATATTCCCTTAGGTGGTTATTTCCACATTCTTGATATAAATGAATCTAAATATTCTTTCCTCTATGGTCTGTATTTCTTGAACACTTAGTGAACTCATTTCTTCACTTTCTTGGTGATTCCAAGGGTTAGTTAAGGTACACATTATTGATCTTGTTCTTTAAAAATTGATTAGGCATGATCAGAACATCCTTCAATCCAATGATCATCCCATTTGACTGCTCATTAACTGATTATCCATTATACCCAATATTAATCCAATTTCTTTTGGTTCCCTCAATTGACTAAATCTAGGAAGAATAGTGTGAGAAACATTTACCATAATAAAAAACAATATAATCATTGAAAACTAATTATAGGATATCTAAATCATGATACCTAATTTTAAATATATGAAACCTTAGGCTTATCCTTAGATACGTCCCTTTAAATATCCTTAGAAATATCACTAGGGATCCCAATATATTTTTCCATCTTATATTCTAAATTTTGACTAATCCTTAACTTTTATACCAACTATTAAGACCAAGTCTTGATGTACATTAACATTACATCACTTTTTTAGAATAATTAAAACATTAAACAAAATGACCCCAAATGACTATATTAGATTAGTTCCTTTAAAAACCTAGAAAAAAACATATAATCTAGATATATATATTCAATATTTCCCATAAAGATTATTCCCATTAGTAATCCTACTTAAAGCCGTTACTTATAACCTAGTGAAAGGAAACCTAAGAAAAGTGTGAGTTCAGATGCTCAATAAGGGTAAAAAAGACACGTAATCATAAAAAGAACATAATGGTATAAAAATAAGAGAATAAAAATTGAATTCATATCGTTTATATCAAAAGATCATATGCACAAATCATGGAATAAATAATGGAAATTTATAAGACATGAATAATAATTAAATAAAAAAATAATCAATGAAATCATAACGTAGGAATAACCCATGGAATTTGTGGAAGGCGCATAAGAATATAAAATCAAATTTCAAGAATACATTCCTAGACCTTCACAATATGTTAGGTCTGGGATAATTTCACATGTACCAACTTTGGGCTTGGAATTCCCTCCTATGAACTCTATTGTTTCGGGCATGGGATGTCAACCCATGAACCCTCTTGTTTCAAGCATGGAATGTCCACTTCTGTACCATCTTATTTCAATCATGGAATCTCCACTTATGTACCCTATTAATCTCATAAAACATTTATCATTACCCAATGAATTGGAGGGATATATATGTACCAACGATCAAATAATTAAGTCATACATATGTGTTCTAGAAAACATAAATCATTTATTATAAGAACCCGATTCTTATTCATGAGGAACATGTTTCTTATTTTCCTCTTTTCCTTAAGTGTTTTTGAGAAAATAATGGAAATGGGGAAATTTCACAAATTTTGTGGGTGCACGCAATGTACTTTTCCACACACCATGTACTTTGGTCATGTGGGATGAGTACACAGGGCACGTAGGCCTGTCGGTGATGAAGGGTGTTAAAACCGACTACATGCCGTGTAGTGGGTATTTACACGCCATGTAATCAGTCAGTAGGTGAACAGTAAGGTATTGGAGGTAGCCTCCATTGTAGAGGTCGTGTACTCATGAATACATGTCATCTACTCATGTCAACAGATGAATAGTGATGCACTGGTGAGAAGCTTCCAATGGAAAAATTAAAAAATGAAAAGTAAACACCGTGTACTTGAGAGTACATGTTGAGTAGTAATGAATTTTTGTTTAAAATTGGTAGTATCCACCTCTTCTGTCATGGGAGGCGTTTGAGGTGTTTGGGGTTTATTTTGGAGGCCGGAGCTTCGGATATCTCCCGATCGCTCACCAGGAACCCGATTCATACACCATCGATCTTGATTGGACTGTGCTGGTAATCCCTTCCTTATTCTTGGGTAGTTCGTACCAATTCATTCCTGAGGAAATTTATTTAGTTTTGAATGTATTGTTGTTATTCCCAGTTCTATGTCGTTCTTGGGCATTTCTTAAAGCATCATTCACGTATATCGATCAGGGGCGATCGAGATAGGTGGTCTGATATTTATTTCCAACTGTGGTGTTGAAATTTTTTATCATTGTGCTACGAACCCATGTTTGCGGTGTCATGTGGCTGAGTCCTTGACTGTTTTAAATACCTAGAACTGTATAGGTAATTGAATGAAAATATAAAATACTATTTGGAATCAATGCTGGATCCAAGACCACCCCGGGGGTGCATTCCTCTGTTTAGCCATTTGTCCAGGATACCCGAGGGTATGCCCTCATTATAATGTTTATTTAATAGCCTTTAGAGGAATTTTATATAAATTGTTTGTTTATGATTTGTACTCATCCCGGTTACTTGCGCCTGGGGGAAGTGTTCTTTTTAGCCTGAGGGCATCATTTGTTTAGCCTGATGGAAAGGTACTTCTTAGACTAAGGGAAATTTTTCCTTTCATATGAGGGAAACACATCCTATGCCTGGGGGTAGTAACTTATGATCTTGAATGCAATATCTCGTACTCCTGAGGGAAATATTCGATAGGGGATATTGCTACAGGTGTTGATAGGAGAAAGGGTCCCTATACAGGTACTTGATTGCTGCTCAAGAGTAGGAGAGCATTGGACCGAGCATAGGCTTGCGATGCTGCTAATTGTTCTATTTTGTTCCACAGTACTTGTACACTCTATTTTATTGTATTTTATTATAGTGTATCATGTTCTGGATTATTTCATAGAATTAGTGACATGCTTCGTCTTTATATATATGACTGCTGGTTCACTTTTCTATAGTTCTCCATTTCAGTTGTATATTGTTTACTACATTTTATGTTGTATATTATTATCTTTTCTGCTATGATACACTTTAAAAAATGAGGGCATAGTTTCCCCACTATCATTCCTAGGCCCTCACTTCTAGGCAGAAGCCTATAGCTTTTGGGGAAATGAGCTTGAGGTCATGTGACCAACCGGGTTCGGGTCACCCGTTGAGTGGCACCCGGATCAGGGACGTTACAAAGTGGTATTAGTGGGTTCTTTTCATTGACATACTATTTGGAGCCTATAGTTATGGATATGAAGAGAATTGTTATATAGTAATAATCTGTGTTGGATAGTAGCTAACCCGTGTACATGGAAAATCCAATTTACCTCATCTTGCAATTTTACTGATTTTTCAATTTATAGTTGATCTAATTTTCACTGTTTGGTGATACACTTGTCGTGTGATGGATATATTTTTATACGAGGTTTTATTTGGTTGCAACCCTATGATATGAGTGTATTCCATATCATGCATCATATAGGAACTCATTCTAGAAATCGCAGGTCATGTATTATTTCCATCTATTGTAGGTGCATTAGAGACTACATGTTGTTGGGATATTTGTGGTGTCAGAAAGGAATGATGTTGTGATAGCTGCTTTGATAAATACCTGCTATTTGATAGGGTATTTTTTTGTAGGTTGTTGATAGAATGAACATCAACCATTTGTTCTTGATGAGTATGGTCCCTCAATGACTAGAATTTGGTGGATCATTAACACGTTGTTCCTTGTTATAACATGTGTAAGATTCCATAAATTGATTTGCGTGGAGTATGGGCCCTCATGGATCAGAATTTGTCACTTAGGTGTTTGTTTCAATGTTATCATGGTTTTGTAGTAGTTTCTGAGGCTTACTGTCCGAAAAACCTAGGATACACACTATGTACCATCAGAGCGCAACGTGTAGTCTCTTCCTGTGTCATAGACCATGTGGGAGGGGACACGGGGTAAGGAATATCATGGGGAAACATGACGTATAACAGTTTTAAATGCCTTGTAGTGTTGACCTTGTGTACGCCCGTGTAAATGACAACACGGGATGATGTTTCCTTTCATTGTACACGTCGTGTCTGCATGGAACACACCGTAAAGAGTCAGCCATGTAGCAGTCCGTGTAGTGAGCAATACGGGTCGGTTTGAGGTTTCTTCTATAGTTCGTGTGTTTTTAGAACACGCCGTGTAGCAAAACCTGGGTAAACATGCCATGTCACGAACAACATGGGCCGGTGAAATCTTTTCGGGTCCATGTCGTGTACTTGTGGAACACACCGTGTAGTCATGTTTAGGAGAGCCGTGGGGCTTATCCATGTAGAAGGACTCGGGTTGTGATGGGGGATTCAAGTACACATCGTGTAAGTAAGAGAGACGTCGTGTGTTTGGGGCATTACACAGAAAATTTAAGCTGGAGTACGCGCCCATGTGGATGTCTTAGGAGAACATGCCTTATAGTATTTATAGACACCATGTAGTCATTTTTTATATATCATGAATGATTTCTTTCTCATGTTCCCTTCTTTGTCTTCAAGTTTTCATCCTTTGATAAATCTTGATCAAAGGTGTGCTTTGACCTTATAGATTCATGCCACCAAGACGACCACCAGTTGTTCACCAAAAGAGCGGAAACGATTATAATCCTGAGATGGTAGGCCATGGGATACCAGTGGATCCTCCAACAGTGCTAGATGTGGCACCAGCCGTTATACCGGACACATGCGTGGATGTGCAGTTCTATGAAGGATTTATGTGGTTCATGCAGACCATTCAGGAAGTACCGCCGTCTTCCACGTCTATGGCAGAGCTGACACGTATCTTCCAATAATAGCATCCGCCTACATTCTCAGGGGATGGTGGACCACAGGCTGCGGAGTCATGGCTGTATTCAATGCAGACAATTTTCAAGCATCTGGTAATGCCTCCAGGGTGGAGGGTCAAACTCGCAACTTATATTTTGCGTGATTCCGCCAAGAGGTGGTGGGATATTACCACCCAGTCTGAGCATCAGCGAGACATGGCATTGGATAATTTTCAAATAGTGTTCTATAACTATTTCATTCCCGAGACGATGGGGGATTATCGAGCTAGAGAGTTTATGAACATGTAGCAGGGTGTCATGTTAGTGATGAATTATTCTGATCGCTTCCCCGAGAATCAGTGTTTTGAAAATGTTCTTGTAGGTGATGAGATGTTTAGGGATAGACACTTTGAGTATGGTCTTTGATATGACATCTGAGCACTAGTGAACATTTTTAGGTTGCCTACTTTGCATGCTATTGTGAACAAGACACTAATTACTAAGAGTAATCTTTGGGAAGTTAGTGGTGTGGGATAGGGTTGTTTTACACTAGTTTATGGTACTATTTCTATCGGGAAGAGTAAGAGAAAATTGAGTTTCTCTCACGGTGGCGGTACTATCCAGATTATTACTTCAAGTGTCCTGGTCATATGCTACCAGTGGGGTAGGGAGGGGCATAAGAGACCTCATGGTACCCGTGACCCAGTGGAGTGCTAAGCTTGCATCACAATAGGTTATATGTAGTGTTTTTGTAGGGATATTCCATCAGGGACAAGCGATAAGGGTTCTGTGGAGACTTTGCATGCGGGAGCAGGACCATGAGCTTCTTACCAGTTAAGAAACTGGAATGCGTCAGGGCGTTCAGGCCAAGATGGTGGTCGTGGCCATGGTAGCCAGACTCTAGGATCTCAGAGACAACACGTTGGGACAACTCAGGGTAGCTATGTTGTGTCACAGGGCCCCAGCACTGGGCAGACATATGTGGTACAATAGACCCAATAGGAGTAGGATCCCAGACCTTCCACTGTCAGAGGTACTATTCTAGTAGCTTCTATTTTATCTTCTTCACTTTTGAATACAAGTTCTACACATAGATTTATATCTGTGCTCATTGTGGAGAGATGTGGGCTCTGTGTTTCCTCTTTTTCTGATATCATGACTATAGACACTCCATTGGTGACTAGAACAGTAGGTGTGCATTAGTGCAGGGAGTTCCCCGTAGAGGTTGGTGGGTGTCACTTCCTATGGGACCTCTATGTCTTAGAGATGATAACTTATGATGTCATTCTCAGGATGGAATGGTTGGTACCCTTCTGTGCCTTTGTATATTTCTACCATAGTAGGGTGAGATTCACATCACCAGAGGACAGAGAGTTTCTATACAAGGGAATGTGGGATGTCCAGGTGAGTCGAGCTGGACCCAAGCATTGTGGGCGAGGTGGAGTGACAACCCAGATTGTGATCCTATATCAAGATGACTAGGTAAATTTTCAAAAGGATTTCCCTCCAGTAGTCGACCATTTTAAGGATGTCTTCCCGAATGACTTTTCAGGTCTTCCTCCAAAGAGAGAGGTGTATTTCTCTATTGATCTTGTGCCAGTAGTAGCACCTATGTCCATTCATCCTTATAGGATGGCTACACTTGAGTTATAGGAGCTCAAGATGCAATTAGAGGAGTTACAGGAAATGGGTTTCATTCAACCTAGTACTTCTCCTTGTGGTTCTCCGAACCACTTTATGATGAATGCAGACGGTACCCTCAGAATCTGAGTGGATTTTCAGAAATTCAACCAGTTGACATTTAAGAACCAATATCCCTTTCCGAGGATAGATGATCTCTTTGATCAACTTTTGGGAGCACGAGTGTTATCGAAGATTGAGATGAGATCTGGATATCATTAGTTACATTTTAGACCATCTAAAATACCTCTCACAGCCTTCAAGAGCAGGTATGGTCTATATGAGTACATGGTGATGCTGTTCGGACTCCCGAACGTGCCAGTAGTTTTCATGGCACTAATGAATCGTGTTTTCGACCCGTATCTAGACTCTTTTGTGGTAGTCTTCATGGATGACGTCTTTGTGTACTCTCACACTTCACATGACCATGATACCCATCATGAGATCGTATTGAGCACACTGAGAGAGCATAGAGTATATGCTAAGCTCGCACAGTGCGACTATTTTATGGACAAGATACAATTCCTGGGTCATGTCATTTCATAGGAAGGAGTTGCAGTAGACCCAAAGAAGGTGAGAGTAGTAGTGTCCTGGGATCATCCTAAGAATGTGTTTGATGTACGGAGTTTCTTAGGGATGGGTGGTTACTACTTGCACTTTATATAGTACTTATCCCACATTGTAGTGCCATTGACGAGTTTGACTAAGAAGGGTGTGAATTTCGTTTGGTCAGAAGCTTGCGAGACAGCCTTTCAGGAGCTGAAGGGAAGGTTAAAATCAGCACCACTCCTAATACTTCCCAGGAAATGGAAGATATGTACAGTCTATTGTGATGCATTAAGTATTAGGATTGTAGTAGTGTTGATGTAGGGCGATCGAGTAGTTGCGGACAGGTCTCGACAGTTGAGGCCACATGAGAGGAATTACCCGACGCATGACCTTGAGTTGGCTGTTGTGGTTCATGCATCATGTTGTTGGAGACATTATCTCTTGGGAGAGCATTTTTTGGTTTCCACCAACCAAAAAAGTCTCAAGTCCATCTTTTCTCAGAGTGACCTGAATCTGAGACAGTGAAGGTTTGTTGAGTACCTTCATTCCTTTGATTTTGAGCTTGCCAATACACCTGGTAAGGGTAATGCAGATGCTGATGCACTGAGCAGGAAGACTCATTCATAGGCAGTTCATGAGGCCAGTGGTGAGTGGCAGCTTAGGGCTTTGTTCTCTGAGATGAATTTGGAGGTGTATGATAGTCATGGGAAAACTTATCTTTCTTCCCGAGCTATGACCTCTACCCTCCTGGATAGAGAGATTATGAGACAAATATTATATTCGGTAGTCCTAGTTCTACAAGAGTTGTTGGAATGTTAGGACCCTCATCCTGGTTGGACGATAGGTGATGGTGATGTTTTGAGTATCCATGGACGATTGGGGGTTCCAGGGGATATAAATGAGGAGTTGAGGTGGGATTTCCTTGTGTAAAACTGGGTAGTTCATCCTAGAGTCACCAAGATGTACCATGACTTGAGATGTCTGTATTGATGGCAAAGTACGAAGAAAGAAGTAGCTAGTTATTTTACGAGATGTTCCACCTGTCAGCAGGTGAAGGTGGAGCATCAGAGTCCACCTAGACTATTATAGTAGTTACCCATTTTAGAATGGAAATAGGATAATGTCATGATGGATTTCGCTACTAGGTTGCTGAGGTCATCTTGAGGAAATGATGTCATTTGGGTTGTTGTGGACAGACTTATGAAGGGATCTCCCTTTTTACCGATCAAGGAGACCTTCAGTGTTGATGAGCTCGTGAAGTTGTATATCCGTGAGGTTGTACGTCTTCATGGGTTCCCTCGTTCTATTGTTTCAGATAGGGATGCATGTTTTACGTCTTAATTCTGGAAAAATTTTCAGAGGGCACTGGGTACAAAGGTGCTTCTGGGAACATCTTACCACCCTCATAACGATGGCCAGTCAGAGCGTATGATATAGATTCTTGAGGACATTCTATGCGTATGTGTCCTAGAATTTGGGGGCTCTTGGGAGAAGGATATACCCCCGGTTGAGTTTTCCTATAATAATTTTTTTCAGGAAACTATTGAGATGACACCTTAAGAGGCTTTGTATGGTAGGCCATGTCGATAACCCTTGTGCTGGATGGAGGTAGCTGAGGTAGCTTTATTAGGACCACGTCTCGTGCAGGAGCCTTCGGAGCAGGTCCACTTGATACAGATGTGGATGGATATTGTGCAGTCTTTTCAGAAATATTAAGTTGATCACTGTAGATGACCCTTAGGATTCGTGGTCAGGGATCAAGTATTCTTGCGTGTTTCGTCGAGGTTGGGACACAGACGGATCAGGAGACATGGCAATAATTCCCTGATGTATGTGGGACCATTTGAGATTCTAGAGAGAGTCGGGCCTGTTTCATAGTAGTTGTAGTTACCACAGAGGTACCAGGCCATGCACGACATCTTCCATGTATCTCAGTTGTGTCGTTATCACTCAGAACTGTCTCACTTATTTCAGCCCGAGGAGGATGAGCATCATCTCGATGAATCCTTTGAGGAGAATCCTATTCGTATTGTTGATAGGAGCACACAGGTTCTCCAAGACCAGTCAGTTCCTCTCGTATGGGTGCTATGGCATCATGGACGAGTGCATGAAGAAACCTGGGAGTGGTAGACTGGCGTATGTTTTCAGTGGACAGAGTTGTTCTGAGCTTATCTTCACCACCGTTGGAAGAGAAATTTAGAGACAAATTACTTTAATGGGAGAATTTTGTCAGAACTCGGTTCTTATTATTGAGTTACGAGTTTCTCCTTTTCCTTTTTCTTTAATTGTTTTTGAGAAAATAATCGAAATGGGGAAAATTCCCAAATTCTGTGCATACACCCCGTATATTTTTCCACACGTCGTGTACTTTGGCCATTTGGGATGAGTACACAGGGGGTGTAGGCCTGTCGAGGATGAAGAATGTAAAAACTGATTACACGCGTGTAGTGGGTATTTAAACATATTGTAATTAGTCGGTAGGTGAATAGTAAGGCGGTGGAGGCTGCCTCCAGCTGAGCGACAGTACACGCCGTGTACTTAGGAATACACGCCGTGTACTCATGTCGATAGTTGAATAGTTCCGCACTGGTGAGAAGCCGCAAGCAGAACAATTACAAAAATGAAATGTACACACTGTGTACAGAGAGTACATGCCTTGTAGTCATGAATTTTCTCATAAAATAGGCAGTATCCTATTCTTTTGGAAAAGTAGGCATTTGAGGCATTTGGAGATTATTTTGGATGCTGGAGCCTCAGAGATCTCCCGATCGCTCACCAGGAACCCGATTCCAACATCGTCGATCTTGATTGGACCACACTGGTATGCCCTTCCTTCTTCTCAGGTAGTTCTTAACAATTCTTTCCCAAGGGAATGTTATTTAGGTTTTAACATATTGTTTTTATTCCTATATCTACGTCATTCTTGGGTGTTTCTGGAAGTATCGTTCACATATATTGATCAGGGGCAATCGATGTAGGTGGTCTGATGTTTATTTCCGACAGTGGTGTTGAAATTGTGTATTTTTATTCCATGAACCCATGTTTGGGGTGTCATGCGGTTGAGGTCTTGACTGTTTTAAATACATAGAACAATATATGTAATCTAATGTCACTTTAAACTGATGTTTGTGATCACTGCTTGGATCCAAGACCACCCCGGGGGTGCATTCCTCTATTTAGACATTTTTCCTTGATTGCTGGGGGTACTCCATGATTATAATGTGTATTGAATTCACTTGACAGGAATTGTATATAAATTTCTTGTTGATTCTTTAGGGTTTTCCCGGTTACTTGAACCTGAGGGCTGTGTTCTTTTTAGCCTGAGGGCATGGTTTGTTTAGCCTGAGGTCAAGGTACTTCTTAGCCTATGGGAAATGTTCTATTTCTACTAAGGACAACACATCTTATGCCTGAGGGAAGTGAATTTTGTTCTTGAGGGAAATATCGTATAGCCTGAGGGAAAGCCTGAGGGTGTGGTTTTATTATATTAGTATTAGGTAAATGTTCTGATTGTCCTGACAACTTGGTTCTGATGAGTAAATAATGTTATTAAATTGAATGGTTAAAATGAATATAAAAATTGCAATGAAACTGGTAGTGATATTTAATTTTTAGTACTTAGAAGTTTAATGAATTTACTTTTTCACACTGCTATTTCATATTTTCACTGACAGTTGGGCACATGCCTTTGGTTGGTGCCTACTAGGATTTATTTCTCACACCCTATTTGGTTCATGTCTTCGTCCCAAACAAATTATATTTTTGTAGGTGTCGTTAGGGGAAAGGGTCCCTATACAGGTACATGATTGTTGCTGAGGAGTCGGAGAGCATGGGACCTAGCTTAGGTTTGCGATGCTATTGACTGTTCTGTTTTGTTCCACTATACTTATACTCTCTGTTGTATTGTATCGTATTGCAATGTATCATGTTCTGTCTACTTTCATAGAATTTGTGACATGCTTCATATTTATATATATGACTGTTGGTTCTCTTTTCTATAGTTGTCCATTTCAGTTTTATATTGTTTACGACTTCCTATGTTGTATGTTATTATCTTTTCCATTCTTCTACACTTTGACAAATGAAGGCATAGTTTCCCCCCTATTTGACCTAGGCCCTCAGTGCTAGTCGGTAGCCTATGGAATTTGGGGAAATGAGTTTGAGGTCATGTGACCAACTGGGTTCGGGGAATCTGTTGATTGGCACCCAGACCAGGGACGTTACAGTTATCATATCAGAACCCATGAAATTAATCAGTTTCATAGACATCATGGAATCATAATATAACCTATGGAAAAGAAATGGTTTTAAAAAAATATCATTCCATCATAAACATATCCATTCATATAAATAATAGTAATGTAATAATTGAATCATATCCCAATTAAAACATAAGTAATATCCGAATATGTTATTTTAGATGGAAAATTATTTTTCAGAGAACTATTGAAAAAAACTCTTGAGGAAAATATCATTTATGTTTTGAAAACATATTATTTACATGAAAATCCATGCAATTTTAAAATAAAATATTTTCATTTAAAATAAACTTGTATGCTTGTAAGGGAAAACTCAAGGTAATAAAGAATCTTAAAGGTGTAAAAATATATACATGTCGTATATGTTTAAAATTTCTTCTTGTACATTTACAGGAAAATAAAAAAAAATTACCTTGCTAGGAAAATGAAACAATATTACTTTCAAAATATTTAATAAAAACTCATACAGATGTAAAAAATGAATTCAAACAATTTTATAAGAATAATAAAAAATCTTATGGATTTTTTTAAGAATCATGGACATGGATGATAAATATATCCCAATAAATACTTACATATAAACAATCTATGAAAGTAATTTGATTATTAAATGAACCATTTCACATTGAAAATATCATTGAAAAATTAAAAATGAACACTTTAAAAACACATTAAAACATAAAACATTTCTTTAAAAACCTTTTCCTTGAAAATGTGTTTAAGATATAATTTAAAATCATTTCTTGAGGAGAATAATCTTCAAACATTTCAATGTCTGCCATACCACATAGAAACATTTGCATCATAATCCCCATGAAATAATAACATTAAGTGAATAATTAAATATCATGAAAATAAAGATATTATTTATAAAAAATGTCAAATAAGTGTATATACACATAGTAAAAGAACATTGGTTCATAAAAAAACATGTTTCTCAAAGAAGGAAAATTGAGACAAAACTACCTTACTCATTTGGTAACTTTTGAACCATAAATCCCCATGAAATAGAGATCATAAAAATAATATTTAAATACCCATAAATTAAATTAGAAAATTCATATAATATATTATTGTGAAGTATTTAAACCACACTAAATAAAAGTGTGGTGAATAATACATGTATTTCACAGAAATAAAAAGTGAGGTGAAATTCCCTTACATTATGTATTGACTATGTTCGTAGTCATAAAAACATCTTTTATAATAGGTATAAGTTTATTATTCATATATAACTGAACCATATTCATATATATAATACCGTATATGATTTATTTAAAACATTATATGACCCATTTATTATTAACTCCATGTTTAAGTTACATTTGAAATGATATTTTCTTTGATAATCATACGTGTTTTGACTTGATATTCTTGATTAAAATGATTTAATTTTTTAAAGAAGATAAAAAATTATATAAATATATTATATATTAAATACATAAGTATTTATAATAATATATAAATATAAACTATTAACACCGTTCATGGAGACGGTATTCCATACGTATGCATGAATGTTATTTTGATTTTTTTTATTGAAAGAAAAAAAGTAAATGACATGAATGTTAATACATATATATATATAATATAGTTAAAGTAAAATTAATATTTCATTAATATCATATTTTTTTACTAAAACAATATTCAATAAATTCTAGGTGTATTGTCGACAAATCACAACGCTTTGAGGAGGCGGTAGTCCACACATTCACAAACAAAGTTATTGTATGTCCATAATATGGAAATAATGATGGTATCATTAATATGAAATAGGTTTTAATATAAATATTAATTTATTATTTATCATGAAAAATAGTTTCATGACCAGACACGAAGTTGGTAATGGAAAAAGAACAAAAACATCATTCAAAGAGGTGATTAACCGGCATACCTTTGAAAATAATTTATTTTCATTGAATAAGAGGAGATGAGAAATGAAATGGGTATGATATATTCTATTAGAAAAATAAAAATATATTATATACATTATTATTTTTTTATAATTAATTTATAGATAAATTAGGTGAGGAGAATTTAGAAAAAATAATTAAATTAGGAGAGGTATTTTGTGAAAGTTACCTATTGAATATCACTTCCTTGAGAGACCCTTGAGGATATTGGATTCAGTCATTTGGTTAGAACATAATCACAATGGAATGTGGATTATTAGGATGAGAGGTTTGGGTATATATTTTAGAAGCTAAAATAATTTTTGGGCTGAAATGGAGTGGTGGGGAGTGGTATTTATACTTGATGAGGGGTCGGTTTTAAGTGAGTAATTAAAAATTATTTTATAATTAAAGACAACCATAGGGAGGTAAAATTAAATTAAACTAATTAGGAATATATTTAATGTTTTAAAGTTTATTTAGGTCCAATAAACACCTCAAAAAACCTTTAAATGTTTCAACATTTAGGTATGTTAAGATTTTACTTTTAAACTTTAACCATTGTCACTATTTTCCATATACAACGACAAATAATTTTGTTACCGTGGTAATTTTTTATATCTAAATATATAATTTAACTTAAAAAATAATTTTGAACATATGATTACAAATATGGAATTCATTTTACCTAATTCAATTCACATAATTGGAAAAAAAATATTTAAAATTAACCTCGTAAACAAAATTAAAAAATAGGGGTTTAAAGTGAAATGCTCACAAGTTTGAAATGTTTTTATATCTAATTTCATTATAAAATTGATTAAAATGACCTAAATTGGTTTTATTGATGTATAATTGAAATAATTGAACTTTAAAAAATTTTAAATATAATTTAACTAGAAAAATAAATTAGACAAAAATGCTGTTTTGAAAAAAAATTCGGTATTTTTCACCATTCATCCAAAAATAATGTTTCTCAAAAAATGAATTTTTTTTCCAATGTAAATTTTTATATCCAGATTTAAATTAAGAAGCTTAATTTTTAATTTAAAAATTATAAAATTTTAAAAATTGAAATTTAAAATGGGTTTCCCATTAAAAGGCTGTAAAATTACCCTTTTAAAAAATATAGGGTTTCTATGTGTAAAATTGGGTGTGTTATTATCGTATGCCTATAAAATATATTGGATGAATATAAAAAATATTTTATTTAATATATAACATATATATTTTATTATTATCATTCAGAAATTGTAATCAATTAAATTTATTATGAACAAATGACTTTATGAGAATAAAAATAAAAATATTTCATTTGTAATTAATTGGTATATATGTCTATTTCTAATAAATTGGTAACCAATGAATTCATATTATAAACCTTATATTTTAATAATTTATTTAATACTATTCATAAACATTAATTTAACAGTTAGGATGTATCTTAATATATATTAAATAATAATATTATATTATTATATTATTGTTTGATACAGCATAGTATTGCGTGTAACAGAAGCAATCGAAGGAACACGAAATTGTGTGTAACACAAGACAAAAATAGTTTTTCATATACTGAAAGCTCATTTCATGTTTTTTGTAGTAAAAGGTTATCTTGTTATTGCATATAACGCAACAAAAACGTAGTGTTTTTTATATAAAAAGAACCATATTCAGTATTGTGTAAAATAAAGATATCGAAAAGATTTAATTAAATTAAAAATATTATTTCACAAAATCGAGGGGTGTTACAATCAATTTTAGTGTCAATATATATCTATATGGGTTGAATAAGGAATCAATGTTGTAGAATAAAACATATAATGAATATTTTTGTATCATTGATTACAATAGATGTGAGATGGAATAGTTTTATTTTATTTCAAATATTTAATTAATTATTGTATCATATTGTTAATAATTTTGGATAATATTCATATTATAGATTGAAATGAGAAAAAGGATAATTGAATGGAAGAATAAGATGTCAAAAATGTTGGCTATGATGTGTGTAATGTAGAAGAATATTCATAGGATAAGGATCATAAAGTTTATGATATTGGAACCTTTCTGATATCACGAACATCATACAAGGAGAATGTTTTTGGTAAGTCTAAAATTTTAGAGGTAAGACTATTTTCAATTCCTCTTGAAATTAACTATATGTTAACAAAAGAGAATTTGTTAATGTCACATGGTGAATATTGTTAAGTATTTGAAATATATTTTTCATAATATGAAGGTAATTTAAAATGATCCAAATATTTTATTTGACCTAACATAACACATATTTATGCTGTTTTCCATATGTACAAGTAAAATCATAGTTAGAATCATTAATAGGTTGTAAAGGGGGGTCTTAGAAACAATAATGTGATAAATGTTAATAATATCTAACTTAATTTAGGTGTGTATTAATAGGGATATGTTGATATAGATTTATGATGTAATGTTAATTAATGAAGAAGTTCAACTTATTCTGTTTATACATATGGTTTCACAACGGTGAGTTGGTTGTCACAATTAAATAATATATTGGAATTCCACACTATATAGGATTAATACATTAAATCTCCCAAAGACATCATGTTGATGGTATCACTAATTCATTTTCTAATTTAGAATGATATGAAAAAAAGAGATAATATATTATTATCTTACATCCATATTTTAACACATCTTATGAAATATCGTATCTAATAATCTATAAGGAATAATATTAAACAAAAATAATTGTTTCATTATAATGTTGTTAAAAGATGTCTATTTGATCATAAATAAGGGTAATGGAAGTGATAATACAACTTATATGATGAATAAAGAGATTAATATTTAGTTTCTTTTTTTCATTATAGTCCCTTAATAAGGATTCAAAGACGATGAAGTATCATGGGATGTAAAATAATAAGGACTATTAGATAAGAGTAGATATAAAGGAGAGTATATAGACATTTAGTCTCCTAATGGGAGACTATAGAGGCATGTGAAGCCTAATTTGATGTGTTATAGACAACAAACCAAGACATATATTCCATCATTTTAAATTAACATTGGGGTTATTGGGGCTCATAATGTTGAAATTGTATCACCAAATACACCTACCCATTTTATCTGATAATAATTATAATATATAAATGATTCATATTTTTTAAACCTCAAGTCATAATCATAAATCCCATTGAGTATTGAATTATGAATTTTCATGGATAAAATGTTACACCAAAGGATTACATTGGAATCATTCACATATAATAACTGTATAGGTGATATATGATATTGTCACTGCCAATTATTATAGGCAATAAAGAAGCCTTCAAAACAATATTAGATCAACCCATAATCCATTTTCATTCAAGTAAAACATTGTTAAATGTTCTAAAGTTGTGGAGAACTATCAAAATTTTTCTATTTATAAACTTCTTTAAAAATACATGAGTACACATTTCCTATGAGATTAATATATTTCATCATGAGATTTTGAATTTAAAAATAAAAAAATTTCCACATGTAAAATAATTTTAAACTTCATTTTTTTTTCTAATTTTGAATTAAAATTTATCTTAAATTACTTTGTTCGGTAAATATAATTTCATCAATGCACACAATCAAAATGATGGGATTTCTGTAATCTCCACAATTTTTTTACATTCATCCAACTTGTACGCTTTGAATTTTATTCTCTTTATTCCAGAGAATTAATTTAAATAATGTACTAGTAGTGGTTATTTAAAACTATATTAATTTATTTATTATTAAAAATTAGTTCCATCACCATCATAAATAAATCCATAAATTTTTTCAATATATTCCTCCACTTTGTGATCCCCATTAAGAAATACTAACATTACAACCATTTAGAAAAATCTGTAATTCTTTATAGATCATATCTTAAGAAATTAAAATTTTACTCAATACATAAGAATATCATAACTATATTATCTTAATCTGCACCCTAAATATGAGAGTATTCCTTGTATACAAGATAATAATTTATTGTGGTAGTTTTCCTTTCACATTGAGTATTTTGAAAACACCCTTTATTTTTATAACATTTATCTTTTTTATTTGTCAAACTAAATCCTAGGTAAATTTTTACTTAATATGATTTATCTCTCATTCCATCTCATTAATTCACTCTTAATTTTATAGTTCTACTTCAAATATTTTTGGTTTATCTTATAAAATAAAAGCAATATGACTGAATATTCTTAGACTTCTGTATACTTGAAATCACTTTCTACTGTATCCAATTATGTTTTCAATTTCAAAAAACAAAACATTACTTATTATTTAGAGCATCATTTATATTTCCCTTCCTTATCATTTTAAATTTTATAATAATCATGGGAATATAGAAAATATAGTCTTTTTAATAAATCTATAAATTATATTCTAATATATTATTCTCAAACAGACTTATCTTATCATTAAGGGGTGATGATACATAAATTGAATTTCTTATTTTACAAAATAATAACATTATTTATATTAAGTATGTCACAATTTTTTTGCTAAAATAATTTTAAATCCTTCAATCAGTTGTATATCCAAGAAATATATCCCAAAATACATTCTCATAAAACATTACCAAATACCGTACTTTAGTATCTATATATTATATAATACTTAATTAATTAATAATTTTCTAGTTCTTCATCATTAAAACCTTATCTCAAAAGGTGTTTTGGCCTTATCTTGTGGGGGTAATCACCAATTAGGTATATAGGTAGATTTTAATATTTAATATTTCCAAAAGTTATTTTATATATCATTTTCTAAGAAAATGGTCCATCCGATTTAAAAAAATAAAACACCCCAATATTTTATGGCATGTATCTTCTTAAATAAATACAATTTCCACGATCGTATATGTTGAACGCAACACCGATCTTAGAAGACCACAATATACTATTAAATATTATCGTTTTAACACTAGCTGTTAAGTTGGAGATTGTTAATAGGATTCGATAAATTTTTAAAACATATTTTACATGTTTTTATCAAATGAATTCATTTAATAAAAATTAATTTGAAAGCAATCTAAAAACCAATTGAATAAAAAGGATATGTTTTTATTAAAAAACTATATTTATGCTCACAATGGAATTTTATCAAAATAAATTAAATTAATCACTAATATATAATGATATTAATGAAATATATATTAGAAATTGATTTTTTATATACATCAAAAACGTTTGATAGGGTTAAGATAAGAGTAAAACCAATTTTAAGTATAAAAGGATATATTTAAATAAATGCATTTTTATCGCCTTTTGATTGTGTACTTGTTATGACTCAATATTTTTAATATTTTATAAATTTTAATTTAAAAAAGTAAACTTTTTATTTGAAATAATAATATCAAAATTTTACATTGTTTTAATTTTTTTAATTTTTTGATAAGTTTCATTTTTTATGAATAGTGATAAAATATTACATTTTAATTAAAAAGGAATTTTTCATTTAAATAATTTATAGTGTTAAATTATATTTTTAATTGGGTTTGAAGTTTAATTAGATCGAATTTTTTCATTTAATTCAATTTAAGTCGTGCTAATCAATTTGACATTGAACTTGGATTTGAAACCATTTCAATCTTTTGAACGTTTTCACTTTAAAAACTGAATTTCTCATTTTGTAAATCAGATAAATTTTAAATTAATTTTATAAAATTATGCATTATTAATTTTTAAAATTGGATTCATTATTTGGAATCATAAGGTCCAAATTTTTTAAACTGACCCATTTTATTTTTGGACAAAATTAATAGTAACTTCAATAATTTTTATTACAACAGCTAAGGGTAAATCAGGTAATTAAGGGTAAAAATAAAATTAAAAGTATTATAAAATTAACCTGATAAATATCAAAATTTTCTAGGATGAGTTATTTTTTTTAAAAAATAATATTTTCTATGATTTTTGGGCCTCTTAGATCCACTTGGATGACTTTGAGCCTTTTATTGTATTTTATTATAATGAAAGTCAAATATGTTATACTCATGTTTTTAATAAGTGTTACATTTATTATATATGGTTATTTAGATGTGATCTTAAACTAAAATAATTAATTTCAAATATAAAATTATTTTATTCATCATGATAATTTATTTTCAATTTTTAGGTATTGAATTATTAAATTAAAGTCTTGTACAATGATGATACAATAATTATTTAACTGTGAATGTATCAAATAAATGTTATTAAAAATACACAAATAATATTAATTTGATATAATTAATATCATAAATGAATCATATATATGATATATACATATTATGTATGTATTAATTTTTTTTGAAGTTATCTTGTTTTTATGATATTTTTAAAAATTCAGGTAATGATTTGTGTCAACATTGACACTAATGATTTTTAAAATAAATAATGTTTTATTAAATGGTATAATATTCATAAAATTATAAAATTAAACCTAATTATTTTTATAAGGTTTAAAATTTCATTCATGACTCATTTATGGTTTTTTGGTATTTTATAGTATCTATATTATCCTTAAATTACTAAAAACAACATGTTGTCACAGTAAGAGTAAAATGGATTAGATATGGATTAAAAAAACATATAAGGGTATTACCCAGACCTAAACATGTCAAAAAATTATTTTATTAATACCCTTATACTCTTATCACCTTAAAATATAATTTTAGTTTTTTAATGGACACTTTTCCTTGAAAATAATTTATATATTATTTAAATCAAAGATAGTTACGAAATGTCCCTCTTTTTGTATTTAATATGTTTTATGCTTCCACATTGGAAAAAAATAATGATATGAATGAACATAAATATATTTTATGAAATTAATAAATTTTTTATAATTATATAGATTTATTTTTAAGTTTCTTAAATTACATAATTACATTAAAATATTTATCAATGCCAAAAAATATTTATTTAATTAACTGAAAAATAAAATTATAAAAACTAATAATAACAATTTTGATATAATTTTTATTATTTAAATATTTATAATTAATTTTATTTAATTGTTAGATATATTATATATGTTTTGAATAATTATTTTATAAATCCCACTTTATCAAGATGTATTTAATATCAAATTGAATGAATAGTATCAGATTTAACAATAATGGTACTTTATTGAATATATAGTTTATTAAATTATTTAAATATCAGAAAAATATACTTTTTTGAAGGGGATAATATAAGGTCAAAAATTTATTACCATATTAATTTATATTCCATTTTGATGTCTATGGATCTAGAATAGCCTTATTGTATTTTATTATTTTTAGGATTTCCAAAAGGTCCCCACACCACAATTATAAAAGGGAACCTCCCGCCTCACTTATTCACTCAATTTTGAGCCTTATAATTAAACCAAAACTACCCATTTATCCTCCCATAATCCTTATCCATGTTATTTAGGTCCTGGTAATCAAAAAATACCAACCCTAGATCCCATTATAAGAGATCTAAAGGAAGTCCATCGAAGAAGAGGTAATCATTTTTGCCAACTCATTCAAGTTCATTTCTTATTCTATTTAATATTCATGAATTATTTACATAAAAAAGTGATATATGCATTATTATATATATTATTAGATGTTATTAATATTTTTGGACAACTATATTCCATGATTTATCCATCTAATGTAAAACAAAAGCACCACATGTGCGTACATACGTTTTACCATCTCCACATAGTGGTGTAATTTGTTTTTCATTACCACTTTATTGGAATGGGTATAATGATTGATATAATGGATATATATAGTACTTCTGACATGATATTGATAATTTCCCATCTAATTCCTCACCCTTTAACCATTAAGGAAATGAAACTGTCGCTCGTGTGTATGTACGACCTACCATCTCAACGACATGATGTTATTCATTTTCCATGATAACCATTAAATATTAAATATATAAATATATATAATGAATTAATATGATATATAAAAACCTAAAGTCATTATTTATATGAAATAAATATATCATATGGATAATAAATATGAATTGAACGAAAAAACATGCATAGGAAAGTGAAGCATTTAATACCCAAAATAATAGTAATAAAAAATATTATTTACCAAAAGATATAAGAGGATCATATAAGATATAATAAATATAGACATGGTTCTGGTATATAATAATAACATTATTAAAAACATTATAAATAAGTTTAAAAAATGATAAACTAATATAAGTGTATGGTAAGTGGAATCTCGTCCAACTTTTACTTCTATGAGATATATGCCTTATTCACTGTTTATTTTTGATATGTTGTGTATATATCTCTACTTTGACATGTTATATCATGAATATAATTATTATAATGATATTATAAGTTTCATTTAAATTTATTATTTCAGGGGGATTATAATTTGAATGTTTCAAGGTGGTATGCGACACTTTTTAATGTTTAAAGATTACTTTCTTCAACAATTGCAATGATCACATTTAATGTATTTTCATATTTATTAACATCCTTTGTTTCATATTGTTCTTCATTCAGGTTAATATATTATGATAACATGTATAATATTATATTAAATGGTTATTAAACAGTTTTTCTAGAGAACTATTGATATTTAATATGGTTTGTTCTTCCAATATGGATAGTTATATATTCTGTTAAGGCATGTTGTTTCATTTGTAATATTTATTAATGTGAGGAATGAACTAAAAATATTATGTGATGGATATGGACCTATATAAACCCTATATCCATCTATTTGTCTCATGATACAATCTATACTAGGTTATATCTGAGGACTTACACATTTATTTTCAGATGACATGGATGAGACCTTGACGGTAAGTTTGAAATGTCTAACATTATGAAATCCATCATTTTGAAATTAGATATTGAATTCCATGTTATTATTTGAATAGTATAATATACATTATTATGTTTCATAGTTCAAGTGATTATTTAAATGGAATGTGTTTTAGTTATTTACCTTTCCATATTTTTTATTACATGTTTACTCATAGCTTCTGTTGTACCCTTACCCATACAGAGCATTTGAGCGTACCCCTTTCATATTATTCATTTTTCCCTTGGATTATAAGAAGTATATTATGAATGATATTAAAGGTTACAAAAAGGGGTGTTAATGGAAAACTCAATGTCATTCTTTGTGTATTTTATTTTTTAAAATAAAATGTGAATTTCAGGTATGTATCTAGTTTACCAAGACTACTAAACCATTTGGTCCATTGGGGTGAAATTACTTTTATATTATTCCAATTTAATAAAGCAAGGAACTGAATCTAAGATACTTGATTTGGGGTAGTTACATTGGGTATGAGAGAACGTTTTTTAGAAACATTGGGAACCAGATTTAGGAAATCATGGATTTAAAATCATAGCCCTATGATTGGCTTTGAGGATAAATATAAGTATATAATATCATCTTATAGATTTGGTAATAACATGTATAACCTAGGTTGAACCAATGAATTCATATATTAAGAAATATATTTCCGGATTTATAAATCCTATAAATGATTCTTCATGACTATATCACTGTGACTAATGTTGCTCACATTATGATTTGTGTTTTGGTCACTGGTTAGAATGACCAATATTATACAAGTAATGATAATACTACTAATGATAAAGAGTCCATAAAATAAAAATGAAAGGAATGAGGTATCAAGGAATAATATGATAAAGAATAGATAACATTTTAAGAATCAAATATAATGATTAAAGTTTGTATGTTTTTTTGGATTCAAGAATTGTTTTATCAATGGTGCTCTGATTTCTAGAATCATGATATATATAAGGAATGTACTACAATTTTTCTTATTTAATAATTCGGAATAAAAAATGATTTCATTATGGTTTTTAAGGTTATAAAATATTTGGTTTGTGACAATAAGATAAAAATTATGTTTTTGGGGAATCATATGTTAAGATTGAATATGGAAATTTAGAGACCTTTTTGGACTGTGAATTTGGACATAAGTATTTTGGATGATTATTATGGTTGGAATGGATTAAGTTGAACTTTAGATGTTATTTTTTTGTGTTTATAGTTTGAATTATTGGATACTATTTTCCAACCATTTTGGTTTCAGTAAATCTTTTATCGATGAAGGAGTGATTAGTAGATTTTATTATTCATTAAAGTGATTCAGGTATAAAAACATTCACCTTGAATATCCATTTCCTTGCGTAAGAGAAGAATATAAAATAGATCAAATAAAAACCAAAGGATAACACCACAATTCTAAAATGGAATGAAATTAGGTATGATTATTTTCTCATGCGATTATATAGATATTAGAGTAATATATCAAATATAGTAACTGAATTTGGATTGAAAACATTATTCATTTAATTTTCATATCGATAAATCAACGACCTCTTAACCCATAATATATTATCATGATTTTGTTATGGTAAACATTTTGTTGAAATTGTTCTCTAACACTCTCTATCAGAACTCGATGGTTTAATTTATATTCCATGTTCTAGTTTTCACATTACACAAATGTTATCATATTTTAAAGCTTAATTTTATGGCAATATTCAAATGTCTATTTCCCTCTTATTAAGGGAATGTTTTATTAATCCAAATTAAAAGGTAGGTTTCCCAAAAAGGAATTTCCAATTATAATCCATTGATTATAAAAGTGTAATTTCAAATTGAGAAGATGAAATTTATTGAAGGAGGGTATAATGTAACACCTGATGATTTTATGTTATGTGTCTTCTTAAATAAATTCAATTACTTCGATAGTATAGGTTTCACAAAAAATCAATTATAAACGAATCATGATATACTATTAGATATATTTATTTTAACACAAGACATTAATTTGGTGGTTGTGAAAAGCATTACCTTAATTATGAAAGTATGGTTTACATATGTTCATAAAATTAATTCATTTATTACAATTTATTTACAAATGAAAATAAAAACCAATTGAATAAAAAGGATGTTTTTATTAAAAAACTATTTTTATGACCACATTGACATTTAGTAATAATAAATTAAATTAATCACTATTAGTGAATGACATTAATGAAATATATATTTTATATAATCATATTTATATTTGTCCAATAATAATGTTAGGCTTAAGATAAGAATAAAACCAATTTTATATATGAAATTTTATACTTTTATAAAGCCATTTTTACCACTTTTTGATGGACCAGTTGTTGGGAATCTATATCTTGACACATTTATAAATATTCATTGAAAAAATAAACTTCTTATTTTAAATCATAATATCAAACTTTATTTTGGTTGAATTTATTGTTTTTTATGATAAGTTTCATATTTAGTTGAATAGTGAAAAAATAATACATATTAATTGAAAACATATTTTGCATATAAATAGTATATATTGTTAAATTATATTTTTAATTTGTTTTAAAGAAAAGTTAGTTCAATTTTTAATCATTTATTTCAATTTAGGTCAATGTAATTAATATCACATTGAATTTGGATATAAAAACATTTCAATATTTTGAACATTTTAACCTAAAACCCCATTTTCTCGTTCCATAAATGAGATTAATTTTAAATTAATTTTATCCAATTATTTATTTTAAATTTTTAAAAATGGATTCCATATTTAGAATCATAAGGAATAATTTTTTTAAATTTATCCATTTTATTTTTGGAAGAAATGAATAGTAATTTTATTAATTGTTATTACCACTATTAAGGGTAAATCAGGGAATTAAGGGTCAACATAATATTATAAGTATTATAAAATTACCCTAAAACATGTCCGAATATTATTTTATTAGTGAATGTAGATGAAAATAATACGTTTTCCCATTTTATAGCCTCCATATTCCATTTGGATGACTCTAATCGTTTTATAGTAGTTTATTCTAAGGAAAGTCAAATATTTAATACTAATTTTGATAAGACCCAAATCATGATGTACATGGACATTATATTACTTTTGCGGAATAATTAGTACATAACCAAAATAGACACACAAGGACCGTAATAGTTTACTGTCTTTGGAAACTCAGAATATAATCTTCTAATCATGGTGAAAGATCTTCAACATCTCCCATAAAGATATTCCCCCTTTTTTTCTTACCTAAAACCTTTCATTATATCTTGTGGAAAAGAAATCATAAAAGGGTTGAGCTCAAATGCCCAGTAAGGGTAAACATAGATAACATAAAACAATCCATAAACAATTGAATGCAAAAACATGAACATAAAATCTAAACATCAAAATCTTGAGCAAAGACATGAATCTTGGAAGTACGTAAGGAATATAACATAAGGGAACATAAATCTTGATAATATAGCATGGAAATAAAGCATGTAATTGTGGTAACCATTAGTCACATGTTATGATTTCTATAGTAGCCAAGGCATTACTGCCAAGACCATCTTAGTGGACAAAGTCCCTTTCTGAATCGAGTTCACTCCTCGTTTTAGTCCTGTAACACTGAACCGGATTAACTTACCATTCCAGCCATGTATATCTCCTGAGATATAAATCATTACCCAATGCATTGGAGGGAGATATAGGTCCCACCCATATCATAATGAACTCATTCTTACTTATGCCACAAAATAAACTTAAGAACATTCTTCATAACCCAAATAATAAAATGGGTTTCATAAACATCATCCCATCATCCCATCATCCATATAAAACAAACTGACATTTCTTCATAAGTAAATTTAAACCATCTAAATCATAGAGACATTAAACTTGAAACATACACATATGAAATAATTCCATCTTAGATGGAAAATGGTTTTCTAAAACATTTGAAATTAAATCTTGAGGAAAATATCATTTCTTCTTCAAAATCATTTTATTTTGACAAAATGACATGTAATTTTAAAATAAAATTATTTTGTTGAAAATTTGAATTATATTTTGTAGAGTAAGCTTCAGGAAAATGAGGCGTTATGATACTGTAAAAATCTGTTCACGCCGTATAAGTAAAAAATAGCATTCTTCTCATACTTTTATCGGAAAAGTCACAAAATACCTTGTAACGTAAAAAAAAGAAATATTCAAACATAGCATGTAGTAAAAGTCAAAAATGGGTAAAAAGGACTTTAAACATACATGAAAATACTTTTATAAAACTTGGACATGGATGATAGAAATAACCCCAGTAAATGAGATTTGCAAAATTATCCCATACCTTAGCTCTGATATGCTTTGTATGGATCCGAACCTCCAATATAATGATTTTAATAATGTCATTGACTTATTACATAATCATATTCATTTTTATGATATCATATATGTTTCACTTATGACTTTATATTACCTGTTCTTTTGTAAATTCCATGTTAAAGCAGCGTTTGGGGTAAAATCATTTCATTTACCGTATGTGTTTCGACTTGTCGTTCATGATATTATTACTTATATCCCGATTTAAATAATTACAGAATGTAAAACATGATTTATTTATAATATATATTCATCATATACATATATATTATAGATCGATAAAATGAATGAAATACACTGTTCATGGAGACGGTAGGCCGTACATACGCATGAATGTTGTTTTCGTTTCCTTATTGAATTGAATGATATTAAGTAGAAGACATACATATATATACAAATAAATCCAGTATCATTATTATTTCATATATTTCATGATTACTTATTATATATACTTTATAATCATTCATTAATGGTTAACATGGAGAATGAATCTCATCGTGTCGTGGAGACGGTAGTCCGTACGTATGCACGAGCGATGATATCATACCCATGATCATGGAATTGCATTGAAGTGTATGTATAATATTTAAGAATCAATATCACTTTCAAATAATATTATATAGTCATTTATTTACATGATTATACCCATCCATGTACGGTGGTGGTCAAAACAGATTACACCACGGCGTGGAGACGATATTCTGTACGTACGCAGGCGCGGTGATTTCGTTTTCCTTAAGATGGATAGAATGAGAAATGGGGTTGTTTCATATTTATAATAACATATCAGTATATTATTGATACTGATGTTATTACAGTATAAAGAAACAACTAAATAAGATTAGGTAGAAGAAGAAATAAATTTTAAAGAATCGGTAACTGATATTACCTCTTCTTCGATACGCCTCTTTGAAACCACCTCTTAGAGCACTATGATTGGCCTTTGAAGTAGACCAGGACCTCTAGGATGTTTCTAGGGAAGTGGATAAGATAAATTGGAAGGGTTTTTCCGATCTTGAAGCCTCCAAGTGGTGTAATCAGAAGAGAGAGGAGGCGCCCTTTTATAAGGGAGGAGAGGGGCACCTTTGGAATAACTAAAAATATTATTTTATTATAAAGTCATATTCGGTTTTTAATAGCTCCAAATTGAGTTATTTCGAATATAAGGTTGTAATGGGTCGAAATACTCTCATCCAATATAATTTATACAAGTTTAGGTTTCTATTTTAAACTTATCATTAGATTTAACTTTAAGTTAAATAATTTTTCTTTTACCGTGTCTTCTTGTTTTCTTACACTATAAGGTTAATAAACATACTATAACAAGCTAAACGAATCCAAATTTGTTTATTATTAATATATATAACCTTATCTAAGTCATTTTTCTGAACCTTAGATTTTTATAAATAAATTAACAATTAATAATATAATATTTTTTTAAAAAAACTATTTTATTTCAATTTTGACACTATTTGGTAATTGATTTTTGTGAAAATCATAACAGAATGATTAGTTCTAAAAACGTTAACTAAATCAATACTAACATGTCATATTAACCTAGAATATTATTTTAATTCATAAAAAGTCTCATATTAAATTTATTTCGGTATTTATAACGTCAATTATGTCAATATTTCATTAATAATATAATTACTGCATCATTATTGTATCATAAATAAATTTAATTATTTAAAGTCTAAAAATTAAAATTAAATACCATTATGTATGAAATATTTTTATCTTTCTAATTAATATTTATTATAGAATTTATATTTTGTATAACCATATATTAAAAATGATATACATATTTTACTTTGATTTTTACTATTTTAACCCTTCTTTAAATAAATTAATATTAAATGTCCTAATCTAATCCAAGTGGGCCTAAATGGTCATATTTTATTACTAGGATTGTTTTTGGTCGAATTACAGTTATCCAATATAATTATTACATGTGTTATGGTAATAATAATATCATTGTTTCCCTTAATTACCCTATTTACTTTTAACCGTGGTAAATAAAAGTAAAAAGTTACTGTTCACCAAAAAATATGTTCATCTCATTGAAGAACATTTTACTTACTGAAATCAACCATGTCTCTTGGATTTTTGAAATACCATTCACAAAAGAGGTAAAATAATGTTTTATGTAAATTTACAAATTCTTCTAGGAGGTGGGTAAAAGATGGTAAAAAGTTTAATAAAATTTTTATATATCTAAAATTATTATAAAATGAATCCAATGAATTACATTGAACTTATATAGGTATTATTTATCAATTTTGACCTAAAATAAATTTAAATAAATTAAATAATTATTTAAATAAAAAGTTGGTTTTTAAATAGTAACCAAGTGTTTTCACTATTCATCAAAAATTGAATGTTTTAAAAAAAATACCAAAATTTCACCCTAGGCTAATTTCAATATTTCAAAACCAAAAATAAAGACCATTTTGAAAAATAAAATTTTAAAAATTTTAAAAATTGGGTATTACTATTCCTAACAGCCAGTTTATATTACATATCATAGTTTAGCGAAACTCGGTATTGCGTATAACACACGCTCTCATGGAAGGTCATGATTGCGTTTAATGGAAGCCAAGTTAGGGATGCGTGTTGTGTAGGCTCTTTTTGGTGTAGCATACAACACAAGACATTAATGAAATTAAAAAGAATATTTTTCCTAAAATCTCGGGGTGTTACATTCTACCCCATTAAAATGAATTTCACCCTCGAAATTCGTTGGGGTTATAAATGGTTTACTACTCAAAAGATTATTTAATAGAAACCCACATCGTAAAAAGGAATACCATAACATGGCTTTAAAAACTAATTATGAAATATAACGATTACCCAAATTAACTAATCATTGGGTTTCCACATAAGAGAACATAGGTGAAAATATGGATACGGAAGAGAAATCTGACCGTCATGTTCTGATGGAGGGTGGTAGAGAACAGGGCTATGAAAAAGACAACAATCACAAAGCCACAAATTTTTGATGATCTAGGGTACCATATGATTCATCAGATATAAGGGCACTAGGACAACATTTTTGGTTTTCAAGATCATTTCCCTAAAGTTGAAGAAGTTGAATTAGAATAAATACTCACTTTATTTTGGTACAATCTCACTGTTGTTCGTGCTTTGAACAGTTTCCACTTAATCTCTTAAAGAAATGAAGTTGAATTTGTTATTAGTGAAGTGTTAATAGATCATGTGATAGAATGATGGGTCATTCCATCTATTTCAAACAAAAGGTTAGCACATGTTATCAAATATACATAAGTCCATATATGGTGAGGTTAATCGTATATGATTCAAAAAATGATCTCATACTTCATACATTATACAACTTACAAAAATAAAACTAGTTTCTACTAACTAGGGACTTCCTGTAGGCTGGTGGTATGCAATAAAGGACAGTTGCACTTCGGTTGTGGGTTTGATTCCCACAGCCTTGTCCGGCGCGATGGGCTGTCGCCCATCCTGTAGGTTATCCATTTTCTAAAAATACATTACTATATCATCCAATCAATAATATTAAAAAAACACTTATCCTTAAACAATACTAACTTATGTCCAACATAATCCATTCCAATCTTTAGGCTTATCCATAATACTACAGTCCAGTCTCAAAATATAGTGAAAATGGTTACCAGAGATTTCATATAACAAGAATGTTAATACCATCATTGATCCCCATATATCATAAGATATGTCTTGTTGGTCACATTCCAAACATTCGAAGGCCTTAATCATGTATTCTCATGAAAAATGAATTCCCATTGAATCTTAGTGAAAACATGGGTGATGTCAAAAGTTAACTCTTTCCATATACCAAAACCCCAACATTCTATATACTCAAACCATGATATAACTATTTTCTTATATCAGTCCTGAGCTCATGAATACTATCAAGCATTTAATTTTCTCCTTATCCCTTCATTATGTGCATATCATCTTCTTTCCAAAAATATCTCAACCACTTTCCCTGGTTACCGGTACCATAAAATTATTGAAAACCACAATAGACCAATACATAAATATTCCAATATTCCACAACATTATTTTGGAATCCCATTACATAAACACTTAATCATTCCACCACATCGTTTTCATATTCAACATCACCAATAGTGATCGCATGTGACATCCCTTTGTCCTTTTCCTTATGTTGTTGCTCATGTCGATCATCATTAACCCATGGATTAGGGCATTGATTAGAATAATGCCCCATTTCATTGCACTTGAAGCATTAAAGTGTTGGTGGTGTGTTCTTTGTAGTCTTTTCTTTATTCACACCATTAGAAACCCTTTTTCCATTACTTCGACACTCAGCTGCTCGATGACCTTCTTTTCCACACTTAAAACATTTTCTAGTCCTTTTAAGACAACTCCCTCCATGCTTCTTTCCACACTTTGGGCATAAGGAAACATTCATCTTCTTTTCACCATTATTCTAAGATTTCTCCTTGAACTCCATCTTTTGTTTCTTGTCAAAACCATGAGATGGATGTGTAACACCAACTTCCATTTCTACCTTGATAGCACAACGCAAAATTTCTTCATAGATACTAATGTCTCTTATAGCTAATTCCCTTTGAAGATTTGGTTTTAAGCCACTGAAGAATCGATCAACTTTACATTTAGGTTGGATGATAAAGCCAGATGCATACCTTGCAAGCCTTGTAAAATTTCCTTCGTATATACCAACAGATGCATCATACTTTTTCTTTAGTTCAAGAAACTCCTTCTCCATCTTTGTTTGAAGAATACGAGGGAATTACTTGTTGAAAAATAAGTTCTTGAACACATCCCATTCCATGGATTCTATTTCATCTCTTGGCCTCGTATTCATGATAAGATTCCAACATTGATCAGCATCACCATCCAACCGATATACTGCTAAGATGACTTTATCATGTTCAGAACATTGAAAAAACTAAAAATATATTTTCAGTTGTACTGATCCATTGTTTAGAAACAAGTGGATCAGAAGACCCACTAAAAGAAGGTGGACGTTTCCTCATGAAGGACTCAATAGAATATTGTTCCCTTAACTTCTCATTTGAATGTACAGAATGATTCATATCATGTGTAAGTATAGCAATATGATTTTTCACTCCATCACCCATAACATTTTTTGTTCAGGAGGACAATTATTGCATTGTCCATTATATTGATCAACACGGTTCCTTCGGGTTCCAGCCATCGTCTAAAACCCAAAAAGAATAGTATGAGAGGCAAAAATCATGCTAAGGAAAAACAAAATAACAAAGGGAGAGTACCTTCAATATCTCACATCTTAGGTTACCGTAATTCTAGTACTATAACCTATACTTATACTTAACATTAGAGACATCCCTATACATACCTTAGAAATATCTCTACGGATCTCACTAAAGTTCTCGCATCCTAGTTTCCAAAGCTTGACTAAACATTTACTCTGATACCAACTATAGAGACCCAAATCATTACGTACATGTACATTACATTACTTTTTCGGAATACATATTACATTAAAAAAATAGACACACAAGGACCGTAATATTTTAGTGTCTTCAGTAACTCAGAATATAATCTTCTAATTATGGTGAAAGATCTTCAACATCTCCCATAAAGATATTCCCCCTTTTTTCATACGTAAAACCTTTCTTTATATCCTGGGGAAAAGAAAACATAAAAGGGGTGAGATAAAATTCCCAGTAAGGGTAAACATAGAGAACATTAAACAATCCATAAACATTTGAATGAAAAAACATGAACATAAAATCTAAACATCAAAATATTGAGCAATGACATGAATCATGGAAGTACGTAAGGAATATATCATAAGGGAACATCAATAATGATAAAATAGAATGGGAATAAATCTTGTAATTGTGGAAACCATTAATCACATGTTATGATTTCCATAGTAGCCAAGGAATTGCTGTCATGACCATCTTAGTGGACAATGTCCCTTTCTGAATCGAGTTCACTCCTCGTTTCAGTCCGGTAAGACTGAACCAGATTATCTTACCATTCCAGCCATGTCTATATCATGAGATATAAATCTTTACCCAATGCATTGGAGGTAGATATAGGTCCCACCCATCTCATAATGAAATCATTCTTACTTGTTCCACAAAATAAACTTAAAACATTCATCATAACCCCAAGAATAAAATTGGTTTCATAAACATCATCACATAATCTCTTAATCCATATAAAACAAATGGACATTTGATCATAAGAAAATTGGAACCATATAAATCATAGAGACATTATACTTGAAACATACACATATGAAATAATTCCATCTTAGATGGAAAATGGTTTTGCTAAAACATTTGAAATGAATTCTTGAGGAAAATATCCTTTCTTCTTCAAAATCATTTTCTTTTCAAAAAATGCCATGCAATTTTAAAATAAAATTATTTTGTGGAAAATTTTCATAAAATCATGTAGAGTAAGCTTTAGGAAAATGAGGCGTTATGAAACCATAAAAATCTGTTCACGCCGTATAAGTTAAAAATAACATTCTTCTCATACTTTTGTTTGAAAAGTCAAAAAATTACATCGTAACATAAAAAAAGAATGATTCCTTACATACCATGTATTAAAAGTAAAAAATGGGTAAAAAGGACTTTAAACATACATTAAAACACTTTTATAAAACATGGACATGGATGAAAGAAATAACCCCAGTAAATGAGATTTTCAAAATTATCCCTTACCTTAGGTCCGATATGCTTCGTATGGATCTGAACCTCCTGTATAATGATTTAAATAATTTCATTGAATTATTACATAATCATATTCATTGTTATGATATCATATATGTTTCATTTATGACTTTATATTACCTGTTCTATTGTAAATTCCATGTTAAAGCAGCGTTTTGGGTAAAATCATTTCATTTACCGAATGTGTTTTGACTTGTCGTTCTTGATATTATTACTTATATCCTGATTTAAATAATTCCAGAATGTAAAACATGATTTATATATAATATATATTCATCATATACATATATATTATAGATCTATAAAAGAAATGAAATACACCGTTCATGGAGACGGTAGGCCGTACTTACGCATGAACGCTGTTTTTGTTTCTTTATTGAATTGAATGAAATTAGGTAGATGACATACATATATATACACATAAATCCAGTATAATTATTATGTCATATATTTCATTATTACTTATTATATATACTTTATAATCATTCATGAATGGTTAACAAGGAGAATGAATCTCATCGCGTCGTGGAGACGGTAGTCCGTACGTATGCACGGGTGATGATATCATTCCCATGATCGTGGAATTGCATTGAAGAGTATGTATAATATTTAAGAATAAATATCACTTTTAAATAATCTTATATTGTCATTTTTTACACCATTATACCCATCCATGTAAGGTGGTGGTCAAAAACAGATTACACCACAGTGTGGAGACTGTATTTCGTACGTACGCACGCGCGGTGATTTTGTTTTCCTTAGGATGGATAGAAGGTGAAATGGGGTTGTATAATATATATAATAACATATCAGTATATAAGTGATACTTATGTTATTGAAATATAATGAAACAACGAATGAAGAGGAGGTATACGAAGAAATAAATTTGAAATAATCGGTAACGGATATTACCTCTTCTTCGATACGCCTCTTTGAAACCTCCTCTTAGGGCACAAAGATTAGTCTTTGAAGTATTCCAGGACCTCTAGGATGTTTCTAGGTAAGTGGAGAAGATAAATTGGAAGGGGTAAGCTGATATTTAAGGCTCAAAGTGGTGTAAGGAGGAGAGGGAGGATGTGCCCTTTTATAAGGGAGGGGAGGGTCACCTTTGGAATAACTAAAAATATTTTTTTATTATAAAGTAATATTCTGTTTTTAATAGCTCCAAATTTAGTTACGTTTAAGCTAAGGTTGGGATGGGTCGAAATCCTATCATCTAATAGAATATATACATGTTTATGTTTCTATTTTAACCTTATCATTTAGATTTAACTTTAAGTTAAATAAATTTTCTTTTACATTGTCTTCTTGTTTAATTACACTATAAGGTTAATAAACTTACTATAACAAGCCAAAAGAACCCCAAGTTGTTTATTATTTAAATATATAACCTTATATAATTCATTCGATCGAACCTTAGTTTTTTATAAATAATATAACAATAAATAATATAATATTTGTTTTAAAATCTATTTTATGTCAATTTTGACACTATTTGGTAATTAATTTTTGTGAAAATCATAACAGAATGATTAGTTATAAAACAATTAATTAAATCAATACTAACATGTCATATTAACCTATAAAATTATTTTAATTCATAAAATGATTCAAATTACATTTATTTGGGTACTTATAACATCAATTATGTCAATATTTCATTAATAATATAATTACTACATCATCATTGTGTCATAAATAAAATAACATATTTAAAGTATAAAAATTACAAATAAAATACCATTATGTAGGAAATCATTTTATCTTTCTAATGAATATTTATAGTCGATTTTATCTTATTTATAACTCTATATTAAAAATTATTTAGTTATTAAACTTTGATTTTAACTATTTTAACCCTTCTTTAAATAAATTAATATTAAATGTCCTAATCTAATACAAGTGGGCCTAAATGGACATAATTTATTACTAAGGTTGTTTTTTGTCGAATTACATATATCCAATAGAATTATGAAATGTTTTAGGGAAATAATAATATCATTTTTACCCTTAATTACCCTATTTACTTTTATCCGTATAAATAAAAGTAAAAAGTTACTATTCACCAAAAATTATTTTCATCTCATTGAACCACATTTTACTTAATGACATTAACCGTGTCTCTCGGATTTTTAAAATTCTATTCACAAAAGTGGTAAAATTAAGTTTTATGTAAATTTGCAAATTCTCCTAGGAGGTGGGTAAAAGACGTTCAAAAGTTCAATAAACTTTTTATATATGTAAAATTATTATAAAATGACTCCAATGAATTACATTGAACTTATATAGGTATTATGTATCAATTTTGACCTAAAATAAATTTAAAGAAAATAAATAATTATGTAAATAAAAAGTCGGTTTTTAAATAGTAACCTAGTGTTTTCACTATTCATCAAAAATTGAAAGATTTCAAAAAAATACCAAAATTTCACCCCTAGTCTAATTTCAATATTCCGAAACCAAAAATGATTTCCATTTTGAAAAATAAAATTTATAAAATTTCAAAAGTTGATTTTTACTATTCATAACTGTTAGTTTATATACCATATCATTGTTTAGAGAAACTCGGTATTGCGCACAATACACGCTATCGTGGAAGGTTGTCATTGCGTGTAATGAAAGACAAGTCAGGGATGCGTGTTATGCAAGCTTATTTTTGGTGTAGCGTACAACACAATACATTAATGATATTAAAAAGAATATTTTTCATAAAATCTCAGGGTGTTACAAATGTTTTAAATAACTGTTTGATTTTTTATATATAGTGATTGATAAGATATATTTTACTATAAAAATTCATTTAAAATATTAATTTTTTATCTTCCTCATAATAATTTATTTTACACATTTATTGAAGAAATAATAAAATTAAAGGCTTTTACAATGATGATTAGTAATTGTTTAATTAAGAGACATATCAAATACATGTTATTTAAAATATCAAAATATATTTAATTTGATATAAATAATATAATCAATGAATTCATTATATTAACTAGACATACTTGGGATATTTTAAATGTTTTTTTTGAAGTTATCTTATTTATATGATATTTTTAAAATCTCATGTAATGAATACTGTCAAAATTGACAACTATTGATATTTTAAAATAAATAATATTACATTAAATGAAATAAATTAAATAAAAATCTCAAATTTGGAAAATTATTGGTATACAAATGAAATTTTTATTCATGACTTATTTATAATACTTTTTTTTATTTTATAGTAACTATGTTAACCTTGAATGAGTAAAAACATATGTTTTCACGGTAAGAGTTAAAAGATATAAATATGGGTTAAAAAATAAATATAAGGGTAGAACCAAGGTGTAAACCTGTCCAAAAATTATTAGTTGAATAATATTAGGCCCTTATCACCTTTATATATAATTCCAGTTGTATAATACAAAATTTTCCATGAAGAAAACTTATATATTATTTAAATAAAGATAGTTACAAAATAGCACTATCTTTGCATTTAATATCTTTTATGTGTCCACATTGAGAAGCAATCAATATATGAAACATCAAAAATGTATATTTTTATATTAATGATTTTTTATTGTAGATATTTATTTTGAATTATTAAAAATTATATAATTAGCGTTAAATATTTTTCAATGCTAAAACAATATTTATTTAATTAACAGAAAACTAAAATAATTAAATTTAGTAATCTCAATTTTGATATATTTTGGATTATTTAATGTATATAAATAATTTTATATATCTATAAGATATATTATATGTGTTTCAAAGAATTATATTTGAAATCCCACTAGGTCTTGATGTATTTAATGTCAAATTAAATGAATAGTATCAAATCTGACAATAATGATACTTTATTGAATTAATATTTTATTAAATTAAATAAAACCCTAAAAATATTAAATTATTTTAAAGGTGATAAAATATGGTCTATAATTTTTGGCCCAATTCATTTATAGTTCATTTCGAAGTCTTTGGCTCTAGAATATCCTTATTATATTTTAATATTTTGAGGATTTTGAAAAGTTCCCCTCACCTAAATTATAAAAGGGAACCTCTTTCCTCGCTTATCCACACCAATTTGACCATTATAGTTCAAAAAAATCTAGAAAATTTCTCCTCCGAAAATCATTATTCAATTCCCATAGGTCTCTTTCTTCTTAAAAGTCCAACCCTAGATCCATTAGGAAGATATCTAAAGGAAGTCCGCCGAAGAAGAGGTAATCGTTTTTACCAACCCATTCAAGTTCATTTCGTCTTATTCTTCATCTTTATGTGTAATTTCACATTAATAGTAAAAATAAATTATTATATATATGATTATATGTTACAAATATTGTGGTATGACCATATTTAATGATTTATCCATCCTATGAAAAATGAGAGCACCGCGTGTGCGTACGTATGACTTACCGTCTCCACGCCATGGTGTAATTTGTATTTCAAAACCACTTTATTTTGATTGGTGTAATGATGTATATAATGTTTATATATTTTAATTTTGACATGATATTGCTTCTATACCATCAAATTCCCTACCATTTCACTATTATTGGAATGATATCGTCGATCGTGCAAACTTACGACCAACTATCTCTACAACGCGATGTGCCTAATTTTTCATGTTAACCATTAAAGAATGATTATAAAAATATAAATGATGAATAAATATTATGTTTATTAACTTAAAATAATTATTTAGATTAAATAAATATATATTATTTATAATAAACAACATTTATATGAAAAACATGCATAGGAAAATAAAGCAATCGATACTCGAAACAAGGGTAATAAGAAAATATTATTTACAAAATTATATAATAGGATATTATATGATATCATAAATATGTATATGGTTATGGTAAAAGTTTATAAACTTCTTAATACCATTATAAAATAGTTTAAATTATGTTCAAATGAAGGAAGAATAAGATCAGGGATTTCTCCTCTCACTTTTACTTATGTGAGATATATTCATTATTCACCACTTATTTTTGTTGTGTATTATATATAATACTCCCTTAAAATGTTATGTCATTAATAAACTTGTTATAATGATATTATAAGTTTAATTTAATGTTATTTTTTCATGGGTATTATATTTAAAATGTTTCAATGTGGTATAAGACACTTTAGAATTTTTAAATATTATTGTCCTCAATATTTTTTCAATGATCTCATTTAATGCATTTTAATCTATATGAGGATCATTTGTAGAATCTTGTTCATTATTAATGTTGAAATATTATTATAACATATACCATATTATACAAAATGGTTATTAATCAGTTTTACTAGGGATGTATTGATATTTTGTGTGACTAGTTCTCCCAATATGGATAGTTGTTGATTTTGATAAGGTGTGTTGTTTCAGTTGCATTGTTTATTCATGTGAAGAATGAATTGGACAAAATAAGGGATGGGTGGGCCCTAATATATCTCTTATATGCATTGATATGTCTCATGATACAAAAACATATTGGGTTTTGGATGAGGACGTACCCATTTTTTTTATATGTCTCAGTTGAGGCCTCGACGACAAGTTTCATATAAGAAAATTTGTGCAATTTATCATTATGAAATTTGATATTGAATTACATGTGATTATTTGACCAGTATAATATCCATGGTTATGTTTCCTAGTTCATATGATTATTTAAATGACATGTGTTTTAGTTATTTACCATTACATATTCTATATTCCACATTTATCTATAGCTTCCGATGTACGCTTACCCTTAATGAGATTTTGAGATCACCACTTTCATATGTTTCATTTCTACCAAGTATTCTAAGATGTATATTATGAATTATATCCAGGGTTACACAAAGGGGGTTTAATGGTAGAATCAATAAAATTCATTATGTATTGTATGTTTTAAAATGCAATGTGAATGTCAAGTATGTATATAGTTTACAAAGACTACTAATCTATTTGGTCCTTCAGGATGCAATTCCCTGAATATTATGCCAATGTAAAAAAAACAAGGCACTGAATTCAAGCTACTGGGGTCAGGTTCATTACAAAAATAATATTATTCCTCTACTCAACTAATTTTTTTTGTGAGTGTATATATATTATTATAGTTGATCCATATTCCATGTCTCTCAGGATATTATTTAAAGAGTCCATTCATATATTTGAATTCATTATTGGACTAAAATATTTTGTTTATATGTCCCATTTAATTTTCATCAAACATTCGAATGTGAATAATAACCTCGTGATCTTATTAATTGGTTGATATAAAAGAGACTTAACACAATTGAGAAAATTTTTAGAAATAATAATATCGTAATTATCTATATTGGTTTATCTCAAACATATAAAACCATTTATATCAAAATGTATTAACTGAATAGTTTTCCACTATTGATCTCACTTTCCATGTGACTTTGGATAACCATTTTACAATCATGACATGTTTTAGAATTTTTGAGTCATTTAATAATAACCAAACAAGTATTGAAGATTGATTAATATTTGATAGTCTTAGCCATATTATATTTACTCAAATAGATAATAATTTTATTTCAATGTTTATTAAGATACTAGTACTCATGTACAAACTATTTTTCCATTAAATATGTCACCTAAGTTGACACATGTCCGTTTTCATTGATATATGATTATTCCATCAATCAATCTCTCTGTGAAAAACATTTTTCTTTGAAATATTACCTTATTATCAATTTAAAAAATCTTGGACACACTCAATAGATGCTACATATCCCATTGATAAATTAAATAACATTGTATTTTAATTTATTCACACCAATTTTAGTGGTCAATCACCATATAATTGAGGGATACATCATTTAAAATACTATATATCATCCATCTTCCCATTAGATTTTTTAATAGAGTTGTTTGTTTCTAGTAATTTGTGAATTCAAAAAATAGCCAATTATCTATGTTTTACATCTTTTAGTACATTATACATGACCTTAATAACTATATATTTTTATTGATGACATTTCTTCATATAGGATTTTTCATATTATTTCCTCTTTAATTTATAAATAGTTTTATGTGACACTTTTTGGTTGTGTGTTTGTAATAAATAATATTATGTAATAAAATATAAACAAAAAATCTGAAACAATATCACAATGCACATTAAGCATTTTTTGGCACTAAAAAAAGCATTTGACCCCTTCCACAGAGTCAATGAAACATTTGTAGGAATATTCCTCGCTGAACAGGTCGAAAAGAATCGCCAAGCCCGCTCCAAAGGACCCTTTGTGAAGAAATCCATGCTGCTGGGACATTTTCACATAGAGTCATTTGTGAACGGATTTGTGGAATCCCAATTTCATAGGAGTCTGATGCCAGCCGTTGTCCCTCCAGAGCATCATGCCCCCTCCATGACACGTTCCGCAATGGCGCATCGACGACCCTCTGCATGGCATAATGCCCATCCGCGAGGCAAATGTGGGCCAGCGGAACAATGCCTTTCCATGGAAGCACTCATATCTGTTGAGAGTATTTCTCCCCTCCTATCAGGGATGCCTATAAATAGAAGGTACCCCCTTCCAACCCATTCTTTCACCGACCATTAAACTTCCCCTATCCCATTCAACATAGAACATCGTGAAACAGAAAAATAGATTTTCAAATGTACATTACCATTGAGAATGATACTTATTTGTGTGATTTTCTGCCTCCACCTATGGGGGAGATTTCCTTCATGAAGTCATATGCCCTTCGTAGATGAAGGGGCCCCTTCGGGGCACTCGAAGTATCGTGAAGCGTAGAGCCTTCCCAAAATTCTCTCAAGGTTTCTCAAAGCATAAGGCCACTGTGAAATTAACTAAAAATAAAGAGGTATTTTCTAAGGTGAAGCTCTTATTCCTTAAGGGTGTATATTTTTTAAGCCTCAAACTTTCTCAAAGACCCCCCTCTTCACGAATCCTTGACCTTTCACAAAGAGACCTCTCTTCGAGAGGTCATTTGCCTTAATGAATCCCAATCTCTCTAGATAGTACCTTCCCTTCACGAGGTCCAAACTCTTCATGAAGCCTATCCTTTTCACAAATTTCGTCCTCTTTGCAAATCCTATCATCTTTTTGAAGCACCTCTTTGTGATACTGAATGCTTTTCACACCCCTTTTCCATGCAGATCTCCCGGTTTGTATGAAGTTATTTCAAGGTTCTTTGAGTGGTGCATCATGTTGCATTTCTTATCCTTACTCTTCATTTAATATTCCTCATAATGGAAATTTCTTCTTTGCATAGTCGTGCTAATATTGTCCCCTTAGTGGATCACTCCACAACAGCCCCTCATTATGACATTTCTGTTGCCTTTACTTCACTAAGGGTTAAAGAATGCCAATTATGTAAGTCTTAGGGGTTCAGAGTGAACCCGGCTCGTCCGAGATATATGACATTAATCTACCAAGAACCAAAATCCCTAAAACATTATGTTGAACTTTTTCTTCTCCCCATGCATCTTACATTGGGTTCCCTATCTCAGACATCCTCTCTGCCCACTTTTCTCCACGGGAGTGAGATCTTCCACACATGGAATGTGATTCTCTCTACTAGAGTGGCACCTGTCTGTGGGGAAGGGAAATCATGTTGGTGTAAGCCCCAATCCTTTCTTATTAGAGTTATAATCCATTATCCTCCTCTCTTATTCCCTTCCAAAGACTATAGGTGAGAGGGTAACCAGAAACTGTGTTATCCCATCCGTCTCTATCTAGGCAGTGTCTCCATTAGGCCTCCATCATGGAGTAAGTCCCAATATACAACTCCTTTGGATGATAACCATGAATTAGCCTATTTTTCCTCTTTGGATGCTAACAACATGTAATCCCCACTCCACATCCCACAGATACACCTTTCGGGACGTGATCGTCGGGTCTTTGTAGCTTCTTGTTTCTCACACCGAGCATGAATCACGTGGGCATAGAGAAAGTATCGACCATTGAATCTTCTCTGGGACACCATAGCGTGTAAGAACCAACCATTCAGAACAATGTTTACTATGATCCTTTCCCTAGAATTGCACGTTAGAAACCTCCTTGATGTTCAAGCCCAACACCTACTTGTCCCAACCCATTCACGTCGGTTCACATTCATCCCGCGTAACATTAAACTATATCTAGCATTCAAACTATGTGGACTTTTATCCTTACCAAGGAATGATATGTAAGAAGCCTCTCCAGGGTTTATTCCCCACACCCATTTGTCCCGGTAAATTCACGCTGGTCCATCCATGTCTTGCATGAAATTAAACTATATGCCCCTTTGATCCTGCAAGATGAAAAACAATACCAATTCGAACTATGCAGACTTTTATTATTGTCTCCTAGAAAAGGTATGTAAGAATCCTCCCTGAGGTCTAACCCTGTCCAGTGGTAATCCATTGTGTACCCCATCCAGCGGTAATTATTTTTGTACACTGACCAATGGTAAGCCATTTTATACACCATCCAGTGGTAAGCTATTGTGTACCCCATCTAAAGGTACGAAGTTGTGTATCCTGACCAATGGTAAGCCATTGTGTACCTCTAATAGTGGAAATCCATTGTGTACCCCTTCATGTAGTAATTCATTGTTTACCCCATCCAGCGGTAAGACGTTGTGTACCCTGACCAGCGGTAAGTCGTTGTGTACCCCATCCAACATAATCTGTTGTGTTCTTAATCTAGTGTTATGTCATTCCCAAGCCCACACGATGGTAAGCCATTGTTAGATGAACTATGTGGGTTTTATCCCAGTCTTCTAGACATGGTATATAGGAAGCCTCCATGAGGTTCAACACCAAACATTGGTAAACATTAGTGTCCCCATGTTGGGACCCACATTTTTGGTCTACCTCCTCAGGTGTTCCATCGCCCTGCTGAACTATGTGGACATTGATTCCCTGTCATGAGGTTACGTAAGAAGTCTCTTTGAGGTTTAATACCAACATCATTGTATCCCTCCCGTCAGCACTATCCCATTCTCTCTCCACTCTCAGCAATCCACATCCATCTTTATTCTTACCCGAGATGTCACATCCTAGTGCAATCATGTCACCCACCCTCTCGCTGCTCCTAGTAGCAATTGGGATACTAACCACATGTAATCCCCAACATCATTGTCCCTCTGGGGGTTGCACCCATCAGATCCACTCTCGTGAGTGTTCTGATCAGTCTGATCCATATCTTCTAGACATTACACTCATGGTGTACCCTATGTTAAACATGGGAAGTAGAGGAAAACCTCAGAGACATGCCTATGACATATAATTCACCAATTTCATTGGGGATGCCTTGGGCTTCTACTCCCTTGACAATCACTATCATAGGGGGGAGAAACCCAGATGAATCAATGTTCTAACATCCATACACACCAACTTTGTCCAATGTGACTACCCTCTGACCGAAGGTTTCTACCCTGAATTGACCCCTTGGAATGTCCTGATAGAAGCATCGTAATTAACCGGCATCCATGTATACATGGCATTGGTAAGAGTTTCATGAAAAATATCTTAACTCTATGAGGGGGGCCTGGACTAGGAAATGAGTTCTGATGAGGATTCCAAGGAAGAAAGAACCGAAATCCCATCATCCCATTTTGATCAAGGAGAAAACTTCCCTGAATAAGCGATGGATGCCACCCTCCTTTAGAAAGTGGGAATACGGGGCAACAGTTGTGCGTCCTCTGAAAGAGTTGGATGCATCCCCCGAGGAAAGCATTATAAATAGAAATGGTGAACCCAACATGAAATTATTCTCCATAATGTGGAGATTAGTAGTGCTCGAGACATTAGTGGATTGACGTGTCATCAGGTCCATGTATACGCAGCCAGGTCCCGCTAACCAAATAATGGTACTCGCATGAAACTCACCAGAAATTGGGGAAGTTGAATGTTGGGCATCCGAGTCTGTGACATTGTCAGCATGGTTCCTTCTTACCCACCATGGAAGATGGAATGGCACTGGTGCACTGGATTTTTCTTTCCATCGTTTAGAACTAATTGTTAAATCACCTTACTTTTTAGGATCCAAGATGTCATGATAGGAAATTGATCACCACCCACCCACCGATTCTGGGGTGGGGGAAACATCAATGTGGAAATCTTGTGTGGCCTCATCTCCCCCATGGAAGCCTCTACGTGCATGGCTATTGGGTTCCCACACCTCATCTCTCCTTCTAAAATCATTTAGATAAGGGTGATTAATGACATCGTTCGGCGATACAAGGAGGATGGGATCATCCAAACCTGAGATATGGCTGAAAAGACTTAGAGACTTCAGAGCCTCATCACCACCACTGCCCCCATGGGCCGTTCAAGGAGCCACTACTCTCCACTATGACGTATAATCATTTCTAGATCCTCTCCCCGGAATGTTTCGATGACTCCCTCCACTATGCAAATGAGGTGAGGGATGTCTGGGCCAGCCTGGTCAAGATCCCGTTCTAGGGAATCCCAAGGAGGGCTCCCACCAGGATGCATAAACACCACCACCAGGACCCATGGGCTGAGATGCCGGTGAGCTGTGCACCAACGAAACCAGCCCTACTCTGATTAACCTGGCACCAGCGTTGGGCACATGCTGATGAGGGAACCCACTGAGGGGCGTCAACATCTTCAGTTACCATGGCCCGTGCCATATTTGGGTCATAATATTTAACCTATGTTCATTCTGAGCTAGGTCACTCATATGCCCATCTCAGATTAAGGTACCTACCACCCCATGGGTAGGCAGAACTGACTCTCCTGGTCACTGATGCAAGTGGCGTCTGTTGTGGGATGACCTATGGTGATGAAAACTAATATAGAGGTTGTACCCATACCATCACCAATTAGAGTGTAGTCCCTCCTCACTAACAATATCATTGTGGAGGTCCTTCCCATGCCACCTTCAATCTAGGTGATGTTCCTCCCTATTGCATTGAAACCCAATATAGAAGCCCCTTCCACACCCCCGAACTCAGGTATGGAGTTGTTCCTCATGTCATAGGTTATCGATGTGATGATGCTACTCATCCGGTAAAACATCATCAGGGGGTCTTCCCCATGTCCTTATAGTAACCGATGAAGGTCCTCCTCATCCCAACAATCAGAGAAGCAGAGGTTTTATTTGGTTCATACGGACCCCATATTGAGGTCTTACCCGTGTTCTACTCGGCCAATACAAGGACCCTTATCACACTGACGCTGCCAAAGGAAATAATCATGGGGGCCCTACCCATTCTCCTACTATCTCCAAGGGAGGTTATACCCACTCTATAACTTCCCACTAAGATTCCCTCCATGCGTCAGCTAATTGACATAATGGTCCTCCCCATGTTCCCTTTGATACCTGTCCAGATGCTCCTCGCACCCACACTCACCTAGGGGGAACTCCTCTTCGCACCGACATCAATTTTTCCGAAGTTCCATCTCGATCAAAAAATATACACTATACCCACGATCCATCTTGGGATACTATGGAGGGTCACCAACTCCACAAAAAGAGTGTTTAGAAAAGTTAGACTACAATTAAGCTTGTTAAATTCTCATATTTCAAGGAGGAATGCGATTTAGCAATGAAACCGTCATCATGATACCATGTGGCAAGGATCAGTGTACGAACGAGATCCATCATCATCATCCTTCCTGAATGTTAGGTCCACTAGATTCTTGCTTCCCTCCACAGATACATCCATGAGGAGGAACATTTGGCCCCTTCCTGGGGTATGGTCTTGCAATCATCCATATCATTAACAAGGTCATTCTCTACCTCAACTCGAGATCATGGAGAGTTATTCTAGGTACCGGTAAAGGATGAACAAAATTGTCACCCCCATCAGTTATCGTAGCCCCTACACTGGATTTCAGGGTCACCCGCCTGACTTACCGAGATGTGGTGGATTAGTCACTGCATTCATCACAGGACATCCCGAGATGTAGCGAATTGTCCACTCGTTCGCCGTATTCTCCACCAGCTATTCTACAATCTCAGTAGTTTACATTAGTGACACTCCCAATCCCCCAGCCACCCCTAGTTGATGATTGAGTCAAAGAAGGGCCAGATCCTATGTCTGGGCCATGGAGCTATTGGGACATCCATACAACAGATCATTTCCCCAAATTGTTCTAGCTGACTATGGTCCTGAACATCAGAGTGCTGGGATCACTTACCTTGGAGTAAGTCACATACTTTTTCCAAACCCAATGAGTGAAACGCTTCTATCTCCATTTTCAGTGAGGGGATTACCCCAAAATTCATGCACACTTTGAGGACATTGGCCAGAAATTTCGTATGGTCGACTTGGCTGCACTACCTGTGGCCCAGTTCAATGAGTCGCCTGGTCACTACATGAACCTCCAGCAACGATGATTTCAGAGCATTAAAGTGCTTCTCATAATTATTAAGGAGGCTTCCCCCATGTTTAGGTCCATGATTGGCAGAAATATGCTTCCCTCTATTTCAGTTCAATATGTTGTCAGCCTGACTTTCTAGGTGATATCGAGTATATTCATCCAGTTAGAGTCATAGTTAACATGGCTGATTTATCAAAGGTTGATAATTATTTAGATCTCCTTGATGATATCTTACCCCATGGGGTAGTGCCACAATTATTTGATCCATTGGGAAGGGTTACTCGTTAGTAAATAAGTCTAATGGGTCTTCTCATGGCCAGTGAGGCATTGGTCCTCAACCAGAATCCCAATAAAGGTAAGGAGCTCCTCAGAGATGTCAAAACCTTTGACCCATCTGGGTTAGTGAAGAAGATAGAGGATGATCCCAAAAAATCTACACTGTTTCAATAGTTCGTAGAGCACAAGAATACAGTCGATGACCTCCTCTCTGAACATGTTGTGGAATAGAGACCAGACTACGGTAATCCTCGGTTGAGGTAGTAGGGGAATGAACAACTTCCCCCTGGAGAGTTTCCCCTGGGTGACCCTGACCATCATGCCCACTTATATAGGATAGAGTTAGGGACTTGTGGAAAGAGTGTGAGGTATGTGTAACCAAATCCTTCTGAGCGGGGTGATATTCCCCGGGACCCAGCTCGGGTTCCCCCGGCCACTCCGCAGGTCTTCTCACCTGGTGCTCCTCGAGCCGTTGGAATTTCTTATCATGTTGAAGAACAAGCAAAAACACTGGTGGAAAGGGTTCCGCATCATGATGATTAAACCTTCTCAGATGATCTGATGGTGGCATTCATTTCTCACCTCAAGTCAATGGAAACTTGATAGGTGGAAATACCGCCTGATGGAAAGCCATATCAGGTGTGGGTGGATGATATGCCAACACCCCCGAGTTATGAAAATCACACCTTCTCCCCATATAAAAGGATGAGTGACCCACTATAGCATCTGGACCACTTCATCTCAACTTGTGGACCCATGCTGGTAAATCCAGCACAGCAGCATGCTGCCAAACTCTGGTGTTTCATACATACATTGGAAGGGTCATTATTTTTCTAGTACAACCGGCTACCCATTAGGTCAGTCATCAGCTAGGAAGATCTCCATAGGTAGTTTTTTTACAATTTAATCTCTAACACCAATAAGACGAGTATTTAATACCTATTTATGTGTAAGAAGAGGATTGATGAGCGTGTCACGGACTTTGTCACCCAGTGGAATGGTCTCACCTACTCCTTTGATATGCCACTGAGTTAGGAATAATTGCTAGAAATGGGTGTTAGGAATTTCAATACTGAATTTCCCCCCTCTATTAATACTCATTATTACCCCAAGGGTTTCTGAGTCTTCTCAGATAAGGCCATGTGTCTAGAGGAAGCATTACAGTAGGCAAAGAAGGCTCATTCGTTGCCTCCTACAATTCCCATGAGATGAGCTACTAAGGATGATCCTGCAACAGTGGCCCAAATAAAGGACCCCAGGAAACTAGAGTTATTACCAGTGGAGGAAAATAAAAAGTCCCATAGGCTCCCTCCACCTCATGTATAGACTCCGGCCCAACAGCGGCCGCCTTAGAATCGGTTGGCTCCCCCACGTAACGCACAGCCACCACCCAGGTGTGATAACCAAGCTCCGCCTCCTCAAGAGGCTCATCCAACCCCTTTTCAGGGATAGGCTCCTTGATCCCCCTTCCTAGGTAGTAGAAACCGGACCTAGTCATTCAATAAGGCTTTGGTCCCTGATTATTTTGAAGCACCTTAGAAAAGGGACTTCTACGTTTTCCTAAATGCAGGAGGACTGAAGAGGCGGATCACACTGATCACCCCAATTATATCCCCGATAAATGGATCCTAGGGAACAACCTCAAACAGTTCTATGTGTTTAAATAATAGATTCAGGATTAGGTTGATAATAACATAGTTAGGTTAGGTCCATCTCTAGCACAAGTTGCATGTGTATTCATGACGCCAGACAATGACAATGAGAGTGAAGGTGAGTGGAATCAGGTCCTTAACAATGGGTCCCATAAGTATGAATACTTTATGTCTTGTTAAAATGTTGCATATTCCCTTGGTATTATATGTACCAATCTAAATTGACATCATCCTTCAAGAGACATTGTGTCACCTACATCTAGAACTTCTTCATCGATGGCCCAACCTTCCTCTTCCCAGAAGAACAAAAATCTGCAAAGCAAGGGATAACAAAGTTACTCAATGATGTCATCATCATCCAATACTCTCATCAACTTAATACACCTAGAGATGGAAATTACCCCTATATTCCATCCATTATTGGAGGATTTTTTAGGATAAAATCAAATTTACACCTTGGTTAACACCGTGGAGCTGGTAAACCCCTACACGATTTCTGATGGCAAAGACCGCCAGAAAGATCATCCCTACATTCGTAGTTGTTTCCAGCGTTGATGAGGGCTTGGATATATGGATCATTAGAGTGCCTCAGTTAGTACTTTTATCAAGGCTTTGGATGCCACCGAAACAATACAGCTATCCCAACGTTGAGCTCAACATGCTCCACCTTCTGATCTGATGTCATCAGGTCCGCCTTTACCACAGTTTGTGTTACCTGATCAGGCAGAGCCACGTAGAATATGCCATAATCATCCACACTCTGTTATGGAACAAATTCAGTCATCTGGACAACACCCAGTAGACTCTCCACAAGCTTTGACTAGTGATCAATGAGACATTCCCAACACCAACCAGTCGTCGGTTCAGCCAGAAGGGCATGTCATACCCCCTGGTGCATAATGAACTACTGTAAGAAGAAGTTCACAAATTTCATGGAAGTATAATGTACTTAAGAATATTTATAGGATTATTTCAAGGGTATCTATCCTTGGGGACCTTTTCTTGTTAGCAGATATATGTGAATCCCTCGCTGAATCTTTATAAATCCCCCTCCAGTTCGAGACGGATGTAGCAGCTGCAAAGCCTTCCATGATGAGGTAGTCGAGAGTGATGAATGTCATTACATTATCTATTTCTATGGAGAATATAAAGGATCTCCCATACATGGTCACATCCACCCACTATACATCACCAGTCACTTTAATGGTGTAGAGGTTCATCACTATCTTGACGACACAGGTTCTTGGATTAACCTAATCCTGACATGGACAATTTGAAAAATGGGGATGTCTGAGGATGACCTGAGGCCCCCTGACATGAAAATTCATGGTTATTATAGAATGAAACATAGAAAAGTAATAAAGAACCTCTTGAAGACCCAATTAGGTGGTCTGGTAAACTACACCGAGTATATGTTTTTCTCATAGGACACTGCCTGCAACATGTTGATGGGTTGGCCATGGCATCATATGCATGTGGAAATTCCTACTAAGTATCACCAGTACCATGAGTAATTACATATTAATAATGTGGGAATACACCAATGTGATGCATCTCCCATTTACTCTTGTGATTACTGCTACCTGGATACAGACTATTATAAGATAACAGACAGATTGATACGGGCTACTGAGGTTGAACACGCTATGGATGTGACCGACCCATGGACAGACCTGAATGACGCTTACATCTTTATGATCCACCTATAAGAGGCTACAATACCAGATATGGGAAAGTGATTCATTGTTTTTGGAAAGAGAGTGATCACATTACCATGTCTATGTGATACCGGAAGATTACATCATATTCCTACACAAATCTGGCTTGAGTGATATCAGAGCCCCCTACCCTCATAAGGTAGTGGGATGTCTGCCCCATGGAAATTGCAGTATGCCATACATTATTGCTCTGTGGAACTGGGATAAACCAGATCAAGTTGATGTGTCACTACTTCTTCAACATCATCAAGAATGGCCCCTTGGGACGAAGACTAATTGGGATCAGATCGACAGCTTTCATAGATATGGTTTCGACAACAAAGGAGTCACCCGATGCAGTGTCTACCACCACGGAGGCTGGAACCAGCTTCCCATCAGGATCTATTAACTCAGAGGAATATCTTCCCACTAAGGATTTCTCCTCAATATGTGAAGAAGGAGATTTATAGGATTCTCCTAATTCTATAGAAGATGATGTCTTCTCCATAGTTGATGAATTGGTACAGGTGATAGCCGGTGGTGAGACAGATCAAAAACACACATTCATTAGTGCCTCTTTGTCTATAGAAGCTAAAAATTAGTACATGTACTTTGTAGATAAACATAATTATGTATTTTATAGGAGTTAGGATCAAAGATTAGGACCAGATCCTTAGGTATCCTTACACTACCTCGGTCATCTAATAAATCATGTTGGGTTCAAACAACCACCCCAAAAGATACACTCTTCTCATGGTTCCATGTTTGAGGCCAACTTTTATAAGATCATCAGATACAACATCATCAAGGAGGTCCAATACCCCATATTTATAGCCAAAAGTGTGCCCATATGGAAGAATAACAGACAAATCAGGGTCTGCATCGACTTCCTAGATCTCAACTTTCTCTATCTGAAGGATGAATTTCCCCTTCTTGTGATTGATTTGTTGATTAATGCATCCACTGGGTTCCAGAATCTCTCTTTCATGGATGGTTCTTCTAGGTATAACCATATCTGAATGGCTCCTGAGGTTGAGGAGACTACAGCCTTTTGGGAAACACAATGTACTTTTTCCTACCAGGTAATTCCCTTCAGTCTAAAGAATGCTAGTGCCACCTATCAACATGTCATGCATCACATATTATTTCTCATCCTCAAGAAATTGGTGGAATGCTACGTGGATGACCTGGTGGTCAAATCTCACCAGCCTCAAAATCATCTCAATGATATTGATAAATTTTTAGTCTTCCTCAGTTCTTTCCACCTGAAGATGAACCCATTGAAGTGTGCCTTTAGGGTTACATCCAGAAAGTTTCTCGGCTTCGTTGTTAGATACAAGGGTATTGAGATCGACCTAGAGAAGATCATGTCCATCAGTCAGATGTCTCATTTGTGAAACATTTAATAGCCTATATTCTTTTAATGACACTTGTCCTATATACGCATCTTCATTGATAATTTGGATGGCAAGTGTAAGCCCTTTTATCAGCTCTGGAAGAAAGGCACAATCTATCCGTTGGATAAATAATATCAGACTTCATTTTGGGAAACCAAGTTTTATCTTCTCCAGACTCATGGCTGGATGCTACCCATTTCTAGAAATCCACTTTTCCTTTTTGTTACTACCCTGGAAAAATCTCTTAGCACCCTTCTCACCCATAAGAACAACGAGGGAACATAGAACAGTATCTACAATCTCATTCACATGCTCCTAGATACAGAGACCATATACTCTCCTATCGATAAGATCTACCTTGCACTAGTATTCACTGTATAGAAGTTGCGACATTACTTATATTACCATGAGGTATAGCTAGAGTCCTAAGTAGATCCAGTGATGTAAATCCTAATCTGCCCCATGTTGACAGGTCGTCTAGCTTGGTGGGCAGTGATCCTCCAGTATTTTGACATCATGTTTGTTCCTCATAATTCTATTAATGGGGATTCATTGGTCGAATTCTGTTCCACCCAGCCATCCCCCACAGACTAATCTCTAGACCTTTATTTTTCCGATGAGTCCAGCCTCTTAGTAGACTATGCCATTCTGTGTTGGAAAATCAACTTCGATGGTTCTTCCTGGAGACCTTCCGGCAGAAGGCTCAATGACCCCACACTTAATAATGTAGGCCTGAGTATCATATACATTATGCCAGCATAGTCTATTCTACCATATAAATTCCTATTATTATGAAGTTATATAAAAAATGAGTAAATGTATCACAACATTATTAGTGGCCTCGAGTTGGCCCTCTATATTGACGTTCCCCACTTGCTTGTGAAAGGGGACTATGAACCAGTCATTAAGAAAATCAATGGTGATTACGTCGCTAAAAAGACAAAGATTCAACCATTGTTGGAATGTAACCACCAGTTGATGGCTGAGTACCCATCTTGGACAGAGGATAATCATATAAGTTGATCCCAGAATGGTCAAGCCTATTCTTTGGCCAGCCCAGCTACATCTATTGCAGATCCTAATCAAGATGATTTGATTATCCTTGTGACACAATAGAGATTCATCACCCCTCTCACTCCAGATGACAATTATTGCCCGTCGGTAAGAAACTTTACCACTGGTGCCACCACTTGAGGACCATAAAGTCCCCCTATTTTAGTTCTAGAACTGTCTCCTAACTAGAGGACCCCCTTTTTCGAGCACCTCCAGCATGGTATCCTCTTTACAGATCGAGCTAATCCGGAGTGAATCCAACGTCACATGTTGAAGTTTACCATCCTGAGTGGTCCCAGTTTTGATCAGATCGTCTAGAAGCACCAGTTTTATGGGGTTCTCCTCTTTTGCATTTAAGGAGTTGAGATTTCACAAGTCATGCTGATTCCTGTAGGGCTCTTTTGACCGGGCTGAAATTATCTCACTAAATCTGATGGTTGGGGTATTTTTTCCATCAATGATCTGTTACTGCATCATGTTTTCCAAGAGGTGTCATGCATTACAAATTCATGCATGCTTTGTAAATCAACCTCTAGAGCCTCTCCACACTACCAAGTATTCTAGGAACTTTGCAGTTTGGGGACTGAATGCCCTGGGGACATATCCACTGACAAAAGCTCTCTAATTCAAGTTCATCCTGACCGCTGTAGATTTATTTTCCAGGTGAACAGAGGAAATTCTACTTATGTAAGTCAAGGCCCGTTCTATCGTTGAATTTTTTTACTCTAACATCATCTAAAGATTTGGGGTCCCTCACGCAGTCCACGTCGATAACGACCCCAACTTCCAGGAAACTGAGTTTAATAAATTGTATGCCAAGTACAATATTCGTTCTAACCAAACCACTTTCTATCATGTTCAAGAAAATGATAAGATCAAGGTGCTAAAAAAACCCTCCTAACATTCTGCAGAAAATGGTTTATCAGAACAGGAGGAGTGGGCCTGATAAACACCCTAATTCCCCTTGGGCCTATCAGACAATGAATCGTAATTACACACAAGTGACCACATATTCTCTGGTGTATTGAACAGAGGTTATCCAGCCCATCGAGATTAATTTTCCTTCGTTATGCACATATGTCTATGGTCAGAATTCACTTGATATGGTAGCTGAAATTTGTCTGGCTGAATTGGAAGTGCTCGATGAGAATAGGTTTTGTGCACTGAAAAATCTAGAAAGGCATCAGAATAAGATAACTAGGACTTTCAATAAGAAGGATCACCTATTCACTTTCTTGAAAGGTGACCTAGTGTTGGAATTGAGAACACCAATGATACCTAGTACGAAACCACCAAAGATAGAGCCCAAAAGGGAAGGACCATACATCATTCACAAGGTTTACCCCAATGGTGCATACTCTTTGGTTACTATGTATGATGAGCATATAACTCCTCCAAAAAATTCCAAATTCCTCATGAAGTACTTTTCATGAGTCTGAGACCATCCTACATGACCTTAAACAATTACTTCCTACATGACATTAAACTACATGAGTAAGAGATGGTCTTATATGAACATCAATTGTTACTACCTGCATGACATTAAACTTCTTTTCCGCCCCACATGATGATAAACTAAAAAATTTTCTGAGCTCTATGACCATTAAATAATATCTACGTGGACCCACATGCCCTTAAACTGTTCGTTCTTCTCCACATGATGTTAAAATGTGTTATTCGTCCAAACTGAAGGATGTAAAACCCCTAATCATTCGTCGTCACCGCATGACATTAAACAGCATGTCACCTTCAAGAACTATGAATTCCATGATTCTTATTATCATGGGACACGTAGGAATGCTCAGACACATCATCTTGACTCCATCCCCCAGACTCCTCTCATTCACTATTCCCCCTGGGTGTAGTTTCCTTGGATTATCCCACAAGGTATATTGTAGGCTTCTTTTTCACCACTCATGTTGGGATTATAGTAATTTTACCATGTTCCCCTCCTTGTTCTTCTATAATATCTATGTCCACCCTACACGATGTTAAACTTCATGGCCCCTTTAGAACTATGTATGGATTGATTCCCATCCTTATGGGATATGTAGGACCACCCAAACATTTCATTTGTTGACCCAGCCCCATCTTTAGGGTCTCCCCTTCAGTCATAACAAATGGAGTGGTGTGGGCTTCTTCCCCCATTCCTGTTGAGTTCATCATCAATGCATTGTGTATCCATCTCCTGAGAGATCTCCACATCATTCATCCTTGCCACAAGACATTAAACTATGAACTGGTTAGGACTACCCACCATAGAACCCTCAACCTTTTTACCCCTGGACCCATGTACTCATTTGGGATTGTATGGTGTGGTATGTGCTTATGTTCTCATTCATGTCGGGTTACTAGCTAAGACATACACATCCCTCATTGAGATACCATGCCCCTATCTATATCCTTACTGCATGACGTAAAACTGCACATCATCCCCCAGATCTATGTATGGCTTAATTTCCATACTCATGGGAAACATAGTACCTATTGAACATTTAGACTTCGGGTCCTGTCCCATTTCTTATAAACCTTCTTATATTCATAGACCCTTAGCCTGAATTCTTCTAGGAGAGTGGCATGCGGTGTGGTATGGTCTTCTGTCCTCATTCACGTCAGGTTTGTAACAACCACTCCACATACATCTTTCTCCTGAGAGATCTTCATTCCCTTGTTCTTCACTTATCTTTTCAAGTTGACTACTCTTATGTTGTTCCCCATAACCTATTTGGCAGTTCACCAATGTGCCTAAGAGCACTCTGATTTAGAACCTAGAGTGTGGAATCCTACAAGGACATGTTATCACTGATCCTCAAGCTTTATTCTCCCCTTAATTTTGGATTCCATCATCTTTCACATCTAAAAGGGACCCCGAATTGTACAATATACTTATCCTAATGGATATCCTAAAATTTTGGGCCAGTATCCTTGAGGACCTCGAATGAAAAATTGATACAAGTCTCGCATTGAGAATATGGTCAATGGTCGACACTGAATAGTTATTTCCATTTTAGGTCACATGATATGGATGCTGTGTTTTGAACATGTTCAATAGTTATCTTCCATCGTCACACCACCCCCATAAAGCCTTAAATATTGGTTGCATGACTCACATAATTTTCCTCTCCATCATCTCCTAGTGGAATTTTGATAATCTTGGTACTATCCATTAGTGTGCATTTTCACATTAGGAGGAAAATCCATTGTGAGGCATCATTTGGGGCCCCACACCGATTATCCCTTTTCATTTATTCCATGTGTTGCAAATAACTTCTCTACCCTTATTTCCCACATCGATCATAGATCATATGGGCTTAAGGATTTGGTTGAGGTTCCTGCCCATTTGGAAGAGTCTTGTTTCTCTATGGTCAAAGATCTAAGACCTTAAATTGATATCTCTCAACATTCTTACAACAAGAAATAAAACTAAAATATAGTTATAGAACTTCGTACAACATTATTCCCATCGTTATGGGATATGTAGGAATTCTTGGGAATCTTATCGTCGGGTCATGCTCAAGTTCCCCCGAATTACCTTTTGTATCCTGCCTTTTGTCCCATGCTTTCATAGGATTGCAAGGTGTGGTGTGGGACCACATCCTAATGAACTTCATGTATTCAATAGCCATACCATGTTATCCCTTTCTAGGATCCAGTATCTCTTACCTCTCATCCTGCATAATGTTAAACTGCACTCTTAGAACTATGATTGGCTTGATTTTTATCCTCATGGGATACGTAGGAACACCTAGACTCTTCGTCTTAAAGTCCATACCCATATTCTATGACCTCTTCTAGCCCTGAAACCTGAGTTTTCATCTTCCTAATTTCATTTGGTGTGCTATGGGCTTATGTACTCATTTACACCGGGTATTCTTTATCACGCCTTGCTCATTCCCCCTAAAACATTGTTTCTTCAGTATGTGTCTAAATCCATATGATGAAAAACTATTCTTCCTAGTCCCACATGACATTAAAATATGACATATTTATTGAAAGAAATTAATATGAATTGGTTAGTCCTACCATATGAACCTACCCTATGACACTATTGTCTAGGCCACATGACGAAAAATGACACTCCATTGTGATGTCCTCACTTGAGGAGAAATCATGTTTAGTAATGGTTACCCACCATACCATTTGTCAATGCCTGTATATGGATTGATTCCTGTGGCGTTGCGTGGATTATCCATCCTAGTTATATATCTTCACAAAAAAACACCCAAATATCATAAAGAACAAACATGATCTATCATATGTCGCTTCTTTTGGTGCGTGGGATAGACCTGCACAGCAGAATTGTCCCTAGCATTGGTACCCTACCATGACACTTCTAGAACAACGTATGGCTTGATCCCTATCATAATGGGGTATGTAAGAATGATGAAGAACATTTTATTAGGCCCATCCTAGATTTCTTTTTCAGTCCCTCGACCTAAAACCTCTCGAGGGAGGACATGGTTAGATATGGACTCTTACCCTCCTCATTTACATCAGGTTTTGAAATCACCACACCACGTGTATCCCTCCCTCCATTAAATCTATAGTCTGACCTCGAAGACCATTAAAATAAGATCTGACTTTCCTTATCATAGGACACCATACTATACGACATTATCCAGAACTACGCATGGCTTGATTTTCATCTTTATTGGATATGTAGGAACACCCAGACATTCCTTCTTTGAGTCTAGCCCCAAGAATCTTAAATCATGCGCCCTTTTTCAGACTCATGGGCCGAACTCCTTTCAAAGTATGTTGTGTAGTGAGAACCACATGGGATCTCATTAACATTATGTTTTGTGACAACCTAACCATGTTTCTTCCTTGTCTCTTCCCAGACTATTCTGAGTTCAATGACCCTAAACTAATATATCTCTATAGGAACTACAGATTGGGTTCAAATACTTCGTCACCCTGCACAAACTTTATTAAATCATGTCCCCTCTTAATGGTCCACTCACTGACCCTATGTTAGTATCATGAAACTCCCTGGCCCTTTTCCTTTGAAATGGATTTGACTCCCTCTACCTGACACGTCTTATTGAAGTACTTGAATGCGTTGTGGAAAAGAACCCAAAGTGTAGAATTTTCACATGGACATTATCTCATTTCATGCCTATGATTCATGAGCCATTTAGTTGGACCCCAAATCTCTTCCATGTCAAAAGGGGACCCAATTATTACATGGTATAATGCCACATTGGCTCACATACCTTCCTGGGCCAATGCCCCTGATGACCTCATACAATGTTTGCGATAAGTCCCATGTTTCAAACATGGTCAGCTATCAACCCACATTTGTTTTTACCCATTCCAGGCTAACACAATAGGTATAATGTGTTTCGATCATGGTCCACATTTATTCTCCATTGTCAAACCACTATCATTTTGATCTAGATCTCAGGTTCCTTGACTCACATCTTTCCACACCATTATTATCAAGCAAAATCCATCACACTCGGTTTTATAGAATCAACCATCTATGTGCGTTAAGAATGAGAGTATATAACTTTGGGTTGCCATTCTCCTAGAAATACACAGCCACTAATCTGTGCCTCTCTATACCATGAAAACCCCTTCGCTACTCCTTGTTTCCCACATCGAGCACGACTCATGTGGGATTAGTAGATTTGGTGGGGCGTGTACTGGGGCTGCGATGTCATGCAGACCTTTTGTCCCACATGATGTTAAACTGTGATTCCAGAACTTTGTGTGACTTGATTCACATCATAATAGGGTATTTAAGAATGCCTGATCACTTTTCCCTGGTCCCAGCCTAACATTCCCTTTTGGTATCATGACCTACAAATACTTCCTCTGAGGATCCGTGGTGTGGTGTGGACTCTTAAAATCCTCATTCATGCTGGGATATGTACCACATGACATGTTTTATTTTTGAGTAACCATGTCCTCAAGGCATGACTTTAAATGGTAGTTCTACCTTGAACATGTTCAAGATATATCGTGATAACTGTGGGATACATTAGCCCCCTCGCCAGAGAGGAACGCCCCTATCAGCATTGGTCCCTGGCCACGGTATGCTTAAGAACTATGTTTGGCTTTATTATCACCCGTATGGGATACGTAGCGATGCCAATGAAATGCACCTTAGGACTAGCCCCAGGTCCTTTATACTATGTGCATTTTCCTCACCGTATGATTTTTATACTACACGTCTATTATCCTCATTGGTATGAGGAAAAACTATAGAGCATTCTAGGCCCATACAAATGAGGTCATGTTTGGATGTAGATATGATCCCTGATCAGACTGATGTGCCCAACTAACGTTTCATCAGCAAAGTGGAATAATTTCAAGAGAATTGGACTCCATTCAAACAACCCATCACTCCACCCTCCTTTCTTTGTGTGCACTTTATTCAAAACCATTTCCTTTTTCACATCTAAAGGAACCCCCTAATAGTAAGGATGGTCGACCTATAGATCGCTTACTGTTTTGGGCCAACATTTCGAAAGACTAATGAATAACATTTCTAGTCAAGGACTTGTGTTTCATACTTGTTCAGCGGTCGGCCCTCATTTTTCATTACTATTTCAGGATAACACAATGAAGATATTATGTTTAGAACATGGTCAACAATTATCCTCCATTGTCACACCACCCCCTAATAGTGTCCCGAATATTGGATATCGTAATTCACACATTCCACTTCCCTATGTTTGGACTGATTCTAATTACCCTTGTGTTACCCCACATATGCACCAGAGCACATTGGGAAGAGGGAAATTTTAATGTCCTAATAACTTCATTCTCTAGTCATGCTTCCTTTTTCCCTAGAATCCTAAATAAGTCATTTATATTCTAAATTCCAAGAGACTTGTTGTTACTCCCACATTCAAATGAAGTAACGATATGACTATTACTTATCTCATGCATTAGGAATGACCTATTCAAGCTTAGGGGTTGATCAATGAATATTTAATGGATGTGATGGAGGTGCATCAATAAAAATGGACAATGAAATTCATGCATGCATTCAAAATTTTTAGGAAAGCATGATAAAGAATTTATAATGTGCACACCAATCACAGCACCTCGGGTTCGGTCCCTTCCATAGATGGGTTGACCTCTTCAACAACATGTTTCAGCTCCACCACTCACTCACTCGTGGAATCCAAAACATATTGTTTCATGTTGAGAACCTTCACTTCCTCGACAGCTAAAGAGCATAGTTTGTCAACCTCAATCTGGGCCCAGTCCTCATCGACTCAGATAAAGACCATCTCTTCAGAGGCTCGCCTCATCTCTTCTTCATCCTCTACCAGCTGGGCCTTTAGGCACAATATGAGCCCTGATTGGGCCTCAAGTAATGTAGAATACCCATTCTCTCATTCCCTCAAATGCTAGATCTTGCGTTCAACCTCATGGAGATTTTGATTATTGATGGCCCTTATCCACAGTCAGTTGAAACCGATACTGCGCGCGTCTTCCCACACCCTCTTGGGAAGGTAGTCCTGAATAAGCACATGTGGGAGTTGAGAATTTAATCATATAGTGCATAGTTAATGTATTCAGGTATGATGATTCCCCATATGATCTAAACATTGTGGTTTTAGGGTCTCAATGATAATGTTCTTGATCAACTTCTATGATTGTTGAAGAACTGACATTCTATCCTCTTCATCGAAATTTGTTTTGTCCTGATCTCGTGGGTTGGTAGGTTCATATGTGGTGAATTCCTCCAAGAGATCAATATTAAGTTCTTCATCGGGTTGTTCTTTGTCTCTAGATTCTACTTCAATGATGTTTTCGGGTTTTATGATAAACTCTTTTCCACCAGCAATATCACCCTCCACCATCAACAATTCATAGGGAACTATGGCCTGGTCAGCTGGGGCACTCAACATAATATAGAGAGGCACCTCGACTCGTAGTGGGTCCTTGGGTCTCCCAACCATTTTCATTGTTAGAATACACAACATCCTAAAAACTATGTATGCAATGGCCATGTTAGCCAGTTCAACCAACAAGGTAATGTGTCCAATTCATGAGTAGGAGGCTTTCTCTGGTATATCTCTTGGTTCCACCTTGGGTCTACCATTGATGGGAGACCAGGGCGTGGCCCCCTATATATAATTGTGGGATCTGAGTGTTCTGACAAGGCTGCCCCTCCTCCTCCAGTATCACTGGACTTTACCACCATCACCCCTAGTTGCGGGCACCGGTTTTGGGTCCTTCTCAACTACTACACCTTCTCCTTTATCAATGAGAGTTTCCGACTAATGGTTCTCTTGTACAGGTATGTGTTAGTATAGAAATAATGAAAAGGTAAGGATAACATTAGTGCATAGAAAGGGAGAGGAAACCTTCTTCTAGAGTTGTGGAAAATTTTCCCAAGGATATTCCCCTCGAGGCTGGTAACTCCACTTCTTTAGGAGAGGATTCCCTAGAGGTCCCCTCATTTTCTCAATGAGAGTATCCAAAGATGAATTACTACCACTATGATTTGTCTGCATGGCCATGAAAGGGGAAACACTCTGCCAATTGAGCAACCATTGGTTCTGCAGGGGTTTTCATATTCAGCATCACCCTTTCCTGGTGAAACAACAATCGTATATTGACACTGGAATGTATTACGTCCTCCATCTCAGTCACAAATTATCTTCCCTCACTAGGGGTAGACTTGAAGTCACCATTTACAATGCTGAGATCCCCTAGAGTCATTACATGTATGTTTAGCTTCATCCCTAAGCTGTTGATGTCGAGGTGTTGTTTTCTCTTTTCCCAGTCATTCTGGGCATCTAGGAAGATGAAATTAAAGGGGATAGATACCAGATGTCTTTCCTTCTTAGGATCTTGAGGGGTGATCCTTCGAAATACCCGAGTTTATTTTCCTCCCTCTAGTTATCTCCTAGATGGAGCTGTTGGGCTTGACACTACCCCCTCATCCTCTTCATGTCCGGTTAGCACTGGCCAATTATTTATTTGTTCATGGATTTCCCCTTCTATTACAGCCCGTAGAAAATATTTTCATTTAATTCCAAACACCCCCCATTACCACTGTCTGGCATCGTGGAATTGGAACAACCTTGCTGACACAGATGGTCACTTGCTTCAGCATTTCACCAGGGTAGGCAGCCTCCGAACACTGTGCATACATGTGGACCAATTTGAATGCAGCATCAGGTGGGGGCATCTCATTCAGCATTTTCATGTTCCCTCTAGTAAACATTAGCCCAAGATGTCACATCACGTATTGGTGATTCTTGTGGTGCATATTCATATACCACCTGGTATTCAGCCTCTGTAGACAACAAAATTGTCGAACAAACTGGTGTGGAGTGTATGGATCACATATGGGTTCGAAATCTACTCGTTCCACTAGAATACCACTACAAAAAGAAATCATATATGACCATTTTTCTATCATATTCGTTCCTTCATCAGAATAGGCCCCGGTTGGCAGGGGAAAGGATGAAAGATGAACTTCTCTACTCACCCCATCCTACCCATCATGTTAATAGCATCCAGCTTCATTGGGGAGCTCCCCACAATGGTCAAAATGGATGGGCAATAATGTACCCCTGATAGAGAAATGGGAAAAACTTATTAATAACCCCACATGTGCACCATGATCCAACTATAAAGATTGTGGAACGGCCTGCACATTTGCAGCAGCCTTTTCCCCTCACTGATGTGCCAGAGAAAATGGTACAACTTTTCCGGCATGGGTATGCCCAGACTGATTCGGTCCCCACCAGCCATTTGAGACTCCATGATAAATGATCTTGGTCTCACCCCCATGTGAACATCTCTTACCAACAATATCCATCCACAGATCAGTGCTGAGATAAACTAATGAAGACTAACTATCGGTCACTTCTTAGTAATGATAGAGTATCCCCTACCTTACAATGCATATCTTTCAGGATTCTTTAGTACGAACCCTCTTTACCCTACCGAGCTCCTTGAGGGTAAATGGGGAGCTTCTCCAGTAATTTTCCCTCCTCTAAAAGGAAATTCATGAGGTTAACAAACAACTTCTTGAAGTGGATGTCTCAGGTATTTTGTTTGTCCTCATCTATACTGGGCACAGGCCTTAGCAATACCATCACCAAAGGTGACATTTTCTCCCTGTCTCTCTAGGAATTCATGGCCCAGAGGAAGACACCATACATCCCTCCTAGGATTGGAATGCTGGAAATTTGATGGAGTCCCTAGAGGCTGATGCCAACCTCCCCATGATGCAGGTGAAAACTGTTGGTATCCAGTGTCCACCGGCACAATAACTCCATTAAGAATTCTTTCGATTGGGAGATACTAAATAAGGAATCACATGCCACATCAAAGAGGACATCCTGCCTCAGAACATTCTCAAACTTTTCAGAGGATGCGCATGCCCTATAGGCCCAGGTCAAGTCATCTGTGAAGTTACCACCCCCCACAGTCCCATCTTATGATCCACCTCTTTTCTGGATTTTCGAGCCCATCCTTGATGATCTTCATATATAGCGGTTGGAATTACTCCTATGACAGTGCCTTTTCGTTGATGATGATAACATGATTATACAAACAATGTGTTGTGACTAGGGTATGACCTTTCCAGCTGTTCCCATTTGAGACCCTATTCCACTGATATTTCATCGGGGTACCCCTAAACTAGTAGGCTGGATATTTCTTTCTAGTATCGAGAATGAAAACTTGATCTTGCAAGCCAAAACCATATAATGGAATGTGCTTGGACAATGGAAATATTTTATGCTCCTCTTTCAGTCACCCTGTCAGCGATTTGTGATCAGGAGTGATCTTGATGTACTCACCAATTTTTAGGTTGTTGGCCATGGCCTGCCTCAGAGCGTCATCGCAGAAATATCCCGCACTGCCTTCCAAGTGGCCATTGAGTCTAAGGACTTCAAGAAAATTGAGGCTGGGATACGAGAGTCGAGCAAGAACCATTTACAAAAACCCTTCCAGAAGACATTTTGTGGAGATGATCTCACCTCCCCTTTTCACCACAAAAAAGATGGGGCTTCAGCCTATGTTGCAAATGAAGTAGCAGATCGCGATGTTCTAGTTTGCTCAAATGCGTTCGTGAAAGCACCAGACCAAAGACTCTAGTTTTCTAAATAATTCGTGAAGAGGATCGTTCACGAAGAGAGTATGAGAACTATCATACACGAAGATCAAGTTGCTGAAAAAACACCCTGAGCCCCTATATATAGGAACCGATGGAGTTGGCTTTTCAGCGAGCCCCGGTCACTTCACGGTACCCCAAGCTTCATGTTGAGCCATGAATTCTTCATGGTGCCCCAGGGCTTTGCAGAAACCACCACAATTGGTGTTCCACCCCCACGTGCTTCACTGTTCCCTTCACCCCGTGGACCGAACCCACATCATGAATAACCCTTCATTAGATGGGAAAGGTGTCACCTTTAGCGAACTAGCATCACCCCAACCATCACGATCCATCGCGACTTCGATCATCCCATTTTCTTAAGCATATTACCCTTATAATTTGACAAACTACTTCTTTCTGCTCCAATTTTTAAGGGGAAATTTTTTGGCGCTAAAAAAGGAGTCTATTCCATTCAACAGAGTCAACGAAGAAATAATAGGAAGATGCCTCACTGAACATGTCAACAAAAACCTCCATCCCAACTCCAAAGAACTATATGAATAGAACTACGTGTAACAAGCGCATTTCCATCTGGACACCTCCACAGACGGCTCCATGACATCCCAGTTTTGTGGGAGTCCAATGACATACCTGACCCCTCTCTGGCTTCACACCCCCACCACGACATGTTCCATGGAGGCCACATCGAAGAACCTCTGCACGACATCATGACCCCCCATGAGGCCAACATGGGCTGAAGAAACAAATCCATTTCGTGGTGTTGATCTCCTTCGAAGAGAGTTCTGCACCCCTATAACCGAAGATGCCTATAAATAGAAGGTACCAACCCATTCTTCCAGACCATTTTTACTCCATCCTTTCAACTTATCTTCTCCCATTTTGCATAGACGTTCATGAAACCCTCAAATTGATGGTCAAAGGTACTTTCCCTATGAAAACCACACCTCTTTGTGCTCTTTTACACCTCTTCCTATGGTGGAGATGCCCTTCGCAAAGGACTATTCCTTTTCCAGAGGAAGGGGCCCCTTTGGGGTTCTCGAGGCTTAACAGTGCATAGAGCCATCCAAGAATTCCCTCAAGGTTTCGCAAAAAATATATCATTGTAGAAATTCCCTCAAAAAAAAGAGTTATTTACTACGGTGAATCCCTACTCTTTTAAGGGAGTCTCTTCGCAAAGCCTCATTCTTTCACAAAAATCCTTTCTTCGTGAAGCCTTGACCTTTCACAAAGAACCCCTTTTCATGAGGAACTTTTCCTTCACAAATCCCATCCTCTATGGTTAGTCTTTTCCCTTAGTGGGTACTATAATCTTTGCAAATACCATCCTCTTCATGAAGTCTATTCTCTTCAAAAAGCCTAATATCATCACGAATCACATCTTTGTGAGACTGAATGCTTTGCACACACTTTTTCGGTGCAACCCAACAAGATTTTACAATGTGATTTCAAGGTCCCTTAGGTGGTTCTTCACATTTTATTACATAGCCTTTTGCTTCATCGCATAGGCACGCTAATGGCTATTTATTTTTCACATAGACACTCTATCGTGGGCCCCTCAGTGGATAAATCCAAAACACTCCCTCATTATGACATTTACAGTGCCTTCCCTTCACCAAGCGTTATAGAATGATGGTTATGTAAGTTCTAGGGGTGTGTAGTGAACCCACCTCATCCAAGTTGAAGGACATTAAACTGCCAGGTACCATCATCCCCAACACATGACATTAAACTGCGGCCTCACCTCGTTCATCATACGTGTGGTTCCCTATATCGAACAACCTCTACTCCTTCTTCTCTTCATGGGAGTGAGATCTTCCTCACAGAAAATAATATTCTCTCTACTGGAGAGGCACCTATCCATGGGGAAGGGAAACCATCTTGGTGTAATCCCTTAACAATTATTATAGGAGGAAGAATCTTTACCCCTACTCACTTCTTCCATTCCAATGACTAGAGTTAAGTGGGGCCCAAGGAACTTCGTTATATCATCCCTCTCCCTTTACGCTTTGTCTCCATTGGGCCTCCATCCTGAAATAAGACCCAATCTCCATCTCCCTAGGCTGTTAACAACGTGTATGCCATTGTTTAATATTTGGGATGCTAACCGTGTGTAAGAGGTACTCCATTTCCCATGGACTCACCTTTTGTGATGTGATCATCAGGTATTTTCTGCATTTTATTTCCCACACCGAGCATGACTAATGTGGGCTTAGAGTAATATCGACTATGACATCCTCTCTGGGCCACCTTAGCGTGTAAGCCCCAAACCATTACAAACTACCTTAACATTGATCCTTTCCAAGGAATGGTACATAGGAATCCTCTTTGAGGTTCAATCCCAACACCTAATTCTCCCAAACCCTTCAAATCGGTTCACCATCATCCCACATGATGTTAAACTATATCCACCATTCAAACTACATGGTGTTTGATCCATGCCATGTCATGGTACGTAGGAATCCTCCCTAAGGTTCAATCACCACAACCATTGGTACCATCCACTTGACGTCATTCCATTCTCATCCAATAGGATGTTAAACTATACGCCCCCCATTCATCTTAGAAGACATTAAACTATACCCATTCCAAATACACGGACTTTGATCCTTATATCCTTGACATGGTATGTAGGAAGCCTCCTTAAGGTCCAACCCCGACTAGGGGTAAGCTGTTGTGTACCCCATCTTGTAGTAAGCCATTGTGTACCCTGACCAGTGGTAAGCTAATGTGTACCTCATCCAGTGGAAAGCCGTTGTGTACCCCATCCAATGGTAATCCATTTTGTACCCCGACCAGTTGTAAGCCATTGTGTACCCTGAATATCGGTAAGCCATTTTATACCCTATACATTAGTAATCTATTTAGTACCCCATCTAACGGTAAGCCATTGTATACCCCGAACATTGGTAATCCATTGTTAACCCCATCCAACAGTATGTTGTTGCTATCCCCACATGATGGTAAGTGGTTCTTAGATGAACTAAATGGATTTGATCCTTGTCTTCTAGATATGGTACATAGGAATCCTCCAAAAGGATCAACCCCAAACACTAGTAAACTATGGTTCCCCCTATTGGGAACCACATCTCTGGTCCACCTCTTCCGGTGTCCCATCAACCCATTGAACTATGTGGACATGGATTCCCTACCACGGGGATACGTAGGATGTCTCTTTGAGGGTCAATCCCAACATCACCTTCGCCCTCACGTCAGATCCATATCATTCTCGATTCGCTCTCCGCAATCCACATCCATCCCAATTCCTACCCAGGCCATCACAACCCGGTGAGACCATGTCACCCACCTTGTCACTAATCCTACTAGTAATTGGGCTACTAACCATGAGTTAGCCCCCAAATCAGTGATCCCTTCATGGGTGGCACCCATCTGATCCACTCCAGCCAGTGTTCTGATTAGTCTATTCCATCTCCGCTACATGTTAAACTAATGGAATACCCTGTGTTAAACATAGGAAGCTAAGGAAATCCTCAGAGACAATTCTATATAATATAATTCCATGCATTTGACATGGGATGCGTTGGGCTTGTGTGCCCTTAATAATCCCTATAATAAGCGGAAGAAACCTATACGCATCAGTGTTCTAGAGTCCATACATGCCAAATATGTCCAACATGACTACTCCCCCGTCCAAAGGTTGTTTCCTTTACTTGAACCATGTAATTTCTAGGCAAAAGCAACATAATTAACCAGAATCTATGAAGGCATAGCACTGGGAAGAGATTCACGAATGACATCCTAAGTCTATGAGGGATACCTAGACTAGGAAACATGTTCCGAGGAGGAATCCATGGAAGCATGGACCGACATCCCATCATCTCGTTTTGATCTAGGAGCAAACATCCTTTAATAAGAAACAGATGTTGCATGCCTTTGGAAAGCAGAAATGCGGGGCAACATCTGCGCATACTCTGAAAGATATAGATGTGCACCTCAACGAAAGCATCATAAACAGTTATATAAAAATTATAGTGAAATAAAAATAATATCATTTAAGATTATAACTAAATTAATAATTCCTAATATTTATAGTTTAAATTTTAAGTTAGAATTATTGGATTCAGTATGTTAAAATTATCATAGGGTTTTGTAATTTTTTTTGAAATGAATGATTTTCATGTTCATAGTGAAAAAACAATTTTTATAGATACTACTACTTTGATGAAATATTCATGGTATAACCTATATAAAAAATATAATAAACTATTTCATTAACCCAATATATATTGTTGAAAGAGAAATGATTCATTTATAATATTACAATGAATATGGAAAATCATGATTTACATTTTGGAACATTTGTTATATTTTTTTATAAAAATATACACGGTTCATTTCAATTAATTATTTACTCACAGGGTACCATTAATTGTTTTATTGGTTTTAAAGTCACATTAAACTTATTTTACATTAATAAAAAATAAATGTAGTGAGAATAAAATAAATACATTATTTGTTATAAATTCATATTTATTCCTACAAGGAGTTTTTCTAAAAAATAGTGAGTTCATTTAGTTATTAGTATTTATATTAAAACAAATATTTAACACATCTAGAAACTATATCATATAATATACATTCCATATTTTTAATAAATAAATTTAAATTATAAAATATGGTACATGTTTTCCCAAAAACGAAGTCAACATAGTAAATGTTAGTCAAAATGGTAAGGGTTGAATTGGTTAATAAGGGTTAAAACTCTATGATTATGCCAAAAATATGAAAAATATTTCCATTATTTTTATTGGTTAAGTGTATTTTTACCAATATTATTCTATCCTATAAATTGGGTTTCCCTATATCCAGTAGACCTTGAAAAATAAAATGAAATAATTTTATTGTTATGTTTATTTTCAAAAGTTCGGTCAATATTACCAATAAAAGGATCCCTTAACCACCTAAATTTTATGCCCAAATGGAGAAAATTATATTGATCCAAAAATACTAAAATCACTCCCCAAAACCATTTTCCATGACCTAAAGGTTATCGTCTTAATAAAATAACAACTTAGGAAAGATTAAAGAGAGATTCAATGGATGATATTAAAGGAAGAGTTAATTTTATTATAAATTTTTATTTATGTGTCTTTATACTTAAAACAGTTCCAAATATATTATAACCATATAAACAAAATGATATATATATAATTACTTTTATGAAATTATTTTATAAAAATTAGAAAACCATTATCTATATATTTTCCATATATTTTAAAATGATAATGTTTCGGAGGTAAATATCTAGAATATAGACTTAATGGTTGAAATATTTCATTTTTCACAACCAACTCAGATAGATGGTTATATTGATAGACTTTTACACAGCCTGAAAAATTGAGGTTCCATCAGGATATATTTAATGTTGGGTGTCCCATCCTTTGACAACCAATATTAGGCCGGGGGTGGGTGATAAGCATCGAATAGATAAATTACTCACCCAAGAGGCCTTAAACTATAAATAATGTGATGGAAACATATCTGAAATGCACAATGTTTGAAATAACATAATCAATATAATTAAAGGTATATAACTAAAATAAAGATAACTCTCACCTAAGACAACTTTTGATATCCACATTAATATTTGGAATGAATAATACAATTTAAAATGATAAAAAACCATTCCAAATAACTCAAAATAAAAATAGTCAATCAACCAAGGCTAAGAGGCCCTCACTATAATATTGATACAAAAATGGAATGTCACATACTACCTTTAGCTCATTGTATGACAAAAATATACTTAAATTGGATCCCCCAAAGTTAATAAGAATATTATTCAAAAATTCTATGTTAAATCCACATTGAGATGACTAATTTTGAATGGTTTATAATATATATAGTCACAAAATGTGTGGGGACAAGGACCATATCAATTCTATTATAAAAGAACAAAAAAGGACACATTAAAATCCACAAGAAAGAAAAATGCAACACATCAGGGTAAAGTTGTTGACTCTAAGGAGTGTTTGGTTGGAATACAAGAAGAATAACCCGAATACCCTAAATAATTAGATGTATTTGGGACACAAAGAATTTAAAATCATCCAATATCTGAAAATAAAAATCTATATCATAGAAGATTCATGGGGTGTGCAGAACACTAAAGAGTCCATGATTCTCAAAGTCAATAAGAATCTATTTACCATTTATCTAAGAAAAAACCTATGGTTTTGAGGAATAATGAATCCCCTTAAAGTATAAACTACATAAGATTGAAATATCTATGAAACAACTAAAATATGTTATGTTGATCCTACTCAACCCTGAAGCACACTTTCCTATTGAGGGATAATGATAAACATATATAATCTCATAAAAGGACACCAATATTGCGTGGCTAAAGGATAAACCTATATATTATCTTATAATTGACACTATTAATCTAGCAAGGTATCATATATTTTAGGTAACTACAAAAGGAAAAACACACCCCATTAGAAGACAACTCAACCGATGGTGTAACGTCCTGAACTTTTATAAATATAGTTTTCCATTGTGATTTAATTAAATTAATCATTATGTAATATGGTTATTGAAATAACATGAACATCATTGGATACATATTATGATTTAATAGACCATTATTAATATAATCATTTTTAATATAGATATTAAATAGTGACCACATGATTAGTCTAAACATATGGATTTAATGAATCCAATTGACTCATACAAAGGAAATGATGGCCTCAACTAGTAGGATCATACCATATGAATCCCATTTATCTCAGATTTTGAGGGGTATATCGTCACTAGGATTTTACCTTGACCAATCCCAATCTTAGATCATGTAACATAATCATGAGAAAAATCTTTTATGGGAGAAGTTTAAGCTCATCAAAATCACAACCCAAACCATGTTTTCCGAACAACTCCATGAAAGTGTCACCGTCGCGCACCTTACTATTAGAGCATACACCCATGTAATAAAGAGACATGTATCATGACCTTAATAATATGAATATGTATATTTTATAGAATAGTCAATTTTTTTCATTTTTATTTTTTCTTAATAAATGATTTTGATTTTGATTTAATTAAACACAAATTGTATTTTCTGGTAATATTGAAATTCAATAAAAGGGATTCATTTTGATGAATTAATGAATTTTTGAAATAAGTATTATTTTAATTAAATTTTATTATTAAATAAGTTTTATTAATTATAAATGTTTATTTAATTTTTATGAACTGAATTTTACATTTTATAAGGGTTCAAAAACTGTTATTATTAAAAATCCAATATTTTTCAATAAATATAGAATCATATTATTAAATAAATTAAATTATTTAAAAATGTATTTAGATAAAATAAATATTATTCATGGGATTATAATTTGAAATTATCCAATGGTGAATTTTTCATAATTATCTGAGATAATTGATTTTTCGGGTAAAAATTAAATACCGTATAAAAATAAGATGTTTTTTACGACATCATAATTACCAAAAAATGATGTAATAAATACTATAATGGGTATATTAAAAAAAATATATGTTTCCACCTTAAAATAATTTGATTTTAAGTTTATTTTATTATTTTTATTATGCCTTTATGAATCCTCCAAAAAATATAATATATTTTATGATTTTAAATTCATTTCTTTAAAAATGTGACCCACTTATAGATGAGAAATGCTAATATTTTAATACTTTCTGCCATTTGACTAATAAAATTATCAAAACCTATCCACATTGGAAAAAACATTGTTCAAAAAACATGTTATGTATTTTTTTTAATATTTTTTTTGTAGAGTCCAAAACCTAAATATTAAATAAATCCTTCTCTTTTACTATATAAAACAACCAAAGATCCCACTTCTCTTCACAAAAAATCCTTGGATCACGACCTTAATCTGACTTAATCTCCTTATAATCCTCCCATGGTTAACCCAAGCTATCAAGTATCACCTTCCATGATTTTTGTGTTATACTCTTATGGTATGGGATCCCCTATTTCTCATTTTTATTCAAGAATATCTTCTATGTTATTCCCTTTTATTTTTAATTTCCTAATTATGGGGTTTATTTAATAAACAACCCTGTAATTTAATTATTATTTATTAATTATTAGATACCCCTTTATCTCTCATTAATCCCCCCATATACATCTATTACCATGCCAAAATTTCGTAATAATTGTTTTCCTTGGCCTTGTTTTTCAAGCTTATTTATTATTGTATGCCTTATTTTTTTCAAATTATAAATGTTTTGACATGTACTTCCATGTAAAAATTACTATACACTTTATTTAAAAATTATTAGATACACATTTATCTCCCATCAAACAATTTTATGAACTCTTAAGTGCTGCTATTATACTATTGAATTTTCACCGCAATTTTCGATGCCAAACCAACTTTGTATTGAATAAAACACCCATTTACTATCAAGGGTGTTCACTTTTATTCACATATACCTTTTGATTGTGATATTACTTGTATTCATTCTAAACTCCTTTATTTTAATTTTTTTGATGATGTATGAATCCATGTTTTATGATCTACGTGGCACACTTAATCATAATAATGAAGTGAAAGGGACGGGTGTGCTCAAGATAATGTAGCACTCCAATGTATTGGGTAATGTTTAGTATCATGATATGTCATGTTGAGAAAGAGGAATATCTGATTCCTTTATGGTAATTTTTCCAACATGATGTCTTGGTGCTTTATCCTTGACCTATGATTTAGTTTTTTATATTGATTCCACATTTCCCATGTTATGATTATCATGCTATATCACGCCTTTTTATTCATGTTCCATTATTCCTATTTTATATTAATTGTCTAACATGTATAATTATTTTTCTGATATTCCATGATTATTCCCTAAATGTGATTTATGTCTCACCCCGTTCTTATGTATTTTCCAAGGTTATACAACGTAGTTTTAAGCTCAATCATGTTAAAGAAGTTTTCAATAATGATGTTGTAATTCATGTTTAAAGTTGTAATGCAATGTACTTAATTCCAAAATATTAATGTATTATCTATAGCTTGGGCTGTATTAAGTGTAATTTAATTAAATTAAATCTTGTATTAATGTGTAATAAAAAGAAGGATTGTTCTAGATGGAATTAAACTATTACATAGTGAATCACTCCCTGTGATAGATGGTGATACATGACTCTATATGAATTTCCCAGTTATAGGGGGTCAAATTCCACAATGATTGTAATGGAAAAACTAACCTTAACTTGTTAAGTGAAATTAAGATCATTATCTCATGCCCATAGGTGGGATAAATGACCAAATCCATGATTTATTTTTATATTAGGGATCATGTAGCCCAAAATATATATGGATGAAGTGGTTTCCAGTGGCCCATTAATTATTTTTGAAAAATTAAATTGAGTGTGAGGGTAATATGATGAAATTTTTAAATTGATTAGATTATTGATAAATCCCATGCACATGACATGTAGTATTGGAAAACACACAACATTTTTCATGTGAGGTACAATGCTAATGTTCAATGTATTATATAAATATAATAAGGGAGTATGGTAATCCCAAAACATTGATATCCCAAAATGGATCTTTTGGTGTGTACATGAAGTTCATGTACATGTATATAAGTTATAATAAATTTTTTTATGGGTAGGATATACCCTTTGTACACCCACCCAATTGAGCACAACTCAGGAAATGAGGTACATGATATGTACATGACCTAGACATATATTCTAGGTAGTTATCATTTTTCACGCTATGTTGAATTGTGTCACATGGCTAGATTTTCATGTTGAGGTAACATAAAATGATACCACATAAACATGTAATGCAAATTAATGTTTCTTATCTTAAAACCTTTGAGTAGTACATTCAAAGTGGGATTACATGTAATACACTATGGTCCGGAATTTTATCCCCTTATATAATGTCACGTATCTTAACAAAATACTAGGGCTATATAATCCCAAATCTAAAACTCCATCTTGGATATGGTCATTTATCTCACCTATGGGCCTGAGTTGATGATCTTAATTTCATTTAACTAGTTATGGTTTTGTGTCCCATAACAATTATTGTGTAATGTGACACCCTCTAATGTGGAAATTTAGATAGATTCATGTATCCCCATCTTTACTAGGGAGTGATCCACTATGAAATAGTTGAAATATATCTATAACAAACCTTATTTTTTTACACATTAATACATGATTTAATTTCATAAAATTACACATAATACAACCCAAAATATATAGAAGCCTAGAATCATTGTTAATAAAGTATATTTAATTACAACATTAAACATGAATTACAACATCTTTATTGAAAGATTCTTTAACATTCTTGATCTAAAAAATGAATTGTATAAAGTAGGTAAATACATAAGAAAAGGGGTGAAATATAAATACTAGTAAGGGAATAAACATGGAATAACATGATGGAAATAATACATGTTAGACAAGGAATATCAACGAGGAATAAAGGAACATGAATAATAAGGCATGATATAGCATGATTATCATAACATTAGAAATGTGGAAACAACATAAAACACTACATCATATGTCAAGGCTAAACAACCAATACTTCATGGTATAAAAATTACCATAAAGGAATCAGGTATATCCCTAACCCTACACGATATAACACGATACTAAACATTACCCAATGCGTTGGAGTGCTATATAATTATGGGCACACCCTTCACTTTGATTTCATCCTCATTCTTATGTGTGCCATGAAGATAATAAAACATGGATTCATTCATCATCATGATTTATTCAAAAATAAAGTAGTGTTGAATACATACATGTAATTCCAAAATAAAAAGGTATATGTGCATAAAATTGATCACCCTTGATAGGAAATGGGTGTGGTATTCACTACGCATTTGGTTTTTCATGGAAAATTTTAGTGAAAATTTAGCAGCATAATGACATCACATAAAAGTTCATAAAATGTGTTGATGATAGAGAAATGTGTCTGTTATAATTTTGAAATGAATTTGATAGTAATTGGGACATGCAAGTACATGTCCTCACATTTAGAATGTGAAACAATAAGTCATATGATAATAAATAAAATTGAAGAAAACTCGAAAGGAAAAAATGAGTATAAAATTTTGGCATGTTAACGGGTGTACATGGGGGGATTAATGAGAGAGAAAGGGGTATATCAGCATTTATAAATTATAATGGAATTATGGTGGCAATTAAAAACCATAACAAATCATTATGATATTAAAAAAATTCATAACATTGAAGTGATTATAAAATAAAATTGAGGAAGAGAGGATCTCTTACCTAAGAGTATGACACAAAAAACATGAAAGATGCTTATTGTGTGCTTGGGGGAACCTTGGGAGGATTATAGAGAGATTATCTTAGAGTAAGGTCATTCTCCAAGTATTTTGAGTGAATATAATTGGGATATTGGGTGGATTTATATAATAAAAGAGAGGTATTTCTTTAATATTTAGGTTTTGGACTCTACAAAATAAAAAAATTCAATCCACAAACCTTCATATGTTTTTTGACCATGGTTTCTTCCAAAGTGGATAGGTTTCACTTATTTTATTAGTCAAATGTCCTAAATTATTAAAATATTACCACTTATTATGTGTAGGTGAGTCACATATTTAATGAAATGAATTGAAATTCATAAAATACATTATATGTTTTGGGGTGCCCAGTGATAGCCAGATTGAATATAGAGGTAGTCAAGTGATGCGCCCATGGAAGTGGGTAGTCCTCTTACTACAGGATTGTGAGTGAAGAGGTGTGGTCTTCAGAGACTCAATTGAATTGTTTCTTCATGTTATTATCATGGTAATCTCTATTCCCTTTAACATTCTATATATAATACCTGGTATATTATCTGTATGTTCCTAGTGTGTTGGATGAGAAAACTGGAATATTGATTATAGATCTTGTGATTCAAAATAATGGCATCTAAAGTGTCTGAGGTGAGACATTTCCTTTAAATACATGGGATTGGTTAGATTTTGGGACTCATATTTCTTATCTGGTCTATAGTTTTCTTATGATATTTTAGTTCATCTTCTGTTCATCTAACAAAACACTATGAGTTGTTAACATATGATATTATAAGGACCCAGCCTTAAAAATTTCGTAATCTTGAATTAAGTTAATAATTCAAATTGAGGATCTTTTCAGGTATAGAGTGTTAGAGAATTAGGCCATAATTATTACATTACATATGAATTGTTAAAAAGTAGACACTTCTACTTAGAATCTATTTGTTTCATAAAATAAAAACTCTGAAAGGAAAAAAAGAGTTCTTTTCATGATAAAAATCTTCCTGAATTATTCCTTTCTCTTACACTTCCATATATCCTATGAATGTTTTTAAAAAAACATGGAATGAGTATAAAAAGATTAGTAAGGGATATAAAATATGGGAAGAAAACATTAATACATGAATAAATTCAAAAGATAAGCTCATTAACATACCTTATGAAATCATTAGACATAAGAATAAAACATAGAAATCATAAATCATGAAGCTATGTTGTGGCATCCATAACATACTTATATTATAGCTTTCATAGATACATAAAAATTTACACTTGGAATACCCATCACAATATATTCAATAAATCTCTTAGGAAAATATTAACATCTTCCTCCGTCTGGTTACGCAATGCATTGGAGAGTTATCTCGGACTCACCCGCCCTAGGTTTATCATGAAACCACTTGTATACCGAAACAATTCCCAACAACCATTACATAATCATAACACATAAAATAATCAAAAAGGAATGATAATATGTCCACATTTCAATCACAATATACAATTTAAATATATTAACATAACAAATCCATTAACAAAACCATTTTCAATAAGAAAATATGTAAAAGATTATATGGTAATTATTTTACATTTAAAAAAATTACAGCTTATTAAGGAAGAAAAAAATCAAATAACGCTCGCAGCGGCTGAAAGGTCACTGTCACTGAGTACGTTAAAAAGAAAAATTCCCTTTTTCAATTAGTAAAACGCTATATAGAAAAATATTCCATTTGATTGAAATGAAAATTAAAATGGGTTTATACACAGTATAAAATAAAGTCACGTATAAATCAAAATATGTCTCAATGAAAGGAGATTGAGACGGAGTCCCTTACCTCGTCTCCAACTTGACACCTTCATTCTTTAATCACATGAATAATAAAATAAATTAATTTCTGCTTTCTTATGAACATTTTTCGAATTTTTTATTCCTTTTATTTTACTTAATACGAGGTTATAAACATTACATAATCATTTAAGATAATAACATTCGTTTTGATGACATTTGGTACCTGAGTCAAAAATGAACTTCTTATAATTAAAATTTGTCCATGTGGTCAAAAGACCATAATCATTATAATTATATTCATGAAATAGATATCATATATATCCTATATATCTAATATATATTTATATGTATTTATTATTGTATATAAAATATGGATATAAAAATGAAATGCACCATTCATGGGGACGGTAAGTCGTACGTACGCATGAATGCTACATTAATTTCTATTTCATATTTAATTGAATGAAAAATTAATGATACATAGGTATATTATGATTTCAGTAAAATATAATATATAATTTCAGTAACTCCATCCATTATACGTTTCATGTATGGTATGAACGATTCATATCATTTTGTGGGGGCAGTAGTCCTCACTTACTCAAATAAAATTATCGTATTTACCCATTATGGAAACCATAAAGTTATGATATAAATGAAAAATAAAGGAGAATAGAGACAATATAAATATAATATATATCACATATATATACAGTTACATCATAATGAAAACCATGAGAGGCGGTAAGAGATAATCGAACAATCGTCGTTTCGTGAGGCAACAGTTCACCGTACACAGAAATAGTATGTATGTATCCAATAGATGGAGGTGTTTGTAATTGTAGTTTTAATCCTTCTCATAAAAACAACATAGTATATTGAGAATACGGTTTTTGTTAAGTAAACAAAGAATAAGAATAGTATAGGGAGTGAAGAAGTAAAATAAATGAAGAGAACTTAAGGGAATATGTTACCTTTAAATTGGATAACTCCCATGGGTTTGAACCAAAAGGTTTTTTTAAAGTGCCTTCTGTATAAGGTAATGATTCTAGGAGGATTATAGGGATAGTTGGAGATCATTTAGGTAGAGTTTGGATGAGACAAATGGATTGAGAGTTTTGTTTAATGGGTATGAGGTGATAGACTTTTATAAGGGATTAGAGGGGCTCTATAATAATGTTTAAAAATATTAATTTATTTTAAAATGATTTTCAGTTTCAAAAGGTCCATAACTAATTTAATTAAAATATAAGGTGAATATAAGTCGATACAAAGTCCTAAAAAAATAATTGTACAGGTTTTCAATAGTTTTTAATCCATAGCTTTCTTATTTAACCCTTTGTCATCTTATTTAACTTTTACCATGTCCTCTTATATATTCATACTATATGGTTAATATATTTACTATAAAATGTCAAGAGACCCAAAATGGATCATTAATAAAATTTTAAGATCATATATGTTATTTGGACTAATTTAAGGTTTCTAGGTCTATTTTATCATTTAATAAAATATTGATTTATTTAAAAACTCTTTTATGTCAATTTTAATACTATTTATTTCATGACTTTTTAAAGAATCCAAACCAACTTGATTCTTTCGAAAAACCTTCATTAATGAAAAAAAATTCATAATAACCTATAAAATTATTTAGTGGCATAAAATGATAAAAAATAAAATAAATTTAATATTTATAATATCATTTATTTTAATCATTTATTAATGATGCAATTAGTGCACCACCATTGTGTCATAATTAAATTTATTTATTTATTGTATAAAAATTATAACTAAAATACCATGATGTAGAAAATATTATTATATTTAAAATTAATATTTATAGTATAATATATCACTTAGATAAACCCATATAAAAATGTTTTAGGAAAAAGATTCATGTTTATGATATTTTTATTATAACTTATAAAAAGTTATTAATGTCATTATCTTACCCAAGTGGATTTAAATGGACAAAAGTCTTACAAAATAATTGTATTGGTAAGATATTACTCATCCAATAATGTTAGTGTAGAGACCCGAAGCTTATCGTACATGGACATTACATTACTTTTGCGGAATACTTGGTACATAACAAAAACACACACACAAGGATCGTAATAGTTTAGTGTCTTTGGAAACTCGGAACGTAATCTTCTAATCGTGGTGAAAGATCTTCAATATCTCCCATAAATATCTTCCCCTTTTTTTTACCTAGAACCTTTCTTTATATCCTGGGGAAAAGAAAACATAAAAGGGTGAGCTCAAATGCTCAGTAAGGGTAAACAAAGGAAAAATCAATCACATCATATTCATAAGAACATAACTTTTGGAAATCTTAACCTGCAAAAGAGAGCATAATTTCATAACATGGGATAAATCATAGTAGTGAAATGAAATCACAATAATCATAACATAAAACATGAAACTTTGTGGCATTCACACATAATCATAGAGAATCATTTCTTGTTAGTCAAGACTCATTGCCAAGACTATCTTAGTGGACAAAGTCCCTTTCTGAATCGAGTAACCCTCGTTTTAGTCCTGTTTCACTGAACCAGTATAACCTACCATTCCAGCCATGTCTATCTCATGAGATATAAAATCTTTACCCAATGCATTGGAGGGAGATATAGGTCCCACCCATCTTATAATGAATCCTTTCTTATGTGTGCCACATAATCATAAACCATACATCATAGCGTAACCCATGTAATAAAAATGGGATTCTTAAACAACACGACATCATAAAACAATTCATATAAGATAAAGGAATTCATAAAAATATTTCCATCACAACATAATCAAATCCATGTAATAATAGGGATAAAAACAGAACCCTTTTATTATCTTAGATGGAAAATAATTTTGATAAAATACTTGAACTCCATTCTTCAGGAAAATATCCTTTCTACTTCAAAAACATTTTTCCTTTCATAACATGTCATACGACTTTAAAATAAAAGAAGTTGATTAAAAATAAACATGAAAACTTGTAAATTAAGTTTCTTGGAAATAATGTTTTAAAAATCCATTCATGCCATATAAGTTAAAAAAAACATTCTTCGTACTTTTGTCGGAAAATTCAAAAAGTACCTCGTACGAAAAACGATAAAAGATTCCTTTCGTACATATTACTAAAAACTCACCAAAGGGTAAAAATGGATTTAAACAATTGTAGTTGTATGGAAATAATATTACATATTGATGAAACATGGATGTGGATGATAAAATACACCCCAGTAAATACTTACGAATAAACAATCTCGGATAAAAATGAGATTGTGATATTTCCCTTACCTTAGGTCCGATTTGCTTCGTATGTGTCCGAACCTCCTGTATAATGATTTAAATAATGTCATTGACTTATTATAGAATCATATTCATTTTTATGATATCATATATGGTTCACTTATTACATTATATTACCCGTTCTTTTGTAAATTCCATGTTAAAGAAGCGTTTTGGGTAAAATCGTTTCATTTATCGTAGGTGTTTTGACTTGTTGTTCTTGACATTATTATTACTTATATCATGATTTAATTACTTCCAGAATATAAAATTTGATTTATATATCATATATATTCAGTATATATATATATATAATAGATAGATGAAAAACACCGTTCATGGAGACGGTAGTCCGTACGTACGCATGAACGCTGTTTTCCATTCCTTATTGTCTTGAAATGGAAGTAAGTAGATGACATAAATATATATATATATATACATAATACAGTAGCTTTATAATGTCATATATTTCATTATTATTTCTTATATATACTTTATAATCATTCTTAAATGGTTAACATGGAGAATGAATCTCATCGCGTCGTGGAGACGGTAGTCCGTACGTACGCACGAGCGATGATATCATTTTCATAAATATTGAATTGAATCGGAGTGGATTATACAATATATCAGAATAAATATGATGTTGTAATAACTATGTATAGTTATTCTTTACACCATTATACCCATCCATGTAAGGTGGTGGTGGAAAATAGATTACACCACGGCGTGGAGACGGTATTCCGTACGTACGCACGCGCAGTGATTTCTTTTTCCGTAGGATGGATAGATGGTGAAATAGGGTTGTTTCATACTTATAATAACATATCAGTATATGATTGATACTGATGTTATTACTTCATAATGAAACAACCTAAGAAGAAGAAGTGGAAGAAGAAATAAAGATGAAAGAATTGGCAACGGTAATTACCTCTTCTTTGAAGTGCCTCTTTGAGACCTCCACTTAGGGCACTAAAATTGGTCTTTGAGGAAGACCAGAACCTCTAGGATGTTTCTAGGGAAGTGGAGAAGAGATTTTGGGAGGGGTTGGCCGAGCTTGAGTTCTCAAATTGGTGTGAGGAGGAGGGGGAGGAGGTGTCCTTTTATAAGGGAGGAGAGGGGCACCTTAGGAATATCTCAAAATATTATTTTATATTAAAGTCAAAATCGGTTTATAATGGTTCCAAAGGGTCTTATTTCGAAGATAAAGTGGGGATGGGTCGAAATCCTATCAACCAATAGGATTTAGACAAGTTTAGGTTATTATTTTATCCTTATCAATTAGATTTAACTCTAAGTTAAATAATTTAACTTTTACCGTGTCTTTTTGTTTTCTTTCACTATATGGTTAATACACTTACTATAACATGCCAAACGAACCCCAAATTTTATATTATTAATAAATATATCCTTATCTAAGTCATTTGGTCTAACCTTAGATTTTTAGGAATAAAATAACAATTAATAATATAATATTTGATTTAAAAACTATTTTGTGTCAATTTTGACACTATTTGATATATGATTTTTTTTAAAGTCATAACAGAATTATATGTTCGAACCAAGTTGATTAAAGCAACACTAATATATCATAGTAACCTATAAAATTAGTTTAAGTCATAGAAAGTCTCAAATTACATTCATTTGAGCATTTATAACATCAATTATGTTAATATTTCCTTAAAAGGGTAATTACTGCATCATCGTTGTGTCATAAATTAATTAATTTATTTAAAGTCTCAAAATTATAAATAAAATATCATTATGTAGGAAATCTTTTTATCTTCCTAATGAATATTTATAGTCGAATTTATCTTATGTATAACCCCATATTAAAAATGTTTTAGTTATTAAACTTTGATTTTAACTATTTTAACTATTCATTAAATAATATAATATTAAATGTCATAATCTAATACAAGTGGACCTAAATGGTCATATTATATTCATAAGGTTGTTTTTGGTCGAATTACACTTATCCAATAGAATTAGGACAAGTGTTAGGGTAATAGTAATATCATATTTACCCTTAGTTACCCTATTTACTATTAACCGTGGTAAAAAAAAAGTAAAAAGTTACTATTCACCAAAAATTATTTTCATCTCATTGAACCACATTTTACTTACTGACATCAACCGTGTCTCTCGGATTTTTGAAATTCCATTCACAGAAGCGGTAAAATTAAGATTTATGAAGAAATTAATTTTTTTAACTACCACTCAGTAGTTTCACTATTCATCAAAAATTGATGTTTTTCAGAACAATGCCAAAATTTCATCCTAAGCTATATTTCATATTCCGAATTCAAAAATGAAGTCTATTTTACCAAATTCATATCATAGAATTTGCATTAATTAATTTTATAATTAAATCCCGCTGTTAAAACAAATAGCGTGTTTTTAAGAAACAATATCTATCAAAAGATTGACACTTGATTATGTCTGGTTTAAATGTGAAATTACATCCAATGACCAACATTGTATTAAATTGAAAAAATATATTCTAAATATACTTTAAAACAACTCAAATTAATAATTTATCACTATTAATTATTTAGATTAAAAAAGTTGTTTTTAATTATAATTTAGTAATTTTCACTATTCATCAGAATATTAAAGTTATCCGAAAAGTACCAAAATTTCACCCTAAGCTAATTTCGATATTACGAATCCAAAAATGAATTCCATTTTGAAAAATAAAATTTACAAAATTTCAAAAAGTGGTTATTACTATTCATAACGGCTAGTTTTAATAATATCTTAATAGCATATCGTTGTTTAGCGAAACTCGGTGTTGCGTACAACACACGCTATCGTGGAAGGTCGTGATTGCGTATAATTCAAGCCAGGTCAGAGATGTGTATTGTGAAAGCTCCTTTTGGTGTAGCGTATAACACAAGACATTAATAAAATTAAAAAGAATATTTTTCATAAAATCTCAGGCTGTTACATTCTACCCCCCTTAAAATGAATTTCGCCCTCGAAATTCGTCGGGGTTATAAATAGTTTACTATTCGAAAGTTTCTTTAATAGAAACCCACATCGAAAAAAGGAATACCAAAACTTAGCTTTAAAAAATAAAGTATGAAATGTAACGATTACCCAAATAAACTAATCACTGGGTTTCCACATAGGTGAAAATATGGATATGGAAGAGAAATATAACCATCATGTTCTGATGGAGAGTGGTAGAGAACATTGCTATGGAAAAGCCAGTAATCACAAATCCATAGATTTGTGATGATATAAGGTACCATATGATTCATCAGGTATAAGATCACTAGGACAACATTTTTGGTTTTCAAGATCATTTCCCTAAAGTTGAAAATTTGAATTAGAATAAATACTTACTTTATTTTGGTACAATCTCACTGTTGTTCGTGCCTTGAACAATTTCCACTTCATCTCTTAAATAAATGAAGTTGAATTTGTTATTCATGAAGTGTTAGCAGATCATGTGATAGAATGACGGGTCATTCCATCTGCAAAAGGTTAGCAAAATTATATACATAAGTCGATCCATAGTGAGATTAATCATATATGGTTCCTAAAATGGACTTTATACTTCATATATCATACTGCTTAATATAATAAAACTAGTTTCTAATAAACCGGGACTTCCTGTAGGCCAGTGGTAGGCGATAAAGGCCAGTCGCACTTCGGTTGTGGGTTTGATTTCCACAGCCTTGTCCGACGCGATGGGCTGCCGCCCGTCCTGCAGGTTGTCCTTTTCTAAAACTATATTACTATAACATCCCATCAATAACATCGAGAAAACTTCTATCCTTAAACAATACTAACTTTTGTCCAACATAATCCATTCCAATCTTTAGGATTATCCATAATACTGCAATCCACTCTCATAACATAGTGAAAACGATTACCAGAGATTTAATACCATCATCAATTCCCATATATCATAAGATATGTTTTGTTGGTTACATTCCAAAAATTCAAAGTCCTTAATCATGTATTCTCTTGAATACCTTAGTGAAAACAAGAATGCAGTTAAAAGTTAACACTTTTCACATACAAAAATCCTCAAAATTATATATACTCAAACTTAGTCCTTATATCAATCATGAGCTCATGAATACTGTTAAACATTTCATTTTCTCGTTTTCCCTTCATTATGCGCATAATATCTCAGTCACTTTGAATACCACATTAGACCAATACATAAATATTCCAATATTCCAAGATACAACATTATTTTGGAATCCCATTACATAAACACTTAATCATTCCACCACATCGTTGTCATATTCAACATTGCCAATAGTGATCGCATGTGACTTCCCTTTGTCCTTTGCCTTAAGCGGTTGCTCATGTCGATCATCACTAACCCTTGGATTAGGGCATTTATTGGCATAATGTCGCATCTCCTTGCACTTGAAGCATTGAAGTGTTGGTTGTGCGTTCTCTGCAGTGTTTGCTTTATTCACTTCATTAGAATCCCTTTTTCCATTACTTCGACACTCAGCTGCTCGATGACCTTCTTTTCCACACTTAAAACATTTTCTAGTCCCTTTAAGACAATCTCCACCATGCTTCTTTCCACACTTTGTGCATAAGGAAACATTCATCTTCTTTTCACCATTATTCTGAGATTTCTCCTTGAACTCCATCTTTCGTTTCTTGTCAAAACCATGAGATGGATATGTAACACCAACTTCCATTTCTACCTTGATAGAACAACGCACAATTTCTTCATAGCTACTGAAGTCTCTTATAGCTAATTCCCTTCGAAGACTTGGTTTTAAGCCACTGAAAAATCGATCAACTTTACTTTCAGGTTGGATGATAATGCCAGATGCATACCTTGCAAGTCTTGTAAAATTCGCTTCGTATATACCAACAGATTCATCATCCTTTTGCTTTAGTTCAAGAAACTCCTTCTCCATCTTCGTTCGAAGAATACGAGGGAAGTACTTACTGAAAAACAAGTTCTTGAACTCGTCCCAATCCATGGAATCAATTTCATCTATTTGCCTCGTATTCTTGATAAGATTCCACCATTGATCAGCTTCACCTTCCAAACGATATACTGCTAAGATGACTTTATCATGTTCAGAACATTGAAGAACTGAAAATATCTTTTCAGTAGTACTAATCCATTGTTCAGCAACTAATGGATCAGTAGACCTACTGAAAGAAGGCGGACGCTGCCTCATGAAGGATTCAACAAAATGTTGCTCCTTCCTTTGCTCCTTTGGAAGTCCTGCATGATTCATAGCTTGAGAAAGTTGTGTGAGCATGGCTACAAGATTTTTCATTCCAGCTCCCATATCGTTTGGTTGCTCAGGGGGACAATCATTGCATTGTCCATTGCATTGATCAACACGGTTCCTTCGGGTTCCAGCCATCGTCTAAAACCCCAAAAGAATAGTGTGAGAGGCAAAAATCATGCTAGGGAAAACAACATAATAAAGGGGTAGTACCCTCAATATCTAAAATCTTAGGTTAAATTCTAAGATCGTTAGAGCAATTCTAGGACTATAACCTATACGTATACTTAACCTTAGAGACATCCCTAGACATACCTTAGAATATCTCTAGGGATCTCACTAAAGTTTTCGCATCCTAGTTTCCAAAGGTTGACTAAACCTTTCCTCTGATACCAACTGTAGAGACCCGAAGCTTATCGTACATGGACATTACATTACTTTTGCGGAATACTTGGTACATAACAAAAACACACACACAAGGATCGTAATAGTTTAGTGTCTTTGGAAACTCGGAACGTAATGTTCTAATCGTGGTGAAAGATCTTCAATATCTCCCATAAAGATCTTCCCCTTTTTTTTACCTAGAACCTTTCTTTATATCCTGGGGAAAAGAAAACATAAAAGGGTGAGCTCAAATGCTCAGTAAGGGTAAACAAAGGAAAAATCAATCACATCATATTCATAAGAACATAACTTTTGGAAATCTTAACCTGCAAAAGAGAGCATAATTTCATAACATGGGATAAATCATAGTAGTGAAATGAAATCACAATAATCATAACATAAAACATGAAACTTTGTGGCATTCACACATAATCATAGAGAATAATTTCTTGTTAGTCAAGACTCATTGCCAAGACTATCTTAGTGGACAAAGTCCCTTTCTGAATCGAGTAACCCTCGTTTTAGTCCTGTTTCACTGAACCGGTATAACCTACCATTCCAGCCATGTCTATCTCATGAGATATAAAATCTTTACCCAATGCATTGGAGGGAGATATAGGTCCCAACCATCTTATAATGAATCCTTTCTTATGTGTGCCACATAATCATAAACCATACATCATAGCGTAACCCATGTAATAAAAATGGGATTCTTAAACAACATGACATCATAAAACAATTCATATAAGATAAAGGAATTCATAAAACTATTTCCATCCCAACATAATCAAATCCATGTAATAATAGGGATAAAAACAGAACCCTTTTATTATCTTAGATGGAAAATAATTTTGATAAAATACTTGAACTCCATTCTTGAGGAAAATATCCTTTCTACTTCAAAAACATTTTTCCTTTCATAACATGTCATACGACTTTAAAATAAAAGAATTTGTTTAAAAATAAATTTGAAAACTTGTAAATTTAGTTTCTTGGAAATAATGTTTTAAAAATCCATTCATTCCATATAAGTTAAAAAAAACATTCTTCGTACTTTTGTCGGAAAAGTCAAAAAGTACCTCGTACGAAAAACGATAAAAGATTCCTTTCGTACATGTTACTAAAAACTCACCGAAGGGTAAAAATGGATTTAAACAATTGTAGGTGGATGGAAATAATATTACATATTGATGAAACATGGATGTGGATGATAAAATACACCCCAGTAAATACTTACGAATAAACAATCTCGGATAAAAATGAGATTGTGATATTTCCCTTACCTTAGGTCCGATTTGCTTCGTATGTGTCCGAACCTCCTGTATAATGATTTAAATAATGTCATTGACTTATTATAGAATCATATTAATTTTTATGATATCATATATGGTTCACTTATGACATTATATTACCCGTTCATTTGTAAATTCCATGTTAAAGAAGCGTTTTGGGTAAAATCGTTTCATTTATCGTAGGTGTTTTGACTTGTTGTTCTTGACATTATTATTACTTATATCATGATTTACTTACTTCCAGAATATAAAATTTGATTTATATATCATATATATTCAGTATATATATATATATAATAGATAGATGAAAAACACCGTTCATGGAGACGGTAGTCCGTACGTACGCATGAACGCTGTTTTCCATTCCTTATTGTCATGAAATGGAAGTAAGTAGATGACATAAATATATATATATATATACATAATACAGTAGCTTTATAATGTCATATATTTCATTATTATTTCTTATATATACTTTATAATCATTCTTAAATGGTTAACATGGAGAATGAATCTCATCGCGTCGTGGAGACGGTAGTCCGTACGTACGCACGAGCGATGATATCATTTTCATAAATATTGAATTGAATCGGAGTGGATTATACAATATATCAGAATCAATATGATGTTGTAATAACTATGTATAGTTATTCTTTACACCATTATACCCATCCATGTAAGGTGGTGGTGGAAAATAGATTACACCACGGCGTGGAGACGGTATTCCGTACGTACGCACGCGCAGTGATTTTTTTTTCCGTAGGATGGATAGATGGTGAAATAGGGTTGTTTCATACTTATAATAACATATCCTTATATGAGTGATACTGATGTTATTACTTAATAATGAAACAACCTAAGAAGAAGAAGTGGAAGAAGAAATAAAGATGAAAGAATTGGTAACGGTAATTACCTCTTCTTTGAAGCGCCTCTTTGAGACCTCCTCATAGGGCACTAAAATTGGTCTTTGAGGAATACCAGAACCTATAGGATGTTTCTAGGGAAGTGGAGAAGAGATTTTTGGAGGGGTTGGCCGAGCTTGAGTGCTCAAATTGGTGTGAGGAGGAGGGGGAGGAGGTGTCCTTTTATAAGGGAGGAGAGGGGCACCTTAGGAATATCTCAAAATATTATTTTATACTAAAGTCAAAATCGGTTTATAATGGTTCCAAAGGGTCTTATTTCGAAGTTAAAGTGGGTATGGGTCGAAATCCTATCAACCAATAGGATTTAGACAAGTTTAGGTTATTATTTTATCCTTATCAATTAGATTTAACTCTATGTTAAATAATTTAACTTTTACCGTGTCTTTTTGTTTTCTTTCACTATATGGTTAATACACTTACTATAACATGCCAAACGAACCCCAAATTGTATATTATTAATAAGTATATCCTTATCTAAGTAATTTGGCCTATCCTTAGATTTTTAGGAATAAAATAACAATTAATAATATAATATTTGATTTAAAAACTATTTTGTGTCAATTTTGACACTATTTGATATATGATTTTTTTTAAAGTCATAACAGAATTATATGTTCGAACCAAGTTGATTAAAGCAACACTAATATATCATAGTAACCTAAAAAATTAGTTTAAGTCATAAAAAGTCTCAAATTACATTCATTTGAGCATTTATAACATCAATTATGTTAATATTTCCTTAAAAGGGTAATTACTGCATCATCGTTGTGTCATAAATAAATTAATTTATTTAAAGTATCAAAATTATAAATAAAATATCATTATGTAGGAAATCTTTTTATCTTTCTAATGAATATTTATAGTCGAATTTATCTTATGTATAACCCCATATTAAAAATGTTTTAGTTATTAAACTTTGATTTTAACTATTTTAACTATTCATTAAATAATATAATATTAAATGTCATAATCTAATCCAAGTGGACCTAAATGGTCATATTATATTCATAAGGTTGTTTTTGGTCGAATTACACTTATACAATAGAATTAGGACATGTGTTAGGGTAATAGTAATATCATATTTACCCTTAGTTACCCTATTTACTATTAACCGTGGTAAAAAAAAAGTAAAAAGTTACTATTCACCAAAAATTATTTTCATCTCATTGAACCACATTTTACTTACTGACATCAACCGTGTCTCTCGGATTTTTGAAATTCCCTTCACAGAAGCGGTAAAATTAAGATTTATGAAGAAATTAATTTTTTTAACTACCACTTAGTAGTTTCACTATTCATCAAAAATTGATGTTTTTCAGAACAATGCCAAAATTTCATCCTAAGCTATATTTCATATTCCGAATTAAAAAATGAAGTCTATTTTACCAAATTCATATCATAGAATTTGCATTAATTAATTTTATAATTAAATCCCGCTGTTAAAACAAATAGCGTGTTTTTAAGAAACAATATCTATCAACAGATTGACACTTGATTATGTCTGGTTTAAATGTGAAATTACATCCAATGACCAACATTGTATTAAATTGTAAAAATATATTCTAAATATACTTTAAAACCACTCAAATTAATAATTTATCACTATTAATTATTTCGATTAAAAAAGTTGTTTTTAATTATAAATTAGTAATTTTCACTATTCATCAGAATATGAAAGTTATCCGAAAAGTACCAAAATTTCACCCTAAGCTAATTTCGATATTACGAATCCAAAAATGAATTCCATTTTGAAAAATAAAATTTACAAAATTTCAAAAAGTGGTTATTACTATTCATAACGGCTAGTTTTAATAATATCTTAATAGCATATCGTTGTTTAGCGAAACTCGGTGTTGCGTACAACACACGCTATCGTGGAAGGTCGCGATTGCGTATAATTCAAGCCAGGTCAGAGATGTGTATTGTGAAAGCTCCTTTTGGTGTAGCGTATAACACAAGACATTAATAAAATTAAAAAGAATATTTTTCATAAAATCTCAGGCTGTTACAGTTAGGACAAGTGTTAAGGTAATACTATATTATTATATAATTATTTTTACCTTAAATAACCATATTTACCTTTAACCGCGACAAAAAAAAATCAAAAGTCACTATTCACCAAAAATTATATTCATCTTATTGAGCCACATTTTACGTACTGATGAATACCATGTATGTCATATTTTTCAAATTCAATTCACAAATGATGTAAAATTTTGTTTAAATTAAAAAGTCGGTTTTTAGCTATTATGCAGTGTTTTTCTCTATTCATAAAAAATTTAACATTTTCAGAAAAATACCAAAAAATATCACAAGGATTATTTTTATATTCTAAATTAAAAAACTATTTTTATTTTACCAAATTCAAAACATATATTTTTTCATTAATTAATTTAACATTAATTTCTATTGCAAAAACTAGAAAGCGTGTTTTTAAGAAATAATAACTATCAAAATATTGACACTTGTTTATGTCCAATTTCAAAGTGAAATTACATCCAATGACCAACATTGGATTAAATGGTAAAAAATTAATCCAATTAAACATTAAAATAGATATAAATATAAATAAATTTTTAAAAATATATAATATTAAAATGTAGTTTTGAATTTAAAATGCATTATTTTTCACTATAAATTAAAAAATGGAAATGATAAGGAAAATACAAAAATTGAATCAAAAGTAAATTTTGATGTTCCAATTCTAAAGTAGAAATTTATTTTTTCAAATAGAACATATAAATTGAAAATAACAATATATAGAAATGTTTATCCATAAAAAGGTGGTAAATCATCCTTTTAAAGAATATTAGAGTATTTCTTGATTAAAATTGGATCCATTTTTTTATGACTGTAAAATTTATTGGATTAATTTAAAGACTTTTAAAAACATTTTAAAACATGTATAATCATATTTTAGTTAGATATATTCATTCCCACCAATATAATAGCTAGGTGTTAAATACCATTTAAAATAATATTATACTCTTATTTTTTTAGTATGATTTGCCTTGTGTGTAATATAAGACATAGGAGAAACCTATTGTTGCGTGTCAGGTAAACTATCGAATATAGAACACCCTTCAAAGTAAAAATAATATTTAATTCATAAATATTAATAAATATGAAATTTTATTACTTTTTATTTACCTGAGATGTTACATCCTTACCCCGTTTTGGAAATTTCATCCTCGCAATTTTATTCACTTATCAAATAAGGGGGGGTATTTATACCTCGTAGAATTTTTAGATTCTCACATAGCCTATTCAACCATGTGGTCTTTCCAAAAAAAACCATTACCTCATGAATTACCTTATTCACAACACTTGATCTCTTTGGTCAAGAATCGGGACTGGTTGTTCGTCATAAGAGAGATTCTCTTCCAAATAGACTACCTCATGACTAAAAACATGAGATGGATATGGCCTATACATTCTCAACATTGATACATGAAAAACCTTGTGTACCTAGGATAAACATGGAGTTAAATCCACTCTGTAAGAAACTGATCCAACATTATCTCTGATTTTATAGGGTCCAAGAAATCTCAGACTCAACGTTATCTTCTTAACAAAACACATCACACATTTCCATGGAGAAAAATTGAGAAGGACCTGATCACCTAACTCAAAAGAAAGATCCTTCCTCTGGTTATCCGCATAAATTTTCTGCCTACTCTGAGCTATACTCATGTGCTTTTGATTCAACTAAACTTTCTTTACCATCTCTTCTACCAATTCTGGTCCCATCAGTTTCCTTTCACCAACTTCATCCCAAAAAGATAGAGATCGACATATCATTCTATACAATGCCTCAAATGGTACCATCTGTACACTAGAATGAAAACTTTTTTTCAAAGAAAAGTCCACCAAAGAATTATGTTAGTCGCAACTTCCCTGGTAATCAATTGAGCAAGTACATAGCATATCTTCTAATGTATGAATTTTCCGTTCTGACTTCCCATCTGATTATGGATGAATGACTGTACTAAAATTTAATTTCATCACCCAATGACATCTAAATGGCGTTTCATAAGTTATAAGTGAACCTAGGATCACTATCTGATACAATAGATGGTGGAACTCCATGCAACGAAACTATCTCTATACCATTCAACCAAGAATGATAATCTTGAGTTAAATTATCTCAAATAGGAAGGAGATGTTAATATTTATTCAATCGAAAATCAATAACTCGGATTTCATTGATACATAGAGATGTTTTTGGTAATCCCACAATGATATCCTTGGAAAATTTTCCCCATTTACACTCTTAAACTGGTAAAGGCTAAGCATTCCTTTCAGTAACTACTTCTCTTCATTAACCTGTAGACAAGTCAAAACTTCTACAGAAAATTGAGCAATATATATTTTCATTCCATCCAACAAAAAATACTCCTAAAGATATTTCTACACCTCAGTAATGCCAAAATGAACTGAAAATATAGAACTATGACCTTCAAATAATAACACATTCTTCAATTATAAATGACAGGGAACACAAAATATCTTTCCAAATCTCAAAATACAATCAATATTAATGTTAAAATCAGGTAACATACCCTTCTAAACCAACTCTACCTTTTTCTACAACTCATTTTATTCCTTATATGCTTTCTCAATTCTATCTGACAGGGATGATTTCAATAACACCTAAAACAATACAGAGGGATATCTTGTACCAATAACTTCTATTCCAGAGTTCATCAAATATTCATTCAATGTATCTTGTTCCAAACGTAACATGGTTAATGTATCATTACTTTTTTGAATCATAGCTTCAGTCACTTTATTTACCTTTCTTTGATGGTAATGTATTGTGCAATCATAACCCTTTATTAATTCTATCCATCTCATTTATCTCATGTTCAATTATTTCTATGTAAAAATATAAATAAAACTATTATGGTCAGTATATATTTCACATTTTACTCGATATAGATGATTCCTCGCAATTGTTTATGAAGAAATAGTAGCATCTAATTCCAAATATTGTGTAGGGTAATTTAACTCACGAGCCTTCAACTAACATAAAGCATAAGAAATTTCCTAATCATTCTGCATTAGGGCACATCCATGTCCTTTCAACAATGCATCATTGTATATAAAAAAATCACAATCTCTGAAAGGCAGTTCCGAAACTGGAGCATTCACCAATCTTCTTTTCAATTCCTAAAAACAATAATCACATTGCTTTTTCCAAATGAACATAACACATTTTCATGTTAACATAGACATTGGGCTAGATAACTGTGAATTTTTTTAAACAAAATTCATTCTAATAACCTTATAAACCAAGAAAACTATGAATCTCTATGATATTGGTAGGTCTTGGTCATTCTTCAACAACATTTTTTTAGCAAGATCAGCAATTATTCCATTTTTTGAAATAATGTGACCAATGAAAATAATTTTTTTCACCAATACTCTCAAATTATAAACTTTCGCCTATAATTTCATTTCATTTAAGGTTTTCAAGAAAACCCTTAAATGATTTTCGTGTTCCTATAAATTTAAAATAAACCAAAATATCATCAATAAAAAAAACTAGAAACATATCCATGAACTCTTGGAATATTATACTCATAAGATCCCTGAATACGGAAGTTGCATTGGTTAACCGAAAAGACATAACAAAAAAATTTATAATGGCCATATTTAGTATAAAACATGGTGTTCAAAATGTCTACTTCCTTTACTTTCAACTAATGGTTCCCCGACCTCATGTCAATCTTCAAAAAATAATAAGCTCCCTAGATATGGTAAAAAACCATCGATATGAAAAATATGATACATGTTATTAACAAATATTTTATTTAATGCTATATAATCAATGAAAATTCTCATTGAATCGTCTTTCTTTTTAACAAACACGATAGTGTCAACCCATAGTGATGTACTAGGTCGAATTAATCCTTTATCTTATAACTCCTGCAATTTCTTTTTTAACACTAAAAAATCAATTTGAGCCATTCGATAAGGGGGTTTTGAAATTGGATTAGCATCAGGAACTAAGTCAATAGTAAATTCAACTTCCTGATAAGGCATTATACAAGGAATCTCATCATAAAAAAATCAAGATACTCATTTACCACTAAATCATCATTAATCTAAATTGTTCTTTTTTTATCAACAATATTTTCAAGGTAAAATTCATTTCCACCTTTTACTATATTCTTAGCTTTCTAATATATTATCAAAAGTATTGGTTCATTCTTGTACACAAACTGAAATGTTTTCTAAAAAGAAACCTATTTAGATCTGCAGTCAATCTTGGCCTAATAAATGGAAAGCCAATACATACCCAAAATAACATCAAACTCTAATAGAGGAAAAAATAAGGTTTGTAGGTTGATTCTTTCTACACACATGAACAATAATGTTCTAATAATTTCATTTTATCTCAACATTTCCTCCCAATATTTGTACCATAAGTCCATGATTTATATCTTGAGATGGAATTCCCAATTTACTAGAAAAATTCCCAAACATTTATGAATGCACAGACACTGAATCAAACAACACATTGAAATAATCTTATAAAACAAACTGTGAACTGGATACTACTTAATTCGATGGCCCAACATCTGCAGAAGTAGTTGGAAAGGATTTCACCACCCCTTTCTGCTTGTATTCCGATGGATTTTTCTCATATGAGTTCTTCGTTGGACACTCATTTTAATAATGACCCATTTCATTACACTTAAAACATTTTAATAACTTCAAATCATATTATTTCTTACATTACCCTGATCTTATTTGGTGAAATTATGAGCCTTATGTCCCATTTTACCACATCAGTATCACTTACCATAATTAAAAAAACATTCCTTAGTGTGATTTTTACTACAATTTTCACAAACTATAAACTTAAGTTTCTTACCATCAGGCTTTTTGGAAGAGTTCATCCCTTTAATCTAGCACCTTGACCTCTTATTATATTGTTTGTCAAAGAACACCTAATCATTGGTAAACACAATTTCCACCTTCTCCTCACTTTGGAAATGTTATTCATAACTTTTGAAATCACTAGATGCTAAATCCCTTCAATAATTTTTTGTTAATCTTGAGTAAAAATGGTTGACTTTACTATCAAAATATCATATGAAATTTGGAGCATGCCTTTCCATTCGAGTAAATTTTGCTTTATAAGCAGCCATTGGGTCATCTTCCACCAAAATTTCAAGCATTTTTTTTATATCCTAAGATGAACCACCATAGGAAAACATTTCTCAATAAACATACCTTTGAATTAATCCCAATCAAGAGAATCAGTCTCCTCACTAACCCTAATATTTTTCACCATCAACCACTACTGATCAGCTTCACTTTCAAAACCATAAAAAACAAGACTATCCTTTTTATTTTCTGAACACCCCATGACATCAAGAATATTCTCCAATTCTTTAATCCACCCTTCATCTTGCACAGGGTTAGATGAACCTATAAATTATGGGGGTGATGCCTTAGGAAACAATCCACTACTACATGTTCCATTGTGGTAGATCTAGCAGATCTTGTGGATGGATAACACCACAATTTATAGCCTGAGTCAATTGTTCCATCACTGCAACAAACTATTCGGTTCTAATTATAACCATCTTAGGTTGCTGATTTGGAAGTTTGTTTTCCTCCTAATGTCGTCCCATCATAGATTCCTTTTTTCCCCTATGAAAAACCATTCTGAACACAAAAAATATCATAAGAAAAGAAACATGGAATTATGTAAATTTTATATAATTTCAATATTAACATAAATTAATTTATGGATTTTAAATTAACAATAACATGACTCATAATGTTATCTAAACTGACCATTGCTACATACTATAAGGACCCAACATTAAACATCTTGTAATCTTGATTTATGTAAAAAATTCACATTGAGGATCTTATCTTGTTTAGATATTTAGAGAAATTGGCTATAACTATTACATTACATCTCAATTATTATAGAGTACAAACTTCTACTCAGTAACCATTTTTTTCATAAAATAAATACGCTTAAAAGAAATAAAGAGTTATTTTCTTGATAATAATCTTCTTGAATTATTCTCTTTCTCTTACCCTTCCTTTAATCATATGAAAAATCATTTAAAAAACATGGTATGAGCATAAAAATCATAGTAAGTGATATAAAATAATGGAAGAAAACATAAATCCAAGAATACATAAAAAACATATTCTCTTTAGCATCCCTCATGAAATCATAATATTTATTAATAACACATCAAAATCATAAATCATAATGTTAACTTGTGGCATCTATAACATACTTATATTTTAGTATTCATAGCTACATAATGACTTATAATTGGAATACCCATTATATAATTTTCCTAAAAATATCATAAGAGAAACATTAATCTTTACCGCCTTCACGTTACCCAATGCATTGGAGAGATAACTCGGGCTCACCCACCCTGGGTTTATTACAGAACCACCCATGTAAGTAAACAATTCCCATAAACCATAACATATTCATAGCACATAAAACAAACATAATTGAAAGATAAAATTTCATCATTAAAATAATAATATATCAATTATATATATTAACAGAACCAATCCATTATAAAAACCATTTTCTATACCAAAATACATAAATGTGTATATGGTAATTATTTTCCTTTTAAAAACCTTACGTCTTGTTAAGGAAACCAAATATCAAATAACATTTGCAGTAGCGGAATGATTGTTGTCACCTCGTACGTTAGAAAGAAAATTTCCATTGTCATTTAGTAAAAAGATACATAGAAAAAGATTCTATTTGAATAAAATGAAAATTCAAAGGGGTTTATACACCGTATAAAATAATGTTGTGAATAAATCAATATATGCCTCAATGAAAGAATATTTAGATGAAGTCCCTTACCTCCTGTGCAACCTGACTCGTTCGTACTTTAATCTCCTAAATAATAAACTAAAGTTAATTTATACTTGATTAGGAACCTTTTTCATCTTTATAATTCATTTTATATTACTTATTACAACATTATAGACATTACATAATCATTTAAGTTAATAATGTTTGTTTTGTCGATATTTGGTACCTGAGTCAAAAATGTACTTTTTATAATTAAAAGTTGTCTGTGTGGTCAAAATTTCATTATAAATGAAATGATATTAATGAATTAGATATCATATATTTCATATATATCCAGTATATATACATATTTATAATAGAAAATAACATTTAGAGATAAGAAATGAAATGCCCAGTTCATGGAGATGGTAAGATGTACATACGCATGAACACTAATTTTGTTTATATTTTGTATTTAATGTAATGAAAACATAATTATACATAGGTATATTATAATTCAATTATAATATCATATATAATTTCAGTAACACTATTCTTTATATTTTCCACATATGGAATTAACAAGTCATATCACTTTGAGGGGATGGTTGTCCGCACATTCTCAATTATAATTATCGTATTTACCAATTATGGAAACCATAATGGTATGCTATAAATAAAATATATAGAAGCATAGAGAAAAAAAATATATATATCACATTTAAATACAGTTCCATCATAATGGTCATCCTATGAGAAAGTTGAATATAATCAAACAATCTTCGTTTCGTGTGGAAGTAGTCCATCATACACAGAAACAATATGTTCATATCCATTAAATTGAGGTGTGTGTAAGAGTAGTTTCAATATTTCTCATAATAAAAACCTTGTATATTGAGGATATAGGTGTTGTTATGTAAACAAGGAATAATATGATCATAGGGAGTGGAAGAAGTAAAATACAAGAAGAGAACATAAGGGAAGACGTTGCATTTAAATTGGGTAACTCTCTTTGGTTTGAACCAAAAGGCTTCCTCGAAGTGCTTTCTGACTAATGTAAGGCTTTTATGAGGAATAGTGGGATAATTAGAGATTATTTGGGATGATTTTGGATGATCCAAGGTGCTTGATAGGTGTGTTTAAGGGTTTATAGGTGACAAGATTTTAGAAGCGATAGAAGGGGTTCTTTTGGAAAGTATGAAAATATTATTTTATTATAAACAGATTTTCATATTCAAAAGGTCAAAAACATAATTAATTTGACGATAAGGTTCATATAAGTTGAAATATAATCATCTAATAATAATTTGACAGATTCAAAATATATTTTGATTATTATCTTTCTTATTTAACCATTTGTCAACTTATTTATCTTTTACCATGTCCTCTTATATATTCATACTATATTGTTAATATTTTTACAATAAAATTATAGGAGACCCAAAAGGGATCATTAATGATATTTTTTACATAATATATGTTATTAGGCCTAATTATAGATTTTTATGACTATTTTATCATTTATTAAAATATTGATTGATTTTAAAAACTCATTTATGTAAATTTTAATACTATTCATATCATGACTTTAAAAAAATTAAAAAAAAAACTTCATTCTTTCAAAAAACCATCATTAATGAAAATATAACAATTAATAAAAATCAATAAAATTAGTTTATGGAAAAATAGTTTCAATATAAAATTATTTTAATATTTATAATATCATTTATTTGAATCATTTATTAATGAATCAATTACTGAATCACCATGGTGTAACAATTAAATTTATTTATTTAATGTCTATGAATTATAAATAAAATACAATGATGTAGGGAATTTTTTTTATTTACAAAGAATATTTATAGTTAAGATATCATTTATATAACCCCATATAATTTTTTTTTGTAAAAAGATTCATGTTTATGATATTTTTTTTACTTAAAAAAATTTATTAATGTCATTATCTTACACAAGTGACATTCAAAGACAAAAAGTATTACCCAAGAATTTTCTTGTTCATAAATTACTCATATAATAAGGTTAGGAAGTGTTAAGGGAATTTTATATTACTATAATATTATTTATACCTTAAATTACCTTATTTAACTTTAATTGCGGTAAATAAAAATCAAAAGTTACTATTAACCAAAAATTATGTTCATCATATTGAACCTCATATTAGTTATGGATGAAAACCATGTTTGTCAGATTTTTTAAATTAATTTCACAAAAGTGGTAAAATTTCATTTAAATTAAAAAGGTGTTTTTCAACTACTATGTAGTGTTTTTTCATTATTCATAAAAAAATGAACGTTTTCGGAAAAATACCAAAAAATTCACCCAAAGATAATTTTGATATTTTAAATTCAGAAATGATGTCTATTTTAAAAAATTCAAAGCATAGAAGTTTAATAAATTAATTTAAAATTAATTAATGTTGTTAAAACTTTAATGAGTGTTTTTATGATATAATAAATTTCAATAGATTGACACTTGTTTATGTCCAATTTCCTCATGAAATTACATCCAATGACTAACATTGGATTTAATGGTAAAAATATAATCCAATTAAACTTTTAAACAAATAAATATAACAATCTAACTATATAAATAAATTAGATTAAAAGGCAGATTTGAATTTAAAATGAAGTATTTTTCACTATTCATTGTTAAATGAACATTATTAGAAAAATACCAAAATTTCATCCAAAGTAAATTTTGATGTCCCGATTCCAAAGAATAATTTTATTTTGTCAAATAGAACATATAAAATGATAAAAATGGTATTTTTAAAGGGTTCTCCATCAAAAGGTGGTAAATCGACCTTTTAATGAATATTAGAGTATTTCATGCATAAAATTGGATCCATTCTTATTTTAGTACTAGAATTTATTAGATTAATGTAAAGACATTTAGAAAATATGCATAATCATATTTTTTGAAGTTTTGTTCATTCCCACCAATACAACGGCTAGGCGTTAACTACCATTTAAAACAATATTAAATTATTATTTTTCAGTATGACTTAGCCATGTATGCAACAAAAGATCTTAGAGAAACCCATTAATGCATGTTTGGTATGCCATCGAACATATCATCCCCTTTAAAGAAAAATTAATATTTAATTAAAAAATATTAAAAAATATGAAAATGTCTTACTCTTTATTTACCTAGGATGTTAAAGATATAATGGTCAAACATATAACTGGACTGCTCTACAATGGTTGGATTTTTACCTCTTAGTAGAGATATATTTTTTAATGGAGAACATGGAACCATTAGTAGCATGTCTTGACCATGATGAAGTATGTGTTAGGTCATGTAAGATTTTCATGTTTTTTTATTAGCACATTTTTCTGTGATGTTATTTTTAATTACTTGGGTGGTCTTCAAATGATAAAATTGAAAATTGTGGTTCATTTTTCTTACTAAAAACTTTTGTTTGAATCACCAAAATGGGACTGTTCATGTTATATTTATATTTATAGATATGAAATATAGTGCTATGAAGGTATATCATTGACTTTTTTGGGGAATTAGGGTATCTACTTGATGTTGAACCTACTGTATACTAAGAATTGTTTTTGGATAACAGGTAGTGTGATTGTAATTGGAAATGTGGAAAATTATTAATTCTTCTATATGATCAAAATTTTTGTATTTGATCTTTATTAGAATGGATTTATAAAGAACAATGTTATAGGATTCTGCTTCAAGTATATTCCTATGCTAGGTCATAAACAGATTTCACCTCGAGTGAGAATTGAGTTTATATCCCCAATCTCCCTCATTGTGATTTTATAGGCATGTGATGTTCACATTATATAGTATATCAAATTGATGTAGGATCAATTAGAATTATACAATAAATATTTTATTTCTTGATTAAATCCACTAAATGATAAGTATTATTAAATCATCCTTCTAATGGAGTGAGTTTACCATTGATGGTGGTAGAGGAAATTTGTAGATTCATTCATATCCAAGAAGATATTTGATGGTACCAACATCAGTATAAATTGGTTACCCATTTTTTTCATCATGAGGTGTTGTTTTTTTTGTTGATGGGGTTTGTTTTCTCTTATATATTATTAAATACTCATCTATTGTGGTATACAGAGCTAATCCCATTGATATTATTAAAGTGTATCTTTATTTTGTGAATAGGGATTTATCCACTTTGTGAGTGGAGAATACATTCCTTTCCTATGAAAGTTGAGGAATGTTTGGATTTTTGAAGAGGGTGACCACTAGTTGACCTTTGGAAAGAATATAGACTCAACTAGAACTATATACTAATGCATTTTATCCCCTTCATGGATTATTTGTGTATTTAATTGAATCTATCCTTTATATTATTTATCATAGATCTCATTAAGCCTTTGAAATCATTAATTATGAAACCCAAATTCATGTACTGGATTATGTCATCCCAAACTAAGGCCATGTAGGCTAATGATATCATAATAGTATTGTCATGGAATGATGATTAGAATTCTTTAACAAAGGAATATGTATATAGGGAATAATAAAATCATGAGTAGTTTTTATTTATTGGTTGAAACTTATCATGAAATGGAGAGTCGCCTAGGGTAACCCTTTCTTGATAAGTATCATGGGAGATGGAGAGGGACCAAGGGTGAATAATCCTATGTGATGGTGGTTTGGGTGGATTAGGGTTAAAAATCTAAAGGTGAAAGAATGAAAACATCCAATATTTAATGACCAAGACATGTTGCATAGTTTTCCCAAACAGTTTACAAAATTGTGCAAAACCATGTGCCCCTCACTATCTAAGAGGATCAAGATGAATGCTTATCCTGCACGGTTTCCAAATTGTGCACCAACAGTGTGATTCCCATCTATCCAAAAACCCTACATGGTATCACAGTTTCTTAGGAAATGGTGCATAGTTTTCCAAACCGTGCGTCAATTGTGGGCTGCCTTTTGTTAACAAAAAATTTCTATTTTTTGTAAAAAAATCAAGGTAAACCCAAATGGAAAAAATGATAGATCAAATATAAATGGAAAATTACCTAAAAGTTAAATCATTGGTGTGGAAATTCTCTCCACCATGAAAACATTATATCGTAAGTAATTCAACTCGAAGCTTGATCAGAGAATAGAAATGAGTACTATTGTTCAGCACACTGCTTCTGCACCCAAATCTCATTCTCATCATTACCATGTTTTCAAAGGACCTAGAATAGTGGGATATACATTCCACAAATAAATTTCTATGGATAATCTATAATCATCATTAGCCATTAAAACACAGATAAATTAGGCTCTATTTCAAACTCATACCAATTTATCACATGAGATGGATCTGTGTTATACTTTTTTAGCTAAGAAACATTGAATAAGTCATTAATTAACGTTAAATACGAAGGCAAATATAATCTATATTCCACTTTACCGACCCTCTCGGTGATCTCAAAAGGTCAAAAATTCATCGGCATTAGCTTCCCTTATTTTCCCAAATGAAGATGACCCAAATTATGTGCCACATTTAGGAACAATGATCACCAAAAAAATATAAATCTCAGTGTCCTTGATCAAAATAGTATTTATAAAACCCTTTGCTTTCAAAAAAAACTTACTGATAAACCTGACCATCTCAGATGTATCTTACACTAATCTCATCTCCAAGAATGAGGTCTCAACTAACTCAGTACAATACAAGGGATATCCCAAATGAATATCCCATGAACCACCAAAATAAAAGGCACATGCCCAAAGTAAGTCCTCTAAAATATAATTTTTTTTCTCTGTATGATGATCCATTTTAGGATGGTATTCTATTCCAAATTTGACCTATGATCCCTTCACCATGTGAAGACCTCCCCAAAATTAAGAGGTAAACTGGGGGGGGGGGGGGGCTATCTATGATGATTGACGATGGCACATCATGAACCCTCACAACCTCATGAACATATATTTGTTCAAACTCATCCAAATTTGCAGAATCTATGATCAAAATGAATTGGATTAATTTTTCCAAATATTTAATCACTTCCCAAATGGAATCTATTCCCCGACGTGTACAAGGAAAGAAAATAATAAAGTCCATGGTGATCACATCCCACTTCTAGGTAAGAATAGGTAGTGGTTAAAGAAAACATGAGGGTCTTTGGATATCTACTTTAATCTACCGACATGTATAACACCTTGATATAATGCTATCTACACACTACCTCATACTTGGACCCCAAAATTTCTGACTAACATCATGATACATCTTGTTATAATGAGGATGAATGAACCATTAATAATAATGATTATCCTATATCACTGCACTCTTCAAGGACAATGAAACCATGGAGTGACCCTGGAAACAAATTACTCCCTCAGGAGAGAAGGCCAATCACAAGGATTCTTTAAACTCGGAAAATACTACATATACAGATGGACAAACTCATAATTAGGAAAATCTTGATGAATCATTTAAATAATAGAGGGATTCAACTAAACACTATCCAAGAACACACCTCCACAGTGACACTTGTCCTTTAAGTGTATCTGGGAAAAAATCCCCATCAATGTCCACTTATCACTGGATACTTTCCGCACCTTCATTTTCACTTTTCCACTCAAATAATCCACCACATCATTACATATTCCTTGGTTATAAACTATATCAAATTCGACCCCCTAATGGTACTCATTATAAATACATTGAGTCAAATTCAAATAATTTTGTGAGAAAATTTCACCTAAGCACCTATTATCTAAATAAAATATAATATTCTCTCTAAAAAGATAACAACATCATGTTTTTAGGGCATGCATCACAACTACTAATTCCTGGTCAATGGTTGGATAATTATTTTCATGTGGTTGGAGTTGGTCAGAACCATATTCCATCACACAGTCACCTTTCATAAGTACACACCCTAGAACCACAACTGTGGCATTGAAATAAACCTCATATCCCTTCCCAGATTCTATAAAGTTCAAAACAAGAGTGGTATCCAATCACCATTTAAGCTCATTAATGTATGCCGGGAACTATTGGCTACTTTCAAATTTCACCCATTTATAGGTGAGCCCAGTCATTGACAATGTATTCCAAGATAAGTCTCAGTCAAACCCCCTGTAATTCAATTCCAGTTGTATAATGCTTCTAATCTCAAACACATTCTTCAGCTATTCCAATGACAGTACTTCACTGATCTTCTTAGGGCCCACTAAAATCCCATGATATAAGATCATGTGTCCAACAACATTACCTCTTTAATCCAAAAGGTGCGTATAGAGTCCCTAGATTTTTACATGTAAAATTACATGATATTAAGAATAATTATACATATGAGTACAATCCAATTATCGTTAATTATAGTTTCTTGTAAGATAATGTACAAAAAAACAAAAAAACAAGGGATAAAAAAAATTATTTATTTTATCTCCATAAAAAGTTCCTATCTTTAGTTGAGCCCTCCATTTTCATATTGGTACCCTGTGGAATACATGAACAAAGGGATGAGCTAAAATCCTAGTAAGGTAATGAACATAAGAATACATCTTAAGCACATGAGTTAGGAGTCATGACATAATGACATAAAAAACATGGAACATATGAAATCATATAATATAATAATGGGATCATATAACAATGGAATCATATAAATGTGGAAGAATAATAAAACATGTCTTCAGTACGGGTCAAGGATAACCACCAATCCCATTTCCCATATTATTATAGTTCAAGTCTAATCGTCAATCTCGTTTCCCATAGTATTACATGTCCAGGTTAACCGGCAATCTTGTTTCACATAGAATCTCATGAGACTTACCTTTACCCAATGAATTGGATTTCTATCTAGGATAACCCTTATTACATTTCATGAATATGTTTTAAACATAAATAATCATACATAATCAATATTACATAAACATAATGGTTACCCATTGAAATAATTGTGTACCATAGTCAGGACATAAAGCATAACCAATGGACATATCATGAAAGTGTCAATGAAATAAAGGAATTAGAACATATATGAAAGTTTATTAGGTAAAATATGCATATATAATATAAATTTATTTCAAAAATAATTCACAACATTTAGGAAATGTATTTGAAAATTTTTTGCAATAAAAACGTTTTGTGCAGTTTTAAGGAAAATACTATAGAAATTTTAAAATATAAAAGAGTACAATATTTTATATAAAACCAGAATCAAACCAAGAAGGTTTTCATAATAAAAATACAAATTTTACAAAGACAATAGTGGCTTAAAACATATGATATAGTTAAATTCAAATTGGGTAGAAATTCAGTAAGTTCTCTTAAAACGGGTCTGCTTATCAAAAAGTACTAAGGAGAGAATCTTTTAAACACATGTATATCCCTAAAAGAGAGTGATGAAAGGGTATTGATAACTTATTTTTGTACAAATAAATATAATTTATAATATGTACATATTAGGATAATATAACTCCATTTTTTCATAATGAATGATAAGACAACCCGAAAGAACAAAGGAGGTTCAGGTAGAATTCGTTACAGTTTATCAGCGTGGTGTTAGGTGTAACTAAGAGGGATTAATGAGAGAGTAAAGAGGTTAATAATAAATTATACACAATTTTTGAAGTATTGGGGGAGTTATATACAATACACTACCATTTGGTATTACATGTAAAATTGCATAGCATAGAGGACATCTTGATTAAGAGTGAAATGGAGAGGAACCCTTACCTTATGTCTGTTGGTGTTATCCAATTGTTATTAATGACATGAATAAAAAAATTAGGTTAATTAATTAATAATTAAAAAACGTATTCTATATTTAATTTATTTATGATAACCTTTTTTAGTTTATTCAAGAACTTTTTTTCTTGGTTATAAGGATCAATTTCATTGTTCAGGTCTTTTTGCTTGCTTGGTTTTTAATAATCGGTTCATGTTCGAATAGACACGTATAATGAATGTGGTTGTCCAGAATTTAATTTGTATGTTATTATCAAAAATCCAGGGGATTAAATTTTTATAATAATTCATTTTGTTATTTGTATTGAGGAATAATTATTATATAAAACCATAGTGATAACTGTTTTTGTTAATCAGTGGGTTTTGATTACAACAAACATTTTTTTATTTATATGTTAATACCATTTGTACAAAAAAGGATTAATGAACCGTAACTAGGATATATTACATAAATAATAATCTGGTTCAACCATAAAAAAATGGTTTCACGACCATAATTAATGATGATAATTGAAATTGATAAAATTTTGTCCTCGAATGTGATAAATTAACACATCTAAAATGGTGTTCAGATTTCTTTAAAATAAAAGATGGAGAAATGCGAAAAGATAATGAAGTATCCCATTAGAATAATATAAATCTAGTAATTTTATGTTACCAGAGTTATCATACCATTTGGGTGAAGGTATGTGAGGAATGAAACAAGAAAATCAAAAAAATTAAAAGAAATAAAATAATTGGAAAGAGGAATTTACCTCCTATGTTTACCTAATTGAGAACCTCTTAAGGGGAGAGGTTTTGGTATTTTTAAGAGACTAGGATCTTTTGGAAGTTTGGGAAGAGATTGGGGAAATATTTTGGAATAATATTGGCAAGGAACAAGGCTTTAGAGGGGTGAATATGTCATATACATGACTTATTTTAAAGATAAATATCATTTAATATTAATTTATGCTTTGTTTTTGGGGTTTCTCAAACTTTTATGGTGGAATGGGTGAGTTATCATGAATTGGGCCAAACCATGAGCCCGATTCCAGATTTAAAAATAAATTTTGTTTCTTTTATAACCATTTCATTTTATAATATTTTCACCCATTCAAGTTCCTAAATGGTCTCCCCTGACATATTAACACTACCATTGTAGTCTGGAGCCTTTAGAAATCTATAAACAAGTTGAATATGAGTTTTTATTTAAGGGATCGGGTCAGTCCTAAAGCCCAATTCCAATTTTAAAAATAATTTTTTTTAATTAATTACATATCTAATATTAAGGCTTTTTAGGTGATTCCACGCCCCAAACACGCCCATTGAACATAGCCGCGCGTCCAGTATCCTCCCACCCTCTTTTCAGCTCATTTGCATCGCGGTTGAGGTCGAAACATCTGAAGCACTCACATTTTGGGTTGATTTATAATGGTAATTTGTATCCTTCATAAATCCTTAAATTCTCACTCTTTTTCCCCATTCAAATTCCTACATGGTCCCCTTATCCTTTTTTGATCCTCTATTAAATTTTTGGCAGTTTTAAAAATCAGATACTGGTGTATGTGAGGCGATTTATACAAGATCCCTCAAGTAAGTTGGTCTTCTTCATTCTTCTTTCAATTTGTTTTGGGTTACATTCAATGTGATTAGGGTTTCATACCTTATCCATAAGGTTCCTAATGTCCAGAAGTTAGGGTTCAATCCTAGGGTTTAATTTCATGACTTTTTGGTGAATTCTTCTTATTTTAGGTTGGATTTCAAATCATTGAGGTGTGACGGTGGTGCGGTTTATGATTCAAACCATGTTTTGAGTTTTTTTACATAAAAGGTAGGTGATTCCATGTATAACCATTTTATGATGGGTTAGATTTCCTGGTTTATTAATTTATTATGTTTCAAATCTATTTTTTGTGGTGCGAAAACTGTTTTTAGTAGGGATTGAGTTATGTGTTTAATTTTGTAGATGCATATTTGGTTGGAATTGGGTTCTTTTCATGCTTGGCTCTTGGGGAAATATTTGGGAGTATTTTATAACATGTTAAAGTGATTTATTAGTGTTTAAAGGGGCTTCACATTCTGGTTTGTTAATGCCTTAATGTAATCTGGGCCTTGTAATTGGGTTTTTAATGGTTTTAATGTGTGAAACCATGTTGTACTTCTTGAACGTGAATTGTGAAAACATGTGTTTTTCATGTGTACCTTTTGTGGTATTGTTTGAGGTATTTTTATAAAACTTGGGGGTGGTTTAATAAATGTTTTTAGGGCTGAAAATTTTGATTTATATTGTTATTGGCATTGTTTTGGTCTTGAATAAGGTTTTTGAAATGGGTTTTGTATGCAAACCATGGTTGCACCTCTTGGGTTGGTTTTATGAAAATTACAAATGATTTAATGAGTTACACAAAGTGTGCGATGGTTTCTTATGTACTGTTTTGGTGATAGTTTGTTCCTAAAATGAATTTTTGAAACATAATGTTGTCATTAATGTTGTAAAACAGTTTGGTAATGTTTTTTAATTTGTCGAGGTGATTTATGAAATTGGGATGTGGGTGAGAAACGTGTTTTCGGGCTGTTTTGCGTGAGTGTGATGGGAAAATGGACTTTTTTTAAAGGGTATTATGTAACATGTGATTGGGATGTTATGTGTTTTTTAGAATCTTGGGTAAGATTTTATAAAATTGTTAACGGATTTGTTGAATTGTGAAAGATGTGCAAAATGTGTTGTGGGCTATTTTTGGTGTGAGTATGATTTCAAAATTCATTTGAATGAAAAAGTGGATTTTTAGACATGTGTGGAATACATGTTGCTTTTTTGGTGATTTTGTGATGTGAAAATGATATTTTCATGTGCAGTGTATATTTATTGACTTGTTGAACTTGTCTGAGCACAAGGGGAAAACCCGAGTATCTAGGTGGGTGGACGTGTACTAGTATGCTTGTGAATCAGTGGGGTTTGGCCTCAGTTTCACTTAGCAAGATTGATGTTTGCAACTCTAACTAAACTATGATGATGATTATTTGGGACCACTAGGTTATGGGTATGCTCCCTACAAGTGGCTCTTGCATGAAAACAGGTATTGTGATGGTTACTCTCACCGAGATACGAGGTACCTGGGACCCAAAACGAGCTAGTGCCTAGGGGATATTTACTATTGCTTGTTCTCATTATTTAATTTGTACTTACCATCGGCATATGGTATAGTTGGCTGGAAAATTCAGTAGTGCTAACATTATTTTTAAAAGTTTTCATTCTTAATGAAATCCCACTTGAAACGGTTTTTTAGTTCTATCTTTTAGAAATTGTAACTAGTATTTTCTGTTTATGAAAACATGAATGATTTTTCTCTTTGAATGTTTATCGCATGGAATCTCTTAGTGGTGGTATCCTACTAGGCATTGTATCACACCCTACATACACCATTGGGTGAAAGTAGATTTGGTTATTTTGTTGTTTCAGTTTTGGATATAGTTTTTAGTTCCAGTGGTTCGGGTTTCTAGCATGTCCTTGGTGGTGAAGTCTTGAGGAGATGGATAGATGGCGGTTCCCTCTCCCATGAGGGTTATTGGGCTGTTTAATTTTGATTTTGTACATTCATTATAGTCTTGTTGAGTTTTTTTAAAAGATGTAATTCAGTTCTCAATTTTGTAAAATATGGTTTTAGTTGAAAAATCCAGATTTGTTTTATTGAGTTTGTATGTAGTTTAATGTTTATAAACTTGGGTAAATTGTTCCTCAACATCATTTTATGATTCCAGGGAACTTGTGCCAGCCCGTGGAGATCGGGAATGCCCATCGATCCATATTACGGGCCTGGCCTTATGCCGGTTTTGATGGAGACCAGATTTGATTCGTGACAAAATGGTATCAAAGGAGGTTTTCTCTCTTTGACTCCTGTTATTTGGGGAACAATCAGGATAGTCTGGTGTTAGGAAAGTTGGGACTTGGAATTTCCATTATGAGTTGTGTGTCTAATCACCACACCTCATGACGAGATTCAGTTCTCCAGGGGTTGTCAGGACCTTTCATAGTCTTTTGGTTTTCTTGGTTTAATGCTGATTAGGGGAAATGAAAAGAGAGTTGGGTTAATGGTCTCAGTGAGCTCACAGGTCCTGGCAAGCCATGTGGAGCCAGGGATATACCTTAGAACACTCTCTGTGATAGTGAAGTGATTGGAATAAGGCTGCCAACCATATGTCCAAGTCACCCACTGAAACTAGTTTCCTCTCGCATTGTCTTATGTTCCATAATTTTGAAATCTTTGAATTTTGGTTTTAATGTGACTTGGTTTTAAGACGTGTTGTAACAACCTGAATCTGGAGCCCCTCCACTGGTGCCCGATACCCGGTTCGCCACATGTCCTCAAGTGCATTTCCCCGAATTCCAGAGGCTGCCGACTAGCAGCGAGGGCCTTGGTGAGTTGGTGGGGAAACTATGCCCTCAATTGTTAAGGTATACAGCGGAAAAACAATAGTCAATAGCGGAAGCAGTAACAACATTCATAACAACAGAAACCAAATAGCAAAAGAAATGAATATGTGTAGCAATGATGACAATGATGCAGCAGGTACATGTATCTATGGAAAGCAGCAAACACAACAACGTGCTGGAATACAACTGAGAACAAGTGAAAAAGAAAGACAAAACAAACTCCTCAGCATCGTGAGCCCCGACTCGGTCCCATGCTCCCCAGCTCCAGTGCAATTAAGATCCTGAAATAGAAGGGAGATTTCCCTTATCAATACCTGCAGCAACATAGTCTACATGGGCCCAAAAGCATGGCCCAAATAGGGTGTGAGATACAATCCCAATAGGCAATCACCCAAAGATTTGTGCCTAACAGTCAATGAATACAATGAAAATAATAAAACAAGAAGCAATAAATAGGCAAGCTCAAGAAACTACAATACATAGTTCTAACAAATAAAGTACACATGTAAACAACCACCAACAAGAAGAAAACAAGTAACCCTCTGGGTAGCTCTCACAGCCTTAACCCCTATGGTGAAATCTATAAGTACCACCAACCATCTAGGAGGCACACACAGTCTCACCTCTCTAGTTCAACTATGAAAATAATATACTCTCGGGGGAAACACTCACCGTCAATTCACCCTATAGTCACTTATCATTCTAAAGGCTCTCTGCGGAAGCACTCAACGTCTATTCCCCCTGTGGCCCACATTGAGGAACCACAGACTCTCTGAGGAAGCACTCGACGCCAATTCCCCATGTGGTCTCGTATCGTGATTAAAAGACACTCTATAGAAGCCCTTCCGTCAATTCTCCCTTTGGTCTACTACTCTAGGTTCTCACAGTCCTGAGTGAAACTAAACATGCTCATCATGCGTGTACATCATCCAAGTAACCTCAAAAACTATTTCGCTATCAACTAAGGCTCAGCAGCAAAACAAGGCAACGGTCCACAATCTATAACTAGGCATGGAAACTGTAAAAACGCCAAATAGGAAGAAAAATCATAGAAAACATTCAAGGTACTATAAATCTAACATAATCACAGGCATAACATCTACTCTAGCAATAATAAAAAGCAGGCAATACAACAAAGAAAAAATAGGAACACGCAACACCCACTTCAAGGGTATTGGTGGAATTTTCACAAAATATTTATCAACATTATACAAAAAGGCACAAAACACCTACCTTGATCCTAGGTGATCGATATAAGTGAACCACGACGACAAATTCCCCTTTGAATGAAATAGATCTGAGAAAACACACAAAACGATCAATCTACGATAACATAGAAACCAGGAGGAATCAAGAAACAAGACTCAAGCAGAAGGGAGAGATCACCGCTGCGATTCCAACGCAATTGACCGTGCTCAAATCAGAGAAAGGAAGGCGAGGCAGGAGGTCATCGAAGATCCGTCCATATGGTCACTCTCAGGCAGACGAAAACTAGAGAAGAAGATGAAATTGGGGGTTAGGCGTGACCCCAGTCCGTTTAGTGAAAAAAAATAAAGTACACGTTGTGTACTTTTAGATTACACGGCGTGTACTAGGTCCTTTCCGTACTCTGCCAAAATTGGCCTCCACGACACCCTTACACACCATGTTTGTGGCTAGGTCAGGGCCAGCACATGGCTTGAAGATGAATCAGAGTACACGATGTGTACTCAGAAAGTACACGGTGTGTACTTTGAAAATTTCCAAAAAATTCATTTTTCATAAAAACTTCAGAAAAAAAAAGGAAAAACATACCAGAACGAAGATCAGAGTTCTTACCAACTTCCCCCCTTAATGAAATTCGTCCCCGATTTTCCCTAATGGGGCGTAGAAGAAGAATACCGGAACAGTTTTGGCCACTGTGATCATACATCGGCCTTCCTCTCCCAGGTCTCGTTATATACTTTCCCGTGATGCCATAGCACTCATACCAGATAAACAAACCACCCACGGAGAACTTTCGTACTGCGATCGACAATCCGGATAAGATGCTCCTCGAACGACGCATCCACTTCAAGCTCGACTCCCTCAGGTTGAAAGGCATGAGATGGGTCTGAAAAGTAACATCAAAGCTGAGAGACGTAGAAGATGTCGAACATGGCCCGATACCTCTGAGGTAGCTGTAACCGATAGGCGACCGGTCACACTCTCTCCATGACCACAAATAGTCCGACGTACCATGGTGAAAGCTTACCCTATCTCCGAATCCTCTTGTGTCCCAACCTCTGTGCGACGCGCAGGAAAACTTGATCCCCAACCTCATACTCCAGAGGTCATCTCTACTGATCAGCATAAGACTTCTTTCGAGACTGTACCATAGCCATCCTCTTCCGAATCTTCTCTATCTGTTCTGAGGTCTCCTGAATGACACAAGGTCCCAGTAAAGCTGCCTCTCCTTCAACCAGCCAGCATACGGGTGATCGATATAGCCTACTGTACAATGCCTCGTATGGTGCCATTTGAATGGTCTCCTGGAAACTGTTATTGTAGGAGAACTCCAATAGAGGGATATGCTTCTCCCAAGAACCGCCAAAGTATAGGATGCAAGCTCGATTCATATACTCAAGCACCTAGATCGTGTGCTCGGACTGGCCATCAGTCTGGAGATGGTATGTTGTAGTCAAAAGTACATGTGTACCCAAGGCCTTCTGTAGTCCCTGCAAGTACCGAGAGGTAATGCGCGCATCCTTGTCTGAAACAATGGAGTGTGGAACTACAAGCAGATGAATGATATCTCTGATGTAAAGTCGTCCCAGATCATCAACACTGAAGGTCTCCTTAATCACTAAAAAGTGTGTAACCTTCATATGATTGTCAACGACAACCCAAACAGAATTGTTCCCTTGAGGCGACCTCAGAAACCCAGTCACGAAGTCCATCGCGGCATCGTTCCACTTCCACTGCAGAATGGGTAACTGCTGTAAAAGGAATGCTGGTCGTTGATGCTCTGCCTTCTCCTGCTAACAAGTAGAACATCTCATGAGGAAACCAGCAACATCCTTCTTCATACCTGGTCCCCAGTTCTGGTGATGAAGATCCTGATACATCTTGGTGAAGCCAGGATGAACTGGCCAAATTGAGGAATGGTAATCCCACATTAGCTCCTCGCGTATGTCTACTGGCACCCATACGCGTCCCTGGAAATGCAAGATCTCATCCTCTCCCACTATCCATCCAGGAAGAGGGTCCTCTCTGGACACACTCTCCCTCCGGACTAAGCCTTCTGAGTCTGATAGCTACCTCATCCATACTCTATCAAGAAGTGTATAGGAAACAACTACAGAAGATAGAAAGGCTAGTCCCTGCCTATCATGCACCTCTAGATTTATCTCAGAGAACAGAACCATCAGCTTCCACTCACTACTGGCCTCCTGAACTGCATGAATCTGATTTCTCCTGCTCAACGAATCTGCCACTACGTTTCCATTCCTCGGCATATAGGCAAGCTCAAAATCAAAAGACTGGAGGTACTCGACCCACCTTCTCTATCTCAGGTTGATATCCTACCGAGTGAAAATATACTTGAGACTCTTGTGGTCAGTAAAGACCACAAAGTGCTCTCCCAGCAGATAGTGTTTCCAACAACGTAAGGCATGATCAACAGCTGCAAACACCAGATCGTTCGTAGGGTAGTTCCTCTCATGTGGCCTCAACTAATGAGACCCGTACGCAACGACTCCATCCCCCTGCATAAGCACAACTCCCATCCCAATAACTGAAGCATCACAGTAAATAGTTTTGTTCTTCCCTGGCTCCAGAAAGGCTAGTATCGGTGCAGACGTCAATGTCCCTTTCTGCTCCTGAAAGGCTGACTCACAAGAATCTGACTATAAGAACTTCTCCCCATTCTTTTTCCGACCTGTCAAAGGTTCTACTAGACAAGAAATGTCCTGAATGAAGCGTTTGTAGTATTTAGCCAGCCCTAGGAAACTCCGTACCTCAAAGACATTCTTCGACTACTCCCAGGAAACTACAGCTCTGACTTTCTCTAGGTCCACTGATACTCTTTCCTCTGACATAATGTGACCCAAGAAGTGAATCTGATCCATCCATAAGTGGCACATTGATAGTTTAGAATAAAGTCTATGCTCTCTCAGTGTACTCAGAACGATCTCAAGATGTGTATCATAGTCGTGTCGAGTGTGAGAGTACACCAAGATATCATCCACGAAGACCATGATGAAGGTGTTCAAGTAAGGATGAAACACTTGTTTCATCAGTTCCATGAAAACTGCAGGCACGTTCGTGAGACCAAACATCATGACTGTATACTCGTATAGAACTTACCTACTCCTGAAGGCTGTCAGAGGTATATCTAATGGTCTAACGCGCAACTGATGATAACCAGACCTCATGCCGATCTTAGATAACACCCAAGATCCTTGAAGCTGATTGAAAAGGTTGTCAATTCTAGACAAAGGAGATTAGTTCTTGACCATCAACTGGTTCAACTTCCGATAATCCACACAAAGACGAAGGGTAATTTCTTCCTTCTTTTCAAACAGGACATGCGAACCCCAAGGAGAAGTACTGGGACGGATGAAACCCTTAGCTTGTATCTCCAACTACTTTTTGAGCTCCTACAACTCAGGTGTATCCATCCTATAGGGTGGAATGGACACTGGTGCCGCTCCTAGAATAATATCAATAGAGAAGTCTACCTCATGCTCCAGAGGAAAACCTGAAAATTCCTCTGGAAAGACGTCCCTGAAGCAATCCGCCACTGGAGGAAAATCCAACTGTGGAGTCCCCTGATCATTGAGATAAATACTAGAAATCTAGGTTGTCACCCCTCCTAGCCCAAGATGCTCGAGTCCTACCCGACTCGCCCGAACATCCCACTCTCCCTTATGAAGAAAAGACTTACCCTATGGTGAAACAAAACTAACTCCACGGTGATACCAGTCGACGACTTCCTGAAAGGGAATCAACCAGTCTATGCTAAGGATGACATCATATCCTGTCATCTCTAGGGCATAGAGATCCCATAAGAAGTGATACCCTGTAACTTCAAGAGGGAACTCTCTACACTGGCGTACACTAGATGTCCTCGTCCCCAAAGGTGTGTCCATTGTCAATGGGTCGATAGAAGAAAAGAGGCAGAGTCCATGGCTCTCCACAACAACAAAAGAGATAAAGCAATGTGTAGCACTAGTATCGAAAAGGGTTTAAGATAAAACTGAGGCTACTAAAATCATACCTCGAACAATAGAAGGGCCATGATCCTACTCCTAATAAGTCTGCTCTATGGAAAAAGACTGACCTGTACTGCGTCCATGCATCCCTGGCTGGCCACTATGAGCTGAAATTCCCTACTAGTGCTGAGGAACTGGTGGCTAAGCGCCACGACCTCGACCTACACCTCGACCCGAACGGCCGGAAGAACTCCAGTTCTCCGACTGGTGAGAGACTGGTGGTGCTGCTTTTGAATGAGCAGTCACGGAAGAACCCCGGTCACTAGCTGCTGGTGAGAAAACTTGGCAGAAACACTGAAGGTGACCCATCTTGCCGCAAGATCGGCATTCCACGAGATCCCTCTAGCACTGCGGCCTCGTATGCCCTAACCGGCCACACTGGTAGCATATCACCTGGCTTCCTGACGATTCGTCTCGCTTCCTCGGATCACCACGTGTAGGCTCACTATAGAACTTCTTGCTATCATCTGGAGGAAAACTAGCTCTGGATGCAGAACCGCCCTATCTCACTACTCCAGAGTCTCTCTGATTGAGCTCCGCAATCAGTTCCTTGTTGACGATGGAAGTAATGGAAGTCAGCTAGAAGATGTTCACCTGTGAGTGGATCTCCCGCCTGAGACCATCCTCAAACATTCTTGCTAAGAACACCCCACTCCCATCCTGGAGGGGCATGAAGCACTGTAGATCTGTGAAACGAGCAGAATACTCCATGAAAAAAAGAGTACCCTGCTCTATGCTCATGAACTCCTGGGCTCGGTCGGCCCTCAGGGTCTCCAGGTAGAAGTAGTCATAGAACACGCGCTGTAACTCCTCTAAACCCATAGCTTGCTGCTGACCTGCCTGTGAGATCACGTCCCACCGCCTCTTGGTAGAGTCTCTGAGCATGTAGGTTGCGAGCTTGACCCGCCTCTTTAGAGGAGTCTCAAGATGCTCGAAGATAGTTAGCATGGATTTCATCCATGACTCTGTAGCCTGAGGTCCTCCTTCCCCCGAGAACGTGAGAGGATGATGCTACTGAAAAACCCACTTCAATTCTGCCATAGACATGGAAGGGGGCGGTGCTCCCTGGAAGGCCAGCATCATCCTCATGAAACCTTCCATGAACTGTGCATCTGCACCTGCAACTGGTATAATAGCCGGTGCCAAGGCTGGCCCGACTGGAGGATTGGCAGGAAGTCCCTTATCAGCCCTATCTGGCATCTGATCACTGCCTCATGACAGATGTACAACCGGAGGATTTCTAGGAGGCATAGCTCTGGGAGATCAAAATCACAACTTAGATAAGAAAAACAAGGACAAGAAACACAAGGGTACAAAACATGAACAAGGGAAAGAAAACAAACATGTTTACAAAACACGACATGTATAAAATACACGGCGTATATTTTTAAACCACTGACATGGGAGTGTACTCCTACCCTACAAGTCATGTACATTTCAAAATACACGACATGTTTCACCCACACATGGCATGTACTTGAAAACTATTCCCCTACCCGAGTCTCCTTACACGGCTAACCCACACAGTCCAACATAAACCAAGACTACACGACATGTTCTTAACACACACGTCGTGTACTAGACAAGGCTTCGGTGACCCGTGTTTTTGAAGCACACAACCATCTACACGGCGTTCTACGAACAAACACGACGTGCATAAGCAAGGTGACCTTGTCCCTTGTTGTTCGTGACACGACAGGGTACCTTGACAAGACTACACAGCGTGTTCCGAACAACACGGCGTGTGGAAAAGAAGGTAAAGTTTTCCCATGTTGTTCGTGAAACGACCGAGTACGTGGAAAGGAGTACACGACGTGTTCCCTAAGGACACGGTGTGTTATACCCGAGATTCCCCGAATCGTGTTGTTAATGACACAGCCAGGTACATGGCTCCGAACTTACATGGCGTGTACCAATCATACACGGTGTGTTCCCAATGTTACTCCCACGACACCATGTTCTGCTCACACGGTCAGTGACACGGCCTGAACACTACACGACATGTATCCAAAAAGTACACACCATGTATTCTGGGTTTTTCTGGGCAGTAGCTCAGAAACTACTTAGACAACCAGAACTACTAAAAACAAGGGAAAGAGGTTCCAAATTTCGATTCTTAGGGCCCATACTCCCCAATAATCAATGCTCGGCATCTCCTGTAGTCACATACAAGGGAAAAAAACAGCTCTCTGACATAACAGCAGGGATTCTATCAAGCATCTATCACAACAACAGTCATAATCTACACAAAGCCTATCACAACAACATCCAATATCTAATGCACCCTATATGGCATGGCAGGAATGCATGGCATGTGATTTCTAGAAGTGACTACATGATGCATGAGATGGAATACCCTCATCTCATCGGGTTATGACAGAAATAGAACCAAAATATCAAAACAATAACCGCACAAGTCATGCGAATCACTCTAGGTAAAAACATATCAACCATAAAAACTAAAAACTAGAAAAACACAATTAACGAGGTTGTATGGCCTTTCCCGGTACATGGGTCAGCTACTCCTGAGCACAGTTAATACCATGTACCGAATCCATCTTGTCCCTGGTTAAAGTGTCCAAAAAGTAAAGTAAGCGAAACAAAATCCTCTGATACCACTTTGTAACGAACCGAATCTCGATCCCCTCCACTGGTGCCCCATACCCGGTGCACCACATGACCTCAAGCATGTTTCCTTGAGTTCCAGAGGCTGCAAACTAGCAACGAGTGCCTTGGTGAATCGGTGGGGAAAATATTCCCTCATTTGGTAAGGTATACAACAGAAAAACAACAGTCAATAGGGGAAGCACCAACAACATGCATAACAACAGAAACCAAATGGCGGAAGCAATGAATATGTGTAGCAATGATGAAAATGATGCATCAGGTACAAGTATCAATGGAAATCATAAAACACAACAACATGCATCAATAAAACTGAAAACAAGTGAAAAAGAAAAACAAAATAATCTCCTCAACATAGAGATCCCCAACTCGGTCACATGCTCTCCAGCTCCAGAGCAATCAAGATCCTGTAGTAGAAGGGCGCTTGCCCTTATCTATACCTGCAGCAACATAGTATGCTTGGGCCCAAAATCATGGACCAACCAGGGTGTGAGATACAATCCCAGTAGGAAATCACCCAAATATTTGTTCCTAACAGTCAATGAATACAAAGAAAATAATAAAACAAGAAGCAGTAAACAGTCAATCACAAGCAGCTACAATACATAGTTCTAACAAATAAAGTACACAAGTAAGAAACCTGCAACAAGGAGAAAACAGGTAACCCTCTGGGTAGCTCTCATAGCCTGAACCCCTATGGTTCAACCTATAAGTACCAGCATCCCACTATGAGGCACACACAGTCTCACCCCTCTGGTTTAACTCTAAAAATAATAGAATCTCATGGGAACCACTCACCGTCAATTCCCTCTATAGTCTCTTATCGTGCTAAAGGCTCTCTCGGGAAGCACTCAATGTATATTCCCCTTGTGGCCCGCATTGAGTAACTACATACTCTCTGATGAAGAACTCAACGTCAATTACCCCTGTGGTCTTGTATCATTACTAATAGACACTCTGGAGAAGCCCTTCCATCAATTCTCCCTTTGGTATACTACTCTAGGTTCTCTTAGTCCTAAGTGAAACTAAACATGCTCAGCGCACGTGTACATCATCCAAGTAACCTCAAACACTACATCGATATAAACTAAGGCTCAGCAGCAAAACAACTCAATAGTCCACAATCCTACAACTAGGCATGACAACTGGAAAAACGCCAAATAGGAAAAACAAGCATAGAAAACATTCAAGGTACAGTAAGGGTACCATAATCACAGGCATAACATCTAATCTAGAAATCAAGCAAAGTAGGCAATACAAAAATGGGAAAACAAGAACACACAATACCCCATTCAAGTGTATTGGTGGAATTTTCACAAAATAGTCATCAACTTTCTATAGAAAGTCACAAACCACCTACCTTGATACTAGGTGATCGATACAAGTGAACAACGATGGCAGATTTCCATTGGAACGATGTGGATCTGATAAAACACACAAAATGCTCAATCTACGATAACATGGAAACAATGAGGAATCATGAAACAAGACTCAAGCAGAAGGGAGAGCTCACCACTGTGATCCCAACGTAATTGACCATGCTCGAATCAGAGAACGGATGACTAGGCATGAGCTCATCAAAGATCCGTCCGTACGGTCGCTCTAGGGCGGATGAAAACTGGAGAAGAAGATGAAATTGGGGGTTAGGTGCGACCCCAATCCATTTAGTGAAAAAAGTACACGGTGTGTACTTTTAGAGTACACGACCTGTACTGGGTCCTTTCTGTACTCCACCATAATTGGCATACACGTCACCTCTACACACCATGAGTGTGGCCCGGGCACGGCCAGCACACGGCTTCGAGCTAGATCAGAGTACATGGCGTACACTCAGAAAGTACACGGGGTGTACTTTGAAAATTTCCAGAAAATTTATTTTTCTTAAAAACTCTAGAGAAAAGGAAAAACATACCTGAACGAAGATCCAAGTTCATACAAGTTTAAAGTTTTTGTGAAATTATTTTCAAATAAAGATTAAATGGTTTGATTTATGAAATGGTGGAACTGAATTTTCAGAATTACATTCAAATGGAAACTGACGTGCTTACACCTTTTTTTAAAAGTAGAAACTATACTGATGTTGGTTTTGAAAAATTGTTTCAAATATAGTTTTCTAAACAATAAAAGGGTGTTTTAATGGGATAAGAAGAAATGAAATTGATGTGAATAAAATTGAAGTGAGTACTTGTATAAACGGTTGTGTCTTTCTGAAATGTTTAGTAAAATTTTAATTGGGGTTTTGATCTTCGGGTTAGTGGTTTTGAGAAAAAGGATGTGTTTGTTGACCGTTTTGGTTTTGAAAACTAGAAAGAATCTTTGTTTTAACCTTTGGTATTTTTGTGAACGACCACATGCATGTGGATATAAGGGTTGATGGATGGTTGATGACATGACTGGATGAGTGCCGAAATGGATATGAGGAGGGTTCTCGGTGTGGCACCAAAACATGCATGTGTGAGGCCCATGGGGTACCATTGGTGGATAATCATACCGCTGAACCGTTTGTTTTCAAAGAAATGGTTTTAATGAAAAACATGATGTCTTGATAAATAGTTTGGGATGGTGTGTATTATGTGTTTTTTAAAAAGTTGATGTTGTGGGATGATTTGAGTTCAAGAACCCCTCCTTTTTGAACTATGTTTTGGGTTTGTGTTTTGTGGGTAAGTTGTGTTGTAGGGACAGTTAGTTGACTCTTTAAAAAAATGTTTTGGGATGCCTTTACGGAGGTTCCCTTCATGTTTTTTGATCTGGTTTGTGGTATATCTTGACCAATGAACCATATTGTTTGGGTCCTTGGGTTCAATTGTTGGATAAGGTACACCCTATTAGGGTTAGTGCACAACTAAAGTACAACCCTGATTGTTTCGCCATTTAAAGACCCACCAATTGATCAATATATGGAATATTTTTCTTGAGCATTTTAGATTGAAACTACACCCTTTCCTTTCCTGTTTTTTTGTATCCTATTATAGTGGGAGAGTGATCATGGAAGGTTTCAAGAGACCATAGCTTTTAAAGTTTTCAGATTTTCCTAAGGTGGAAGTGGTCTGCGGTTTTTAGCATGGATGAGTATCTGGATGGTGTCTAAGAGGTCCTCTCGGTCCACCGTAGTCTCATTGATGAAGGATTTTACAATAAACTACCAGTGTGGGAAATATGGTCAAAAGAGTATATTGTGGCCAGTTTCTAGAATTTTGTGTTGTTTGGGGATGTAGTATAAGGTCCCTTTTTATTAATTGCTTATATTAGTCGCAATAGTTATGTTTGGTGACAACTTCTGATGTCATGTGCTCAATTCACCCTAAAGGTGAAATTCATGCAATAATTTGAGAGTCTTTATTATGTTGGGAGAATGTATCCCTTTTAAAAACATAAAATCATCCATTTTTTTAGGAAGGTGAGTATAGGTGTTATTTACTTCAACTGTTTCTTACCTGAATAAACAAGGTGAGATTTATGTTCATCTTCTAAGCCCTTGTTTCATTGAAATATTGGGTTAGTGTAAAGTGAGTTTGGAATGTGTTATGTCTTTGAAATCTTATCAGGGATTGCAGTGTAGTTTTTGGTAGCACTGAAAGATTAATTCTCATTCAGGGGGGTTTCCAAAGACTAACTACGAGGCCAAAGGTGCTTCTATCCTTTGAGCTCCAGCCATAGGTCTCAGATATAAGATGGATCGTAGTTAGGGGACATCCCGGGGTCATTTAAACCCTTGTACAATTTCATATCCTCAGTGTGAAATATAAGAAGTGTTTAAATATATGGTGTCATAATCATCTTAATATTGTTCTCGTTCGGTGGAAATAGGTGGAGGGCCTTGTACCCATGTCATCGCCTAATGTCATTCCCTCCCATGTTGGTTTCCATTGAGTCATTGGAGAATGGTTGGAAATTTCGCTAGATAGTTTGAGCACACATTTTGTGTATGATTAGTAGTGACAGTGTGCTAGGAAGCCACGTGGAAAGAATGATCTACATAGTTAGTGCACAGTTTCCCAAACCGTGCAGACTGACCGTGCGCCCTTCCCAAATCTTTAAAAAAAATTGGGTCTTTATGTGTCAGACCATGTTGGTCAATTAAGATGGTTGGTTCTTATGGTGGGGAGACCCACAATGATTCTCATGTATGTTCCTTCGTAAACTGTGAATGTAATTCTACCCTTTGTACTAGGGATTTCGTTCAGACCTCTCCCTGTTAGTGTTTTCATTCTTTCTCGGAAAATAATATAGGTTCCCGCTTATGGTGGGGTGCCTATTTGTGTCGCCCCATACAAATAGCTCAGATTTATCCATGGTATTGGCTTGGTGGTTGGTATTCTTGTTCGGAATAATATAGATAACAACATTATCCTTCATTAAATGTTTGGATTGGATAGCTCTCAATGGTTTAGTTAATGTTAGGTAAGTGTAACCTTGTTCGAAGTTGTTGTTTGTTTGGGTGAATTGCTTGAGTCTTGTTCAGATAGCGTTCGAGGAGTTTCATTTTGGGATAATGTATGAATGTGATTGATCATTTCAACAAAGTGGTGTATGTTTGGGTTTTGAGATTAATCATGCCTTAATTGATCATTGGAGGTGTTTTGGCCCTTGGGGGCGAAGCTTGTCAAAGAAGTACATCTTGGTTTATCAGTTGGGTTTGGTTTTGGTATTTGTCCTTGTGGTAGCTTTCTGGGGACGGAAATTTTTCATGGTGGAGATAATTTTCATATAAATGACTTATTTTAAAGATAAATTTCATTTAATTTTCATTTATGCTTTGATTTTGGGGTTTCTCAAGTTTTTATGGTGGAATGGGTGAGTTTTCACGAATTGGGCCAAACCGTGAGCCCAATTCCATATTTAAAAATAAATTTGGTTTCTTTTATAACATTTTCATTTTTTAACACTTTTCACCCATTCATTTTCCTAAATGGTATCCCCTGATATATTAACACCACCATTGTAGTTTGGAGCCTTTAGAAATCCATAAACAAGTTGTATATGAGTTTTTATTTAAGGGATTGGGCCGACACGAAAGCCTAATTCCAGTTTTAAAAATAAAATTCGTTTAATTAATAAAATATCCAATATTAAGGATCTTTCGGTGATTCCATGCCCCAAAATCGTCCATGAAACCCAGCCGCGCGTCCAGTATCCTCCCACCATCTTTTCAGCTCATTGTCATCGCGGTTTAGGTCGAATCCTCTGAAGCACTCACATTTTGGGCAGATTTATAAAGGTATTTTTTTCCTTCATAACTCCTTAAATTATCAATCTTTTTCCCCATTCAAATTCCTACATGGTCCCATTATCCTTTTTCGATCCTCCGTTAAATGCTTGGCTGTTTTAGAGTTCAGCTGCTGGTGTATGTGACAAGATTTCTACAAGATCCCTCATGTAAGATGGTCTTCTTCATACTTCTTTCAATTTTCTTATGGTTACATTCAATGTGATTAGGGTTTCATACCTTATCCATAAGTTTCCTAATGTCCAGAAGTTAGGGTTCAAACCTAGGGGTTGATTTCTTGTCTTTTGGGTGAATGCTTCTTGTTTTAGGTTGGATTTCAATTCCTTGAGCTACGGTGGTGATGCGGTTTATGTTTCGCACCATGTTTTGAGTGTTTCGACATAAAATGTAGGTGATTCCATGTATAACCATTTTATGATGAGTTAGATTTCTTGGTTTATTAATTTAGTATGTTTGAAATCTGTTTTTGTGGTGAAAAAAAATGTTTTTCGATGGATTGAGTTATGTGTTTTATTTTGTAGTTGCATTTTTGCTTCGAATTGGGTGCTTTTCATGCGTGGCTCTTGGGGAAATATTTGGGTGTATTTTATAACATGTGAAAGTGAATTATTAGTGTTCAAAGGGGCTGAAAATTCTTGGTTGTTAATGCCATAAGGTCATGTGGGCCTTGTAATGGGGTTTTTGAATGGTTTTAATGTGTCAAACCTTGTTGTACTTCTTGAACGTGAATTGTGAAAACATGTGTTTTTCATGTGTACCTTTTGTGGTATTGTTTGAGGTATTTGTATAAAACTTGGGGGTGGTTTAATAAATGTTTTTAGGGCTTCCAATTCGGATTTAGATTGTTATTGGCATTTTTTTGGTCTTGAGTAAGGTTTTTGAAACGGGTTTTGTATGCAAACCATGGTTGCACATCTTGGGTTGGTTTTATGAAAATTATAAATGATTTAATGACTTACACAAAGTGTGAAATGGTTTCTTATTTACAGTTTTGGTGATTGTATGTTCCTAAAATGAATTTTTGAAACATTATGTGGTCATTTATTTTGTAAAACAGTTTGGTAATGTTTTGTAATTTGTCGATGTGGTTTATGAATTTGGGCTGTGGGTACGAAACGTGTTTTCGGGATGTTTTGCATGAGTGTGATTTGAAAAATGGACATTTTTTATGAAAAGGGTATTTTGTAACATGTTATTGGGCTGTTATGTGTTGTTTATAATCTTTGGTAAGATTTTATAAATTCGTAAACATATTTTTTGAATTGTGAAAGATGTGAAAAATGTGTTGTGGGCTATTTATGGTGTGAGTATGATTTCAAAATTCATTTGAATGAAAAATTGTATTTTTAGACTTGTGTGGAATACATGTGGGATGTTTGGTGAACTTGTGATGTGAAAATGATATTTTCATGTGCAGGGAATATTTATTGACTTGTTGAACTTGTCTGAGCACAAGGGGAAAACCCGGGTATCTAGGTGGGTGGATGTGTACTAGTATGCTAGTGAATCCATGGGGTATGGCCTCAGTTTCACTTAGCAAGATTGACGCTTAAACTCTAACTAAACAATGATGATGATGATTGGGGACCACTAGGTTATGGGTATGTTACATACTAGTGGATCGTGCATGAGAACATATATTGTGATGGTTACTCTCACCGAGATATGAGGTAGCTGGGACCTAGAACGAGCTAGTGCCTAGGGGTTATTTCCTATTTCTTGTTCTCATTATTTACATTGTACTTACTGTATGAATACAGTATAGTTGGCTAGATAATGCAGTAGTGTTGACATTATTTTTAAAAGTGTTGATTCTTAATGATAGCCCACTTGAAAACAATTTTTTAGTTTCATCTTTTAGAAAGTGTTACTAGAATTTTCTGTTTATGAAAACTTGAAAGCTTTTTGTCTTTGAATGTTTATCACATGGAATCTCATAGTGGTGGTATCCTTCTGGGCATTTTCTCACACCCTAATTAAAACCTTTGGTGTAAGTAGATTTGGTTATTTTGTTGTTTCAGGTTTGGATATAGTTTTTAGTTCCAGTGGTTAGGGTTTCAAGCATGTCTTTGGTTGTGAAGTCTTGTGGAGATGGCTAGAGGACGGTGCTCTTTTCCATGAGGGTTCTTGGGCTGTTTAATTTTGATTTTGTACCTTTTTTGTAGTCTTGTACAGTTGTTTTAAAATATGTAATTCAGTTCTGAATTTTGTAAAAGATGGTTTTAGTTGAAAAATCCAGATTTGTTTTATTGAGTTTGTTGTTTAATGTTTGTAAACATGGGTAAATCATTCCAAAACATCATTTTATGATACCCGGGCACTTGTGCTAGCCCGTGGGGATCGGGAACACCCTTCGGGCCTTGTTGCGGGTCGGGTCGGGTGTTGGTTTTATTGGAGACCAGATTTGGTTCGTGATAGAAGAGAAGAGAGAGTGGGGGGGGGGGGGGTGTTATAGTGGAGGAGAGGAGGGTTTCATAACTTTTTAATCATTAGTTTATTAATTTATCTCAAGACTAGTAATAGTGAATATTACAAGACAAAGAATAGTAAATGGGTCATGTGAATTCTAATAAAAGGTTGTGACATCATCCATGATTCAAGGAATAGTCTATTTAGCTTATAATGTATATATATGTTAAATTACCATATTTTACTATTTATAAAAAATTCAAGTATTTCAGAAAAATATCAAAAATTCACTCTAACCATTGTTCGATTGTAGAAAGTAAAAATGAAATCATTTTTCCCAAAATAATGTTTTAAATATGATTAATATATTTAACTAAAATCATAATTTATTATTCAAAACTAGTTTTAAAAAATTCCTTTATTTATATTAATATATAGGTACATAATACTTTCACTTGAATATTATTTTTATACTATCATAGGTAAGGTTACTATTCATTTGGGTATATCACTGTTCATAAGGGTATTCTACTATTCATAAGGGTAGGTTACTATTCACAGACAATTAAGTTTTCTTATCAGACTCTAAATAACTTACTGATCACAACTGTTTATGTTAGATTTTCCAAATTCTAATCACTGAAGTGACAAACATATGTTCATATGTCTCAAAGAGCATAATAGTTCATTATGTTGTGATTCCATGTGGTTATATGAAATATTTATAAGAAAGGAATATTTCTTTATATAACATTGGTTCGTTACATTCTTCCCCCCCTTATGATATTTCTTCCTAGAAATTTCATTTTCCATTCTATGCTATAAATAGGTGTGGGTACTTTTCCTTCTTTGCCTCTTCCAATTCACATTTTGCCTCATCATACTTATGGTTTTTCCATAGCACCTAACCCATATGAGTAGAATATTTGTGTTGAACTTTGTCTCTATGATCCAATATCTTTAGTGGCTTCTCCTTGTAATAAAGATCATCCTCCTACTGTACCATCTCTAAAGAGAGTCCATGTGACAAAGATGATATATACATCCATAAGATGGATGCATGAAATTCATCATGTACTTTGGACATGGTAGGTGGAAGTGCTAGTCGATAGGCCACAACCCTAACACGATCAAGAATCTCGATGGGGCCGATGTACCTAGGACTAAACTTCCCTTTCTTTCCAAACCTCATGACCTTCATCCACAGAGATATACATACGAATAGAATGTCTCCAACATTGAACTCAATGTTTCATCGATGGTTATCTACATAACTCTTCTATCGACTTTGGGATTCCTTGATATGCTACAGAATGGTTTTCACTTACTCCCCAATTTTATGACCATTTCAGGTCATTGTATCTTACAATCACCAACTTCATCCCAACACACTGGTGTTCTACACCTTTTCCCATAATGAGATTCATATGGTTCCATTCAGATGCTCGAGTAAAAACTATTATTGTAGAATAATTCAACCAGTAGAAGATGTTGGTCCCATCCTCCTTTTATGACCATATAACATGCTTTCAACATATCATCTATTGTCTGAATAGTTTACTTACACTGGCCATCAGATTGAGGATGATAGGCCATACTGAAGTTCAGTTCATTTCTTAGATCATGTAAGAGAATTTTTCAGAACTTCAAGGAAAATCATAGATCATGATCGGTTAAAAAAGATTGGTCTACTCCATTAAACCTTACCACTTCTTTGATATATATCCGTGGATATTTTTTTAATGATAAGGCCTTTCAAATCACGATAATGTGAGGTCACATTATAAGATGACTTGTTATGACCCATATAGCATTGTTTTCCTCTGGATGACCATAGAAGTCTAGTGACAAAGTCCATGGTAATGTTTTACCACTTCCATGTTAGTAAGGGTAGTGGTTTCATCATTCCCTTAGACTTTTTATTTTCAGCCTTCACCTGCTAACATAGTAGGCACTTTGAGGTATATTCAGCATTCTACCTTTTTATATTGTCCCACCAAAATATTTCTCAGACACCTCAATACATCTATGTTCTCCATAGGTGGATAGAGAAGGTTGAGCTATGTGTGTTTTCTAGAAGCTCCTTATTTATATCTAGCTCTTATGGTATACATAATCATGTCCCAAATCATAAAACTCTATTCTTGTCAACCATGAACTCTTAGGATTTCCCATTTCTGATTGCTTCCACCCATTTCATAATTTCCACATCCATTTTTTGAGCATCCTATATTTTCTCTATGAGATATGGTTGAGAAATAATTTAAGAAAGGATTCATGATATTCCTCCATTAATTATTCTCATCTACATCTCCTAAAAATATAAGAAGATAGGATCCATTTCAATTCTAACAATTGATAAAGATGTCATATTCATTCTACATAGAGAATCCACCACCTTGTTTACCTTACCGAGATGGTAGTGGATTTGGTAGTTATAATCCTTGATGAGCTCTATCCATCATCACTAGTTCATATTAATATCTTTTTGTGTGAATATATATTTGAGATTCTTGTGATCAGTATATATCTCACACTTCTCCCCATACAGATAATTCTGCCAGATTTTCAATGTAAAGATCATAGTTTCCAACTCCAAATCATTCATATGATCGATTTTATCGTGAATTCTCAGATTCCTTGAGGCATATTATATTAATTTATCATTTTTTTATCATCACACACCCTAATACCTTCTTTTAAGAATAACTATACACAACAAAGTGTTATCCACTTATTGGTTGTGTGAGTACTAGAACAGTGATAAGCCTCTTTTACAACTCCTTGAGACATTATTCACATTCCTAAGTCTAGAAAAATATTTATCCCTTCCATGTCAGCTTGGCCATTGGGTTCTAAAATTGTGAAAAGATATTCACAAATCATCGATAATACCTAGCTAGACCCAATAAGATGAAGATCTCTATTACAGATGTTGTCATGGGCCACTCTACAATTGCCTTTGTTTTGGAAGGGTTTATAGATATCCCTTTTCTAGGGATAAAATTCCCCATGAATGATACTACCTATTTCCATAACTCTCATTTACTGTACTTTGTATACAATTTTTCCCTTCTCAATGTCTTTAATATAGTATTTAAATGCCTCTCGTGTTCCTCCTTGCTCTTGGTGTATATCAGAATATCATCAATAATGACTACCACAAATATGTTGAGGTAATATCTAAATAAACTATTCATTAAATCCATGAAAATTCCAAGAGAATTAGTGAGTCCGAAGGGAATCACTATGAACTCATAGTGTACATACCTCGTTCGAAAGAAATCATGGGAATATCTTACTTCATCTCCTATAATGGGTGATATCCCGACCGAAGTTTCACCTTAGTGAAATAATAGGCCCCATGAGGTTGATCGAATAATCATCTGTCCAAGGAAAATGATAATTGTTCATTATCATGATTTTATTGAGATCATGATAATCAATGTTGAGGCGCATTAATCCAACCTTCTACATCATGAAGAGGAATGGAGGACCCCAAGGCGAAGCACTGGGGTGTATGAAACCCTTCTACATATTCTCATGTAACATCTTATTCAGCTCTTCCATATAAATGGTAGACATTATATAAGGTTTCTTCAATATAGGTAAGGATACATGAATAAGATAAATTGGTAACTCAAGCTCTCAGTCAGAAGGAAGACCAGACATCTCTTCATGGAATACATCTGTGTAATCCCACATGATGGGCATGTCTTCATGCACGATTCTCTCCTTTGTCACAATAATTTGAGCTAAAATGATTTCTCATATAGAATTAATACCCAAACATGAGACAATAATCCTAAAGTAGATGTATCTTCTTCCTTACACTTTTAACAAATCTGAGGATGCTTTGGGATGTGAATAGTGATCTCCTTTTCCCGATAGTTGATGTTGGATTTGTGTTACGATAGCCAATCCATGACCAAGATTGAATCAAACTATAATAAAGGATGTATGATGTGATTTTTTGGGAGGTTCAGTCCACAAATGTTAACTGGGGAGGAGTTGCAAACCGTGGACGAAATGATTTCCCCATTCGGTGTTCTCACAGATAACCTTTCATCCAAATTTTGAGGTGGTTTTTTAATAGTCCAGCTAAACATAAAAGATATTAATGAATCCATAGAAATAGAATCAAATATTATGTTTTATATTCATGAATGAATAAGTAGATTACTTGCCACCACATTGTTGTTCGGCTCCAGCTCAGCAGTAGTGATATCATAAGCCCTTCTTTGTTTCCTTGGAGGTTGTTGTCGATCACCTCTAACAACCCTTGGCTTCGGGAATTTTCTTCGATAATGCACATGCTCCTTGCAGTTGTATCACTAAATTACAGGTTGAGTGTTGATACAAACCTTACTTTATTCCTCCGTATTAGTGGGATTTTTCATATCCCATCTGCACTTTTTAGCAAGATGACCAGGCTTTAAACATTTCAAGCAATTCCTAGTTCTCTATAGGAAATTCCCATGATGCTTCTTCCCAGAACTTTTACAAGGTGAAAGGTATGGATTTTTGTCATCATGTTATTTGTTTGTCAAACCACCCATGTTGTTCTCCATTTGCTACTTATTTCCACTGATCCCATGAGACCACTGAAAGTATCCAATCCCCATTTCAACATTGAGGGCCCGACCCACAATATCCTGAAAACTGTCGATGTCTCGAATCGCCAATGCTTTTCATAGACTCAGCTTTAGTCTGCTAATTAAGCAACCCACCTTGATTTTATTGTACATGAAAAATCCATATTTATACCTTTCATGCCTCGTATATTTTGTTACATATGCCCTAATGGACCCATCTTCCTTCTGTTTGAGTCTGAAGAACTCTCTTTCCATCATGAGAGAGAGGGTTCGAGAAAAATATTTATTGAAATATATCCTATTGAATTACTCCTAATAAATGGAATCGATTTCCCCATAGGAATTTGTATTATTGATTAGTTTCTATCACTGATAATCCTCCCCATAAAAACTATAGACCACCAGTTCGACTTTCTCTTCTTTTGAGCACTAGAGAATGGATAATATATCTTCAATGGAGTTAATCTATAGTTCTGCGAGGAGGGGATCAGAAGATCTTATAATCATGTGAGGCCTTTTCCACATGAAAAATTATACAAAAACTTTCACTTTCCTTGGGGGAGGAGGTAATTTAACATGATTGAAGTTATTATTCATAACTTGAGCCAATTTAGCAATTATTGATATGTTGTTTTGAGAACCCGCTCAAATCATATCTGGCATATCATTAAGTAAATCTTCACATTTCCTATCACATTGATTATTGGAATGTGTTCTTCTATTTCCCTCCATTAAATAAGAAAATAACATATAATTATAGGTATTGAATACATAGATGTTGATCTTAAAAAGGAAACAATGAACGTAAAAGGATAAACATGTAAAGGATAAGTATATCCTAACTTGTGATTCCTTAGGTTCAAATCTAGGTTATACCAAACTATTTCTTAACTTATATTCTCAGTAGATTTTTTTATTCCCTTAATAATGGTTTTTACTAAGCTCATGAATTTACCAGATCATATCCCCCAGGAGTGTCAATACCAAGAGTGTGGAAAATCCCATTGCTGTGTACCAGGATACCCAGTGTCAAGCCCGAAACTCCTTGTAAGTGTTTTCCCTCCTAAGTACATCTATGACATAGTAGCCTCTATCTTTTTGTATCAAGAGAGGGATATATTTGAATGATAAACCACATACTCTATACTTACCAAAATTTAGGGATGTTTTATTATACTTTGTCTCATCCTTAAGGTTCTTACTAATGTGTTGTATTCTTAATATCCAAAAATAACTTGACCATCCACTGATACCAACTATATCATCCATATTTATTTACACATAACATTTCATGATTTAAAGAACAATTATATATCAGATTACAAGCCAAGGATCGTTATGTATAGTGTCTTGGAATACTAGCTACATCAAACATAAAATATGGGGATAAAAAACACTTCTTTATTTAATCGCAATAAAAATATCATAATTTTTATTGATCCCAAACATCTTTATAGGGTAACCTGGGGAATAAATGAACAAAGGGATGAGTGAAAAATCCCAGTAAATGAATGAACGTAAGAATACATCTTAATAACATGAGTTATGATTCATGTAATAATGATATAAAAAGAATGGAACATATGAAATCATATCATATAAATATGGGATCATATAAAAAGGGAATCATAAAAAAGTAGAAGAATCATAAAACATGTCTTTAGTACAGGTCAAGGATAACTACCAATACCATTTTCCATATTAGTACGGGTCAAGGATAATCGTGAATCTCATTTCCCATAGTAGTACGAGTCAAGGCTAATCGCCAATCCCATTTCATAGAGCATCTCAGGAGACATAACTTTACCCAGTGCATTGGAGTGTTATTTGGGTGCACCCATATTACATTTCATGAATATTTTTTCCATATAAATATTCATATATTATTAATCTTATACAAATATAAGGGTTACCCATTGAAAGAATTGGGTACCACAATCATGACATAAAACATAAAAAATGGGTGTATCATGAAAGTGTCAATGAAAGAAAGGAATTAGAAAATACATGAAAGTTCATTAGGTAAATAGGTATATATCATTGAAATTTATTTCAAATATAATTGACATCATTAAGGAAATTTATTGATAAATTTTAGCATTAAAACATTTTTGTGGGGTTTTATGGAAAATACTATAGAGACTTTAAAATAGAAAAGATTAGAATATTTTATATAAAACCAGAATCAAACAAATAAGGTTTTCATAATAAAAATACTGATTTTATAAATACAATGGTGGCTTGAAATATATGATAGAGTGCACTTGGAATTGGGTAACAATCTAGGAAGCTTCCTTAAAACATGTTTTCTTATCAGAAAGTACTAAGGAGTGATTCTTTTAAAAACATGTATATTCCCAAAAGAGATTAAATAAAGGGTATTCATAAATTACTTTTGTACAAATAAATAGATGTTATAATATGTACATAAATAGATAAGATAAATCCATCTTGACTTAATTAAATATAAGGTATCCCGAAAGAATAAAGGAGGTTTGGTAGAATTCATTATGGTTTATCATCATGGTGTCAAGTGTACCTAAGAGGGGTTGATGAGAGAGAAAAGGGGTTTGTAATCACTTATAAATGTTAAGAGAAGTATGGGGAAGGTGCAAAATCCTACCCCACCATTTTTTATTACACATAAAATGGTATAGCATAGAGGACATCTTGATTAAGAGTGAAATGGAGAGGATCCCTTACCTTAGGTCCAAGGGTGTTCTCCACTTGTTATTAATAACCTGAATAAAAAATTTTGGTTTAATAATTTATAATTATAAAACCTATTATATATTTAATTTATTTAGTATGATCTGTTTTTAGTTCATTCAGGACCATTTTTCTTGGTTATAATGTTAAATTTCATTGTTCGTGTTTGTTTGCTTGCTTTTTTTTAATGATCACTTAATGTTCGGGTAAACAAGTATAATGAAATTGGTTGTCAAGAATTTAAGTTTTATATTATTATTTAACATCAGGGAGATTACATGTATATAATAATTCCTTTGGTTATTGTGAGTGAAATGAATTATTATATAAAACCTTAGTGATAACTATTTCGGTTAATAGGTGGGTTTTGATTACAAAAACATGTTTTTCTTTATAACATAATACCATTTGCAAAAAATGGATTATAGAAAATTAACTTGGATATATGAAATATATAATAATTTGGATCAAACATAACACAAATGGTTTCATGACCCTAATAAAAGATGATAATATAAAATAATAAACGGTTGTCCTTGAATGTGCTAAATTAACACATCTCAAACTGTGTTTTCATTTCTATAAATTAACAATCCGGAAATGAATGAAGATAATGAAGTATCCAATTAGAATAATAACATTAGAGTATATGTATGTTATTGGAGTTATCTATCTATTTGGGTGAAGGTAGGTGAGGAATGAAATAAGAAATGAAAAGAACTTAAAAAAATAAAATAATTGGAATATTGAATTTACCTCTGGTGTATGCCTCCTTTGAGAACTTCTTATGGGGAGTGGTTTCGGAATTTAGAAGCGACTAGGGGCCATTGGACATGGGGGTGGAGATTGGGGAATGATTTGGCCAAAATATTGGAAAATAAAATGTCTTCAGAAGAGTAATGAGAAGAGGGAGTGAGGGGGGTTAAAGTGGAGGATAAGAGGGTTTTCATAATTTTTTAATCATTAGTTTATTAATTTCACTCATGATGAGAAATATAGATGATTCCAAGACCCATAATAGTATATTTGTCATGTCAATTCAATCCAAGGGTGCTGACATCATCCATGATGCTTGGAATAGTATGTTTAGCTTTTAATGTATATATACTATAAATTACCATATTTTACCATTAATAAAAATTTATAGTATTTCAGAAAAATCCCAAATATTCACCCTCATCATCTTTCATTATGTAGAAACCTAAAATATAATCCATTTTTCAAAAACAATTTTATAAATATGTTTAATTTAATATTTAGTTAAAATCACAATTTATTATTAAAAACCAATTTAAAACATTCATTTAGTAATTCTAAAAAATAAGTACATCATAATTTAACTTCAATATTATTTTTATACCATCATTATTACGGTTACTATTCATTATGTTATTTCACTATTCATAAGCATACGTTACTATTCATATGGGTATGTTATTATTCAGTAACAATTATGTTATTCTTATCAGACTCCAAATAACTTACTTATCGCAACTATGTATGTCAGATTTTCAAAATTCTTATCATATAAGTGAAAAATTTATGTTTATAGGTCACATAGCTCATAATAGTTTATTATATTGTGATATAATGTGATTATATGAAATATTTATAAAAAAATATTTTTCATTTATAAAATAGTGGGTCGTTACCTTATTCGCCAATTATGAAATTTCTCCCCCAAAATTTCATTTTACTTTCTATGATATAAACAGGTGTGGGAACTTTTCATTTCTTTCCTTCTCCAATTCCCTTGTCACCACTTCATAATTTTGGTTCTACCATTGTACCTTGACCAGATGAGTAGTCTTGCTTCATAGAACCTTGTCTCTACCATCCAAGATATTAATTGGATTCTCCTATTAAGAATGATCATCCTCCAACTATACCACCTCTGAAGAGAGTACATGTGAATGATCTAATATGTACATCCTTAAGAGGGATAAACGAAATAAATCATGTAATTTGGTGATGGTAGGTGGAAGTGTTAGTAAATAGGCCAAAACCCCCACATGATCAATAATCTCAAAGTTATTGATATACATGGGACTTAAATTCCATTTCTTTACAGACCTCATGACCTTCTTACTGGGAGATATTCATTGAAATACCCTGTATCCAATTTTTAACTCAAGGTCCTATTGATCATTATCTTTATAAATCTTCTGTAGAATTTGGACTACCTTGATATGCTACTGAATGGTTTTCACCTTCTCCACCATTTCTTTTACCATTTCAGGTCCTAGCAGCTTACGCTCACCGATTTCATCCCAACACACCAGTTTTATGCACCTTTTCCCATAATGGGCATCATATGGTTCCATTCAGATGCTCGAGTGGAAACGGTTGTAGTAGTAGAATTAAACTATTGGAAGATATTGTTCCCATCCTCCATCGAAGTCCATAAAACATTCTCTCAACATATCATCCAATTTCTGAATAGTTTTCTTAGATTGGCCCTCAGATTGAGGATGATAGGCCATACTGTAGTTCAAGTCATTTCTTAGAGCATGTTGGAGACTTTTCCAGATATTTGTGGTGAATCTTGGATCATGATCAGATATAATAGATTGTGGGACTCTATTCCACCTAACCACTTCATTGTTGTATATCCGTACAAGTTGATCCAATGAGAAGTCTTCTTGAATAGTGATAAAGTGATCTATCTTTTTAAAACGATCCACTATGACCCATATAGCATTGTTTCCTCTAGAAGTCCTCGGACGTCCAGTGAAAAAATAGATGGTAATGTTCTTCAACATACATGTTGGTATGGGTAGTGGTTTCATCATTCCCTTAGACTTTTTCTTATCATCCATTAGTTGATGACATACCAGAAATGTTGATGAATAGTCAGCAATCTCCCTTTTCATATTGTTCCAAAAAAAGTACTCTCGGACATCTCGATACATCTTTTTTTCTCCCTGGGTGGATAGAGATGTTTAAGATAGGTGTGTCATTCAGAAGATCCTTCTTTATCTTTGTATTGGATGTTACACATAATAATTTCCCAAATATTATAAATCTATCATTGTCAACAATGAACTATGAGGATTTCCCAATTATTATAACATCTATCGTTTTCATAATTTCTACATCATATCTTTAATCGTCCTTTATATTCGTAATGAATGAAGGTTGAGAAATCATTTAAGAAAGGTTTTATGATGCTCCTACCTTAATGATTCCCATTTTTATATCCTTCAAATCTAATAATATTAGATCCTTTTCAATTATCACCATTGTTAAAGATGCATGATCCTTTCTATATAGTGAATCTACCACCTTGCTTGCCTTACCGGGATGGTAGTGGATTGAGCAGTCACAATCCTTGAAGAGAACTATCCTTCTTCACTGGAACATATTAATCTCTTTTTGTGTGAATATATATTTTAAACTCCTATGATTAGTATATATCTCACACTTCTCCCCGTAAAGATAATGCCGCCAGATTTTCAATGGAAAAATTACAACCACTAATTCTAGATCATGCGTAGAATAGTTCTTTTCATGTATTTTCAGATCCCTTGAGGCATAGGCTATCACTTTTTCGTTTACCATCAGCACACAACCTAAGAACTTCTTATAAAAATAACTATACTCTACAAATAGTTCTTTAATTATTGGGAGTGTGAGTACTGGTATAGTGATAATCCCCTTTTTCAAATCCTTGAAATAGTCTTCGCATTACTAAGTCTAGAAAAAAATTATTCCCTTCTATGTTATCATGGTCATTGTTGAAACCATGGTCATCTTTGAATGAATTGGAGTGTGGTTTGAGTTTTATGACAATATTGAGTAGATGTTCAGAATGTGTACCAGCAACATGATCATACAGTTCAAGGAGACATCAGTATTGAAAGTGGAACCATTTCCCAGTGTTTGCAAATTTTTGTGCCTAAAAATCGACAAATGGAGAAAACTGATTTTTCCAAAGAAACTTGTGTGCCATTTACTTTAAGTAGAGGAAACATGCATGCCATTTTTTTCATGATCAGAACATGGTTAATCGCAATGGGATAAGGGTAGCACATGTTTTGGGCTGGTCGCGCAAGTGATTTGCGCACCAAGATAGAGGACATGCGCCCCAATGCCTAGGAGGTTGGAATGTTGTGCGCCTGTTGTTATTCGAGATCAGAGCATAAAAATATGGCAAAGGAAATAGGGTCACGCAAGTATTGGGGTGGTCGTGCAAGTGAGTAGTGCGATTGAGGCTTGGGCGGTTGGAGCTACGTACCGGGACTTGCACACCGTGAGGACACTTGAGCGCCACCGCATAGGGGGTGCAGTTTGACAATAAATAGAGGACCACCCCTCTTAAATCACAAAGAAGTTCAAGACATAGTGATTTTTTAAGCTCTCTTCGCACAAGTGGTTGAGCCGGGCACATTGTAGTTGGGTCGCGCAAGTAGAGGTTGCACGCCGGTTGTTGGATGCACATCCAAGGTGGTTGGGGAGTTAAAGGTGCAGATTCATGCATGTTTGGAGTTGTAGGAGGCAGTGTCGCACAAGTGGGTTGGTGTCACCATTGCTCTGAATTTATACTACAAAAGTGACTTGCGTGTCATGATTGAAACTTGTGCTCTGGGCTTGGAGAAGCATGCCAGGGTTGTTGAAGTACATCCGTCATTTTGAACTTGCATGAAAGCTGGAAGATTGCTCGGTATCCTCAACACAAAGTGAGATACATCTACTGGTGAGAGTTGGAAATCAACATAGCATCTACATAAAACATAGGATGCATTATTTTTCAGTGATGTAGAGACCTTCACGTCTATAAACTGAGTGGGACTTCACCAATGGAAGTGAGCCAGGGGGAGTCAACGGGAGTGACCTGAGGGATGTAGTGAGCTATCCCTGGACCATTGTAATGGTAGTGATCCTGAGACAGAGTGACTATGTCATAACCTTTGTAATACATAGCTAGTGAGGTTTAGTTGAATTTGGTATGAATTACAACCTATCGACATATGCTCCTTGGATGTAGCCCTTAGTGGTGAACCAAGTAAAAAGTGTTTTGTCATCTCTCTGCATGTGAATGTTGGTTTTCTGATCATTATCAACATACACGTTTATCATGTTCCTACCAACGTGGGAACAAGATCCATTTAATTAAAAGAAAAAGTTTTCACCATGATTCACCACTCCCCCCTTAGGGTGTCCAGGGGTCTTACAGTCATTGGGTTCGAAAATCATGAAAATTTCTTCACAACTCATCGATAATACCCTGATAGACACAAAAAAGAGTGTATCTCCATTACAAAAAGATGGCTTGGGCCACTCTACAATTGCCTTTGTCATGGAAGGGTCTACAGATATCCCTTAGCTGGAGATAACATTCACCAAGAATGATACTTCCTCAATCCAGAAATCATATTTACTATACTTTTCATACAACTTCTACATTCTAAAAGTCTTTAATATATTATTCAAATTATACTCTTGTTGATCCTTGATCTTTGATTATATTATAATATCATCAATAAAGACTACCACAAATTTTTCGAGGTAATATCTAAATACTCTATTAATTAAATCCATGAAAATTTCTATAGAACTAGTTAGTTATAAGGGCATCACTATGAAATCATAGTTTCCATAGATCTTTTAAAAGTAATTCTTGGGAATATCTTCCTTCCTCACCTTTAGTAGGGGATATCCAAACCGAAGGTCCGACATATAGAAATAACAGGCCCCATGAAGCTGATCATACAATTAATCTATTCATGGAAGGGTATACTTTTTCTTTATCATGATTTTATTTATCTCATGATAATCATTGTATAGGCCCATTGGTCTATCCTTCTACTTGACAAAGATGAAATGTGCACCTCATGGTGAAGCACTCGGTTATATGAAACCCTGCTCCAGAATCTCCTGTAACTGCTCCTTCATCTCTTCCAACTCTACACTGCCCTTTCTGTTCAGATTCTTCAATATAGGTAGTGATCTAGGAAAAATTTCAATTAAAAACTCAACCTCTCGAACAAGAGGAAGACCATGATAATTTTTGGGTATACATCAATGTAAAATCTCACGATGGGCATGTCTTCAAGAATGATTCTATCCATTATCTAAATAATTTTATACAGAAATGATTTCTCAAAAAGAATTAATACCAACTATTGAGACAATGATTCTAAAGGAGATTCATCTTCTCTCTTATACTTGTAATGATTGAAATCATTCTTTGGGATGCGAAGAGTAATCTCCCTTTCTTTATAGTTGATGTTGGCTTTGTATAAAGATATCCAATCCATTCCCAATATAGGATTGAAATCCACTAAAATAAGTATAATGAGATTTTATGGGAGGTTCTGTTCCCAAATGTTATCCAGGGAGGAGTTATAGACCATGGAAGCAATGATTTCCCCATTCACTATTCTCATATATAACCATTTATCCAAATCTTGAGGTGGTGTTTGAATAGTTCTACTAAACTTGAATGATATGATAGAATGCATAGAACCATAATCAAATAGTACGCACACTATTCTTCAATGAATAATTAGAGTATCAATCAGTACATTGTTGTCTAGAACCACCTCAACTGTAGTAATAGCATAAGACCATCCTTATTTCCTTGGAGGTTATTGCTAATTTCCTCTTACAACCCTTGGATTCAGGCAATTTCTTTCATATTTCCCATGCTCCTTGCAGTTTTAGCACTAGATTACAGGTTGAGTGTTGATTTTAACCTTCTTTTATTCTTCCACATTTGTGGGATTTTTTATATCCCTTTGGTTGTTTTTAGACAGATGACCATACTTTACAGATTTGAATCAATTCTTGGTTCCCTTTAGACAGTTCCCAAGACACTTTTTCCCACAAATTTTACAAGGGGAAATGTCTGGCTTCTTTCCATAATGGGTTTTTTTTGTCGAACCACCAATGTTTTTCTCTTTTTTCTGCTACATTTAACTGTGCCCATGAGACCACTGAGAGTCTCTAATCTCAATTTCAACCTTGAGGGCACAAATTAAAATCAAAACATAACCGCCGAAGTCTCTAATTTCCAATTATTTTTGTTGATTGGACTTTAGTCTAATAAAGAAGTGTCCCACCCTACATTCGGTGTTCATGACATAGACAAAGACATACCATACAAGCCCTATAAATTTTGACTCATACTACTCGATGGATACTTCTTCCTTCTGTTTGAGTCAGACGTAATCTCATTCCATCATGATATAGAGGGTTTGAGGATTTTTTTTTAAAAAATATCCTCTTGAATTCCTCTTAATCCATGTAATGAATATCCTCTTGGAACTTTGTATTCAAGATTAGTTTCCACCACTGATCATCTTACCCATTAAAATGATAAACTGCCAGAATGACTTTCTTTTCTATTGAGCACTCGAGGATAGAGAATATCTCGTAAATAGAGTTAATACATTGCTCCCCGAGGAGGGGATTAGATTATCTTCTAAACAATGGAGGCCTTTACTATATTAAGAATTCTATGACATATTTCCCTTTCCTTGTAGGAGGAGGTTGTTCCACATGATTCAGGTTATTATTTATAATTTGAGCCAATTGAGAAAGTACTATCATGAATTTCTTAGAAACTTCTCGCATCATATCAGGTATATCGTTATGAAAATAATCACATTGCCTATCACGTGGATTTGTTGTCATGTATTCTTATTTTTCCCACCATTAACTAATAAAAGAACATATAATTAGAGGGCTTGAATACTTATCTATTTAGCATAAAAAGGAAACATTTAACATAAAAGAATAAACTTATAATGGGGATCTATATCCTAATTTTTGATTCCGTAGGTTTAAATCTAGGTTATCACAATCTATTTCTTAACTTATATTCTTGTCGGTTTTTTTATTCCCTTAACAATGATTTGTACAAAGCTCATTAATTTAGCAAATCATATCTCACAGGACAGTCAATACCAAGAGTGCAACAAGGCCTGTTGTCGTATACCAGGATACCCCGAGTCAATCCTAAAATTTCTTGTCAGAGATTTCAATCTTAGATACATCTTTTCCTAAGTGGCCTCTAGCTATTTTTATCCATATAGATATATACTTTCATGATAAACCACTTACTCTATACATATCAAAATTTATAGATGTTTTCTTATACATTGTCGCATCCTAAAGGTTCTTACTAAAGTGATATATTCCTAATCTCCAAAAACAACAAGACCATCCTATGATACCAACTATATCATCCCTATACTTTTACACATAACAGTAAATGATATTAAGCTTAATTATTGTACAGAGTACAAGACATTGATCATTATATCTATTGTCTTGTAAGACTAGGTACATAAAACACAAAATGTGGGGTTAAAAAAACTTCATTATATAATATACATAAAAAGATCCTAACTTCCTTTGTTCTCGTACATCTGCATAGGGTACCCTGGGGAAATCATGAACAAAGGGATGAGATAAACATCTTATTAAGGGAATTAACGTAAGAATAAAACTTAAGCACATGAGTTAGGGGTCATTACATAACGATATCAAAATCCTGGAGCATATGAAATCATATCATAAAAACATGGGATCATATAAACATGGAATCATATAAACGTGGAAGAATAATAAAAGATGTCTTCATTACAGGTCAAAGATATCCACTAATCTTGTTTCCCATATTTGTATGGGAAAATTCTAACCGCCAATCCCATTTCCCCATGTAGTATGGGTCAAGGCTAACCGCCAATCCCATTTCACAAATTATCTCACGAGACATAAATTTACCCAATTAATTAGAGCTATATAAAGGTTCTTCCATATTACATTTCATCAATATGTTTTCCACATAAATAATCATACATAATCAATCTTACATAAACATAAGTGCTACCCATGGGAAAAATTGGATACCAGAATCATCACATAAAGCATAACCAATGGGCCTATCATGGAAGTGTACTTGAAAGAAAGGAATTAGAACATACATGGAAGTTTATTGGTTAAAATAGGCATATATCATGGAAATTTATTTCAAATATAAGTAACAAAATCTATGAAATTTATTTGATAATGTTTAGCATTAAAAAAAATTGTGAGGTTTTTAGGAAAACACTATAGAGATTTTAAAATAGAAAAGAGTAAAATATTTTATATAAAACCAGAATCAAACAAAGATGGATTTACAAATAAAAATACTGATTTTATAAAGAAAATAGTCCCTTAAAATAAAATATAGAGTGCTCTTGAAATTGGGTAAAAATTATTCATGTTTTCTTAAAATAGGTTTCTTTATCAGAATGTACTAATGGAATCTTTTAAAAACATGTATATCCCCAAAACAGAGTGATGAAAGGTTCCTGATAAATTATTTTTTAACAAAAAAAATAATTTAGAAAATTTACATAAATAGATAAGAAAAATACATTTTTACATAAATAAATACAAGGAAACCCAAAAGAACAAATGAAGTTCAGGTAGAATTCGTTACGGTTTATCGGCATGGTGTCGGGTGTACCTAGGAGGGATTGATTTGAGAGAAAAGATGTTTCCAATAAATTTTTAATCATGATAGAAGTATGTGGGAGGTGTTAAATCATAACCCACTATTTGATATTACACATAAAATGGTATATCATAGAGGAAATCTTGATTAAGAATGAAATAGAGAGGATCCCTTACCTTAAGTCAGGTGGTGTTCTCCACTTCTTATTAATGACCTGTATAAGATTTTTTTTATTAATTAATAATTATAGAAAATATTATATATTTAATGTATTTTATATAAATTTTTTAGTTCATTCAATACACTTATTCTTGTTTATAAGGCTCAATTTCATTGTTCGTGTCCGTTTTCTTGCTTGTTTTTGAATGATCAGTTCATGTTTGGATAAACACCTATAATGAAAGTGGTTGTCCAGAATTTAATTTTTATGTTATAATTTAATAGAAAAGAGATTAAATGGTTATAATAATTCATTTGGTTATTGGGAGTGATGATTAATTATTATATAAAACCATAGTGATAAACGTTTCAGTTAATCGGTGGGTTTTGATTACAACAAACATGTTTTCTTTATAAATTAATAAAATTTGTACAAAAAGGATTAAAGAACCATAAATAGGATATATTAACTATATAATAATCTGGTTCAACCATGACATAAATTATTTCATTACAATAATTAAATATGATAAAAGAAATTGATAAACTGTTGTCCTTGAATGTGCTAAATTAACACATCTCAAACAGTGTTTTAACTTCATTCAAATAAATTATTGGGAAAGGATAGAAGATAATTATGTATCCCATTAGAATAATAGAAATAAAGCCAATGTATGTTACCAGAGATATCATACCATTTGGGTGAAGGGAGGTGAGGAAAGAAATAAGAAAATAAAAGATCTTAAAAGAAAAAAAATAATTGGAAAGAGGAATTTACCCCTCTAGTTTTTCTCCATTGAGAACCTCCTAAGGGGATAGGTTTTGGTATTTGGAATAGAATAGGGGCCTTTGGACGTGGGGGAGGAGCTTGTGGAGATGTCTGGGTAGAATATTGGTAAGTCACATGGCTTGAGAGGAGGGAAGAGAAGAGGGAGTGAGGGGGGTTTTATATTGGAGGATAATATGGGTTTCATAATTTTTTAATCATTAGTTTATTAATTTCCCTCAAGACCTAAAATAGTGATGATTTCAAGCCCAAGAATAGTAAATGGGTTATGTGAATTCTAACCAAGGGTGGGGAAATTATCCATGAAGCTAGGAATAGTCTATTTAGCTTATAATGTATATATATGGTAAATTACCATACTTTACTAATCATAAAAAATTTATGTATTTTAGAAAAATCCCAATAATTCACCTAACCATTTTTCGTTGTGTAGAAACAAAAAATGAAATGATGTTTTTAAAAATATATTACATAATATGATTAATTTAATATTTAATTAAAACATTAATTTATTTTTGAAAACATGTTTTAAAACATTCTTTACTTATTCTAAAATATAGGTATATCATACATTCACTTAAAAATTATTTTTATACTATTATAGGTAAGGTTAAAATTCATTATGATATATCACTATTAATAAGGTTATGTTAATATTCATAGTGTTAGGTTATTATTCACCAACAATTATGTTTTTCTTAGAAGACACCAAATAACTTTCTGATCACAACACTGTATGTCAGATTTTCGAAATTCCAAACACAGAAGTGAAAAACATATGTTTAAGGGTCACATATAACATAGTATTTCATTATTTTGTGGTTTCGTGTGATTATATGAAATATTTATAAGAAAAAATTTCATTTATAAAACATTATTTCATTATATTTCACTTATAATAATTTTCATAGAGACCATGTTCTCGAGGAGTTCCCAACATGATCCTTAAATGTTTCTCATGCTCTTCCTCATATATAAAAGAAACTAGGATGTATTCCATGGATAAAACAAAAAAATGAATCCATATATTGGTCAAAAAAACTATTCAAAAGAACCATAAATACCAATGGATAATTTTTCAATCAAAAAGCATGAAAAAATAATCAAAATTGACATATCTACTTCATAACACTATTTTTGGGACTTCAGCCTCTCCCACTGTGACTTGGTGATACCCAAAAAATCAATTTTTTAAAACCACACCACCCCCTTATTTTGATCAAATTTTTCATCAATTTCAGGGTAAAGGGTATCTGCTATTTATCATTACCTTTTTCATCTTTCGTTAATCAATGCAAAATAGTAGGGATCCATCGAACATTTTAGTAAACATCATGGGAGCAGGCCAAGTTGAGATACCTGGGTGAGTGAATCCTTTGGATTATAAATAATCCAGTTGTACTTCTAAGACCCTCAACAAAGTGGGGACCATATGATATAAGGGAATATATAACAGTGGTGTTCTCGATTCTAAATCAATAGCACGGTCCACATCATTCTCTCGAGGAAAACTAGAGAAATCCTATTGAAAAACCTCTAGGATCTCATCCACCATTGGATGAAATTCACACTTTTTGGAACAAACACCATCCTCTAGTGTGAGATAAATTAACTAAAAAATGATGTTTCCCAATTCTAGAAGTGGAGGTCCATCATAAATCGACCATGGAACCTATTATCCATGAAAAAATAGAGTAGTTAATTCCAGTGCAACAAAACTCACTCACCGCTTATAGAAATAGTTGCATTACTGAAATCACACCATCCAATCCATACAAAGGATTATGTCAATGATGTCCATATAAAAAATAAGGAAATACTATTACAACTCATCCATTGAAATGGAGAGTGCATATAACGGATACGTAAAACCCTGATCTCACTTATTACCATGCGGTGTCACCAAGTCAATTGCATTAGATATATGTTAGGTTGGTAAATTCAATAGATTCACAAAACAAGAAGAGAAAAATGAAATAGTAGAACCAATAAAAAAAATAGATGTAGATGATTCAATAAAAATGGTACATTGAATTGTACTAGGACCTACTTTCGGTTCCGCTGGTGGTTGGTCCCCAAAATAGAGATTCCATGGTTCTACCTCAATATAAGAATGAATGCTAGCATGTGGCTCAAACCTAAACTTAATCTGACCAGAAGTGGATCCAATCATACCACCATGAGCACCAAACCAATAACCCTCCATCCTAGATGCCTCTAAATGAGATGATATTCTTATGGAAGCCATAGATCCCACACCACTCTGATAAGAAAAAGTGACCCAAAGAAACCACTACAAGTTCCATATATGTCTATATAGATGGAATGATATGTGTAGGGCTAGGAATATCGACCAGAAATTTCTTTTACTTCCCAAACTGATGGAAGACAATTGATACATTATCTAAAAGTACTAACAATGAAATTCGAGATGGATGGCCTGTTCTACCACCACCCTTCATTTCATTCTCATCCTGTTTTCTCTTCTTCTCAAATGAACTACCAATTCCCACTACCGACACAACCCCAAGGGAACCCATCTTTACCTTGTGATCAATCTAGACCATGAATGTTCGATCAACCACCTCATCATAATATTTCAACTTCAACAAAAATAAATTAGAGTAGATCTCTATACATATCCCCCTTTCAAACATATGAGCCTTCATCTACTCATTGGAAATGTTTTCATGTGTGTATCATACCAGCTCTATAATACGATTGGCATACTTCATCACTATTCAAACTCAATTTGTAAGATCCATGAACTCCTAAGGCCTGGTGTAAGTTAAAACCTCATGTTAGTACTACTCATTAAAAATGATCATGAAATCATTCTAACTCATCTACTCATCCTTCCCAGTTTGGACCACTGATTCCCATCACTGCTGTCTGGGACCTTCTTGTAAGAACAAAGCACATTTCACCATAACTATATCTGGAGTATCAAGGAACTGAAACATATTCTTTATCTTCTCATGCCACTCTTCTACTTCTCGAGGTTTCTTTCTACCTCAAAATCAAGGGGCATGCTCTTAAGTAACTCCAAAGCCAAGTCATTCCCACGACCTGGCTTCGCATCTCTAATCAGAGCAGGACTAGGACCCACTCCCTTTACCAATCCATGAACATCCTAGACCACTACATCCACTAATATCTGATCAATTGGTGATGGAAACTCTTTTCAGCCCCTTCCTGTGGTTGAATATGAATTCTCAGAGGAGACATTTTTCTATAAGAAGAAATAATCACCTGAAAAACTATCAATACAACCATTCTGAATAATTTTTTTTCTATAATAACAACAAATACCAAAATTCCATAAATCCAAACAAATCAAATCCATCATAAAAACATGACAACCAAACCACTCCAACTCCACCCTATGTCCACATACAGTCTTCATCCTATACATTTCACCTAGAGGAGAAGTCAAAAAAATACCAACATCCCTTAGATAATTGACTTCTGTCCAAGGTGTGTTGGCCATACCCCCTACTCACATCAAGAACGTCAAGCCTCAATAGTACTAACTCTAGTATATCTTGGTTATTTCTAAAGTAACAAAACCTAAAGATAGTATAACCTCCTTTGACACCATTTTTTCTCAAAACAATATGTAGTTCTATACAACCCGACTCCCGACCTAACATGTGGCATAGACTGAAGGGCGTTCCCAATCCCCAAAGGCTAGAAAAAAGTGCATGTGTATTAACACTACGTCTTGGGAATGATTATACCCATTTTCAAAATCATAAATAACCAACATAAATAAATAACACATAACTAAAAAACCATAAAAAACATGACATAAAAATTTTCTGATTCAATTTTCATAACTTTAAACAAAACCCAAAATGGACTACAATGAAAACTGAACAATGAAACTATCCCAAAAAACTATATGAGATAAGAGGACAATCATCCTTAAGGAACCACCACAAACACCTATAGGAGAAAACCACTAGCAAACAGAAATAATATTACGATAAATATTTCCTTTAACTCAGTCAATCATAATGAAGTCTTCATACACCCTATGATGTATGCAGGGTGTGATCCAAATCCCAACAAGATGCCACCCAAAAAAATATATTCCATGACAATGTATTATAAGACAAACTAACATGCATATTTTATAAAAATTATAATAACATTTTTATAGAAACATTTTTGAAATAAAAACACACCTTTACTTTGGATTAACCAACCAAGTACAATGTATATTGATGGTAAGAATGATATCACAAAAGAACACTAAGTCATGAATGATACCTATAGAAACTAACTTAAATGGGACACTAGGTACATCTTATTTTAGTGAAACATTGTATAAAAACCACACTAATAATTGTTCTCATAAATGATCCACAAGAGAGGAATCTATCCTAAATTCAAATGGACTCTAGTCCTCATTATTTAGTTACTATTATTACATCAATCTGAATATAAAGAACTAGGCCATGGCCCCACCAATCCAATAATCATACAAGTCCTAGTCCTTCCATATAATCAACTAGGATTCACATTATGCTCAATTTCCATTCACACAAAACATAAAACACAATATTCACCTGCAGACATTTTAATCAATATAAACTCACTTGATAAAAACTATTTTCATAACCAAACCCACTTTAAAATCCAAACACACAAAAAAAAATTCAAAATATGTTTTTAAACATTTATGAATTTTATCAATCACCATTAGGGATCATAACAAGAAAACAAAAATGAATCTCACATAGTTCACAATACATTTCCATTGAAAAACTACTTTTTAACACAAACACACCTTAAATACCTTTAAAAACACATTTCTATCCACATACACATTTCATAGAACATAAAAAAGATGAATAGAAAGAACATAAATGTCAAAAAAAATGTTTAAACATGGAACCACCTACCTAAGGTGATGAAACATATGGAAAATGTTGAAAATACACAATTGTACCTTAAGTGAACCCTATAATGGAGATATTAAACCATTGAAATATATATCAATCCATAATTAACAAGATCCAATCATAAAAATGTCACCCCACCAACTAAATAACATTAAACCCTAAGAAGTAAGAGGAGAATCCCTAGAAAAGATGGAGAAATTAAGAAATGAGGGACTTACTTGAAGAATCATAGATAAATCCCACCAAAATCACCCAAAAATGGTAGACCAAGGGAGAAAATAGGGGAGGCAGAGGTGCATAGGGTGAATACTCATGAGTGTAGAGGTATTGGGAGGTTAGGATTAAAAATAGAAAGGGTAAAGAAAGTTAATATAATTTTTTTAATAACCTGTATAAGTTTCATGGTTTTCCGATATAGTTTTCCCACACATTTTCCCTCATAGTATTCACACATGGTTTACCAACCTATATGGAAATCATGCGACCCTCACTATCCCAGAAGATAAGGATACAAGGTTTTCCATCACAGTTTCCAAACCATGAAATTCACCTCTATCCAATAACACTACTTGGATACACAGTTACCTATTAATGGGCGCACTATTTTCCAAACCATGTTCCAAACATGCACCACCTACTGTTAACCAAAAATTTTCATTTTCTTCCAAAAATACAATGTAATCCCAAAATAAAAAAATCTAGATTAAAAAATTGAAAAAATATCACAAAATGAAATCAGGTGTGTGACATGATTGAGTGCACATGTTCATTTTTTTAAATAGAGATTGATCTATGTTACATTATATTAATTATTTGGAAATTAATAGGTTCAAAATTAAAAATTATTATCCTATTCCGTATATAAAAATTGTTATCAATCAATTATGTGGAGTTCAATATTTTACTAAAATTGATATTTGATATGGATACTAAAAATTGGTTGTCAAATATGAAGAAATATTCAGGATATTAATTTGTATGAGGTATAAACATTCATAATTTATATTTATAAAACATTTTTATTTATAATTCCCTCACTATCTTTAGGGATTTATTCAATAATATTCATTAATTACCTTTATCAATTTATTATAGTCTTTATAGATGGTATATTTATCCATTCAAAGAATATGGAAGATCATGAAGACAATATACTAATTGTATGGAACAAACTAAAAAAGTATAAACTGTATATAAAATTTACCAAGTGTTTATTTTGGATATAAAATGATTCATTCATGGGTAACAAAATCTCATGTGAGGGTTTATTGATGGATCCTTTAAAGAAAGAAGTTATTGAACAGTGATCCAGACTAACCACGGCGATTGAGATGCACGGTTTTATTTTCTTTCATTGATATTATTCATGATTTTTAAATAATTTCTCATTTTTATCTAAAACACTCTCCAATTTAACTCATAATTTAGTAGTGTTCCCTTAGACTAATGACTGTGAGGAAAATTTCAAGATAAATAGAAGGTTGGCTTGTGAATCTATGCTCACACGACCTTTCAATATAGAAGGTTTTGTGACATATTGTTACTCATAAAATAAGTTACATGGATTCATCCTCAAAATATTGATATGATTGTAGAATATATCTTACACCAATTAATGATTAATGAAAAAAATTATATTAATAATCATTTGGAGTTAACTGTTATAATTGTTTCATTAATGATAATGTGGATTATTTTTATCGATAATGGTGTGACATATATACTCTTAATAAAATCATAATGTATATATACACTCATAAGGAGTTGAATATGTTCCATAGAATATGGGTGGAGTTGCATATGGAATACAACTACTCATTATAGTACCACCTTTTCAATGAAAACAAGGTGGATGATGATCTGATTAGAAAGGATCGTGCTATCATATCTATGATAAGGACCACAAAAGATTCAAAATTTATAAATTTATAGAGGATGGATATGGATATCTTGATGAAATGTGAGAAATACTATATTTCATTAATGAGTGTTAATCAACACATCCTTATGATGATTGAAGAGGTCCATAAAGAATATTTCGATCAATAAAAGAATGTGAGAAATTTCAATGAGTTCATCCATGATTATGAAGGAAGTATATGGTTCATAAATAAAATTTTTGTACTATCAATAACGGAATTGAATAATGAGCTATTGAATGATGCTCATTACTCATCATTGTCTATTTATCTTGGATGTATGATGATTTATAATGATTTGAAAATATATTTTAGGATGGAAAACAGAAATAGATATATATTGGATAATGTATCATGGTTATTAGTATTCCAAAAATCTATGTATGGTAGATATATGTGTATGTGGATATTAAAACCATTTACCATAGTAGAATGGAAATCAGAAAACATAACCATGGATTGTTTCATCAAACTCCCCATAAAAACTATATAACATAATGTTATTCGGGTTATATTCAATTACATTATAAATTCACCACAATTAATTTCAAATAAAGAATATTTCAAAAATTATTAGAAGGATAGCATATATATTAATTATGTTTTATGTAATCATGAATAATTATATTCAATTATATTGAATCGAGGTCCAAGAATTAAATAATTTTTCTTGAGAGGTAATCTGTAATCTCTAGATACAGTGTTGTGTTTCATTACATTCTATCATCCATAGATACATTTTTCTTTTAGGAGAACCATTCAATCCCTGAAGGATTGGATGAGATCATGTTTTTTAAATTTCAAAGGTTTTTTGGATCAAAAATTTCATCTAATTTACTTTTCTAACAATAATAGAATTCAACTGAGCATTTAAATGGCATCATACAAATCCCTTAATGAAAATAATTATAGAACTCTAAATATATGGGATGATTTTTTCGAAATAAATATATTGGTACACTAGATAGCTAAGTAAATTTCATACAATTTTAGATCCATTCATTAGTATATCAAGGTAGGTTAGAGTCGATAGAAAATTTTGGCTAACAATTACCTATGAGATTTGGAATTCGAAGATGTTGAGAAGGTATTATAATGAATTTCTCCCTAAAATAAGAATATGATTTCAATAAATAATAAAAATGAAATCCCTATGTATATTTTTAACATTAATATTTTTGATCGATTAGGTACTATATCTTATCTCGTAGGGATACCACCAAACCGCTCTCAAGTTTTGATGTGTTGTACAGATATCTCCTAAGGAAGTACATACATGATTCATCACATGTATTTAATTCAAAAAATTTATCCTTCGGAATTGATATTTCGTATGAAGGAAGGCCACTATAAATCTTTGATTACAGAGATAATGTTCAATGAAAAAAGAATACACTGCAAGTAAAAGTTCTCTACATGAATCAAAAATTCAATGAAGCTAAATAGGAACTAGAGGATTTGATGAAAGAATAATATCATCCTTTTTTTATTAGAATGATTTAATTTTCAATAATAAATTCAGTTTAATTGAATTATTGTAATATCCTATAACTATTTTAGGTATTCCTAAACCCCTATGTTTACCATGATTTGGTTGGGTTTCATTTTGGGTTATTTTAAATGAAAATTTTGTAAATTTTGAATGTATTTGGGTTATGCATAGTGGGTCTAATATTTTCATAAACTGTGTGCCCTCTCAAAGAAATTGATTGTATTTTTTGAAAATGAAAATATTTAATTAAAATATTGAAATTTATTTGATGGAATTGAATAAAAATTGGTATTTGAGAAAAATGGATTGAAATGATTTTGGAAGAAACCCATTGGTTTTATCTTAAAAGGCATGACTAGATTAAAATCCCATTTTGATTTTTTAAAATAAATTGTCATATTTGAAATGGGTGAATGTGGTGAAATGTTTTTAATAAATCTTAATATAAATTTTCCAATATTTATTTTTATTAGAGAACAAGAAATACTAGGTAGTTAATGAGTTATGTGGGGAAAAACTCAATGATTTACAACACTATAATTACATATATAGTAGGTCACATCCATAATGGGATGGTGACATGTTATCCTTGGTTAGTATCAAAGGGGGTGGGTGTACACATATTTTTTTGAAAATAGTTTGAGTGGGAGAGAGTCCCAGAGCTTGGAACTATCATACCTATTACCAGATAACCATGTTTGTCATTTTTTTTATTTGAAATTTATATATTCTAGTGTTTTAAAATTTTTTACCATTCCTTATGAATAAATAAAAAATATTTTATATAAATATTTTATTAATCCATTTGGTTAAATTATTTCCATCATTTGAAATGTAAATCATGATTTGTGTGAAATGTGCATTTGAAATTCCATGAATGTTTATTTAAAATTAAAAAGTATATTTTCCTAATTAAATTTTTGCATCTTATTATGGAATACTAGGAGAGATCCTAATAGGATTTTATCTCACACCACACATATTCTTTCTAGTGTATGTAGATTATATTCTTCTTGGTTCAAGCAAGGGTAAGGCGCCACTTGGTGGTTGTAGTTGTTGATACTTAGGCTTGGAGAGTTGTGTCTACTAGGATGTGGGTTATTAATTCATTTTTATAGTACATTTATGTTGTACTTAAGTTTTTTACACCTATTTGAAATATGATACACCTTCCCCATGTATTTTTCCTTGTATAAATATTGAATTGATTATATTTATTCAATTGTGTTTTTTGAAAATTCATTTCCACTTTCCTATTGTACGATGCGAGGTGCTAGTCACTAACTTATGGTTATCAAGAAAACCCCATAGGCTATGTTGAACTTAGTATGTTATAAAGTTACTAGGTAATCTGGGCTAGATCGTGAAACTGTCGTATCAAATATGTGGGGTTTTCATCATTCCTTGATGTGAGTATGCAATTGAGTGTTCAGTTTGGGACTTTGGATATAGCTGTGATTGATCTCATAGACATCTCTCTCCTCAATGATCCATAGATCACCTGAGGTGGTTTGGGAAATACATATTGAGGATTAGTTATAATCTTTTCTCTAATTTCTATTTGGATAAGATGTAATCCAAATATATTATATCGATATGTTGGGATTAATTTCCCTTATTTATTAATTTGAGTGGTAATATGATGTCTTTGATGTGGTTTCCTATTTTTGCATAGAATCATGACTCAAAGAAGATGTTCTAATCAGATCTAGGAGGAATATTCTACTGACCCAAAGTGATAAAATACTCTCACAGACCTGATTATGGTTGAGGTGATTGTCCATACTGTCCAAGATCTGGGATACGTAACCCCACTAGTTTCTATTCAGACTCTTAATATGGAACCTCAAAGGGTTGTTTTTTAGTATTTTTCTTAGGATTTTTGTTACTATAAGACACCAGAGTTCAAAGTATCCAGTGATCCTCAAGAGTTTGTGGAATGGTTGAATAATATGGAACAATTTTTTGGGTTTTTTGGAAATACAAGATGAAATCAAGGTAAAGTGTGACACCTTTATGCTCAAGGGACTGAGTAAGAGATGTTTAGAGACAATGGTGATGGCGAGGAAACATGAGGGATTAGAGTGGAAAGACATCAAGGATAATTTTACCAATAAGTTCTATCCATATTCAATACTATTATCCATAGAAATGTAGTTTTTTATGCTTGATTATACTGGAAGGATGGGGATATAATATGAAAAAAAAAATTATGAGATTGTGTTGTTTTCACGTGAGATTATGTGGAATGAGAATATGAAGGCTCGAAGGTTCGAGTTAGGTCATGGACCAGATAATCATTTTTAGGTTTTCTTTCTAAACATGCTTTCTAATGATAATGTGCTAGAAAGTGCATTGATGATCATAATAGACCTGGATAGTAAGTTAGGGTTGATGAGAGTTTCATTTTCAGCTAATTTCTGCATTATTACTTTTAATGGGAAGAAGAAGAATGATTATTATCATTGTGGTTCTTAATAGTAGGTTCATTCCAAACCTCCTATAGTGCCAGGAAGAAGCACCTTCATTTTTTACCAGTGTGGAAGGCCATAGAACCCAAAAAGGGTTTTCACTGAGGCACCCAAGGTATGTGGTTTATGTGGATTCTCAGGTCTCTTACTGAAGTTCTACTATTTTTATTCAACTTCGTATATTAGCGTGATATCATAAAAACCTTCTAAAACTATTGGGAAATAAGATTCATAAAGGAAAAAAGGTTTCCATCAATGAGTATCTAGAATGATGCTTCTTCACACAGTTGATGATTCTTCAGATAAAGTAGATACCAGTCCATTGACTGTGAGAAGTACCATCACTATTGATTGGTCACTAGTGACTACTTTATTTGATACTTTTTAATCCCATTCATTTATTTCATTCCATATTGTTAATTATCTTAATCTTCCTACGAATATTTTATCTTGTGTAACAGATATTAATACACCCCTTGAATGAATATATTATTGGGTCTCCGTAGTTTTTCATGTGTTTTCTCATTATTATATGTTGATATTACATTGGATTTTTTAGTTCTTGACATGAAATATCTTGAAGTCATATTCAGGATAGAATAACTTATTTAAAATAAATCATGGAATGACTTTTATCTTTAATGAGTCTCCTTCAATACACCCGATGGTGTGTGTCGTGTCATTCAAGAAGTGTGGGACCAGATGTCGAGTAGTTCCATACCTTATTATATTCATTTGGGGAATGTAATATTAGTGTTTTATTTTGATCTATATTGAGAATATTTGAGTGGTGATCTCCCTCTAGTTTTCATCATGTTTGCTGACATGTTCTCTTCATACATTTCTAATTTGCTACTGGTAAGGGAAGTATAGTTTTCTATTGATTTTTTACCTAGTAATCAACCAATTTTTATTCACTCTTACTACATGGAATGAAATTAAATTAAATAATTGAAGACTCAATAGGATGATCTTCTTGAGGAAGGATGTATATGCCCATGTCTGTCACCTTGGGTGACACCAGCTCTATTTTCTATAAAGGCTGATGGTTCACTTAACCTTTGTATTGATGAATGGAAACTCAATCGAGATACGATGAAGAAAAATGTATATTTACACATATTAAAAATCAATTTGACTAGTTAAAATTGTAAAATTTATTGTTAAAGATTTATCTTCAATCTGGTTTCAATCAGTTGAGAATTAAAGAGTCTAATATTATAGAATCTTCCTTTTGTAGTATGTATGACCATTAAGAGTACCTTGCCATGACATTTGTTCTTTTATATACTCCTCCAGTATTTATGGATTTAATGAACAATATTTTCCCATGAGTACATGGATAACTTCATGGTAGTCTTTATGGATCTCATCCTCATTTACTATATGTTTTAGGAGCATCATGTGCATCATCTGTGATCTGTTCTATAATTATTGAGAAATTTACATCTTAATTACATGATTCTGAAATGGTTTATTAGGATTTTGGAAGTGATGATTTTGGGACATGTGGTGTGAGACATGGTATTTTAGTTTATCATGAAAAGGAAAAATTATTATGACATGGGAACAACCACGAAATGAATTTGAGATTTGAAGATTATTGGGTCTAGCTGGATTTTATTACTAGTTTGTTATGGAATTATCAAATTTGTCCTCTTTGATAAATTATAAGACTTAGATGTGAGTAGTGTTTTCATTTGATAAGATATGTTACAATTATTATGTTGATCCGAAATTACTTTTGACTACTGCACTCGTGTTGAGTCTTCCAAATTTTGGATATGGATTTGTGGTCTTTTTTGATGCATAGGGTGAAGGATTGGGATGCATTCATTTATAGGTTCATGAGTTTGTTGATTATGTATATCGCCATGTTAGGCCACATGAAAATAATTATTAGACCCACGACCTGGGAATTTCAGTTGTGATGTACTCTCTTAAGGGTTAGTGGATTTACCTTTTGTTGAGTCAATATGGTTTTCCTTATGACTTTTCCATTCCTTCTTATTTTGAAAATCACAAACACCTTATCTTTAAGAAAATCGCTTTTATAAGGAAAATCGATTTTATAAGGAAAATATCTTTTCTAAGAAAAATTATTCTTATCATATTTTCATTCATATTTTTCCTATGTATAAAATTCGGATTCATTTCTGTTTTCTCAGATTTGTTTGAAACTTTGATATAATGTATTCTGTTTTAGGATCCGAATTCTGGATAAGAACTGTAAGGAAGATTCACTCCAAATTCCAGAAGAGAACTGTAATAAAGTATTATTCCAAATTCCGGATACGAACTCTGACTAAGCTCTATTCCAAATTCAGGATATGAATTCTTACGAAGTTCAACATTGAATTCTCATTACGAATTCTAATGAAAAAATCTCATTACGAATTCTGATAATGAATTTTCATTAAGATTTATGATGAAGAATTCTCATTATGAATTCTGATGATGAATTCTCATTCCAAATTCTGGATACGATTTCTCATTACGAATTCTTCAGATGAAATCGCATTACGAATTCTGATGATTAATTCCCATTACGAATTCTGATGAGGAATTCTCACTACAAATTCTGATGACGAATTCTCATTCCGAATTCTCATTCCGAATTCATCTATTAAACAGAATCTGATCATCTCTGTTTTGTACACTCTGAATTTATTCAGACTCCGAATTTTTCACTCCAAACTTTCATTATTGCTTATGCCTTTATATTTTGACTACTCTTTATTATTTTACTTACACTCCGAACTTTCACTCCAAACCTTCACTCTGAATCTTTTTAGTTATGATTTAAAACGGTGTTGTATATTCTGTTACACTTGTTTTGTTATAAATCGATGTCGTGTATTCTGTTATGAACTAACCGTTGGTTAAGTTACACGTGTACAGGTCCCTCCGATTTTTAAGGAAAATATGACCGTTGGGAAGGAGGCCGACCTTACCTATAAATAGGAGCTCATTTGAAAGAGCTCATAACTGATGGATGGATGAACATCCTGGTTATTGTGCATACATGCTGTTGATGCGATTTCTAGAGAGAGAGGGTCTTATTAACTCTCAAATCTTTGTGCGACTACGAATGTTGGTGATTACATTCGAGGACATCCGGGGATAGGAAGACAGAGGTGCCAACTACTTTGAAGTTCGAGGGCTTGCTTGCTGAGGAAGACAGAGGTTGCCAACTACCTTGAAGTTGAGGGCTTGCGGGGATAGCAAGACAGAGACACTCCAATCTTCGTATCGAGGGCTTACCCTTGTGTGGGTAAGACAGATTTTCTTGAAAGTATAAATCAAGGGACCTTTATCCAAGGTTGTTGGATACCCTTCTCTTTGGGTTAAAAGACTTATATCTTGTTACTTGTAGTTCTACTACTTGTTTATTTCCACTGCATTTTGTATTATAAGGAAAGTATAACTTTCTTATACTTCCTTACTTGTACTCTGTTTCATTTAGATTCTATATTCTTTAAGGTAGAATATCATATTATAATCTTTTGTTAAGTTTCAATTTCTGGAACCATATTTCCGGAACCCACATTCGGAATCTCTTTACAAGTTTTCATTTGGTATTAGAGGTGTTGTGAATTTGCTTAAGTTTAATTTTTTAAAACTTAGCCCTTTCCTTTTCTTAAGGAAAACACAGTTATTCATAACTAACTTTAAAGGTTCCAAAGGAATTTTAAAAGTTTACAATTCACCCCCCCTCTTGTAAATTGAGCATCTACATCATTATTTCGACACTACAATTGGTATCAGAGGAGGTATCTGAAATACTTGTACTCACGTATAATTTTTTCTTGCTCACTTTCTCATTCCGAACTTTTCCATTCCGAACATTGTTATTACGAATATTTTATACTAACAAGTTTGTGTGCCGAAGGTTATTTTTAGTATGGCAGGAATTAATGTTGGTTCAATTGATAATATAAATCCTACAAGACCACCAATCATTGATGGTAATGACTATGAGTACTGGTGAGATCGAATGAAGACTTTTGTTATCAATACTGGAGTAGACAATTTTTTTATGTTTACTGGTGATTATAAGATTCCTGAAAAGGAAGTTATAACTTTCACTATCCAGGAAAAGAAAGAATATCAACTCAACTATAAGGTACGCAATACTCTACTTTGTTCAATCACTAGAAATATATATAGCCAAATTTATTCTTGTGAAGCAGCTAACTGTATTTGGAAGAAGTTAGAGGTTACACACTTTGGAACTTCTAAGGTGATTGAGACTAGTAGAGTTATTATTAGAGATGAATATCATGGATTCAACATTCCATATAGAGAACCAATTTGTAAACTTCAACAGAGATTTATGACTATCGTCAAAAGCCTACAGTCTATAGAAGAGAAAGGTTTAGATGATGAAGCTCTTGTGGATAAGATAATTGATATCATGCCTAATGAGTGGGATTCAAAAAGAACTGCTATAGATGAGAATAGGAAAGTCACTCAGATTTCTCTTGATGAGATTTTTGGAACTCTTCTCCAATATGATACCAGAATGAAGAGAGATGCTGACAACATCAAAAAAAAATGGAAATGGTACTATTTCTTTTACAACAACATCAAATCATATGAAAGCTAAGACTCCTGAGAGAGTAACCAGATCTAAGTCTAAGAAGATGATAGTTCAGTCAGATTCTAGTGAGAGTGAAATCTCAGAAAATGAATTAGCAAATCTTACTCGAAGGATGAACAAGATAGATGACCAGAGAAATTTCAAATCCAAATATAAGAAAAAGGAAAGGAAAGATAAGAAAGATGGAGAAGTTACTTCTTATGAATGCAAGAGAGCTGGACATATAAGACCAGATTTCCCGATGCTCAAAAAGAAAGAAAGGAAATAAAGACATTCAGACAGGAACATAAAGAAGTATTATAAAGAAAAAGATAAGAATGTTCTGAAATCTAATGACACCTGGAGTGCCAGTGGTGGTGACTCTTCAGATTAATCTTCTGATTATGAATCATTAGGATAGATGAATCTTGGTCTTATAGCCTGATTACCTATTGAAAATCATTTTTTATGGCTAAGGTACGAAACTCTGAATCATTGACCAATGTTTCATTAAATTATAATAATAGTAAGTATTATGAATCTTCTGATGAAGAATCTTCTTCTAATGAAGAAAATACTTTACCTACTTATGAAGAAGTCTCTAGGTTTGCTGAACTTCTTGAGATTGAGAATTCCAAACTCAATAAGAAACTTGATAAGGCAAACTCTAGGAATTATATTCTTACAAAAGAGATATCAGATATTTCTAAAGATCATGATATGAAAAATGCTGATTTTGAAAGTATTTCAAAAAATCTTGAGAAAGTAAGTTCTCAGAAGAACAAACATTCTAATGAATTAGAAAAAGTAATTTCTAATAAAAATGTTTTCAAGCCTATCTCTAGTTCTAAAACTACTGATTTTGAGGATAAAAACTTGGTTATAAGACTCAAGTCTGAAATTTATTCCTTAAAGAAGTGTTTATCAAACTTTACCCATGGGAAAGAAAATTTTGATAAAATGTATTCCCAAATATGACCTTTAGGAAATAAATCCGGATTTGGTTATACCCATGTAAAACCAATTTTCAATAAATATTATTTTGTTCCTCAAAGTGCCCCATTTTGTACCAAGTGTCAATGTGGTGGTCACTAGGCAAAGAATTGTTCCTTAAATAAAACCCAATCTCTAGGATTTCACAAAGCTTACTTTTCTAAGAAGATGTGGGTACCTAAAATTTTATTGTCTGGAAATCTCGGATCCAAACATGTTTGGATTCCGAAAGTCTAATTTTCTTCTTGATTACAGGAAAATAAAGAGAGTACCAGAAACAATACATGGTACATGGATAGTGGATGTTCCGAGCACATGACTGGTAACAAAAGCTATTTTGAAAAGATTATCAAAACGAAAGAAGATATTATTCCTCAGTTTATCGGAACGCAAGATCAACTTGCTGATATTTTCACAAAATCTTTGCCTTTTGATATATTTGAATATATTAAACAGAAGTTAGGAATGATAATCGTAAGGTAATCCTTCTTAATTAACTTTCTGTTGAAAAATATTCCTTACAGCAATAAACTCCTTTTCATAGGGGGAGTACATTTGATTGTTAGTTTAACAATGTTTTTCAAAAACTGTTTTAAAACTTTTAAGAATTAAAATTCTGGAATGGAATTTCCGGAACTAAAACTTTCCAAAATGGATATTTTCGTATAGAAAACTTCTGAAATGGAAATATCCGGAATGAAAATTTTCGTACTGGTATTTTCATAATGGGATTTTCGTACCGAATCTTCCATAATAAGTTTTTCGTTTTCAAAATTTTGTAATGAAATTTTCGTACTGAGTTTTCCTTACTAAGTTTGTTTTTCGTAGCAAGTTTTCCAAATTGTCATTTCATAATAAAGTTTTTTTGTTGTTATCATAAGAATATCACCCATTACGAATAATCCTCCTAATACAATCCGGAAGGTATGATTTCCTTACCCAAGTTTTCGTAGTCATACTTTACTTGCTGGAATTTTGTTATATTTTGTTTTCGGATTATAGTTTTCTTAATACTTTGTTTTAATAAAAACCCTCAAAAGATCGATTCAAGAGAATTGGTTTTCAACCGTCAGATCTGATCTTAGCTTATCACAACCGTTCGATCAACCGTGGAAGTTGAACCGTTTTTTCGTTGCCTATATAAAGGGGACCCCAAATGGCTATCCCACATTGGTTTTCAAGCTCCAGCATCTCGAAGCTCTGCCTCTCTGTTTTAAGGCCATTCCGAACTTTAGTTTTCTCAGTTCCGAACTTCTCAGAGGTCTTCAAATCCGAATGTCTGTGGAAGTAGCTTATCAATACATGTCTTCATCTAAGCCGATCTCGAAGTGGTTAATATATAGAGAGAGGCTGGTTCATCCGGATTTCTTAAACAAGTATGATTCTCTTATTTCTATGAATATCAAGCTTAATGGTTGGGAAGATGTTGCGGTGTCAAATCCCAGGAACCAAGATGAAGTATATTCAAATTTCCTTGCAGAGTTTTATGAGACTGTTTCCGTTCATAATGAAGATGGAAAGGATAAATTGTCTTTCATGTCTTATAGTAAGACTTATAAACATTCATATTCCAAGGCAGCCAGCTTGGTAGGGATGAATAATGAAGGTGAAGCTGAATTTATTTCTCATGTGCTGCCAGATTCTAAAGGTAGATTCGACAAGGAAAAAGCTTTAGAAACCCTCGGAGTAGCAGATGACAAGGCTCCAAAGATTGCTAGTTTATCTACAAATTTCCGGATTCTGGAGTTATGGGTACAGGGTCTTATCGTACCAAGGAAAGGTGAAAAATATAGCTTGAAGAAGAGTGAGATCTACATCCTATATTTTCTGATAAATCTGAGGAAGTTTAATTTGATGAAACACATTCTTATCACTCTTGAGAATTTGAAGAAAGGAAATCTGAGAGCTCAGATTATAATGTATCCAGCAATCCTCTCGATGTTGATAGTTCAGTGCCTTGAGTCTTTCAAGGAGTGTTGAAAATCTAAGCCATGAGTTTGCAAGATTATGCTGGTGAGTGATGGTACAATCAAAATAATGGATGTAGCCTTTGACAAGGAGTCTAGACAGTTTATTGATCTACCTGCTAAAAAAGAATCAGTTCCGAAAGCTGCTGATCCGGAATCCTCTAAGCCGGTAAGGAAGAGAAAGCTGAAGGAAGTGGAAGTAGAAGCCGAGGATCCAAAGTCTAAGGATGTTCATTCCGCACCTCCAAAACCAAAGAAGAAGAAATCTTACCCAGATGAGTTTGTTGCTAAATGGAGGGAGATGAAATAAAAGAGAGTGCAAGGGGAGCCTCAGTTTGGCTTGGACCCTGCGGAGGCTAAAGCCTTGAAGGAAATAACTGCTAATGAGCTAGAAAAACTAGCAAATGAAAAGAAGCTCAAGAAGAATATGTATGGGGCTGAGGTAGCTCATGCTTTTTTAAAATTCAATGAGATGGATTCTGTGAACATTTCTGTTCCGAGATCCTTTTCATTGGAATCTCTACCTGAGACTCCAGGAAGAGAATTTGTTGCTCCGGAAGAGGCAGTGGCTAAGCCAGTTGAACAAGGTGAGCAAGTTGAGCAAGTGGAAGAAGAAGAAGATGTTTCTGAAGGATATGATGAAACTGGAGATGTGTTGAAACAAATAGATGATTATAAGGGGACACATTCAGAACACTTATCGCTCTGAACTTCAGAAGCTGAATCTTCGAAGCTAGTTACTCCAGCAATGGAAGAAGAGAAAGGAGAATAATAAGTATCTTATCATGTAGAAGAAGAACAACTTTTACATGATATTTCTCAGATGGAAAACGTAGAGGTTGGTGTTCAGGAAGATGCTGATGAGGAAGATAATGTTGTCCAAGTCTCTGATAGTGAAAAGAAAACTCCGGAACAGGATTCTATTTCGAAAAAAGACAAGGGAAAGCAAATTATTGCTGATACTCCAAGTTCAGTAGTGGTGAAGAGAAAATAAGTTGGTAGTTATTCAAAGTGAAAGCTTGACCTTGTTGAAGAATAAAATTCTCCAAGAAAAGTTTCGGATTCAGAGTCATCTTCGGTGGGGCATGACTTTGTTGTTCACTCTTTGAAAAAGTTGGTGGGAACCATTCCGACCTTCTAAAGAATTGATTCAAGATGTCAGATGCTCCAACATGCTTTGAATAAGAAAATAGACTCCGTGACTATGGTTATGGACAAGTGTGTTGAGATTGAGGCTCAGTTCAAAATATTCTTTATTGGCTACAAAGCCCATAAAAAATCTTGCAAGAGGATGACAAACTGGTCGAGGAAGACTGTAGAAGAAATGAGGTTATTTGATGAATTTCAAGACAATGTTAAAGATTCTTTTGAGACTGAGGACAGGAAGATAAATGATCTGACTTCTTCCTTTGAAGATAAGCTGATAGATGAAAAGAACATCCGGATTCAAGAAGTTAGAGATCTGAATGGGAAGCTAAATTCTGTCTCTCAAAACTGGAAATTTGAAAGCGATCATTGGATTGAGTTTCAAGAAAAGATGAAGGCTCAGGAAGAAAAGATCAAAGCTCAGGAAGAAAAGATTCAAGCCCAGGAAGAAAATATTGAAGCTCAATCTGCAAGAATAGTGGTCTTAGAGAAGCAAGCTGAAGAAGATCATAAAGACTTAAAGAAGATAAAGACTATTCTAAAGGGTCTCATGGCAAAGGAAAAAGATCCCAAATAGATAGATCCGATCTTTTGTTGTAATTTAACTCTTTTGTTGTTGAAATTTTCAATCCGAATGAATTTTTGTGCTTGCTCGTTTCTTTTTGTTGTTCCTACTACTCTTTCAGGTACTTTGTTATATTTTTCATTCCCTTATATTTTTTTGAAAATCACAAAGGGGGAGAAGGAAAAGAACTCTAATGAAAGGGAAAAAGAATCCTAACAAAGGGTGAGAAAGAAAACAAACTCTAATAAGAGTTTATCTAAGGTGGAGTTTTTCATTAATGAAGACTTTCTTATTCGTAATGAAATGTCAGTACGGAAATCTAGAATACGATCCTTAGAGTTTTAAAGCCTTAGGGGGAGTTAGTCGTATCCATCAATATCCTTAAAGCAAAGGGAGATAAGCCTTAATGGTTTTCTTTCTTCTTAGAATTTTTTTTTCAAGGATGTTTGTGCTTTCCAAAAAGGGGGAGATTGTTGAGTTAATAAGGTTTTCCTTATGACTTTTCCATTCCTTCTTGTTTTGAAAATCACAATCACCTTATCTTAAAGAAAATCGCTTTTATAAGAAAAATCACTTTTATAAGGAAAATCGCTTTTATAAGGAAAATTTCTTTTCTAAGGAAAATTGCTTTTATAAGGAAAATCGCTTTTATAAGGAAAATCGCTTTTGTAAGAAAAATTATTCTTATCATATTTTCATTCATATTTTTCCTAAGTATAAAATTGGGATTCATTTCTGTTTTCTCGTATTTGTTTGAAACTTTGATATAAAGTATTATGTTTTAGGATCCAAATTCTGGATAAGAACTGTAAGGAAGTTTCACTCTGAATTCCAGATGAGAACTGTAATAAAGTATCATTCCGAATTCCGGATACGAACTCTGACTAAGTTCTATTCCAAATTCAGGATACGAATTCTTATGAAGTTCAACATTGAATTCTCATTATGAATTCTAATGACGAATTCTCATTACGAATTCTGATAATGAATTTTCATTAAGATTTATGATGACGAATTCTCATTACGAATTCTGATGATGAATTCTCATTCCAAATTTTGGATACAATTTCTCATTACGAATTCATAAGATGAAATCTCATTACGAATTCTGATGATGAATTCCCATTACGAATTATGATGAGGAAATCTCACTATGAATTCTGATGACGAATTCTCATTCTGAATTCTAATTCTGAATTCATCTATTAAATAGAATCTGGTCATCTCTGTTTTGTACACTCTGAATTTATTCAGACTCTGAATTTTTCTCTACGAACTTTCATTATTGCTTATGCCTTTATATTTTGACTAATATTTATTATTTTCCTTACACTCCGAACTTTCACTCCGAACCTTCACTCCTAATCTTTTTAGTTAATATTTAAAACGGCGTTGTATATTCTGTTACACTTGTTTTGTTATAAAACGATGTCGTGTATTCTGTTATGAACTAACTATTGGTTAATTTACACGTGTACAGGTCACTCCGATTTTTAAGGAAAATATGACAGTTGGGAAGGAGGCCGACCTTACCTATAAATAGGAGCTCATTTGAAAAAGCTCATAACTGATGGATGGATGAACAACCTTGTTATTGTGCATACATGATGTTGATGTGATTTCTAGAGAGAGAGAGAGGCTCTTATTAACTCTCAAAGATTTGTGCAACTCCGAATGTTGGTGATTACATTCGAGGACTTCCGGGGATAGGAAGACTGAGGTGCCGACTACCTTGAAGTTCGAGGGCTTCCTTACTAAGGAAGACAGAGGTTTCCAACTACCTTGAAGTTGAGGGTTTGCGGGGATAGCAAGACAGAGACACTCCGATCATGGTATCGAGGGCTTACCCTGGTGTGGGTAAGACAGATTTGCTTGAAAGTATAAATCAAGGGACCTTTATCCAAGGTTGTTGGATACCCTTCTCTTTGGGTTAAAAGACTTAATCTTGTTACTTATAGTTATACTACTTGTTTATTTCTGATGCATTTTGTATTATAAGGAAAGTATAACTTTCTTATACTTCCTTACTTGTACTCTGTTTCATTTAGATTCTATACGCTTTAAGGTAGAATCTCATATTATATTCTTTTGTTATGTTTCAATTTCTGGAACCATATTTCTGGAACCGACATTCGGAATCTCTTTCCAAGTTTTCATTTGGTATTAGAGGTGTTGTGAATTTTCTTATGTTTTATTTTGTTAAACTTTGCCCTTTCCTTTGCTTGAGGAAAACACAGTTATTCATAACTAGCATTAAAGGTTCCAAAGGAATTTTTAAAGTTTACAATTCACCCCCCTCTTGTAAATTGAGCATCTACATCATTATTTTGATCCTACACATTTATGGAGAAAGGCTTAATATATATTCAAAACTCAAGAGCATAAAATATATATTCTTTAAAAAATATTTGAATCTCCACTAGAGGAATTGGGTGGAATACATGAAATCATTCTACTCTGACATCGCCTATACCTTTAGGAAAGGAAATTTCATCCAAAATAGTTTTAGATGGAAACTTCTGACCAAGCTATTAAATAATCATCATAAGAGTAAAAATTGATGACTTCCTTTTCACAATTTCACACTGGTGTTTGGGAATTAGGGGTTGAGGTTTCCTTAGAAACTATTCTATAGACATCCACTCATCTCAAGATGATTCATTAGGAATGATATCTTGATGACGAGTTCCAAATAATTATAGACTGTATTCATGGTGGGGTGACCATTTCTGACTAGTCATTCTCTACCCAAGGAATTCTATGATATTAGAAACGATTTGTTGTGTTGTTAGTTTTAACGAATGTTGTGATGCTAAAATTCAATTACTACGAGTGGGTAGTGCACCCATGAACCAAAATGATGTTTTTATGACATTTGGTGATGATTATGGTGGCTGGTAAGGGATGGAGAATTGAATATTTTATTTCTCATTATTATACAGGCCATCATGTTGAGGAAGAGAACCATAATCCTTTCGGTTTTCTTCAGTCACTTCTAGTTCCTTCTTGGAAGTGGGATGATATTTCTATAGACTTTTGTGGTTGGTTTTTAGTGTACCCATATAAATAAGAATTCAACATGTATTGGGATTTATAGGATAACCAAGTCACCTCACTTTATACCCATTCATGATACAAACAAGACTGAAAAGATGGAAAATATCTATGTGGAAGAGATTTCTCATTTTTATGGAGTTCCATTTGGTATAGTCTCTAATAGGGGTTCTTGTTTCACTTATCACTTTTGGAGAGGTATTCATGAGGCAATGGGATCTCAGTTCCGTTTGAGTATGACATACCATATGCAGTCGGATGGCCATATAAAAAGTGATTTACAAAATCTTGAGGATATAATCCATGCTTATTTTATTTAATTTTTGGATATAAGGAAGATCATTTGAAGGTGGTTGTGTTTTCGTATATTAATAGTTACCAATCCACAATCACAATGGATCCCTTTGATCCCTTTTATAACTCCATTATGTTGGTAAGAGATGGGTGAAAGTTCCTTGGTTGGACCAATCCTGGATCAAGAGATGAAAAAATATTTAGTCGGTTTATCAGATAATTTTGATGGTATATAAATGATATAAATTATAAGTTGATCGTCACCACAGACCTTCGTAGTTTCTAGTTGGTGAACAAGTGTGATTGAAATTGTTACCTCGTTTAGGTCATCAATGACTGGGTAGGAATGGGAAGCTACATCTTCATTTTTTGGGAACATTTTAGGCTGCGGAATAGGTTGGGAAAGTGGCTTACCATTTAGCACTTCCACCACAACAAGAATCTATATAGAATCTATTCCATCTACTTTATCTATGAATGTATCTATATGACACATTACTTATTCTGTGCTAGAGTGATCTTGATGTTGAACCAGAATAATCTGTGGCTGAGAGTCTAGATCGGATATTTGATTCTGAATTCAAGTTACTCTATGGAAGGATGATACCTTTGGTTTGAGTGCTATGGAAGAATGATTCTAATTCTAATGAGAGGTAGTAGAGAGAGGTACTAATGATAGAGAAGAAACCTCATCGTTTTTTAATAAGAGCATCTGAGGATGCTCTTGAGGGATAGAATGTTTCTATGGTGGGGAGTCTGTAACATTTTGTTACTATTTTTATATATATTATGAAACACCTCTTTTTACTATTAATTGGGTTGGTTTCATTTGGGGTTTTTCTAGGTGAAAATATTGGGAATTTTGATTGTAATTAGGCTATGAATAGTTTTACAAAATCGAGTGTCCTTTAGGGAAAACCGTACAAACCCAGATCATGATGGTTTATATGGATGGAGAAAAGTTTGTAAAATTATGCACCAACAAGGAGAAACTAGCAAACCCCATCATCAGGGAAGCATGGTCATGGTGAACAGTTTTCCTAACCATGCGGCCTTGCCCCTCTAACAATTTATATAAAAATATTTAATCCAAAAATCATTTTTCAATCTAGAAACCTTCCTTTTAGGTATAAAAAAAAATAGATCAATCACCTCTGTTTTATTCATCTTATGAATCACCCATGAGGGGATTTTGGACCCTCTACACCATTCTATAAGTGGATCAAATCTTGGAGAACGAAGTTTGATCTCTACCCAATAGGTTTCCTCTTCATTTTCTCTTTCTCCTACTCTCCCCCTTTCATCCCTAGGGATTTTTAGATTTATATATTGTTAGAGGATATAATACCAACTATTCTTGATCTTGAATATATTTTTGATTCTTGGATCCTCATTTCTGATGATCATCATTGGAGTTTCTTGATTAGGCATTGGAATTTTAAGTTCCTGTGATATCAAGGTATGTGGTTCTGTTATGATGGCCATTTTTTATTAACCCCAAACTCCTAAATTTAAATTAATATATTTTATTTAAATTCAATAGAAAGATATAAATGAAATTTCATTATATTGGTTAATTAAAATCCCAATATTATTGAAATGGGGATATCAAATTTGATTTGGCATGAATTTTGAAAAAGACACCCAATAATAATTAATTTGGGTGTAATTGTGAAATTAATGGTATTTTTTGAATTTGAAATTGTGAAAATTAATTGATGGAATTGATTTCATATCAGTATTTGAGAAAAACTTCTTGTATTGATTCTGATATAAACCCATTAGTTTTATCTTGAAAAGTAATTATTTGATTAAAAGTTTATATTAATTTTATAAAAGTAAATTTGCATATTTGAAATGGGAGAATTTGATAAATTGTATTTTAAGAAGTCTTAAAATAAATTTATCATCATTGATTTGTATTTGAGCATTTGAAAAACTAGGTAGATAGCATGTTATGCCAGAAAACAATGTGATTTATAATTCAAAAATTACATATATTGAAGTTAACATCCCCGATGGGATGCCGATGTGTTCTCCTTGGTCATTATTGAGGAGGATGTGTGTACACATATTTCCAAGAAAATTTTTTGAGTTTGAGGGAGTTATATATATTGGAAATATCATACCTTTTGGATTCTGACCTTGTTTCTCATTTTTTTATTTAAAATGTATATATTCTAATTTTTGAAAACATTTTTCCATGACTTATGTATTTATACAAATATTTTTCTATAAAATGTTTTTAATCAATTTTTTATATTATTTCCATCATTTTAAAGGTAAATCATGATTTTCTTGAAATATTATTTTGAAATTATATAAAAATTTATTTCAAGTTGAATGAATAATTTGTTTAATTAAATGTTGGAATCTTATTATAGAATCCCTGGTGAGAACCCATTGGGATTTTAGCTCACACGCTACCCATCTCTTTGGGTGTTTATAGATTATTTTTATCTGGGTTTGAGAAAGGGTATGGTTCCACTTAGTGGTAGTCGTTGTTGATCTTTGGGTTTTTAGAGTTGTATCCACTGGGACACGGTTTGTTCTTTCATTTTTTTGGTACATTGATGGTTTAGTTGTGGTTTTTTCAATGATTTCCAACTCAATACCTATGCATCAATGGTCCTTTGGTCGACACTAGATCCAATACTAGAAAGCAATGGCTACAATAGTTCCTCCCCCCCTCGGCGGGGATGGCCCTCTACTACCGCTTACTGGAGAACGACCATCACCATTTATTCCATTAACAAATCCAGATTTCATTCCTTCTTTCCTGTAGATATTTGTAAGTAAAAATTTCCATGAATTCTTCAACTGGTCCACATAACTGTCTATATCAACTTCATAATTAACTGATGCATTATCGCTACTCCATCAGACCGTGATTTCATACTTCAGGCACCACTGACTGTTAGTTGATTGCTTTGATCATCGGATTTTTGAATCATGGGGTCTGCAAGAGCGAGTGATGGTTGGGATGATTTATTATAGAAATATTATGATTCATTTTGCTTCTAAAGATAACATGATTTTTTATTTTATCACTCCTAGGATCTTTGATTGTTCATACTTCCTTCTCTTAAAATATTCATATGATTTTTATATGAAGCAAGAATCATTAATAGTGGATATTTGGGTATGATTTATAAAACATATGATCCCTTTTAAAAAAACATAGATCATTCATTTTATAAGAAATTTGTTATGTAATTATCTATTCGTGTATAGTAGGACTTGGGAAATATTAATCTAATCTCATTGAGGGTCTGTGGTGATGATGATGTCTCTAAAGCACCTATTGAATGATTATGGATTTCTGTGGTTGAGGAATTATAATTTAAGAATCCCATCATGTTCATATATTAGTATGAATTCTGTTATTCACATAAGAAAATAGAGAATCACATGGAGGTTTTTCTGTGTAGGGAGTTAAAGCATGTGGGTGCTAGTTTGGATGTGCCGGAAACACAAGACTCAGGGCTCCCTGTTTGATATAAGAAACTAGTGTATCACATTGGTGTAATTGAAGGAGGTGAAGGTTATGTGGTCACTGCTATTATGTTGGGATAAATAGTCAAATAGACGTAGGTAATGGGTCCATATTTTGAACCTAGTGTCCCTGGTGTTTTTAACCGACTAACGAGGGATATGGAACTCCCTTATGTTGTTATTTTTGTTCATTCAGATGATCAGGTTAGTGATATGGTGGAGGTTAATTTACATTCACAGAACATTGGAATTAATAATATTTAGGTTATTGAAGTTAATATAGAGTTGTATTGTGGCTTTTCCAACCCGAACACACAATCAGGCAGTGTTGGGGCCAAGGAATATGAGGGGATGATCCAGGATGATGTTGTTAGGAATGAAGAGATAGTGGCCCATTTGGATATGATCATGGAAGCTGTCCAACTGGAGTATGGTAGTAATTTTCAAGATATTGGGTGTCCTCCATGCTTTATCTTGGAGGATTCTAATATTCAACCATAGTTTATGTGGTGTGGCTCTGTGCTTCCTAGCAGATCAGAATTTCCTGAGTAGGAACCATTGAATGAGGAGTAGGACACTGATACATAGAATGTTTCGTCCAGGAGGAAATTCATAAAAATTATATGGTGGGTGATGGAGTTCTATTGAATTAATTTTATATTGGGTAGGAAGAGGCCACTATAGAACCCCCTAATAGGTCATCGAGTCCAATTCTCAAAGGGATATGGAAACCATCGAGCCAGAAAATTGCTTTGAGTGACTGCCTAACAATGATTTAGTTTTGGAGTCTGAGAAAGATATGATTAGGCCCTCCATGGATGGGTAGAAGACCCCCAAGAATAAAATTAGTGATGAATCTTCTAATGATAAAGTATAAGATAATCCTGAAGATGATAATATCATAATTCCAAGGAGAAGTAGAAGCCAAATATGCATACAAAAATAGAGAAAATACTAATCCTATTTTCCACCTCCAGTGGAGACATGATCTGCAAAGAAGTTGAAAGACAAGAAGACCCCCAAGGATTCTTATCAACATCAAATTATAGGTGATTTGGATGTTTACAATTTAAAACTTCTTATTATATTAGAAGAATAAGTGGGTGAACAAGTGCAGTCAGTTAATGCTATAGATGAAGAAGCTGCCAAAATGATGGGGAGGTATTTGAGGGTGACCCTCAATGGGGAGATGTATACATCGATCAACAAGAAGGAACTAATTCTTATTGGGGGGTTCAACAATAGGAAGATCAACCTTGATGATTATATTCAGTCCTGGGACAAGCTGGTGTTCCATTTTTAATATATCATATTGAATAAACTATAAACCGATGTTAACAATATATCTTATAAGTTATTTTCAGAGTCTAACTCAAGTAGGCTCTAACTATATTTTAATGGCTCTGTTATTACATTCTGTGGATGAATTTTGGGTTTATTACTTTTTCTATTAAAAGTGATTTCAAAATAAAATTTTAATTTTCAGTCCACTTCTCCCAATAGAGTTTTTCTTGTATTCATACATTCTTGTTTATCTTTATCGTATTGTGTTTGTGGAAAATTCATTCCAACATTCATATTATATAATACCAGGTGCTAGTTGTCAACCCATGGGGTTCATGAATTCCCGTATGTCTATGTTAGGACTGTCTTGGTTATCATGTTAGAAATGTATCTAGGTTGGTTCATGGAAATTAGAATATAACACACAAATATTATTTATGTGTTTCCATTGAAATAAAAATGATGTATTTGATTATTTTAATTACCCAAAACAATAATTTTAGAATAACAATGTCATTCAATTTAATTATTATTATTATTTAATGTTAAATTTATCACATATTAAAGAGATAGGTTGCTATAAATAGTATTATTGTATGTTAAAATATTTTTTAAGATTGTGGTAGGAAAAAATCTAGTCATATTCTTAAAAAAAATTTAAAAAAATTATTTTCATGGCGTTTTTCATGACTATTTTAAAATTTATTTAATTCACATATCTAAATTTAACTAAGGAAAAATTATCACATATTTTTAATATTCATTCCCAAATTTTTTAAATAGTCAAACTTTGTTTTTGGTCATTATGAATAATGACTATTATGTATTTGTCACCATGGTGATGTTAAATCGTTTAATTACAAAAACAAATAATTTTAAATAGATTAAAAAATCCATATTACTACTAAAAATTCAATATTTGATGATTTTATTTATAACATTTATAACCATTTTTCAATTATATATAAACATGGTCCCATTTTTCTTCAACAATGACCTAAATATTGTTTTAATTAATAACTACATACACAATTTTACTTTCTTGTTTTATATTTAAATTTAATATTCAAATAAGGATAACAATATGTTATGAATAAATATGATAGTTTATTTTGAACATAAAAAATTCATTTTTTCTATTTAAATTTATTTTCTTTTTATGGTGATGGTATTGTATCCTTAATCACATATAAAATGAAAATATTATTCTTGGTAATTTGGTAGAATGTCCATTTAAATTATTATAAAAAACATTAAACGTTATATTTATTGATGAATTATTGTCTCCCATAAATTTTATAGTTAATAATAATCTATAATTAGTGGATTATGTGTTTAGTTTTGAATTACATACCCATATCTATGTCTTTAATTCCAAAATACATGAATAGTTTTTAAAATGACTCCTATGGAATTTAAATGTTAAATAATATATTAGTAAATGATTTAAAAATGTAAAAATTTTAAAAGTAGACAACAAGGATTATATGTGGTCAAAAAATTCATCTATTTACCTATTGTTGTGCAATATATTTCTTAGAATTAAATTTACAACACTTTATTAAAGAAAATGTTGTTACTATGATTAAGGTTACAATTTTTAACAAAGGGGTTTAACTATAATATATCATTTATAATTCCACATAAAAAACCAAATATTATTGGATTAATTTATTTAAACATTAAGCAAAATTATCTTCATGATTTTTTCCACATGTTTCTTTAACAATTTGAAAATGTTTTTTTATTTAAATCATTTCAGTAATTCAAATTGTTTGGTTTCCATCACTATAAAATGTCACCACCGATCCTCTATTATAAATGTAACCATAAGCCACTTATCTTGAGAAAACCATAAAATAACCATTTATAAACATCCTTAACCAAGTTATATAGGTTATGGTATCCTAAAACCCCATCCCTAGTGACATTGATAAGCGATACAAAGGAGTTTCCTCACATTGCAGATAATCGTATTAATATTTATCTTTCATTTTACTTCTTCATTTACCTTGGTCTATTAGTTCATGACTGTTTAAATATAAAAAATCTATATATCTCATATATTATGATGTTATTATGTTTAATTCATAAAAATTTTCCAAATATATTCTATCAAATAGGAAATTAATTTATCGCTCACAGTTACATGTGAACTTCCACCTCTCCAATGTGATAGGATTTAGTGTCCAAAACCATCATTCATGGGTTGTAATTGTGTTTTATATAATGTTTATATATTTTATTAATTATATAATAATTATTTTTATAAAGGTAAATTAATATTTTTCTTTTTTTGCCAAACGAAAAGTTGAGTTATCACTCATGAATATGTCCAGAATACCATCACCACGAATTGATGTAATTCATTTTTCATTACCAATATATATAAATAGTTATAAAATTATAAATAATTATAAATATGATAATTACTAAATTATTAGAATTTTGAAGATGATGGAACCATGATCATTATATATTGACAGAAACTTCCAAGAAGAAACATTCATGAAAAATTGATCTATGACCACCTAGAAATGATGATTTTAATAACAAATTATTAAACAATTATCGTTGAAATGTGATAAGAATCATATATAATATTTTAATTATAAATAAATATCTTTAATATATGTATAACATATTAAAATAGTTTATATAGTATGTTATAGTGCATAAAAATCCTATCGAACTAGAGGTATGCGCTTTACATTACAATCTAATTTTTACCGAGACTCTTTATGATTAAATTTTTGATATTAAATTTATATGATATTTCTATTCCAAATAAGATTAATTTTACTCTCTTATTGTTATATATAATTTTTACATTTATTACATTTAATTTTATATCTTTGTTTAAAAATGATATTGGAATATTTTTTTAAGGAAAACAGGCATTGTTTTAATATTTGGTTATAAGTCATTATATTCCATGTATATAACATCTTAAAAATGTTTTTTAGAATGTTCTTAATTTTCATTTATGAATGTTTGAAGTCATTTTTACCCATATTTGAATTTTTATACATAAAATTAAAGTCAATCTAGTTAATATTTTCTATATGAGTTAATTATAAATTATTATAGAAGATGTGAAAGGAATCATTGTTTTAACATAAAAATTATGAACAAATTTGCCACTTTCATGACCAATGTATTATTTGATGACAAATTATTATCTATTTTTTCTATCTATTATGTTAATATTTTTTCCTAAATATTTTGGTAATTTATTTATTTTAAATATGTGAATTCAAAAAAAAATTGGTATTCTCGACATGTAATGATCCAATGATATTCCAAAAAATAATTTTTCATTTTATGATAACATAATTTTATGTTTCTTATGCTTTAGTAAGTATATTATTTTATGAAATAATATTTATTAATTCATAATATATTTAATGGTTATGATGATGATATATTGTTAAATCCCATTTTCTTTTCAGTCAGGTAATTTATGTTGGACTGATAAATGTTTTTATTACCTTGTGCAAATACATATGAATGTAATGTGAGTATGGAACAGTGGGAAAATTATATCTACTCAATTAATTGTGTGATTATTAATATTTTATGAGTTAAAAGGTTTCATTAGAGGTTATCACTTACATAAAAGAGGGTACAATGAAGGTTTTCAAAATAATAAAAGATTATACATGGTGGGTTATATATAGAGACCCTAGCCATTTACATAAATCATTACATGATTATAAACATAATTAACCATTAAATTACAAGCCAATGATCATAATGTCTATTTTTATGGAAGTTTAGGTACATAATTAAACATCATGAAACCAAAATAAAAATATATTTTATTTAATCTCTTTAATGAGCTCCTAACATCCATTGAGATCATACATTTCTATAGGATAACTTGTGGAATACATGACAAAAGGGATGAGCTATAATTCCTTGTAAGGAAAAAAGAATAGTAATAAAAAATTTAACATTGGTTAGAAATAATAACATGATGGAATAAAAGTAAGGAATCTTGAGTTAAAATAATGAATAATAACATGTATAACATTGGAACATATAATCATGGAATTATAGGAATGTGGAAATGATATATAACATGACATAAACATTAATCAAGACTAACTTCCAAGACTATATAACATGGTGGACAAAGTACCATAAAGGAATAAGGTTCACTCTCTATCCCAACATGACATATCATGAGACTACAAATTACCCAATGAATTAGAGTTTTATATGTGTGCACCCATTTTGACATCATCATGAATAAGTGTGCAATAATAAGAATAAACAAAAGAATTACCCACAGAAAGAGATGGGTATCATAACCCTGTCAAAATGTATAAAAAATGAGAATATCATAAATTTTTCCATGAAATAATTGATATAAAACATAAATGGAAATTCATAAGTGAAAATAGGAATGTATCATGATAATTGACGTCCCATTTAAGTGAAACATGTAAAAAAAGAAATGAACTGTGATATTTTTTCACGATAGAATGAGTGATTTCAGAAAAAAAAAATGGTGGCTTAAAAAGGATTATGGAGTGAAATTTTATGTGGGTAAGAAATCATGAATTTTCCTTGAATCACACTTTCTTATAGAGAAGAATTGAAAAGGGACCCTTTCTAAAACACGTATTACCCCATAAAAGAGGATGATAATATTTGGAAACATTATTATGGAACATATACATAGAGTTTAAAATAATTATATTAAAATAAATATGCATTACATCAAGATATAAGAAGATTAAGAGTAACTCGAAGGTAAAATGGATGTTCATAAAGAATCTCTTACCTTATGTATGAAATGGTTATTCAGTTGATCTTAATATACTAGATAATAAAATTAAATCCATTAATTATTTAGTTACAATCATTTTATACAAGTGATTAATTTAGTATAATTTTATTGTGTTTATTTATTTCATATTTTATAAGTTATATTGTTCAATTTAATTATTCAGGAGAGCTCGTTTTCTTAGTTTCCATGATCGGTTTGCTTGGATAAGAGTATAGAAGCTCATATAAAATGGAAATAGAAATATAGAATTAAAGTTATAAGTTATTAATATTACTCTATAAGGTTAAATATTTATATAATTCTTTTTTTTATTTTGAGTGAGGATGAATTATTAGATAAGATGTTATTGATAAACATTTGGAACATTTTGGGTGGTTTTTCACTCACAACGAATTTTATTGATTTTATTATTAAAAATCATGTGTCTATAATGATTACATAACATTATGTAGTATGTAATAAATATATTATAATTTTTTAACAATAAAAATGGTTTTATTAACATTTTTCAATGCTTCAGTGGAAGATGAAAATTTTCTGTCCTTGAAGGCGATAAATTAACACCTCATGAATAAAGTTTTCATTTTTAGAATAAAAGGGCGAGGAGCTGGGTTTAATGATATATTTTTATATAATAATAATATAATTATATTATATGTGAGGTAATGTACTTATCATTCCATTTGGATGAGGTAAGGTGAGGAGAAAATAAGAAAATAACATAAAAATAAATTAAAAGAAATGGAAAGAGGAATTAACATCTTGAATTTTTCCTCCTTGGAAACCTACTAATGGAAAATGTTTTTTATCTTTTGATGAGACCAAGAGCTATTGGATGTAGGGGAGGATATTTTTAATATTATTGGTTATAACATGGAAAAGTCTCAAATATTGTAAGGTGTGAGGATAAGATATTGGGAGGTGTGTTATTTATAGTGGAGGAGAGGGGTGTTTTCTCGTTATTTTATCCAGTAGTTTATTTTTTGGTTCAAGATAAGGAATAGTTTTAGAATTATAACAAAAAATAATAAAATAAATAATATTAGTTCAATACCATTGTTCATATATTAGTAATGAGTAAATTAATAGTATATTTAAACAATAATGTATATATTGCATAAATTACCATATTTCACTATTCACCAAAAAATCAATTGTTTCAGAAAAATCCAAAAAATTAACCCAAATTTTTTTTTGATGTGCATAATTTAAAATTGGACTCTATATTATGAAAATAATTTTATAAATATGATAAATTTATTTTTTAATTAAAATCATCATTTACATGAAAAATACAGATTTTAAAATTATAACACTTTGAAAAAATAATTAGCCAGAAGGACCGATCCAAGAAAGCTTGGACCACAAAATTTATTAATAAAATAAAAGTGCAGAGACATGAGAACGGAAGAGTGAGAGATTACATGTCAAAATATTCATAGTCACTACCCCCATACCCGATCGTGTCATCAGCATCAGCTGATTCCCATTCTGATTGAGTCTCGTATTGTTTAAGAAGCTTCTTATAAAACATCCGTTTGTCCAGTTTCTCCTTCGATAGATTCTCGATCTCCTTCTTGGAATATTCCCTAGTGGTCACGGTCCTCGGAACTGTAGATTAGTCCTTCCTTGGTTTCCTTGATACAGGGGCAGATCTGACACCCTCATTGTCAGAGCCTCTTTTCTGATTGTACTATATGAAATAATAATAATAATAATGGAATTTCCATTGATAAAATTTTGGGTCATTTCATTCTCCCCGATTATGAAATTTCACCCTAAAAATTTAATTCTATATACTACAGGGAAAATATATGAGGATACTTCTCGTTCATCGATTCCTCTGGTTCCTATGTTTCCACTTCATACTTATGGTTCCACTATGGTACTTTGAATAGGTATGTGGTCGTGTTGCGTAGAAAATTATCTCTATGGTACAAGATATTCAAAGTTTTCTCCTCATAGGAGAGATCATTCCCCAAATATAACACCACTAATTTTAGAACTTTTTATGGCTATGGTATGTACTTTCTCAAGAGGGATACATGGAATATGTCATGTACATTAGACATGTTAGGTGGATGAGATAGTCGGTAGGACACAAATCCAACATTATCAAGGATATAAAAGGGGTCGATGTACTTAAGACATAGTTTTCCGTTCTTCCCAAATATCAGTATCCTCTTTCATGTAGATATGCAGAGGAATACCATGTCTCCAGCCTTAATCATATGGCCCCATTGACCATTGTCTGCATAACTGTATTGTTGAATCTGGGATTCCATGATATGCAACTGAATGGTTTTAAATTTTTTTATCATTTCCTAGACCATTTCAGGTCCTAGAAGCATACATTAACTAACTCCATCCCATCATGCTATAGTTATGCATATTTTCCCATAAAGGGATTCATATGTAGCCATTTGCATGCCCTCGTGGAAATTGTTATTGTTTGAGAATTAGACCAGTGGAATATGTTGGTCCCATACTCTCTTGAATTCCATATAACATACTCTCAAAATGTCATTCATTTTTTGAATAGTTTTTTTAGATTTTCTTTCAGTTTGAGGATGATAGGTCGTACTGAAGTCTAGCTCAGTCCTTAGATAATTTTGGATCCTTTTCCGAAACATTCATGTGAATCTCATATTTTTAATGGATATAAAAGATTGTGGTACTCCTTGCCGCCTTACCGCTTCATTTATCTATATCCGTGCAAGCTTATCCAGAGATAATTTCTCTAGAATTGAGATAAAGTTATCTGTATTTGTAAAATGATCCACAATAACCCATATTTCATTTTTCATCTGGCTGTCTATGGAAGTCATGTGACAAAGTCCATGGTAATTTTTCAGATTTCCATGTTGGTATGGGTAATGGTTGCATCAAACCTTTATAAGTTTGTATTTCAATGTTCAATTGCTGACATACCAAGAACATTGATATATATTCAATGATCTCTTTATTCATATTGTCCAACCAATAGTTCTTTTATAGATCTCAATACATCTCTATGCTCCCTGTGTGAATAAATAAGGTTGAGTTATATGCATCATTTAGAATATCATTATTTATCGATGGATTATATGTAACATATAATCACGACCCAAACCTCAGGACCTCTTCCTAGTCCATTTTGAACTCTAAATATATCCATTTTCTCATGGATCTTACCTTCTTCTAAATTTACACCTCATTCCTTTGATTATCCTTTATTTTCTTCATAAGGGATGGTTGAGAAATCATTTGAGAAAGGAATGATGGTGTTCGTTCCTCAAAAATTCCCATGTATATATTTTTTTGGTCTATAAAGATTGGATCCTTCTCAATTCTCATCACTGATAAAGATGAAGGATCCTTTCTACTTAGAGCATTAAGTACTTTATTTTCCTTACCAAGATGGTAGTAGATTGAACAGTTATAATCATTGATGATCTCTCACCATTTTCATTGGAACATATTAAGATCCTTCTATTTGAATATATATTTTAGTCTCTTGTGATCAATATATATTTGAAAATTCTCCCAATTGAGATAATGCCTCCGTATTTTCAATGCAAATATCACAACTCCCAATTTCAGATCATGCATGGGATACTTTTGATCATGAATTCTCAAAAAAATTGAGGCATATGATATCACTTTATCATTATTCTATTTGTACACATCTTAGTACAATCGTTGAAGAATATTTTTACACCACAAATAGTCCCACACTTTTTGGAAGTGTGAGTATTGGTGCAGTGATAAGCCACTTCTTCAACTCTTTGAAGTAGTCCTCAAATTCATTGGTCCAGAAAAAAATTAATCCTTTATAATTTAGCTTGGTTATTGTGTATGAAAATCATGATAAGATCATCATAAATCATTGGTAATACCCAGCTATACAAAGGAAGATATGGATCTCTATTATAGATGTTTTCCTGATCCACTCTTCGATTTCCTTTATCTTGGAAGGGCGCATAGATATCCCATTTATGGTTATAACATGCCCCGATAATGATATTTCCTCCATCTAAAAATCACAATTACTATAATTTTCATGTATTTGATCCCTTGTCAATGTATTCAACATATTATTTAAATTATCCTCATGTTCCTCCTTTCCCTTGTATTATATCAGAATATCATTGACAATGACTACCACAAACATGTCGAGGTAGCCTATAAATACTCTATTAATTAAATCCATGAGAATTGTTGGAGTATTAGTTAGTTTTAATAGAATAACAATGAATTCAAAGTATCCAAACATCATTCAAAATGTAGTCTTGCGAATATATTCCTTCCTCACCTTTAATTGGTTATATCCCAACCGATGGTCCACCTTAGAAAAATAACTGGGCCCACGTAGCTGATCGAGAAAGTCATATATACATAGAATGGGACACTTGTTCTGTATCATGATTTTATTATGCTGATTATAATCAATGTATTGGTGTGTTGATTGATCCTTTTTCTTAATAAAGTGGTTAGGTTCACCCCATAGTGAAGCACTCAGGCGTATAAAACCCTCACCTATATTATCCTCTAACCACTTCATTAGTTCTTCTAGCTCAACAATGTCCATTGTATAAGGTGTCTTTGATATAATTAGATATCTAGGAATAAGTTCAATTGAATATTCAAACTCTCTAGTAGAAGGAAAACCAAGAAACTCTTTGGGGAACACATCAGTGTAGTCCCTCATAATGGTCTTATCATCGATGAAGATTCTCTCCTTTGTCTAAATAATTTTTTCTAAATACGATTACTCATATGGAAATAATATCCACACTTAAGGTAATGATTTTTAAGGAGATTCATCCTCTTCCTTACACTTTTAAATAATTAGAGTATGTTTCGGGATGTGAGGAGTGATCTCTCTTTCTTAACAGTTGATATTGAATTTATATAAATATCATGAATACTTTCCCAAAATAGAATCAAACTACACAAAAGGATGTAAGACAAGGTTTTCATGGAATTTTACTCCACAAACATTAACTGTGGAAGAGTTATATAATTTGTATGTAATAATTTCCCCATTTTTGGTTCTCAAAAATAATCCAACCTACATATTTTTAGATGGCGATTGAATATTTCTACTAAAATTTCATGATATGAACGAATGTATAGAACTTGAATCGAATAGTACATTCAATATTCCTAAATTAAAAACCAGTATATTTGACACCACATCATTATTAGGCTCTACCTCATAAGTAGTGATAACATATTCTTTTCTTTGTTTCCTTTGAAGTTCTTCGTGTTGATTGAATCCAATAACCGTTGTGTTAGGAAACTGTTTTGCGTAATGCACATGCTCTTTGAAGCTAAAACTCAACACTATATGCTGAGTGTTGATATGATCTTTCATTCATTATTCTTAATTAGTGGGATTATTCATAAAAATTTAGAATTTATTATCCATATCCCATATCTTCCATATTTGAAGTATCACTTGGTTCCCTTTAAGCACTTTCTGGGATGCTTCTTCCCGAACATAGGAAATATGGGATATAGGGTCTTATTTACATCATGGGATTTATCACCCATATTAAACTCTTTTTTCCGCATTTTTCCACTGTCCCATGAGACCACTGAGAGTCCCCAAACTCTATTTCAATATTAAGGTCACAACAAAAAATTATCTTCATAGTTTTGAAAGTCTCAAATTTCCAATGATTTTCATAGACTCAGCTTTAGTCCACTAAAGAAGTGATCTAACTTTCTTGTGGTGTTCATGAAAATTCCATAGGTCTATCTGTCAAGCCTTGTGGAGTTTTATTCATACATCCTGATAGACTGTACTTTATTTTGCATCATTTTTTGAACTCCCATTCTGTATTAATATTGAGGATTCATGGAAAATATGTATTGAAAAATATTTTCATGAAATCATCCCATTCCATGGAATCAATATAATCATGGGAATTTGTGTTCTTGATCAGATCCCACCATTTATCAGCTTCCCCATCGAAATGATAAAATTATAGAACACATTTTTATTATTCTAAGAAATAGATGAGAAAGAATATCTTATCATCATATTTGGCATATCATTAAGGAAATTATCACATTTTCAATCACATAGATTATTGACATGAGTTATTCTATTTCTATCCATTAACAAATAAAAATAAATGGAAATTATGTACTTCAATACATAGCTAATAATCATATGAAAGGTAAATTTAAAACATAAATGGATAAACATATAGAGAAAAGTATATCCTAACATGTGATTCCCTATGTTTCTATCTAGGTTATCCATGATCTATTTCCTAACATATATTTTTTTCAAAATGTTTTTTTTTCTATTAATAATTGTTCATAAGGAGCTTATGAATTTACAAAATCATATCCCTTGGTAGTGTCAAACCATGTAATAAGTACGGTTTGTTGTTGTGTACCAACTTTCCCCAAGCCTGGCCCAAATCACCTTTTCAAAATTTTTACTACTTAGTATATCTATAAAACAATATATTCCACTTGTAGTATCCAACATGGATGTATTTTCTTGATAATCCACTTACTCAATACTAACCAAAATTTAACGAATTTTTTATCAAATTTATTCTTATCCCTTTGTTTTTTTCTAGAGTTATCTAATCCTAATCCCAAAAATAGGTAGAATTTTCTTATGATACCAACTATATTGACCCTACCCTTTTAAAAAAATTAATACAATATTTTAAGTATAATTAACCCTAAAATTTATATCCAAGGATCATAAAGTCTAATAAATTTTGATGATTATGTACATAATTAAAAATAATTAAACAAAAATAAAAACATCTTTTATTTAATATCACTAAAGATTTCTGAAATTGCATTGATGAAATATATCTTTATATTATAACATGGTAAATAAATGATAAAAGGTATGAGATAAAAATCCCAGTATGGAAATAAACAAAGGAATAAAATAGGGATAATGGGTTAGAAGGCATAACATGGTGAAATAAAAGGCACATAACATGAATAAATTGAAAAAAGAATAATATGTATAACATGGGAACATATAATCATGGAATAAAATGAATGATGCAAAAACATATAATATGACATAAAAATAAATCAAGGCTAACTACAAAGACTGTATAACATGGTGGAAAAAGTCCCATAAAGAAATCAGGTTCTCTCCCTATCCCAACATGATGTCTCATGAGACTAAAAATTACACAATGCATTGAATAACTATTTCATGACACCCATAAAAACATGTTTATTAATATTTGTGCCACATTATGAATAAACAAAAGGGTTACCCGTGGAAATAAATTGGCATCATAATCATGTAAGGATTAATAATGGATCATAATCATGGTGGAAATAAATGGTCATCATAATCATGGTGGAAATAATGGATTTCAAACATACATGTATATTAATAAGGGAGAATTATCACGGATGATGATAATTTATATCCATTTTAAGTGGAAACATGTAAAAGGTGTGTTTAATAAACTATAGAAATGAAATATCAGTGCAGTTTAAGAAAATATTAAATTGTATTTAAAGTGGAAGAGGAATATTTAATTTCATAAAAATAGAAATGAACAAAGATAGTTTTTTATGATAAAATTAGAGATTTCATAAAAATAATGGTGGATTAAAATGGATTATGTATTTCACATTGAAGTGAGTAAGAAATCCTGGGTTTCTCTTCAATTGGGCCTACTTATCTGGAAGAACTAAAAAGGGAACATTTCTAAACACTTATTACTCCATTAAAGATGGATGATACGATATTAATATATGATTTTGGAATATATACAGATAATCTAGAATAATTATATCAAAATAATTAATCATTAGAATTGGGTAAATACAGAGAAATAGTCACTTGAAGGAGGTTCATAAAGAATCCCTTACCTTATGTTTGAAACAGTTCTGAACATGATCTTAATATCATGGATAATCAAAGTAAATCCATTCATTAAATAATTAATAAAAAATTTACATGTTATTAATTTATTATAATTTTATTAATTCATTTATGTATTTTTTATGAGTTATAATGTTCAATTTCATTGTTCATGAGTTCTCATTTTCATAGTTTCCATGATTGATTCTCTTGTATAAGAGTATGGAAGTTCATTTAAAATAGAAATAGAAATATTGAAATATAGAATTTATATTATAAGTTATTAATTAATTTATAAATGGTTAAATGGTTATATTATTCATTTGTCTATTTTAGTTTAGAATGAATTATTAGATAAGATGTTAGTGACAAACGTTTGGATTATTTTGGGTGTTTTTTTCTCATAAGGAACTTGTTTTGTTTTATTTTTAACAACATTTGTGAATAATGATTCTAGAAAATTACATAGTATTTAATAAATATATTATAATTTTTTTAACCATAAAAATCATTTTTTGAATATACTTTAATTCATTAATAGAAAATGAAAACGTTTCGTTTTGCATGTGGTAAATTAACACCTCACGAAGGATGTTTTCATTTTTAGAATAAAAGGGAGGGGTGAGGGGTTTAATGATGGATTATTACATTAGAATAATATAATTCTAGAATATTTCATATAATTTATTTATCATACAATTTGTATGAGTTTAGGTGAGGAGAGAATAAGAAAAGAACATGATAAGAAATTAAATGAAAAGTAAAGAGGAATTTACCACTTGAATTTCCCATCCTTGGAAACCTCCATAGGGAAAAGGTTCGGATCTATTAATGAGAAAAAGATCACCTATACATGTGGGATTGGCATGGGAAGATCATTGGTCTGAATTTGGATATATATCAAATATTTTAATTTGTAAGATGAATAGGTAGTGAGGGTTGGTATTTATAGTGGGGGAGAGGGGTGTTTTCTCATTATTTTAATCATTAGTTTATTATATTGGATCAAGACTATATGTTGTTTGAGAATTATTACCAAATATAATTAAATAATTAAGGTAAGATCTAGAATATGGTTCTTACATTATAAATAACTCATGTAATTATATATTTCACTTATAATGTATATATATTGTAAATTACCGTATTTTACTATTCACCAAAAAATCTACTAATCTAAAAATATCCAAAAAAATAACCCTAAATTTTTTTCAATCTGTATAGTTCAAAAAAGAATCTATTTTATGAAAATAAGTTTCTACATACAGGAAATTTAATTTTTAATTAAAATAATAATTTACACTAAAAATACATATTTTATAATTATAACTGATTTTATAACACTTTAAATAATTGATTAAGGTATCATAAAAGTATCTTAAATTCATAAGACTGAAAAAATTAATTTATGAATACATTTTATGAAAATAAAATTTCTTTTAAATTATTAAATTATTCATAAAATTGTATGTTTAAATTTATTAATTATAAAACTACCAACACTTAATTAATAATTTTTAAAACATTAATTTACTTATACAATGATATAATTATATCACATTTTTATTGAAAAGATGTATAAATTTCATTCATACATGGGTGAGGATACTATTCTATTTTTCTGTTTACTATTCATAAGTGTCACGTTACTTTTCGAAGTTCAAGTTACTATTATATTGGTATATGTTCCTTAACTTCTATAAATACCACTTATTTAATTAAATCATCATTTATAACGTTTTTAATGTGTTATTATTATTATTTAATATGATTATAATATATGATATAATTATAAGAAGGGAATTTCCATTGATAAAATATTGGGTCTTTACATTATCCAATTCTCAAAGTATGTACATTGGTGGTTAGTCAAAGTATAACATGAGATGAATATCTTTGTGGGTAGATATAAAATATGATTTCTATGATTAGGAATTTGTCACAACTTATGACACTATTTTATGACTTGATCTTATTCCAATGTTATACACTCATGGATCATTTTATTTGATTTTTTTATGATTCATGTATTATGAATTGTTATTCCATGAGCCTTGATTTTATTTTTGAATCACTGGTTATGATTTTAAATTGTTAAAATTATTTTTTCATATCCTTAAATTCATGTTTTGATTAAATTATCATCAATAACTCCCTTGATTACTCTCACATTGTATCTAATCTCACCCTTTATTGTGTTAACTTTTCCATAGGATATGAAAAATGCATTTAGCATGATATGTATTAGAAGGTACATAGTATGCACGAGATTAATGGAAAATGATGCAATTGTTTTATGTACATTTGTTTATGTATCACAGTTTCTAAAAACATAAAACCTTTATAGTTTTGGAATGGATATTAATGATACATAATAAATATTCATATAATAATGTTCAAAATTTAAGTACAAAATGCTTGGGTAAACTAAAAAACCATCACTCCATTAAGTCTAAGAAGAAACTACATGAACCATCCACAAATCAACATATATTTCCTCCTCAAAAGTACATTCCCATGGAATTGTATATTCGAGATCAGGAAAAGTCACTATGAGAACATTAAATCAATATGATGTACTTGGAGTGTTCTCAGAATGATCACAATATTCTTATTATGAAACTCTTTATTATACAATTATAATGTAATGTCATCAATGAATACAATGGAAAAAAGACCACATAAGGTTGAAAAACATGTTTCATGAACCATTGAGCTCCACTAAACTGGTCAAAAAATCAAAAAACCTTTGTAGTGGATACATAATTTTCACTAAAATCAGAATATATTTTTAGTAATCCCCACGTAGTTGAATGATTATATCAATAGTCATAGAGAATAATACCCATGAAATAAAATGAGAATTTATTAAATGAATAAAACCCTTCTCCTTTAAGAAATCAAAATGAATCTTATGATCTATCAACTTAGCTAGTGTAGTGAATTTTTGTGGAATCAATATATTTTAAACTCCATGAGTTAGTTTAATTTCAAACTCAATTCCTCTATATGTAGGGATTACTAACATACCATATATAAATTCAACTTGAAAATGATCCACCACTATAGGAAATATGGTCAGAACCATCCATAGATCCTCTATGAGAATCGTACCCATCACATGTAATGTTATTTCCATAGTCATGATATAGTATTTTCTTAGTCTTCCTACCTCTATGGTCACTCCACTGTATTACAATACTGAAAATCCTTTGGGAGGATAAATACATCTTCCTCTAATAGAAGTCTTTGACAACTTGAATACGTCCTAACTAATCCTTTCCAAAAACAACATCGAAACTAGTTATCTGTAGAATCCTAAAATAAAATATAATTTCATAGGATTAAAAATTTATATGAAATTTTGGAGTTAATGAATAAACTCTTCCTCATTTCTAAGTGGAATATAAAGATAAACTAAAATGGTGGATAAATACACTGGAAGCTCAAACATAGTGTTAAATAGTGTAGAAATAAATGAGTGTGTTGACTATGTGTCAAATAAAGTAATAAAGAGAATCAATATTACAAAAACATACCTATAATTATTAATGGACCCTGCCCAATATCATCTGAAACTAGACACAATTGATACCACCATCAAACCATGGATCTACGAACCTACCAACACACAAAATAGATCACTAGAGGAACTAATCCCTATTGTAAAAGTATATGTTTCTACTAATAATTCTATCCTTCTCAAAGAATATAAATAATAGATGTATCCCTTTTATCAATATGGGTTTCTCCTTAAATAAATCACAAATCCCACATCTACCATGAACCTCTTAACATACTTGATTTGGAGATCCTTGAACAAAATCCATAGAAATGTCCCATCCAACTACATGAATGACACACTTTCAACTAGGTAGTTCATGTTATGTAGTAATGTTCATGTTTCCCACAATGGAAGAAAAAGGTATACGTCCATACTTAAGCAAGATGATGTAAAATCCTACCCTTCCCTAACTACATATCATTTCCCTTGTGTGTCTCCTCTGATATCCTCTTCCTATAACTAGAAAAATATGACACAAATTTGCTTGAAAATAAACTATTGAATGATGGTGGGAACAGCATTTCACTATATTTTTCACTATCCTTTTGAATAGTATAATCATATTAATGGAATTCAATTTTTTTAGGTCAATAGTTTGAACCTAATTCCTTACATATAGATAAAGGAACATATGAAACTTCTGTTCTTTTCAAAACAAAATTATAATCAATAGTTGATAAAAAAATAATTAGGTACACAAAACACATCTCATAGATTTATTATAATATTATATTATAGAAGATATATATAAACTCTTAATCTATATCCAACCATAGTTCCTCAGGAATGAATTCGTCAAAAAACGATCCTTGAAAGCATCCCATGTCAGACTACTATATCTCATTTCCTATTCCATCACGTCCAACCATCTCTTAACCGGTATATGTGACATGAATAGTTCCAAGATATCCAAAATATAGATATCTATATCAATAAGGTCAAATATATCCTCAATGATCTATATCCAGTCTTCCATATCATATAGGAAAAAATTCTAAACAATTATAGAGAATTTTGTAGCTGGAAATCAAGAGAAACTTCACCTATTGTTGTCCCTCTTTAATTAGATTATAAATATTCCAATAACAAAATACTTAATACACAAATATTAGGTGTGATTGTGTCTTGAAAACGAAGAGTAGAATTTGGGGAATGCTTAGCCTAATGAACCTTAATGTCTAGAGGTACGACAACAATACTACCTTCTTCAAACACATTCCCTCCCTAGTCCTTCATTTCCCAGATGGAATGTTAAGAGGAATAAATTTTTATAAAACCAAAACAGATACAATAAAACACTCTTAGAGCCAACGAGCATGTACCCTAGTGGTTCAGGCTATTGCTTGGTAGCCAAAAGACACAGGATCAAATCCTGGTAGGGGAGAATTCCCGAGTTACTGTAGTAAGGTACTGTAGCAGCACTAGTGTAGTACTGTATCAGCACTGTAGCAGTAATGTAGCAGCAGAGAACTGTAGCAGCGGTAGCACTGTAGCTGTAGAGGGACTATAGCAGGGAATTGTAGTGGTGGTGGTACTATAGCAGGTACTGTAGCTGCGCGGGTACTGTAACAGTACTGTTCACTGAGGGGTCCTTTGGGAAAAAATGGGCTTTCTAGCCCAGTATGCAGGCCACTTGGCCTTGGGCCTTTGGGCTATGTAATGGGTCACCCTCTACCATGTCTAAAGATGTATTTTATTTAATAATAAATAGAGGCTTTGGCCCCAAAATTTAAATAAAAATAAAACACTCTTAGAAGTTCAAATATTAAAAATAATTTAGTTATTAATAGTCACACACACACACACAAAACAACACATAGAAACACACACTTGAGATACCCATAATCATTAAGAAAAAATATCATAGAACCTACCCATGGCCAATTCCATCATCATAGTAGCTATATATTAGTCAAAACAAAGAAGAAACATACAAAAAATAGCAAGCATTCTTGGGTTATGTTAATTAACTATCACCATTTATAAATTTGGAAAATCATTAAAAATACATTGAATAAAAAATATTTAATTAAAAGAAGAAAATAAAAAGGAATCAGGTGTATGATTTTTGAACCTATGTTACCATAAATAATTAATGATCTAAATCACATACACTAATCAATGAAGAGAATATACCAAAAAAAAACATAAAAACCTCTAACAACAATAAAAAACCATAAAAAACAGAACAAGTAAAATAAAACACTTCCCCTATAACCCAAATGTACACTATATGATAATTTTTCAAGAACATGTTTAGCTTCCATACCTAATCCACATCCAACTATTTCCATTCTACCTAGCCCAAAATAATATATCATAAGAAAAAGAAAAAAATTTCAAAATATTTTCGCAACTCCAAAAATTGAATCATCCAATCTTATTTGACGTGCCACATGAATTGATGCACACCTCCTAATATGGTAGATGATCCCAACATGTTAAGGGGGACCAAATAGTATATGTGTTGTCTATACCACAACTATAAAATGATTTTATGAGTCAAAATAATCATTAATTAAATTATTAAAGTGAAATAAAAATAAAATCAAATAATATTGTAATAATTAGAAGTAATATCATAATAATAACATTATTTAAAAGGATATATAATATCTAGGGTGATATAGAGTAAAAGGGATCCACACATGTTTTGGAATAATACATTGTAATAAAAAATAAAAAATCCAATAAGTATAATTGCTACTAAATGTCTCAGTGAATGTCGTGATATTGTCTCTTTACTAGTCCACCAGCACCAAATAAATAGTTAGTCACATGGAATTTAACCATGGATGGATCTATGATCATGAGTACATAACCTAAATAAATATTTACATGTAGGGTGGGGATAAAACTATATAGGGAACCATCGTTCAGTCCTTATCCATTATGGAAAAAGTGTATACCAAAGGATGAATTAATTGAAAAATAATTGAAGAATAAATACAAAACTTGTACGGTCATCAGGCATTGACCCAGTCACCAAGAACCATTGAACTAACTACTTAATCTCAATACCAAGTGTATAGAATATCAGAGCCACAATAATAATCCACAATAGACATCCAGCTTCTATCTGATAGGCTAAGATCTCATCAACACCCCAACCCATCTTGAAGAATCTAGTGAGGTAGAACCAACACACCAACAAATCCCTAGGATACTAAGGGGGGATTTAATCACACTAACTTAACCTAAGGTTTCTATGGAGGTCATATCATACACATTGAATCATCTTTAGTTTTCTAGGGAGGGTATCTCATATATATGATGACCCATCTGGATTATTCAAGGGAGGTCCATTAATCATATTACCTGAAGAAATTATAAAAATTTATATAATAATTTTGAAAAATGGAAAAATCACCAAAGAACATATATAATCTACACAAGTCATGCTAGTAAAAAAATCTCAAACAACTACCATGATGTCACTATACCTGGGAAGACATCCCTACACCACTAAATAAACAACGGGGAATTAAAACTAAAGTTGACCAATAACCCATCAATCCCCATATAAGGTTTATAATATATCTTGAAGGAACTAATTTATCAATTTAATACTAATGATTGAAGTATCACTAGGTCATAAAGAACAATCATACAAAATAAATAAAAAAACTAGTCAAGTGTCAAAAATGTAAAGGGAATTCCAAAAATAGGTGCAATAAAGACAAAACACTAAAGATTACCACTAGAAAAAAATTCTAGAACATAGAATCCCTAAAATTAGTAACAAAATTAGAAATAAATGTTGAAAGAAACGGGTAAAATGTAAAATTGAATAAAATAATATATTTATTTGTAGAGTTGAAATATATTTACCACGAGTGAACCACCTAGTTGTATGATGTAAAATCAATGATGGGGGAAGAAGAGGGGGAAAATACTTCAAGAAGAACACCTAATGGGTGGAAAAATGATTAAGTGGTTGGGGTATGTGATGGGGTGTGTTAACTAGTGTTATAAATAGAGGATAATTATGTAACATTTTCACAAACTACCCTACAATCTAATCAGGACATGAAAATACTATTACTGACATGTATCACATCAGACAAAAACCCAAGGGTTTTTTTCCGAATAATTCACGGTGCGAATGATACCTTCATTCCGAGAATGATTCCTAATGTCACACATGAAGGTTCAACTGAATGATCCCAAACACACCCCTGAGCTATCTAAAAAATTCTAAATTTCCAAAATAGCGGGAAAATACAAGATTTTGGGTAAAATTTAATATTAACCAACAATAAACATGAGATGTATCATAGTTTACTTTTAATCTTGTGAAATATAAAACCATATCCAATTCATTGGAGAGATATATTATTTTATTACCACCTTTATAATAATGGAAAACCATACATATGTGTGCCACATACACATGCAAACATTAACAAATCAATTATAAAAAAAATATCGGATATGAAGGACTTATGATTCATGAAAATTTACATAATACAAATATAAATTATCATGATGGATAAATTATATGATTTACTTAATATATATATCAAGTAAAAGATGAGAAACATTAAAGGATAAAAATATACATAAAAACACATTATAAGCATAATAATGAAATGGTTTAAAAAAATACAATTATTATATCAATTTTTACACCTCTTATTATAGAGGTAAATACATTTGTAAGAAAAATATTTATTAAATAATGATAAATAAAATTATAATTATGTTGGATAATTATGATTATTTTCAATGGAATCATTATAATGGGTATCAAGGAATACTGGGGTGGTGGAGAAGGAGACCATGTAAAAAACATATAAATGATATATTTAATAAATTTCGAAAATAATGGAACCATAAATAGAAACTGACCATAAGAAATAATATCATTTGGGAATAGTAATTCTATAAAATAATTTAAAATGCACGGACATGAAGGTGAAATAATACTGATAAAAAATAATAGATATGATAATATCTACATAGAAGAATTGTTTATATTTTATTGTGAATCAAAGGTATGTGACATTTTTAAGAGCATTGTAAATGAAAAAATAACCATAGTGGAATAAAATAAATGGGGTTTTATGGATAATTTATAAATAATTTCTAAAAAAATTAAATATATACATAGATAATAAAAATTTCAATGTGTGATTAGAAAAGACACATATACTTCATACTTATGTGTGGTAAAACATGCCAAAAAAATATTAAAAATTAAATTAAATTTATTATTATTATTTACAATAAACGTAAACATATTTAGTTTATATAATACCTAATATTTATACTTCTTTATAACCCACATATTAATCATTTGTCTTTAAAATTAATATCAAAGAGTGAAAAATTCTATTTTTATACTTTCATTAGATTTGTGGTTCTAGTACATACTCTTGGATTGTAGAATCATTACATTCCAAAATGTTTTTTAATTTTTTATACTTTTCAATGTATTTCTATATTACCATGTTAATTTCATGTAATATATTGTATAAGTTCACAAATAAAACTTAAAAAATATATTTTCCAAAAATATTGATTCAGTAAATGAATTGAATTTATTGGTCAATATATATTTTTGTATTACCATTAATGAAGTTAAAAAATCTTATATTAATATATTTTATGACATGTTACCAAAATTAATGTTTTCTTAGTCATTCATCATGGAACAATTATTACTTTGTTCAAATAGGTGGTAAAACTTACCAAAGGAAGAACATGTTATGAAAACTCTATGAATATGAACATGTTGTTATATAGTTACAATATAACATTTAAAAAATCATTATGAATTTAGAAATTACTTATTAATGTCATAAATATTTATTAAAAGTAGTTAACTGAAGAAGTTAAAGTAGAATGAAAATTTATAGGATAAAAAAAATTTCTAATACATGAGTCATATCTTATATAACCTCAAGTAGATGAGAAATTTGGGACACCCTATTGTAATGGGAGGTTCCAAAATGTGGGGTATTTTTCATTGAAGGAAAAATTTAGGTTGGTATTAATGAATAAAACTAAGGAAAGGTGTAGGTAGATATTGAGATTTTGGGGGTCCTTTTATAGGTTTTTTAGTAGAACCTTAATCAAATATCATTCTATAATGAGTTGTGTTCTCATTTTACATAGAAATGGGATCAAATTATATTAAATAATCTATATGGGTCAATAATATCCACATACAAAGAATTTATAGACATTTTATTTCATTTCTTATACCATTATATGTTAGTATAAATTTTTAACTCATTTTGTTTTATGATGACTCCAAATTTTGAAAGAATTTTATCTAATTCAATATAAATATATATATATATAATAAGATTTTATATATTAAATAATGATATAATATATACTTTTTAAAAAGATTCATAGAAAAATTAATTTTTAAATGATATGTGTTCTTAGTCTTATTTTATATCCATTGTTAATTAAATGATTATTTATATATTAGATTATATATTGAAATGTTACAAATATTTATAAATATACGTTAAATTTGATCAATATAATTTATTAAAAACTACACACCACATATAAAAAAATGTTATAGTTCATAATATCCCATTTTATAATTAAATTATTTTAATCTAATCCCCTTGAAATAAATTATTTATCATCTAACCAAAAAATATTTAAATACATTGTAATTATAGTCTTTATTTTTATTTTATAAACACATGAAGGTGTTCATTATTAAATAATTTTAATAGTAATACATAAGTGATAAAAATACACATTTTAATAATAAAATATTTTATTAAATATTTTTATTCTATTTTAGATTTTTTTATTTATGAATTAGATTTTTTTATTTAAATTTACAAAAATTGAATGTACCAATTGCATTAATGTATATCCAATGTCCATATATCCAATTTTCATATATCTAACTCCATTTATCCCGACGAACATATTTCCAATGACCATATATATAACAATCATTTTAAATTCACATATATATATATATATATCGTTACATAAATATCTAAAATCATCCTTCAAATTCACAAATTTCTTTTTGTGATGTTTTTCATATTTCTAACATGTAGTATTATTTTTATAGAAATAGTTGGATTTATTATCTTCATAAAAGATCAAAATGATGATAATTTCATCCTTATAGTGGTTTTATTTACTTGTTGTGCAATTAAATTAATAAAGATAACAATTATATTTTATTTATGTATCTCAAAATGTATTTTATATTATTTTATAATATTATATCATACATAAATAATGAAATTTTTATTTGAATCAGTGTTGTCCGTTCCCATTCTATCAGACACATATGATTTGTTTAATGAAAACTAAATATGAAAATCATTGGGTATTATATTCTTCAAATCTTATCACCCTTGAAATTTCATAACCCTAATTAAAAAATAAAAGTATTTTCATTATTAAAACATCGAGTTCCCCTAATAATTCGTTAAATTTACGATTACTCTTGAGAACATTCACTAGGTGAGTGGTCTTTTTTTAATATGTTATATTTATGACCAATGATTTATATCAAATATTATACATAAGGGATAACAGGTCCCAATGGTACCACCTAAGAGTTTAGTACATATAAATAGTCTGCTATGTATATCGTCAAAATTTTTAATCAAAACACATTATGAAGTTAGTATAGGAATAGTTGAAGTGAATGAAAAGAGTGTATAATACACACATGATTGAGGATTTGAAATGGGAAAATGCTTATAAGGCTCAATATTACCTTCTTCTTGAATATCATAACAATCTTTGATGGTGATATTAAATGGAATACCTCATCTCTAACATTGATATCTAAATTACATGAAAAATTATCATTTAATATAAGTTGTTAACTTTTTGTGGATCTAATTTCTCACAGAATGTATTGATAATTCTAAAACATTTACATAGGAAGGAGTTATCCTAGAAGCTTTCACTATCATAGATAATCCAATCTTTATAGAGTTATTTATGTTTTCCTATATATATCATTATATTTTTCCATTTTAATAAAATATTTAATACTATTATTGAATGTTAAATCTACTAGAGAATGTTGTTGATACCAATATACTCTGAAATATATCAACTAGGAACATAATATATCATAAAATTTTAAATGGTCCCTTAAAATTGACCAAAATTTAGGGGATTATATGATGTTTTAAAAAGTAGTACTATTTCAAATTCTTGTTGAATACTTCTCCATAACAATGAGGTAAAACTACGATTTTGTTAATATATAATTTTCATATGTACTCTTTACTGAATTACAATATCCATTATATATATCTCGTCAGGTTGATCAATAGATATATCTTCAAAAATAGTAATCAAACTCACTTTTCTGTGGATATATAATGCTACCCAAATATTGGATCTTTTCTAAGTACAAATACCTTTATAGTTGATTGAACATGTTGTTAGTATAGGGTATAAAATACTTGTTCATGATCATGATATTTTTAGGTTCCTAAAATTCAATATAGAGATAAATCAATCATTCTATCCTCTTGAAAGAGTAACTAGTTCATCCCATGGTGATTCTAATGGGTATAAAAACTACTAAATATATTCCCTCATTGGTTTATTTTAAATTCATCAAATTCAATTAAGAAAATTCTCTTAGGGGTCTTTCATGATAGAATAAAAACACGTGTAAGTTCAACTGAAAACAAGACCTCAGAACTTGGGTTAATACTAGAAAAATATTTGGTAAATACACCTTCATATTCTCATTAAATAAAAATATATTCCATACTGACATCCCCCTACAATATGATATATAAAGTCCACATAATTATGTGATCAGAACCAGATAATTAATATAATTCCCATAAGGAGATTGTAGTCAGGCTTTCATTGGTAGAATATCATAGGATGAATTTTTATATGAAGTGTAATGTCCATATACCATTAATTAATATAGGATCTATGTAGAGAGATCCAATCCTTTTTAAAAATCACATTAAATTCGAAAAAAGGTATAATAATATGACTTGAAAGAAGAAAATTCTCATAAATATAAAATAGAGTGGATTTTGAGAATTGGTTTTATTAATTATAAACATATATGTTTTCATGAATAATTTTATATCAAATAATTTTTTATATAAATCATTAGTCTTATATACCTTTTCTTGATATGAAGGAATTCATATAACTAGTATAAAACAATATTTTTTTCAATATTGAGTTTACCTATCACAAATATAATAAAATGAATTTGTATTAAATCACTTACTAAAACCAAAATTTTAATGGTGAGTATTAAATAATTATAAATAGAGTAAAAAATAGTATGATAGTGAAAATCATCCTAAATTGCACTTAATTATGACACCTTTATTTCAAACTATAATATGATAGGTTCATACTATGACACTGTTTAATAATCCTATAAATATTTAAATGTATCCTATGATACTAATGATTTACCCTCTTTATATCAATAAACTAATCCTTTGTAATAAATAAACTGTACTATGATATCAAGGGTGGGGACCTAACCAAAATATACATAAATATTACATCATTTTAGATGGATTTTCTTCATATCTCTCAATAAATTACGACATAGAAACTATAGGGTTTGTGTTTTTACTGATTAAATACATCACTATCTTATTTGACAACAATTATTCAAAATCACACCCTAAAAATTGTAAAATGTGATAACCATATAAAAATAACATACACAACACTAAGGATTTGAAATATAAGTAATGGTTGAGCTTAACTAATCATTAAGTTGAACTATAATCCAATGAGAGGTGAAATGGTAAAGAGTCATGTAAACCCACAAAATTAATATAGAAATATAAAAAGAATATTATTTTAGAGTTAATGTGTATAAAATATCATTAATAAAGATTTTAGATATCAATAATAATTTTTTCCAAGTCTAATTAAAAATAAAATCTTGAACTCTAACTTTGACATGTTCTTATGTGATGTAGTTTAATTTATAGAAACATCAATTATATTATTCAAAATTATTATAATATTTTTCCCATTTATTTTAAATTATTAAATTATTTTATAATTCTTTATTATCCAGATTTTATTTTTTTTCAAATTAATATGGTGTTAAATATTCCATTCTAATATGGGCGATTCATTTTATTGGTTCCAGTCCTTTCCCATTGATAATTGAATAATCACCTCCAAACAGTTAATGTAGTTTATTACATGTGTTATGCATAGTTCCATATTCACCTATTAATTTCATGGATCTTATGATTCTATTTTATAAAGGATTATTAAAAATCTACATTTTGGTGATTACTTAAATAAAAAAATAATTGAATTTATTGGTGAATATAATTTGGAATATTACTACAAAAAATTATTAAAACATCATAAATTAGTCAATAATAAAACATATCAATCTTATTTATGATTTATTATACATATATTTTGTAGTTGTTATTAATTCATTAAAATATGTTAAAAAATAATACAGTAAAAAAAATATCATAATAAATTAATGATAATGAACATGTTATTATATAATAATGACATCTATTGTAAAAATATTTTACTATATAAATAAATATTAATGATGAAAATTTTATTTAATAATATTTGGATAAATAAGTTAATGATGAATAATTATTTAGAGGGATGTAGTCACAATAATTAATTTAATTATATATTAGATAGCCACTTGGAAATGAAGGAATAAGGGTTCCTTATTAGGAGAAAAGGTTCAAAAATGCTAGAGAATACTGTTATGAAAAGTATTTTTATATTTAATCTATAGGGGAAAATGATTTATAATTTTTTAGTGGAGAGAGTATGGGTCCATGTATAGATTAGTGTGAGTGGAATTCTCTTAAATAATTATTCATTAATATGCAAAGTTTTCATTTTTCATGAAAATTTGATACAGAGTCGAAAAAAGAGATATAGACCATTAATCCCATCATCATACCAATTTAAATATAATTTTATAAATAATAAATTCCATTATTCCTTAATAAAACATTTTTTATATAATTATACCGTTACTATGGTAAATTGAATTTTTCCTCAATAACATATTTTTTTTCTTAGAATAAATTATACTAACCACCATACCTAATTTCCACATGATTATTCAAAAAATTTAATCGATATAATCATAAAATCCTTTTAAATATTATAAATTTATCTTTTAAAATAATATATATATATATATATATTGATATTATTAAAAAATGAAATTTTTTATTTTATGTTTCGTAATGTTGAAGCATATGAATTTAAAAAGTAATTTTGTTTCAATATTGTATTTTATACATTGATACATTGAATTTTATTAGATTCATCCTTTAAATATTCTCAATATAATTTAACAAGATAAACTACACAACACATTGAAAAAATAATTCTTTGAAAAATACTCATTTCCAGCATTAAATAGATTTAATGAAATTACATTAGAACTAATTGTTTGTCTTCTAAAAATTAAATTTTTGAAATACTAATATATTATATTAATTCATTTAATTTTATAAACCATGAAAATAATTATTTTAAAAATAATAGAAAATATATATAAATAATAATAATCCATAATTTATTAATAATATATTTTTAAATTATTTTTATTATAGTACAGAATTATTTATTACATATGAAATATAATTTTCATATTTCTACTAGATATTTAAAACAATCAATGTACCTATTTGATATATGAATATAAACTGACCATATATCAAATGAATACATATATCAATAGCCATATATCCAATGACTATAAGTTTCACAACCAAATTTCCAATGACCATAAATATGACGATCATATTATATTCCTATACAGAACTATTCTATATTTATTATTGGATTTATTCTTTCTATATTAATAATTAGTTATTTGATCTTCATGGGAGATCATGATTATGATAAATTTAAACATGTATTAATTTTATTTACTAATTTTATAATTATTTTCTTAAAATTTTATTACTAATTTTCATTTATTTCTATTACAATGTATTATATTTATTTTTGATATTCTCTGACAATGAAATAATGAATTGGTTATTTAGTACATTGTTGCATGTATTCGAATTTATTGAACATAAAAATTTATTTAATGAGGGATATATATTGAAATCATGCAGACTTATAGTATCCACCTAATAAAAAATGATAAATTGATAAGAGAGTATTCTAAAAGAACCACTCTATTATACCAATTTTGAGGCCCTTGGTGAGAGTGTACCACCATTAAGGGGGAGGGGTGAATCGGTGGCCACCGAATCACTAATCATGAATAATATTTTCAATGGTAGTAAGTTCAACGGATCATAAACGGAACAATGATGTGACATTATAGAGAGAGATATAAGACACACATGACCAACGTGTATTTAAATAGTTTAAAATCTACTATTATTGAGTATCTACTATTTGGTGTCTAGTGGTTACAATACCACTAAAAATGTTAATATCTAATTATCAAATAAAATATGTAATGGATGCAATAATAAAACCTTGAACACAGGGTATAATAATGATATATAAAATCATCAACATGTTGATTAATAATACAAAACCTCATAGTGTTACACTGTTGTTTTGATCAAATTTGAAACACTATTCTTCTCCTAATTCTTATAAAAATACTATTTGTAACACTATATATGATATATCATTCATTATATCAATTATTTGTAATTACTATCATTCTGGGAATAACCTCATATTTATAGACCTTGAACTTGTCAGAGCATAAGAATCCCTATAGGGGTGTGATTTTCATTTCCCACATTATTTTTTATACTAGATTTTTATTTATTAAAATAAAATTTAAATTAATTCTTATAATGTGATCATATTAATTATGGATTTACCTTCATATATCCTCTATAAAATCCATTCTTATATTTTTCATTACCTGGCATCATTACTGCCTAAAATCTGAAGTTGTGGTATAGAATCTAGTGTGTGGCATTATAATTTTAATACTCTACTAAAACCAATTATAAAGTAATGAGAGGTACTCATGTTGTGATTTCCAATAAATCATCTAATATTCATTCAATTGCATCATATTCTCTATAATAAGATTCTAATTTATCCATTATTTTATTGTCAATAAATATAACATGAATCCACTTTAAATATTTCATGAATGGATTTCATCTAGAAAAAGGTCATAGTATGTCACAATTATAAAATTTGACTAAACACCGCATCATAGGAAGAGATATTGTTTTTAATTTTTTTCAAAAAAATAGTTTCAAGATCAAATATATATTGGGCATGTATTTATTAATATAAACTAGAACCTCACCCATTTAAGTTTATTTCATGGGACCACATGAACACTTTTTCGGCATGTCTGATGATTTGTTAGTTTCCTTACAATTTATATTGTATACTAGGAACCGTAAATTATATTTTAATGAAACCATCGATAAAAAAAATAACAGTGTATTCTAATTATATAAAATTATAGGGTAAATTAATTGAATAATTTGTTCTAGGATCTCATAGAAAACATGCATGGTTAAATATTTTATTAAAGAAAAAATTTAATGTGCTGATTAATGTTTGATCAACCTAAAGAAAATCCATGATGGTTATACTTTATCACATCAAATGGAAGGATTTAAATATAATAACATATGTATTGTAAAAAATATATTTATAATGTTAAATATTATATAATATGATGTCTACATAGGTTCATTCAGAAATAAAAAACGTTTCTTCAGCTATCATCGAGGATTGTGTGATTTGTGTTGAAATTCTTATCCAAAACTCCCAATGGGAAAAACACAGGGAAATTACTATATTATCTATGTTCATATGATATTTTTATTTTATATCATGGAGAAAAATTACATGGAAATGGACATTTTTATGTGACTTTAATTTAACAACATGAATATCATAAACAACATCATTTAAACGATGATGAAGGAGTGGGGATCGATGTGTGAAACATCACAGGAATTGGTTCCTCACAAGATGATCATGTGAGATTTAGCGTGACATAAAATTTTACACCCTATAGGTCATAGGTTTTCTTTAATTCAATATTGGTTTACCTATTGATTGGATAAATATGTTTTTAAGTGATGAGGCGTTCAAATCTTTTGATATTGTGAAAAACTAGGTGAGTAGATTAAGTGAAAAATTAGTACAAATCATGTGGTAATAGTTGGACATGTAAATGATGATATCCAATAAAATATTCCTTCTTTGTCCATGGTTGGAAAATTATTATATCTTCACATAGAAATTGTGTGCAAGTTTGGGGGTTTTTTTAGATTTTCTACACATCTTGAGCACAATTTTCCAAAACCGTTCAACTCCTCCCATATAAGTGTGACCTATTTTTTAAAATAGAAGGAGAAAATATGTGGTTCATTAAATATTTGTTAAAAAATCTAACGTAACAATGTTCCCTAATCTGAACCACAAATATTTTTTGATTTACACCCTTTACCATAATATTTTTTATATCAATGTCCTAACCCGACCCACTAGGTCCCGCCTGGATGGTTGTAAGATAAGTGTGATCAGTGAAATCCCACCTTTAATTGTCTAGGGGATGAAATCTAGATGCATGATTTCATATCAAACAGATGGGAGACCTTAGAATAATGTACCTCAATACAAGAACACACACCCTTGTTTATTCATAAGTTTTATTATAAAGACAATAATATGCATCTAGAGAGTAAACATGCATGCAAAACCCATTAGGAAAACAATAGAGTACAATAATATATAATAGATAAATACACACCCAAGAATAAACATGGTAAAAAATTTCATGAAATGGAATAGGTTAAAAATACTAGAGTGATCTATCATGTTAACTCTTATGATGACCACCATACACAGTTAGTTCCATGAACCACTATGCACCACTGAATCTAGGTATGTCAATATCACCGAAAATATATCTTTTATATATAAATGAGAAAAAATGTGAGGGAAACTTCCATGTGGTAGTGAATATATACATACCCAATAGTATCCCCAAAATCAGCAAACACAATTCATCAAGAGAGAGTGATCAACTCGACACCATTATGGTATGCCAATCATAATGAGAGACTAGATCAAGAAAATAACAAATAGATGATCAATATAAACACAAGGGATCTAGAATAGGTATATCCATCTCCACAACCTAGTAAATAATGATGATTCTACTTATATAACCATATGTAACATCTGAATCCTAGCACTACACATAACCTTACAAGAAACAGAGGTACCCACACTTAGCCTTCGGGATCCTCATCCCAGGGGGTTTACATACACTAGCATCCACTCAATCAAGATAAATTACTCCATGGGCCATATAAAACCAATGTAACACATCCAATGTATAATTACCATTAGGCAATCCATGAATAAGATCTACCTATAACTCCATAGATAGTGATTCTTATATTAGGGAACTCACCCTTAGCCTATAAGGGATTCCATATCCCAATATATAACACTAAAGATCTCAATACATAGATAGGGGATCATTCACATGGCTCAAGGGTGGATAAAAAAGAATTAACTAGAATAACAAGATATATAGAGGATCATAAACTGTGTATGTTGGTCTCATATATTCCTCAAACCCTATATCTCAAAGTAGAATAAATGATAAAGGATCACAACCTAAGTCTCAAAAGGGATACCCAAACTCCATTCAAACTAATCCCATAGATGGGATCACAACTGACACTAAAGATGTTATTCATTAACAAAAACCCCTAGGAGATTATTTGGGGAATGTACCAAACTAAAAATGTATTGTTGATCAATAAATAAAATGAACCGCTTGGATCACCTTCTGTCATATCTATAATTCCCATATAGAGGAAACCATCATGATCTAGATGAAAAAAAACAGAGGATAGGTTACTCATGGTCCTCAATCTAATTATGGAAGATGGAGAAATGTGATAATGAAGTCTCTAAGGGGAGTACACAAAATGTCATCCAAGGAAACATAGCGTGTCTCATGAGTATGAGCCCCATCCATAACACCTATAGAAAATAGGTGTAAAAAATACAAGTAAATGGCATGTACAATGATCCACAAGGTGATTGGAATCACCTATATACCTAGTAATTCCCTCACTAGCACATTGCTTATATAAAGACGATGACCTAAATAGTGTTATAATGAAATACATGGTGTGTTGTTCCAAGACTATCCCAATCCCATGAACATTGGCCAACAACCTTGTATAGTATCCCATGTATGTGGAATTAGTTATGTCCTCTGGTCTATGTGCACCCAAGGTATGGAAGAATACTGCTACATGACTATTTCCCCATACATGTCATATAATCCCATGTAAATGGAAACATGTAAATGTCCCAATACCTGGCATATACCCCCATTACATGATGTATAGTGTAAAAATATCATTCTTTCATAAATGGTAAGAACACATAGAATGTGATCTTGAAATATCCAAAATGTGATCACAATTTATGAACAATAAATAACTTCACAACTCTTAAAACCCCCATTATCCCCAATTACTCTAAACTTACCCCCTTGGGATGCTTAACAGTATGTAAAGTGATTTAAAACCAATAATAACATATATGAGGATCAGGAAATAAAACTCACTACATGGCATGCCTCATGGTGAATCAATAATTATTTGTGTCCAAATCTATGACTCGAAGCCACAACACCATTATCTGAACTTGGTCTCCATTATGTATGAAGTCTATTGGAACATCCTTTCCCCCTCAGATTATGCTTCATGTAAGGGAGAGGGCCTCTCCCTTTCCAATTTTCATGGTAACCCAAACATAGTGGGGAGGTATAAGGGTTAATATAATTAATTAAATAAAATATTATTATTTATCACTTACCATAATGGTCTTATAGTGACCCAAGCCTTTTACAAAAATAATTACATTATTTGAAACATAATTAACAACGAAATTACAATCTAGGGATTGTAAAGTCTAGTGTATATGGAAGATTATGCACGTTAATGAAACTAAAATAAAAATATATTTTATTTAATCTCAATAATGAGATATCAACTTCCATTGAGCTCAAACATCTGCATAGGATATCCTCGGGAATAAATGATAGGAGAGATGAGAGAAAAATCCCATTAAGGAAATAAGCATAGCAATACAACATGGCACATGTGTTTGAATAAATAGCATGATGGAATAAAAGGAATGAAACCTGAATAAACCTAAGGAATAATAACCTATAAAACATGGTAAAATATATTAATATCATCATAAGAATGTGAAAAAATATATAACATCACAAAAATATGATTCAATGCTAACATCCAAGACTATATAACATGGTAAACAAATTATCATAAAGAAATAAAGTACTCTCTATATCCCAACATGGTGTCTCGTGAGGCTAAACATTACCTAATTAATTGGAGTGCTATCTTGGCACACCCATCATAACATGTTCATGAATATATGTGCCACATGAATAATAAACATAAGGTTTACACTTGAAAAGAAATGGGTATCATAAGCATGTTACAAGGCATATAAAAGATCATATCATAAAATTTTAATTGACATAATGGATTAAAAACATACATGGAATATCATAATGAAAAACGGCATGAATCATGATAATTGATGTCCAATTTAATTTGAAGCATGTAAAAGGAGTGTTTTAGAAACTTTATAAATGAACCATTTTGTGTGGTTTAAGAAATTATTTAAAGAGAATTTAAAGAGGAAAATGAATATTTGTTTTCATAAAACATGTAATTAATGAATAGAGTTTTTCATGATAAAATGAGTAATTTATGAAAAATTATTGTTGATTAAAATGGATTATGGAGTGCACATGGATGTGGGTAAGGAATTGGCAAGATAACTTGAATAACGCTTGCTTATCAGGAATAATTGAAAAGGGAACCTTTATAAAACATGTATTACCCTGTCTAAGAGGAATAATATGTTCTCGATAAATGTGTTTGGAACATGTAAATAAAATTTAGAATAATTATATATAAATAAAGAAGCATTACATTGGGGTAAAAAGAGAGAAACTATAACTCGAAGGAAAAATGGAGGTTCTGGTAGAATCGATTATCTTAATGTATTGGATAATAAAATTAAATCCATTATTTAACTAATTAATTACATTTTATAGATTTAATTTATTCATTATAATTTTATTTTGTTCATTTATGGACATTTTTATGAGTTATATTGTTCAATTTCATTGTTCCAGAGTGCTCGTTTAATAGTTTTAATGATCAGTTCGCTTGTATAAGAGTATGAAAATTCATGTAAAATGGAAATGGAAATACAGAATTTAAGTTATAAGTTATTAATGAGCATAAAGGATGTCAAATAGTTATATAAGTCATTTGGTTATTTTTAGTGAGGATGAATCTTTAGATAATATGTTAGTGATAATCATTTGGATTATTTTGGGCAGTTTTCACTCACAACGAACATATTTGGTTTTATTATTTAAAATTATTTATATATAATGATTCCATTACATTAAAATGGTTGTAATACAGATATTATAATATTTATCCATAAATTAGGTTTTACAACTATACTTGAATGTGTTATTGGAAAATGAAATTTCGTCATCCTTGAAGGTGAAAAATTAACACATCACGAATGATGTTTTCATTTTTAGAATAAAAGGGGGAGGATATGGGTTTAAGGATTAATTATTACATTATGAAAATAGAATTATAGTGTAGGTGAGGTACTTTAGTTATCATATCATTTGTATGAGAGGAGGTGAGTAGAGAATAAGAAAATAACTTGAAAAGAAATTAAAAGAAAAAGAAAGAGGAATTTACTCTTGAATTTATCATCATTGGAAACTTCCTTAGGAAAAATATTTTGTTCATTTTATGAGAAACATAGATCCTAGATGTGATAGAGGGTATTGGGAAGTGTATTGGGTAGAATTGGGATATGTCTCGAAGGTTGGAATGTGTGAGGAGAAGAGGTGTTGAGGGGTGCTATTTATAGTAAAGGAGAGGGGTGTTTTCTGGTTATTTTATACATCATTTAATTATTTTAGAAAATACTATGAATAGTTTGATAATGATCTCAAAATATTATTAAATAATTAATTTATGTTCATGTTTTTGTTTTTTACATCATCTATGAACAATGTAATAGTTTATTTAACTAATATTCTATATAAACCATAAACTAACATATTTTACTATTCATCCACAAATCAATTATTTTAGAAAAATACCAAAAATTATACTTAACCATTTTTCAATGTGTATAATTTCAAACGGAACTCCATTTTGTTTAAATAATTTTCCAAATATGATAAATTTATTTTTTAATTAGAATAATAATTTACAAGAAAAAATACAAATTTTAAAATTATAATCGGTTTTGTAACACTTTGAAAAATTATTTATTGTCTCATAAATATTTTTATTTATGAATAAATTATTCGGGAATGTATTTTATTTTAAAACATTATATGAATTATAAAATTTAAAATAAAGACATATGTATTATAAAAAGAGAAAAACATAATTAATAATATCTAAAATATTTCTTTACTTATACTATGAAAAAATTATATAATATTTTCATTTTAAAGATGGATAAATTTTATTTATACTTTCTTGGTTGAGGTTACTCTTCTTTTAAATAGTTTACTATTTATATGGGACTCATTACTATTTCAAAGTTCAAATTACTATTCCATTGGTATAGGTTCCTTAACTTCTATAAATACATCTTATTTTATTCAATATTCATTTATAATGTTTTTATTGTGTTGTTAATGTGATTTTTTATGATGGTACTATATCAAATAACTATAAGAATGGAATTTCCATTGATCAAATTATAGGTCATTATAGGTCTCCCTACAAAAAATTCTCAATGTTGACCAACATTGAGTCCCTCATATGGTAAAACTCACAATCGGAATTGAGTGTTCATCACACATTTCTAATATGAGACTCCATTAAGGTGTTATACCATTATTTCCAAAAACTATGCTTGTATGATAAAATATTTTTAATATTTTTAATATTTCCACACCAAGTCTCTTCGGTCCTCTTAATTCCACTTCATCTACACACCCAAATTCATAAAAATATCTAGAAATAGTTCAAATTTTTACAAGATAAAAATAGTTCCATTATACTCAGACCACCTTAGATATTTTCATAATGAAAATAAAAAGGTTAATCGCAAGTGGCGATACTGATCATTCAAATGGTTCTCTCAATCTCTAGATATCTTAAAATGGTTTTCCAGTAGATCCCATTAGAAACAAATTCAAATGAACGTTTTTATCATGTCATGACTAAAACAACTACATGTCCCTTGAAAAAGGAAACTCCACACTTAACATACAAATCATTCGAGTAGATGTCATGTAATGAGGCATTCCCATAGGTCCTTAGTCCTAATATTTTGAATTCATAAAGTACCTGGTCTCACTATCGTTTTAGGGTCAAGAGGTTTTACATATTTTGATCCCATCATAGTTACTAGAAAAAGTGATTATAATCCCCAGATATATCCTCATATCGAGAAAAAATCATTGTAATCATCAACATGGTGAGATCTCTTGGATCAAAGGCTCTCCTCATAATACTTTAATGTCCACCATATCCAGTCCTTAATGTACTCTTGATGTCTCTTTCCATTCCTCATATTCAATTGGATGAACTACACCATCTACAACCATCATAAGGACCAACTATAGGACCATAAAAACTATCCACCACTAGCTAAAACTAGTATAGTGGGGATATATAGGGTCTCCTATGCATGGAACAATATGATACTAATATATTGATGGAGAGGTACCTAACTTGATAAGAAAACTCAACTGAATATAGGAGATCGTCCTAGACATGTCCCAAAATTAATATCTTATACCAAATCATGTTCTCTAAAACCTAAATGGACCTCTTTACCTAGAAATTGAAATATTCTAGAATTGTATTTCTCAACAAAAATTTTGTCCCATAGCCTGCAACATCCTCCCCATAATTGTTATGTGAAGCAATCATCAAGAACTAAAATGATCATCAAGGGAATTCAATGATTTTAGACTCAATTATTCACAAATAGGAATCTCAAATTACTCACTAATATATTATTTTGTATGGTGAAAAACTTGGCCAACTTATTAAGCTAGTGGATGACAACTCGGAAAAAATCATGACATATTGCCTGTTGTGGAAGTATTGTCCTGAAAAATGCAATCCTGACCCCATTTTAACTACCATATGGTCACCTCATCCTCAACCTACTAATTGCTGTGACATCAAGATTCAAACTCAACACCAAAAAAATCCTTTTCCACTAAACATAATTCTAAATGATTGTAGTACGACCACCTCTTTATTAGGTGTACAACAATGGGATAGAAACATCCACAAAACCTCATCCCATTGTATGATCGATGTCATCATCCATCCGTAGATGGATACAATACTCCCACATTAATCAACTCCATCAAGAAAGTCCCCAGTAGATGTGATATTTGAAAAAAATACCTCCTAGATTTTCCACCCAAACTTGCTGATGAATTGGAGAGACAATAACTATTGACTAAAGATATTTGAATCTATCATCATCCTGAATGGAAAAATGCTATGAGTTTAAATGATCTATTACCTCACTCAAACATAGAAAATGGAAACTTTACTGTGATCAACATGTGCCTTCGACACACACCCAGGAGGCCCTCAGGTGAGTAACACCTCAACTATAATCAGGAATAAATTCAATCTTAGGTCTAATAAGATGTAACCTAAGAGGTAGACCTTTTGGATCTAGAACTTCCTATACAAAATCATCACTTATATATTGTACACCCATTGAATGTCTAGAACTATACATTAATGTATTGAATGTTCTACATCTTATGATGAGTATACAAGGAGTCCTACATAGAGGAATACTAAGAACTGGCCCAATTAGGACCAGGAGATCTAGTACATAATTCCCGAAAACATAGATGGGGTTTTCAATGGACAAAGTGGTATCGCAATAAACAAAATAAAACATTATAATCTTTATAAATGAACTATCAGTACATCAATCTTAGGAACCAGTGGATGGTAATAGCATGAGCAAAGGTTAAACTCTGAGAACCTCCTTTCCCCTAACCACTAGGTGAAGAATTCATCAATTCTTGTGGCTTTATACTCCTCCAAGACACTAACCTTCATTATGAAATGTTAATAAATACGAAACCCCATGCTCTTATTTTTCTCATTAGTGAACCACACATGGTCACCTTGGTGAATGGACTAGGTCTGACATTGCCCATCCTCTATTAAAACCTCAAAATATACCGTTATCTAACATAACTATACATAAGACATCTCATATATTAGTGCATATATTGGGGAATTCCCGATGTGACATTCTAAAAAAAATCAATGGGACAAAATCGAAGAAAAATTTAAAATTGGATGTCCTTATACTCCTCCACCATTATAGAATAAAAATTCTAATTACATCTGCTGCTCTAAGGGTCATATACCCCAATGGTAAAATTGCCTATATACACCCACACATGATATCATCCTGCTATTACATGGATTTAGTGTTACCAAGGGAAACCCCCTTTTACTATCATATACACACTATAGTCCTCACAATTTATAGTTATTTGGGCATGAATAGTAGGAAACTAATCAATATCCATAAAAAATCATAATGCCTCACTACTGTGTATGGAATGATTCAATACGTGGCTCTATCTCCTCTCGAAGTATGGTCACACTATTGATAGAATTGTTTTATCCACAATAATCTCTATAGGTGACTATGAATTGAAGGATCATGCTAAAAAGGATCTAATATCACTATTGGAACATAGAAAAAGGATGAATTCATGAACTAGTTTTACATATTTTTACTAAATATAAAGTTAAGGGAATAGAATACACATGTCATACCTTGAAACCCACATTATTCCATTAATTTATAAGTCCATACTATGTGAATATATCCGTCCCTCAATTGAGTAATTCCCTATATATAGGACCTGATCTAAACACTTAGCACATCAATCATCACCACCCAAAATATTTATCAACACCCTACATCACCTTGGGAAAAGTCTCACTATAGGATCTAATAACAAGAGGGGTCCTAACCATGAATGAAATTTGCACCACAGACTAAATCCATTCCTCCGCCACCTAAAACTGGAGGTTTGGATCTCTATAAAACCTGGGTGATCTCCATCAATAAAATTCATGAAGTGCACATAGTATAAAAGCACCATATTTTGACACTACATAAACCAAATACTATTCAAAAAATAAGAATTACTATGAGTGAAACCATCTAGTAAATTTGGGTATTAATGATAGAAAACCATAAACAAATCCTTATTCCAATTCCCTACTGTCTAAGGTATACCCTCACAATGAAACCTTAGTTTTCTTTTTCACATGAAGTCAAATAACATGATAAACATTCACAAATTTTCCAACTTTTCTATTGGATCTATTGGAACACATCATGAAATTGGTCAAAAAACATTCCAAACCACTATATTTAGATATATGAATTTACCAATATGTGTATAATTAGTATATGACTACCTAGATGAAACACTTCATTATTGGATCCGTAAACTATGACCTCATCACTAACTAGTCATCATCATGACATTATCTCAAAATACGTGCAAGCTATCATCATGAATACATCATGAAAGTATTCATAACGTACCACAGTGAAGATAATATTTGGTGATATAACTAAATAAGGACCATAAAAACGCCCAATACATTTTGAGTCAAATACTATTGGTTCCCTAAAAATAATGTCTATGTACGATAAGTCAACAAGTTGGTAGTCAGAGTCCTGGAGAAAGGATAAATCACCCACCATTCCAACACTGGGTTCCCACGAAGGAAATTGAAACACAAGAAATTTGAACTCCATTTCTATTCAATACCCCCCAAAAAGTTCACATCAGGTATAACAATTCACACCGACCCAATTAATGACCTCGCTCTGATACCACTATTTTATGACACGAACTACTAGTTCATGCATGGCCACAAGTAAGAAGATTGTGAGCGCCCTATGCTAGCCTTATATAGGCTAGAAAATGGAATCCAACAATGAGTAGGAATATCAAACACAAGGGAGACCTTAGCATAATGTACATGTATGAAAACAAAAACACATCCACATCCATGTAAATGTGTAGATACAAATATAAAATTAAATATATAGAGGGTAAAATTCATGAAAAAACATACATAGAAACATCAGAGTAAAATAATATATAGGGGGGGGGGGGAATTGATCTCAACAAGAAAAATTGTCCCAACCTGTCAAGAAATGGAATAGAGAAAAAATACTACAGATTATGTCGATACAATTTTATAGGATGACCACCATGCATTTTCAACACCATGAACAAATTTGAAACCTTAAAATAAGGTCCTATAAAATAACCAATGACATACATATCATCTAGATAAGAAATAATAATTAATAAAATATCCAATGTAGGGGAGAGTATATATATACCAAATAGGAACCCAAAAAACACAAAAAAAGCATCCAAAGGGAGTGTTCAGCTCTACACCATGAAGGTCTATAAATCAAAAAAAGATACTAGAGAATAACAATTACATCGATATTATCAATAGAAACCATTGTGATAATGAAAGGATATATCCATCCCTATAACCCAAATATGAATGAAGATTCAACCAACTAATACAAATGACTATGTATGATTCCCAGTTACAAGTTCAGCCTTATACGATACATAGGGGTATGCTCCTCACTTCTATGGTCCATAGTTGAGGGGGATTACTTGCACTGAAAACCACTCGTTTGAGACAACTCACTCCATAAGCTTTCAAAAATGAATTGTTCTCATCCAGGGAGTAATTATCATTCAGTATGAAATGAAATAGATCTCATCAAAACTCAAAAGATCATGATGATAAGAAAGGGGATCTCACATGAGGCCTTTAGTTGATATCAACACCTAATATGGAACTACAAAATTCTTGATACATTGATAGGGGATTATATGCATGGATCATGGGGGGTACCAAAAATCCTAATTGGAATAACCCACTAGAATAAGGATCTACTTACTTGTATATTGTTATGATGATTCCTCATACCCCACTAAGGGATGTATATAAAATGGTTTAGAATCAGACCTCGAGTATCAAAGAGGTATTCTCAAACTCTATCCAATTTAATCCTATAGAGTAGACTACACCTAATACTCTATAGGTGATTCCTTACTAAAACCTCATGGGGATAGTCCATGGGAACTCATGCAATTGACACAAGTCATTAAATCTCTAAATAAAGATTCCCACTAGCATCACCTCATGTCTCATTTATAATTCCCAAATGGAGGCCACCATATCACTCTATATAGAAAACCACTTAGGGTAGGATACTCATGGGAAAAAACCTGAGTACTAAATATTGACATATGTAGGAAATGAATATTTAAGGGGAGTTCATGATGTATCATTATAGGGAACAAGGATTGTATCATAAGGCCAAACACTATCCATATCCCTTATTGATACATAGTGTGCAGAAGAAAAGTGCACATCGTTTACTATGTTTTACATTATGTGTGACCTCACCATGATAGTTGGGTGTGTGCTAACCAACACATGACCTGGATAGCCATTTTTTACTATATGGTGTGTACATGTAAAAAATATGTGATATTTCATGCCACGTCAAAGCCCATGCCCCTCGTCTCATGCTCGTGTATAGTGGCACATTCCCATTTACCATAGTCTTTTCCTATTTACCTGGTCATTCCTTCTAGATTGTGTATACCCATGGTCTTCCTATGTACAAACACACAAACATGTCCCCTTACATGGAATGTCTTCACATATACAATGACACATAAAAAATTCCATCAACACAGTCTATACACCCAATAGATATTTCATAGTTCAAAAAACTCATTCTTCCCTAAATGAGAATAACATATGACAAGTAATAAAATACTAATCACCATGTGATTTATATTTACAAATGGGGAATCCTTAAAATCTCATCAAACCCATTTTTACAAGATTACTGGCATATCATCCAGTAGGGGGATTCAAAGAAGTCATAAATGGGATATAAAACCTGTAAAAACTCATATTTGGTAAGCCAGACATAAAACTCACAAAACAAAAAACCTCATGGTGAAACAATGATTTTTTTGGCAAAAAATACTATTCTAAAGACACTGAACTTTGAACAATTATCAATTTCAATCATGGAAAAAGTCTTACATAACCTCCTCTCTTTATCTATTTGTTGGTCGCACAAGAAAGAATCCCTCTAGGATTTATCTATACGTGGGAATCATAATGGAGGAATATATTAGTTTATTTAAATAATCAAATAAACCCATATTATTTATTTATTTATATGATAGTCTACTTCCACTGAACATCCTACTCCGACCATGATTATGTTATGCCTAGGTTAATACCCACAATCCAGATTTATCGACAGTTATTGATTTACAATACAATTCTATATTAAATATTCTTTCCATTATTTATAATAACTTGGTGTTCATGGTAAAATATATCAAATATTTTTTATGTCACTAGAAAAAGAATCTAATGGAATTTCAATTCTATATTGTCCTTATGCCCAACTCCGAAAGCATTCCTTAGAATATTCAAAATCATACAAAAAAATTAGTTGTTTCATATAATCACATCCGAATCATTTTTCCCTCAAAATAACCTCTCTCCAACACTCTTGTTTTTGACACTTTCACCGGGGTGCACGCATCCGTATGTGAGGATGCATAGCTATTGCCCCATATTCTCTCTTTCCAATGGTGGGTGACATCTATTCCTTGTTCCGGGAAGTTTTCTCCTTGATCAAAACAGGATGATGGGATGTCGGTTCTTCCTTCCGTGGAATCACCCTTGGAACTCATAACCTAGTCCGGGTCTCCCTTGTAGATTAAGTTGTGGTTCGTGAATCTCATTCCTGGGGTCATATCATTGTGGACACCGGTTAATTATGCAACTTCCTCCAGTACATTCAATGGGGTCTTGACATAGTAGCAACCTTCGGTCAGAGTAGATGACAAAATCAGGCATGTCGAGGCATCTCTGGATGCGTGGACATTGGGGAGCCTATATTCATCCTCATGTGAGGGAATATCAAGGGTGAAGAACTCAAGGAATCCCACATAAAATGAGAGGAATCATATACCATAGACGTGTATCCGAGGTTTTCTTAGCTTCCCATGTTAAACACAGGGTATGCTGCAAGTTTAATGTCTAGTAGATATGGTTACACCAACGGCGTGTCTTCTGAGGTTTTCCTCAGGAATATAATGATTAACATGAGGTAGCCCACGTGTTTGCTGACATACGAAGAAGAAATGAGAGTGATCAGAATGTCCCATGGACAGGATCATCTTGGTACATCCCAAGCAGGTAACACCTAGAAGATAGATGGATCAGAACGCTCAATGAGGATGGATCTGAGGTGGTGCACCCCATGGAGGGGAGATGTCACAATGTAATGGCTGATCTAAACACTACTAAGGGAGGATCAGGGAGAGTGCACCCCAGAATGGAGGACACCAAGGTTTACCATTGGCTGGGATAGAACCTCAGGGAGGTTTCCTACATACCTTTTGTAGACGATAGGGATCAAAACCCACGTAGTTCTAAGGGGTGATGAATCATGGTGTACACAAAGGACAACGACCCAGAGAAATGTTGGGGAATTAGCGTGAATTGTGGCCCAAGTACTGCTAGGAGCAGCTGGGAGGTGGCTTAAACGATCCCACTGGGATGTGGCAGCCAAGGGGAAAATCAAGATGGATAATGGAGAGTTGAATGGAGTGGAAGGGGAATGAGATAGGACCTTCGTGAAGGTGATTATGGTGTTGTTCTTAATACTCTAAGAGACTTCCTACGTATCCCCTTGGCAGCGAATCAATGTCCATGTATTTCAGTGGGACACCTGAAGAGGTGGACTGTGAGAATGGACCAATGGATGGGACCTGGAGGATGTAAAACCTCCTAGTTGGGGCATGATCTTCCCGGAACACATGGGATTGAGAGATAGATTAGGATGAGACATGGTTGCTTGGAATGAACCAAATGGAGGATTCATACATATCCACGTGGTAGAGAATCAAAGTATGTGTAGTTAATCTGACGATGACTTACCTTCAATTGGGGAATTCAATGATTTACCACTGAATGATGTTCAAAATGGCTTTCCACTGAATGGGGAAACAACGGATTACCACTGATTGGTGGAACAAAGACTTTCCATTGATTGAGGTCCATAGTTTAACATCATACAGGATGGGGGTGAACCAATGTGAAAGTGGACCTGGGGCCTAGATAGATGGATGGATTGAACCTCCTGGAGGCTTCTTACGTACCTTACATTGGCAAGGATCAATGACCACGTAGTTTAAAATAGGGTGGGAACTGACGTAAAGGTGGTCGGAACCAATGGGGTGTTGGGCTTGAACCTCAGGGTGGTTTCCTATGTACCTCACATTGTCAAGGATCAAAGACCATGTAGTTCATGTAGGATTGGGGATAACACTCTAGGCAGACCAAGGTGTTGGTGAACCAACAAAAAGATGGTCGGAGCGACCGGGTGTTGGGCTTGGATCTCAGGGAGACTTCCTATGTTCCTTGTCTTTGCAAGGATTAAATACCACGTAGTTCAAGATGGTGTTCAGGGCTTACACTCTAGACTGCCCGAGGTGTTGATGAACTGGCATGAAAGAGGTTTGAATGACCGAGGTGGGGGGCTTGAACCTTGTGGAGGATTCCTACATACCCTGCCTTGGAATGGATCAATGACCACATAGTTTAAGTGGTGGGAACCGTTGTGAAAGTGGTCGGAACCAATGGGGTGTTGGGCTTGAACCTCATGGAGGATTTCTACATAACTGACCTTGGAAAGGATCAAAGACCACGTAGTTCATGTTAGGTGTGGGGCTTACACTCTATGATACCCATAGAAAATGTAATGGTTGATGCATAGTACTCTAATCATAGGTGAGTTGTGCTCGGTGTGAGAAACAAGAGGCAGTAAGGACCTGACGATCATAACGTAATAGTGTGTACATGAATGGTGAGGAATGGGGATTACGCAAGGAAGATGCCTAGGTGTCTCTATGGAGTGACAATGGTGAATGGGGAATATGCAAGTAAGCTGCATGGGTGCCACTATGAAGCACAATAGTGGATGGGTAATACACACAGAAGCTTCCCGGGTGCCGCTATGGTGTGGCAATGGTGGATGGGGCATACGCGGGGAAGTTGCTCGTGTGCCTCTATGGATTGTCAATGGTGAATGGGGCTTATGCAAGGAAGATGCCTGGGTGCCACTATGGAGCAACAATGGTGGATGGGGCTTATACGAGGAAGCTTCACGAGTGCCGCTATGGAGCGGCTTTGGTGAATGTGTCTTATATGGGAAAGCTGCATGGGTTCTGGTATGGAGCGACAATAGTGAATGTGACTTACGCAAGGAAGATGCCCGGGTGACCGCTATGGTGTGGCAATGGAAGATGGGGTTACGCAAGGAAGCTACCCAGGTGCCTCTATGGAGTGACAATGGTGAATGGGGAATACACAAGTATGATGCCCGGGAGCCGCTATGGTGCAACAATGGTGCATGGGGCTTACACAAGGATGTTTCTGAGGTTCCTCTATAGAGCTAAAATAGAGGATGGTGCTTATGCAAAGAAGATTCCCGTAATTTCTTCCTTTTGACTGACCATGAGGGGATCCCAACCTACTTGTGGGTTGATACCTTCACATATATTCTAGTGCATAAGAGGGATAATGCCAAGGGAATTGGAATCATTCCGAACAAAGGGAGATGAAAAGTGTTGATCACATGGTGGACATTTATAATGTAGAAAGGGTGGCATGGTGATGATGTGTAACTGTTGACCATGTTCGAAACACAACATCCATATCGCGTTATCCTGAAATGGGGACAAAAAATGAGGGTCTACTGTTGACGTTGTTAGAAACACAGGACCTAACTCAAAGTTTCTTCCAATGTCTTCTGGGGAATTGTCCCAGGATGGTAGGTGAGCCGATGCGGTATGGGACTAGGCCATTGGGGGGTCCCATCAGACATGAAAGAGGATAAAGATCTGAATGAAGGACACACAAAGCATGAGGTTGAGTGATGAAATGTTTTAACGGGTTCTATTAATCTTGAAATTATGCCACTGTAGTAATGGAATTAGGAATCTTATACTTGGAGCATAAAGAATCTCTTGTATACAGAAAGATGTGTCCTATGTTTGGAACATATGGCGTAATACAGTTTTGAGTCATGTAGAAAAGACTGTTGGCATCTTATGCTTGGAGCATAAGGCATCCCTTTTTTTACGTAAGAGGCATCCTATGTATGGAACATAGGTAGAACTACAATTAAAAGTCACGTAGATAGGACTGTTGGCATCTTATTCTTGGAGAATAATTCATCCCATATTTTGAGTAAGAGGCATCTTATGATGGGAAGATAGGGAGAACTACAGTTTACACTCATTTAGATAAGACTGCTGGCATCTCATTCTTGGAGCATAAGGTATCTCTTATATTTTGTAAGGGTAATCCTATGATTGGAACATAGAGAGAACTACAATATAAAGTCATGTATATAAGACTGTTGGCATCTTATTCATAGAGAATAAGTAATTTCTTGTCTAGAGCAAGAGATATCCTATGTTTGGCACATAGGGTGTAATACAGTTTATAGTCATGTAGATAGAACTATTGGCATCTCATTCTTGGAGCATAAGGAATCTCTTATATTGAGTAAGAGGCATCCTATGTTTAGAACATAGGGCGTACTATAGTTTATAGTCATGTAGATAAGACTATTGTCATCTCATGCTTGGAGCATATGGAATTTCTTATAATGTGTAAGAGGCATCCAATGTTTGGAACATAGGGTGTACTATAGTTTAAAGTCATGTAGATAGGACTATTGGCATCTCATGATTGGAGCATAATGAATATCTTATTTGGATCAAGATGCATCCTATGTTTGGAACATAAGGAGAACTACATTTTAATGTCATATAGATAGGACTATTGGCATAAGGTGCCTATGAATGGATGGATTTGGGACTTACACAATGGATACCCTTTCTAGTTCAACCTATCATAGGAGCCATGTGATAGGGTTTGGATGAGTTGCTTGATGAATGGTTTGACTCAAGGTACTCGGGGAATTGATTATGAGAATCTCAACTCCCGAAATTAGAAACGAACCAAGAGGAATATGTCGAGTCAAGGTGTTTCATGGTGTGGGGAGGAGTATCTCAAATCATGGTATCCCATAGGTGGATGGTGGCTGCGGATAAGGGTACAATGGAAAATGCTGACGTCCCAACCCGAAAAGTTTACGGTGTGACTCTCCTTTTCTTATGGAGGTTAGTGACGGTAGAGAAGGGACCGGCCTGAGAAAAGGGGCTCGCGGAGCATGGTGTCTTGTGAAGAATCTTCATGGAGCAAAGGGGATCACTAAGCATGGGGTCTCGTGAAGGAGCTTCACAGAGAAAAGGGGAGCAGGGGGCATGGGGTATCGTGGAGCATGGACTCATGGACCATGGGATCATAGAGCATGGACTCGTGAAGCAACATCATGAATGAAGCAACTCATGGAGCATGGACTCACAGAACAACATCGCGAAAGATGCTCATCGCAGAGCATGGGATCACGGAGATGCTTTGTGGAAGAAAAGAGGAGCTTCACGAACTAAGAGATCGGCCGCCCAAGGGGTGGCGTGACCTTCTGGCGAAGGTGGTGAGCTGGGTATTTATAGCGGAGAGGCGCTGCAAAGCAGAACCCACTTGGCGCGAAGACAGAGCATGCTCTGCGGAGGATCGCAAATGTCAATGGGGTTCATGGAGCCATCCTACTATAAGAACCATGTTCTTATCCTTGAGGTATGAGTTTTTTATTTACCTTTTTCCTTAAGTTTTTTGAGAGAACTGAGGAAATGTGGGAAAAATCCCAAATTTATGGGTACATGTCGTGTAATTTTTCCACACGCCATGTACATTGGCTGTTTGGGATGAATATACAGGTTATGTAGTCATGTTGGCGATTAAGGGTGTAAAAAATAACTACACATCATCTCATAGTAATAAACATATTGTAATCAGTCAGTAGGTGAACAATAAGGTGGTGGAAGTATCTAATAGAGAAACAATGGTACACACCATGTACTTAGTAATGCACGCCATATAATCAGTCATCAGATGAACATTAAGGCGGTAGAGACTAGCCGCTAGTGAAAGGTTAAAAATATATTTCACACCATGTACTTGAGAGTACACTCGGTGTAGTTATGTTTTTTCCTTAAAAATAGGCATTAACCTTCTCATTCGACAGAGGAGGCAGAGAACGTACCAAGAGCTGTTGGAGAGGAGACCAAGACATGGTGAATCTCCCGATCGCACACCGGGACTCTGATTCCTCCACCATCAATCTCATTTGAACCATGCATGTGATATATTATCTCTTCTTGAACCTATACTTCAAATTATTTCTCTAAGGGATGTTATTTGGGTTTTAATGGGTATTATTTTATCTCATAATTATGTCGTTCTTCGTTTTTTCAGATCCTTTCACATATATCAATCAGAGGAGATATAGGTAGGTGGTCTTGTGTTTAATTCCAACTGTTAAGTTGTTTTTGTGTACCGTTGTGCCACACACCCATGTTCGGGGAGTTGTAAGGTTGAGACGTTGACTGTTGAGACACCTAGAATTGCTTAGTTAATCTAATGAATAAGTATAAAACGTTTTTGGGATTGTTGCCTTGATCTAGGGCCACCTCGAGGGTGTGTTTCCCATGTTTAGCTGTTTGTCCAGGATACCCATGGGTTTCCATGATTATAACATGTTTTGAGTTTTCTTGAGAGGAAACATATATAAATTTATTTCTTATGGAATGCCTGAGGGCACGGTTCTATTTAGCCTGAGGGAAAGGTTCTTTTCAGCCTAAGGGCAAGGTTCTGTTTATCCTAAGGGAAAGTTTCTATTTAGCCTAAGGGAAAGGTTCTATTTAGCATGAGGACATGGTTCTACTTAGCATAAGGGAAAGGTTTTGTTTAGCTAGACGACCACGACTCTTACGCCGGAGGGAAATATTCATTATGCTTGAGGGAATTTACATGATGGTTTCATTTCTTTTTTCCTAAAGGTAACAATTTTCACGACTAAGGACAATGTTTACTTTGACTATTCACTGTGGTGATTTCTTATGTTATACCTGCCGAGATAAAGCATATGCTTGGTATTATTATTATCTTTTACTTATTAGAAATCATGTTGTAGTTTCTGCTATGGCACTAGTATAAGAAATTGTCGGTCAACGCCGAGTCTCGAAAAACTCAAGATTCAATTATATTGAATTGTTAAATAATTATTAAAATGACAATGGGACTATTTGGTATAGTTAGTTTTGAGTACTTCTTTGTTTACTACGTTTCATTATTACAAACTACTGTTGCACATTTTCACTAATAGTTGGGCAGATGCCTTTGGTGGTTGTCTGCTAGGATTTATTTCAAACACCATGTTTGGGTCATGTCTTGGGCCCAAATAGATTATATTGCTATAGGTGTCGATAAGGGAAAGAGTCCCTACACATGTACATGATTTTTGCAGAGGTGGAGGAGAGAATGGAACCGAGCTTAGGCTTGCGATGCTGATACATTCCTATTGCACTGCTTTGGTTTTGTTTTTCTGTACTTTGTACCTTGTGATGTATTGAATCAGATTTCAATGTATGCTATTTTGGATTCTTTCATAGGATTAGAGACATATTGCATCATCATATATGTGACTATTGGTTATCTTTTACTTTATTTCCGTTTTCCATTTTAGGTCTATATTGTTTACTGATTCCACCGTTATATGTTATTATTTTTTTCCGATGTGCTACACTTTGAAAAATGAGGTCACATTTTCCCCATTATCAATCCTAGGCCCTTGCTACTATTCGGCAGCCTCTGGAGTTTGTGGAAATGCACTTTATGTCATGTGACCAATCAGGTTCAGGGCACTCGATGACTGGCACCCGGATCTGAGACGTTTCAAAGTGCTATCAAAAAGCATTCATTTCTTCTTAACTTAATGTTTGGAACCTATCACCAGGTATAGGATAGAATTGGTACTTTCTAATATGTTGTTCATGGGAGTATCTAACCCATGTACTGGAAAAATCCAATATACCTCGTTTAATTGCAATTTTTATGGTTTTTAATTTTGTAGTTGATTTTATTTTCATCATTGGGTGACACACTTATGGTGTGCTGTTTATATTTTATACTTGGGTTCTATTTAGTTTCAACCTGATGATATGAGGTTATTCCATCACAAGCATCATTTAAGAACATGTTATAATCACATGTCACACATAGTTCTATGACATGTAGGTGCATTAGAAATTTAGTGTTGGTGTGATAGATGTTCTGCTATAAAATGCATGCTTTTGTGAGAGATGATTTGATAACATATCTGCTATTTGATAGGGTATTTTTATGTAAGGTTTTGTGAATGAACACCTGAATTTGTTTCCTTAGGAGCATGGGCCCTCATCAACCGGAATTTGGTGGATCATCAATATGTTAACCTAGTTATAGCATGTATATGATTCCAATATTTGGTTCGTGGGGAATATGGGCCGTCAGAGATCAAAATGTGGTACTTTTGTGTTCCTTTTAGTGTTCTTCTAGACTTCGAAGTAGTTTTTAAGTCTTACTTTCCGAAAACAGGCAGAATACATGTTGTGCAGTTCTGACTACACGCCATGTACTCTTCTATTCAGGAAGGAATGGATTTTTTTTATGTACACTCCGTGTACCTTATGTACACCCTTGGTAGTCTCTAACCATGTCCTAGGCCTTGTGGGTAGAAACACGGGATAAGGAAGTTCTTGCATGATCACGCCGTGTACCGGTTTCACATGTCTTGTACCGGTTTTACATGCCGTACGGGTCGGTGTTGTCCATTCTCCTACACACAGTGTCCATCTGGAACATGCCGTGTAGTGTGTGTTGTCAATCCGAATGTGTCTCAAACAACACTGGTTGGTGGATCTCATCTAATACACACTGGGTACCTATGGGACACACCATGTAGTCTTGACCGATGAGAGACCGTGTTGACGTGGCCATGTGGATGGGGAGATGGGGTTGTGTACACACCGTGTGCGGGTGTAACACATCATGTACCTAGGGTTCAGACACTCCCAGGCCGACATCAGAACACGACCATGTAAGGGCTTAAGGGTACACGCCGTGTAGATATTATAAACGCTAGTAGTATCTTTTTTCCAGTTCTAATGGTTTTTTCTCTTTTCATTGGCACTCTTAAACAGAAAAAAAGAAACCTCGAGAGTTAATTAAACTAAGCAGTGTGTTTGACCTTGTAGAGTCATGCCGCTGAGACCACCAAGAGTTTTTCTCCAAGGGAGTGGCGATGATTATACTCCAATAATGTTAGGCCACGGGATACCGATGAAACCTCCAGCAGTGCCAGATGCGGCACCAACTGTTATACCAGAAACAGGCGTGGATGTGCATTTCCATGAAGGCTTCATGCGGTTCATGCAGACCTTTCAGGGAGCACCACATGGTTCCACATCTATGGATGAGATGAAACTTATATTCCAGAAGAAACATCTACCTACGTTTTGAGGGGATGGAAGACCATAGGCTTTTGAGACATGGCTGGATTCTATGCAGACGATCTTTGTGCATCTTGAGACGCCTCTTGAGAGGAGGGTCAAGCTTGTTACTTACCTGCTACATGATTCCTCCAAGAAATCGTGGGATGTGACCATCCAGACTGAACATCACTGAGACATGGTGTGGGAATATTTTCAGGCAGTCTTCTATGTCTTTTTCTTTCCAGAGACACTAAGGGAAGATCAAGATTTATAGTTCATGATACTGCAAAAGGGAACCATGTCAGCAATGGACTATTCTGCCCGCTTCTTCAACCTACATCATTTTGCACCTATTATGGTGGGTATTCGATATTCCATCGAAGCACTGATGAATGTTTTCAGGTTTCCTACAGTGCATGCTATTGTGAACCAGCTCTTGATTACTGAGTAGATCATGTTGGAAGCTAGTGGTGAAGACCAGGGTGGTTCGACATCAGTATACTCTAATATTTCTACCAGAAAGAGGATTAGGTAGATGGATTTCTATCACAGTGGATGTACTAGCCAGAAGAGTTCATCAGGTGGCCAGATAATGTGCTACTTGTGTGGAAAATAGGGGCACAAGAGGCCTCAGTGTCCACGTGACCGAGTGGATTGCCGAGCTTGTGGAAATAGGGGTCATTTTTATTGTTTTTGTAGTGTGTTTCCACAATTGACTAGTGAGAGGGGTTCTATATAGACTTTGCATGCAGGATCAGGGCCAGAAGCTTATTAACAGTCATGAAATTAGAATACGTCAGGAAGCTCAGGCCAAGGTAGTGGACATGGACGTGGTAGCAAGACACCGGGATATCCAATATAGCGTGGTGTATCAGCTCATCGTAGCAAGGTTATGTCATAGGGCTACAACACTGGGACGACATTTGTAGTGCAACAAAACCAACAAAATTAGGATCCCTGGCCTTCCACTATAAGTATTACTATTCTAGTTTCTCTTGTTTTATCTTATGCACTTTTCAATACTATTTCTACACATAGCTTTGTATCTGTGCCCATTTTGGAGATCCTTGGGCTCTTTTTTTATTCTTCTTTGGATATCATGACACCAGACACTCCATTGGGAAATAGAACAGCAGTGTGCGTCAGTTCAAAGAGTTCCCCCTAGAGGATTGTGGGTGTCACTTTCTATGGGACCTTTATGTTTTAGAGATGATGGGAGATGACGTCATTCTCAGGATGGACTGTTTGGTACCCTTTCATGCCTTTGTAGATTTCTATTGTCGTAGGGTGAGTTTCATTTCACCAGAGGGTGGATAGTTTCTATAAAAGGGTGAATGGGATGTCCAGGAAAGCCGAGATAGACCAGAGCATTGTGGGAGTGTTGGAGTGATAGCCCGTATTGCGAGTTTATATCTGGATGACTGGGGAACTTGTCCAAAGGACTTCCCTCCATTGGTTATTTTTTTCAGGGATGTCTTCCTGTATGACTCTTTAGGTCTACCTTCAGAGTGAGAGGTGTATTTCTCATTTAATCATGTTCCAGGAGCGGCACCGATGTCCATTACTCATTATTGGATGGCTACGCCAAAATTACAAGAGCTGAAGAAGTAGTTGGAGGGGTTACAGGAATAGGGTTTCATCCGACTCAATACTTCTCTTTGGGGTTCTCTTATCCTGTTTCCGAAGAAGGTGGATGGTACCCTCAGACTCTGCGTGGATTATCGATAACTGAACCAGTTTATGGTTAAGAACTGATATCCCTTATCAGGGATTGATGATCTTTTTGATCAACTTCAAGGAGCACGAGTGTTCTCAATGATTGACTAGAGATCCGAATATCACCATTTGCACATTAGACTATTGAACATACCGCTTATAGCCTTTCGGAGAAGATATGGTCTAAATGAGTAATTGTTCATGCCCTTTGGACTAAAAAACATGCCAGCAGTCTTCATGGATCTAATGAATCATGTGTTCCATCCATATCCATATTCTTTTGTGGTAGTCTTTCTGGACGATATCTTGGTGTACTCTCACACTAGACATGACCATTCCAAACACCTTGAGATCATTCTGAGTACACTGAGATAGCATTATTTATATGCTAAGATCTCAAATTGGTACCTTTCGATGGACCAAATTCACTTCTTAAGTCCTATTATCTCAGAGGCAGGAGTTTCGGTAGACCCAGAGAAAGTGAGAGTAGTAGTTTCCTAGGAGAAACCTCATAACATGTTTGAAAAACAAAGATTCTTGGGGTTGGATGGTTACTACATGAACTTTATACAAGACTTATTCCACTTAGCAGCACCATTGATGGGTATGAAAAAGAAGGGTAAGAAGTTCATATGGTTAAGAAGCTTGCGAGACAGCCTTTCAGGATCTGAAGGGAGGGTTGACATCAGCACCAGTCATGATACATCCAATGAAAGGGATGAGCTATATAGATTACTATGATGCATCAGTTATTGGGCTGGGAGTAGTGTTTATGCAAGGAGATCGAGTATCTACGTATGGGTCTTTGTATTTGAGGAAACATGAGAGAAATTACCCGATGCATGTTCTTGATTTGGCTGCAGTTTGTCAGGCGTTATGCTGTTGGAGACATTCTCTCTTGGGAGAACATTTTGTTGTGTTTACAGACCAAAAAAGTCTTAAATACATATTTACCAAACGTGACATGAATTTGAGACAGAGAAGGTGTTTTGAATACCTTCAGTCCTTTGACTTTTATCTTCCCTATATACCTCGTATGGGTAATTCAGTAGCTAATGCACTAAGTAAGAAGACTCAGATACAGGCTGTGCAGGAGGCCAGTGGTGAGTGGCAGCTTATAGATTTTTTTTCGAGATGCATTTGGAGGTGCACGATAGCTAGGGGAGAACCTATCTTTCATCCTTAGCTGTGACTTCATCCCTCCTAGATAGAGTGAGGATGAGACAACTATTTGATTCAGAAGGCCTAGTTCTACGGGAGTCGGTGGTAAGTGAGGAACCTCCTCTTGGTTGAATGATATGTGATGAAGAGGTACTATGCATCCATGGATGAGTGTGGGTTATATGGTATATAAATGAGGATTTGATGTGGGAATTTCATGCTTCATATAATGCAGTGCACCCTAGAGATACCAAAATGTACCGTGACATGAGACGCCAGTGTTGGTGGACGGGTCTGAAAAGATAGGTAGATGGTTTTGTTATGAGATGTTCCACCTGTAAGCAGGTGAAGGCGGAGCATCAGAGGCCAGCAATATTTTTACAACAGTTACCCATTCCAGAGTGGAAATGGGATGATTTCGTGATGGAATTCGTGACAGGGTTGTTGAGGTAACCTCGAGGTAATGATGTTGTATGGGTTTTTGTGGACATACATACAAAGGTAGAACACTTTTTGGTGATCAAGGAGACCTTCAGTGTTGAAGAGATCGGGAAGATGTATATCCGAGATGTAGTAAAACATCATGGGGACCGTCGTTCTATCGTTTCGGAAAGGGACGCCCATTTTACGACTAGTTTATAGCATAGTATTCAGAGGGAACATGGTACATAGGTGCTTCATAGCACATCTTAACACCCTCAGACCGATGGCTAGTTAGAGCCCACAATACAAGTGATATATGAATTGTTGTGTGCATGCATATGAGTCTTTGGGGGATCTTGGGAGAAGCACATACCCCCTGTCAAGTTTTCCTATAATAATAGTTTTCAAAAAACTATTGAGATGGATCCTTACGAGGCTTTATATTGTAGGCCATACTTATCACCCTTTTCCAGGTTAGAGGTAGGTGAGGAGCTTTACTGGGACCATGTCTAGTGCAGAAGACTTCAGAGTAGTTCCAGTTGATTCAGAAGCGGATGGATACTTCACAGTATCATCATAAATCTTATGCTGATTGTTGCAGATGACCCATGGAGTTCGTGGTTGGGGATTTTGTTTTCTTATGTGTTTCACAAAGGTTGGGACACATGCGGATCAAGAGACAGGGTAAACTAACATCGAGGTATGTAGAGCCATTTGATATTCTAGAGGGAGTCAAGTTAGTTGTCTATCAGTTGCAGTTACCACAGATGTACCGGGCCATGCCTGATGTCTTCCTCGTATCTGAGCAGCGTTGTTATCACTTAGACCCATCTCACGTCTTTCAACATGAGGTGGTTGAACATTAGGTTGATGCATACATTAAGGATCATCCGATTCATATTTTTGACATCAGAAAAAAGGTTCTCTGAGGCTGGTTATTTCCTCTCATACAGGTGCAATGGAAGCATGGCTGAGTGCAGGACGAAACCTAGGAGCAGGAGGCCGATGTACGTACTCAGTGGCTAGAGTTGTTATCAGATTTATCTTCACCACCCTTTGAAGGGAAATTCGGTGATGAATTGCTTTATGGGGGGATTTTTGTAAGAACCCATTTATTATCCTAGAGATAAGAGTTTCTTATTATCCTTTTTTCTTAACTTTTTTTGAGAAAACTGGGGAAATGTGGGAAAAATCAAAAATTTATGGGTATATGCCGGGTAATTTTTCCATACTCCATGTACTTTGGCCATATGGGATGAATATACAGGGCGCGTATGCATGTCGGCGATTAAGGGTATAAAAACTAACAACACGCCGTGTACATATTAATACACGCAGTGTAATCAGTTGTTAGGTGAACAGTAAAGCGGTGGAAGTAGCCGCCAGAGGAATGATGGTACATGTAGTGTACTTAGTAATACACACCATGTAATTAGTCAACAGATGTGTTGTAAGGAAGTGAAGAGTTGCCACCAGTTAATAGTTAAAAAGAACATACATTTCATGTATTTGATAGTACATGCCGTGTAGTTATGTTTTTTCATTAAAAAAATCAGTAGCCTCCTCATTCGACAGTGGAGGTAGAGAACACACCAGGAGCCGTGGGAGAGGAGGTCCGAACGTGGAGGAGCTCCCTACAGCACACTGGGACTCTGATTCTTCTACAATTGATCTCGTTTGAACCGTGATCATGAGATATTCTCTCTTCTTGAACTTCTCCTTCCAATTCATTCTCTAAGGGATGTTATTTGGGTTTTAATGGGTAATATTTTATCTCAGAAATATGTCACTCTTGGTTTTTTTGGAAGACGCCTTTTATGTATATCAATCAGAGGAGATAGAGGTAGGTGGTCTTGTGTTTAATTCCAAATGTTGAGTTTTTTTGTGTACCGTTGTGCCACGCGCCCATGATCGGGGTGTGTTATGGATGAGACATTGACTTTTGAGATACCTAGAATTTCATAGGTAATCTAATGAATAAGTTTAAATAGATATTGGGATCGTTTCATTGATCCAGGTCCACCCCAAGGGTGTGTTTCCCTTGTTTATCCATTTGTCCAGGATACACGTTGGTATACTATGATTATAGCATGATTTGAGTTTTCTTGAGAGGGAACATATAAATTTTTTTTTATTATGGAATTCATGAGGGCAAGAATATTTTTATCCTAAGGGAAAGGTTCTTGTGTAGCCTAAGGGAAGGGTTTTGTTTAGCCAGAGGGAAATGTTCTATTTAGCGTGAGGGTAAGGTTCTGTTTAGCCCGAGGGCAAGGTTCTATTTATCCTGAGGGAAAGGTTATATTTATCCTGAGTGAAAGGATCTGTTTAACCTGAGAGAAAGGTTTTGTTTAGACTAAGGGTAAAAGTTCATATGTCGGAGGGAAATATTCGTTATGCCTAAGGGCAGTCACCTGAGGGTTTCATTTTGGTTTTCATGAGGGTAAGGATTTGCATGTCTGAGGACAATTTTTACATTGAATATTCACTATGGTGATTTCTTATGTTGTACCTGCCAAGATAAATCACATCGTTGGTATTATTATTATATTTTACTTGTCAGATAGCCTATTGTAGTTTTTACAGTGGAACTGGTATAGGAGATTGTCAGCCGAGGATGAGTCTCCAAAATCATAGAATTAAACTATATTGAATTATTAGATAATTATTAAAATGGCAATGTAACTGGTAGAAATAGTTAATTTTGACTACTTCATTGTTTACTGTATTTCATTAGTGCACCCTGCTATTGTACATTTTCACTGATAGTTGGGCACGGTCCTATGGTGGTTGCATACTGGGATTTATTTCTCACACCCTTTTTGGGTCATGTATCGGGCCCAAACAGATTATATTCTTACATGTGTCGGTAAGGGAAATTGTCCCTACATAGGTACATGACTATTGCGTAAGAGGAGGAGATCATGGGACCGATTATAGGCTTGTGAGGCCGCTGCGTTCCTATTTCACTGCTTTAGTTTTATTTTGTTATACTGTGTACCATGTGTTGTATTGTATCAGATTGCAGTGTATCCTGTTTTGGATGCATTCATAGGATTTGAGAAATATTGCATCATCATATATATGATTATTGGTTATATTTTAATTCATTTATCTTTTCCATTCTAGATATATATTGTTTACTACTTCCCCTATTGTAAGTTATTATTTTTTTTCAGCTGCGCTACACATTGACAAATGAGAGCATAATATCCCCACTATCAATCCTAGGCCCTCACTGCTAGTTGTTAGCCTTTGGAATTTTGGGAAATTCCCATGAGGTCATGTTGCCAACCGGGTTTAGGGCACCCATTGGGTGTCACCTAGATATGAGATGTTATACCCACCTCATTGCTTCGCGGCATGTCGCGAACGTCAAATGGCTTCACAGAGCCATCCCGCCTCCTTGCTTCACGGTGGGCCAAAAATGTAAAAGGGGTTCACGGAGTCATCCCACCTCCTTGATGTGTGGTGGGTCTCAAATGTCAAAGGGGTTCACGGAGAATCCCAACTCCTTGCTTCACAGCAGTGCTCCGCGATCGTGGAGGGGGCTTCACGAATGGGCTTTTTGAACCAGTTTTCCAGCACAACTTCAAATGTCCGAAACACCTAATCCGCAACTCCGTTTAGGCCCTATGACCTAGCAAATAAAAACATGGGAAATGTTCTATGATCATAAATTATGTATGAAATAATTTTGAATATTTTGGGGACGATTTGTTTGCTGTCAACAACTGTAGAGGCTTCTCCCTTAATATCCTTGGTGGTTTCCCTTCAATATATGAGGATAATGAAATTGTATGATCCATTTTTATCCAATTTCTCCACCTAATCCTAGATCCTATATAATTAAATCATAAATGTATTCTATGGAAGATGAATGGGATGTGATGATTTTTTCTGTAAGGTTTTATGTGGAATTGATAGTGTTTCAATTGGATCATTTATCATAATGAAATGATCTCATCAATTCCCATATTTTTTCAGAGGAAAATTGTTTTCCATAATTATCGTGGATGGTATCTTTATTAAAATATTATAACTCATTAATTACGTGATATTCAGGTAAATCAATTTTGTTTTTTATTATGACATTCATTAACTTTATTTCAATGTGTAATTGTTTAATGGGATACATTTTTACCTATTTTTTATTTAAAAACGTATAAATGAACACTAAGTGTTCAACGGAATGTTGAAAATGTGATATTGAGTCTAAAATGGATTTTCAAGAATGGAAGCGGTGATGTATTATTTATAAAATACTTTATAAACCATGACCATTTATTATTTAAATATTTTATAAAATATAGCACATTGGGAACATTTATTATTTATGGTTATGGAGATATGCATCCTTAGTGTATGTGGAACCACTAGGGGATATTCCTATGATATCAAAATATTATACAAAGACATAATATTAGTTGGATTCATGTTATAACTACCTTATCATTTCTTTCTAAGTCCTAGTATGTATTCCAATAGGATGTATCCCACATGTTCCCATTTTTCTAAAAGAATTGTTTCCTGATTGGTTGCTCATATATTATCAAATGGTACATCCATGGATGTTTTTGTTTTTTATTCTATACTATATTTTATTTAGTTATCATGTTCGTAGTTTTATATATATGAAAATATTTTTAATAATAATAATTGATATTTTATAATACTGATTTTTATTGGAAAGTACTATATAAAATTGGGTTTTATAAATCTGAACTAACTATTCTGTACTGTTATAAATTTTATATATTCTATGGAAATATATTACTATAATTTAATTATAAGGCCCTTTTTTCCTTTGGGAATTTGTATATCTAGTTTTCTTGTACATTGTTAAGGGGAATGACATCATGTGGTTTTCTTTTTTATCATGGTTATCGCCACCTTTATTAAGAGAGGGATTGTTGGTAATGATTACTCACATGGATACATGAATCTTTTCTTGTTATGTTTTATTATCAAAATTATCCTTCAATTTTGGTGTTTTATTACTCATGGATGGGTATCCTTCATCTGCATTATAATCTATTTCATCAACTATATTTTTCATACACTTCAAACTATTTTTTTATTTAGATATTATTCACATTGTGACATGGAATCTTTTTTGATTCATCATTTCAACCTAGTTTTGTTCATTAAATAATGGAAAGATATCAAATACCATCCATAAGTGCTGTAGGACTACTTGTGAATAAGGTGTGGGGTCCACAATGGGGATGTTGTTCATTAATGTATGTATATTTCAAAACCCAGATAACTGTGAGGTCACTACCCATGTCATAAGGTGCATCGTTCCTTTCATTCACCTACCTTTTTAGAACACCACAATTAACATAATTTTAATTCGTTCAGTGTAATGATGGGTGAAATCCTAGGATGATTGCTAAGGTTTGTATGAAGGTGGAAAAGTATACTAAATAAAATTATGTTGTCCAATAGGGATAGTAATTAATATATTATGTTTCCATATTGGGTAATATCATGCGGTGTGTTGGAAATGAATCCAAGGTATTATAGGAGACCCGTGGGATCATATGAATAGGATCATGGATATGGGAGTATTGGTCATGGGAAATTTCATCTGAATAATTATCTAGATGGATATGTGATGAAACTATATATATTTGGTTCAGGTTCTTTAGTAAACATGAGATGGGACTATTAGATTTTGGGTCTTGTAACAACTAACCAATGCTAGACCTATAGTTTCAAAAAACACACAAGTTTTACCCACCATTTGGTTTTTCCCATGTTCCCGAACAAGCCCTCGGAATATTTAATTTTCTAATAGGAATATACATGTAATTTAAATGTTCTTTATACTCACTCAAAAACATCCTAGGAAAATTCCAAGGAGGCATCCCATCTATATTATTACTCCAGTCCAAGCCTCATTAACTAAATAGTTCTAACAAAGTTGGATCCTGAAAAGAAAGGTGTACCTTGTTGGCATGGGTCATAAAATGTAGACATTTAATCCTTTAAAATTCAAGGGTGTTACATTAACCACCCCATTTAGAGAATAACTTCTTCATCTTGGACCCTACATATTAACCTAGGAAGTGACATCTCACTTTCAACTATGTTTTACTAGAATAAAAATGAAAATACTAGGCCACATAGAGACACAAATTTCTCCAAAAACATATGTTTTCCATAACTGGGCCCACCCATATGGATGAATGGGCCATCACACTAACGGTTATTCTCATAATACCAACACTTCTACTTTCAATGTACATGGTACTCAATCATACAATATATTGGTAATCATATTAGTAGTTCCCCCATCATAATCACTACACTAGGAAAAACCAAATTACATGTGTATTTTTAATTATTTAGGGTGATGAAAGGAAATGTGGGAATTATCAATACATGTAGTAACATTTATCCATTTAATACATTAATAGTTTCAGCTGTTTCAGGTAATATGAATATAAGGGATCCTCTCCATCTAACTTTTGTGACAAAATTATATTAACAATCAGTGTTCAAGTATCTTTACCATGATTGAGACATGGTGATTGAGATATTTGAAATGAAATTTATTTTCAGTTTATTTAAAATAACATAATACCTTTTAATGTTTTTTCTATAATTCATACATACATTGTTTACTTTAAATTCTAATTTTTAAATGTTTAAATTTTTTTTGTTGAGGTTTATATTATTATTTGGTAATTTTTAATTAAACTATTATATTAATGTGTATAAATTTATTAAAAAATCCCTCATATATGATCACATCATAATCTAGGAGATAAAGCCACATGACATGTTCTACAGTTGAAGCCCCCAATAGAACATTCTTTGGTGGATGCTATTATATTAAATATTTATACTCTAGGTTAGGTGGTTTTTGGAAACTGATGATGAGTGGTGGATGATGGAATAGGATTCACCATGTTGAATACATCCATATTTTGTGGATTCAGGAGACCCTTACAATATGAATAGTGGCTCAAGTAGTTTTATAGGATCTATAATTTCACGAAACAATTCATAGGGATATAAGGGACAAATAAAGAGACGGTTAGACTCGATCATGAAATTGAATTTACGTGAAGTTATAACATGGAAATCCATAATGTAGATTTTAATATTACAATTTTATCAAAAAAAATAGGGATTATAAAAGACACAGTAATTTATGACCGTAGTGCAATGAGAGTGTTCTCTTATGCTGTACTATGCCAATTCTTTCAAGTTAGTCCAAATATTACTAGATCTTATTGCAAATTACTACCTAAAATATTAGAGGTTTAAGATAGGTATAAGGAATAATATTCAATCAATGACGATTGTATTATTTTTCTTAGACATTATTGAGCTGGTTGGAAATTTAGCTATGGTTATGGTAGACATATCTGAGAATACATTCTTAGGTGGTGCATCAGTTATTATATGTTATGGCTGAGGTGTGTCTTCTAGAAAACAATGCAAGACATGTGGTTGTTGAATTTTGTGTGGTGTGGGAATTCCAAGAATAGACGTTTCTATTCCTTATTATATCTAATAGTATAATATTATTATACCCTTAAAAGGAGAGGGTTGTAATATCATGGGAAGAGCCAAAAAATGTGTTTGATATTTAGGGATTCTTGGGCATGGACAGGTTTTCAATAATTCACTATTCTTGAATCTCTAAGGTATACATTAAACTATGAGGATGATATATTTAATTGGAATGAAAAATTTCAATGATATTTATATGAATTGAATATTTTTTTGACTTCTAATCCAGTTGTGATTCTTTTAGAAATAAAAAAGGGATTAGATATCATCTATGATGCCTATGGAATTGGTTTGGGATGTGTCTAGATGAATGGAAAATAGGTTATGGAATATGAATATAAACAATTATACCCTCATGAGAAAAACTGCCCTACCTATAACATCAAATTGGTATCTGTTATGAATTATCTCATAACAATGAACCACTATCTATTTGTGGAATAATTTATGGTATATTCTAATCACATGTTCTTGATGTAGATTCTTACTCATAGGGATTTAAAGACAAAACATATAATCCTTATTGGGTATCTAAAAAAAATCTATTTTGATATTTTATGTAAACCCAGGAAAGGGAATTTGGTGGTCGATGCATTGAGTAATATGTTACTAACATGAGACATTAGTGATTTAGAATCAGATTGTTTTATAATGGGTTTATTTTATGAGATGAATTTAGAAGTGGAAGAGTCTGGGGGATAGGTCTTCTTAACTAAGGTGAATGTTGACTCATTACTTTATCACTGAATTCATATTGAATAGTAATTAGACATTAATATCCTGTATTTTAGTAATTTCTATAATATTATTAGAGAAATCAGTTGATTGGTAAAAGTATCCTCCTCTTGATTGGTTTTTTCATGGTAGGTTGGTCATTACTATACCCTTATGAAAAGAGTTTTTTGATAGTGGGAAGTAGTTAGTTGTTAATTACACCTTAGGACATACAATTAGTTTCATGATCTAATACATTAGTATTTTTTATAGTGATGTGGTGGTAAATTGAAAATATAGTATTATTATGCCATACTTTCCATAATATTAACATAGAGAACCAAAATCCTAGAGTTTTTTACATCTTTTTCCCATTCTAGTTTGTATGTGCGATAAAATATAAATAGAATTGTTAATTATCATACCATGGATTCATAGGAGTAATGATTTTAATTACATGGTTACATATCAACTTATGACATTAGCTCATCTTATTCCTTTCAAGTTGATAATAAAAGAGGAAAAACATAGAATCTTGTATGTCTGGGATATCGCGACACACCATGGAGTGTATTCAGATTTTTTTGAAAGGGACTGATAGTTTACACCATATTTTTGGAATGGTTTTCATGTGGTTATGTATTCCAAGTTGAAATTAAGCATAAAGTAAAGTCCTCAGCCATATGGGTAGAGTTAAAGAACAATTCAGATCCTCAAGGATATGTTTCAGGTGTGGGTGGTAGATTATGGTGGATTATGGGGAAAGAATTTTATTTTAGTGTAATTTTAGTATAAAAATAGTTATCATGATTTTAGTAATACAAAACACTTTAATTCAATATATTGGTGCAAATATAGATCTCCCTTGTACTGAGAAGAGTTGAGAGAAATTTATTTGGTTGGACTGAACCTTGTGTAGGAGATGATAAACAAATAGTTGAAATAGACGTGCTTTAAATCTTCTAAATGTTTTCATAAATTACAATCAAACCATCCATATTACCCATTATAATATAATGAAGGATACTGGTAATTTCCTAGAATTTCATCTCACTTGGAACATGGTTTTTTGGGTCAGTAGGGTATATTGGAACCATTGTATGTTATTCCATTAGGGTTAATTAAATGTTGTATAAATAAGGAATATTGGTTGGAATTCCTTCATTTTTGACATATATTAATGAAATGTATCTTTTTTCCTAGTTTATGAGGTTTCAAATAGACCATTCCAATGTGACCAAATCAGAATATTTTGATTTTGAGGCTGAAACCTCGATAGTTGAGAATTTTGTTCATATAATGGATCAATTATATAGGTTATGACATAGTAAAATGATTCGTTTGGTCCATATAATATGGAATAATGATTACAAACCCATGAACCATAGGAGAAGAAATACTTTATTAAGTAGTAGTGGCCTTATACTTTCTTGAGTTCATAATCATGTGCGCAGTCCTGGGAAAAATTATTTTATAATAGGGACAATTTCGTCACCCTTCATGTTATAATAATGATTTAATTAGAGTGTGGTTTATCTATTGAGGGGTTGAAGATGATTTTTAGTAGCCTTGGGTAAGTTATTTAGATATTTCAAAAACACATTATTGGTTAAATGTTTATGCACATGATTTTTAATAACCATCTAGTCACCATGTTCTAGGACACTGAAGATATCATGTGGATTTTTCACGATTAGGGAACGATTAGTAAGAGCATGAGGCACACCAAGGAAACTATGAATGTATCTTGATTTTTTATCAAGGTGTCTCACAAATTAATAATGATTTTCTATAACCTTGAAAGTATTTACAAGTAGTATTTTAATTCCTTTTTCCGAGGGCAAAAACCATGCATGGTTGTATGATGGTTTGTTAAATAGAGTGGCCTAACTATACAACCAGATCCGAACCTCAAAAATGTTTTAATTTATTTAATTAAAATTCATAATTTTTTATAAATAATCAAATCATAATCATTATTAGGCTCTAGATAACCTCTAAACATCACTCCCTAGGCATCCCCTGTGATTTTGTAGTTAAATCTATTAATTCATGGTCTATCTATTCATGACATGTTCTATGTTTATCTAATTTTTATTCCTCTTCTTATATATCCTATTGATACATATTCGGCTTTTTATTTTGGAAATTTATTGGGCTATTAATGATGGATATTTTGGTATAGATGAAAAATGAATGGTGTTTCTTATGTATAAAGGATGATGGGCCTATGATATCTTCAATTCCAATCTCAGTTTTCATTGGCAATGATATTCCTCACTTATCATGGTATGTGTCTCTATAGAAAGATTATAACACATGAATTACTTGATATTCTTACAAATTCATTTTTTTATTAAATATATTTATTTTCATTTCAATGTGTAATTTTATTCATGAGATACATGTTTTTAGGGTGGGTTTTCATAAAAACATATTTATTCACACTATGTGTTCGATATAATTCCTCAAAGTTTATTTTGAATATAAATTAAATTTTCAAGAATGGGAGTGGGGATTCATCACAAAATCAATGTTTTATAAACAATTACAATTCATTATTTAAATATTTTAGAAAATAACTCCCATTGGGTGCCTTTACTATTACATGTTATAGGTATATGGATACTTATTGAGAGGGATAATAGTTAAGGTTATTCCTTTGATATCAATAGGATGTGGTAGGAATTGATATAGGTAGTGCTCAAATTATTCCCTAATTAGTGTTCCTAAGTGTTCTATAGTACATAATTTAATATAATATATCCCATATTACATTGGTTTTATACATTATGGTATTGTCTAATTTTTGGATTCAATCTTGTAATCATATAGTGTATCTATTTATTATTTTTCTTAATATTATATTATTTCCATCATGTGATATGAACTTCATTATTCTATGAATTTTACTTTTTTAAATGAACCCAAATGATATATTAAAAATTGTATTCCATTTTAAAATATTTTTTTAAAATATTTTTTTTATAAATTGAGAACTAACGGGTTTGTAGGGTGGGATTTTGTATAGATTCTTTTGTGGTATCCTTTATATCTTTATTGCCTATACACTTATTTTTACACTGTAAATTTTTAGATCATATTTTTCAAGACTCAAGTAATGGGATGTTATTTATGTAGTTCTCTAACATTTCTAATTTTTTATCACCATGATTGATATATATATTGGCATTGATGGCTAGTGACATGGAGGCCTGACTTTTTTCTTTTAATATTTTATTTTTAGGGTTTTCCTTTTAGATTGAATTTATTTGTATCATGGATGTGTACTATTATTCTACATTATACTCAAATAGTTTATCTAATTTTTCGTTATCCATGATACTTCTCTAGTAATTTTGGTAACCTTCACTTGGTGGTTGAATATTTTGGGTGATGTGTCATATAGAATTGGGTTGTTTCATTACATAACAATACACAAAAAAATTAAATAATAAGATAGGATAGATAAAAAATAATACATGAAATAATTATTATGGAAACTTGAATTATAAAAAATGATTTCTACGAAATTACACTCCAATCCCTTAATAGTGTTTAGAAAGATATTAAAACACTATGAAAATGGAGGAATCCATTTATATAGAAGAAGGTGATATGATGAACTATATACTGTGAATATGATCAATAATACTTTTCTTATGTAGTAAAATATGATTTTTATGGGAATTTTACAGATGATAGTAAAAAAATAATTTTACCACCCTATGGGTATAGGTATGGAATCCTAGAAATATTTTTCTACCCATTTCCAAATTTTTAATTAATGGATTCTACAATTAAATTTGAATTTGAATTTTTTTTGACATATAGCCATTCAAGTATTATATTAATTCCACTATAATGTTTTCAATTTTACTTATATATATCCAATTTTATTGATTTCTTACATAAGGATGGTCATTTTTATTTGAAAATGATTAAATTTATTTTTGAGCCCTAATAGACCTCTAATGATCAGATTTTTATTGCAATCTAGTTGAATAAATTGTAACCCTATGTTACATTAATCAAAAACCAAAATTTATATTTCCAATTTGAATTTTCTTATAAATGTTATCTTAAAAATAATAATATGTTTTATAATTCGGTAATAGTGTGATATGATATTTTTAATTTCCTTTCAAATAATTAAAAAATTATACTTTGAGTGAAAAATAATTTAATAATTTGATATAAAAACATAAAAACACACTAAATAAGATGCATATTTGTTGAAACATATTATATATTTTTATGTAATAAGACCCCCCACAATGAAAATATTAAACTCTAGGGAGATTTAAGACGTACAAAACTAATATTACTCTTAAATAAAAGGTTACAATATTTTTCATATTATTTTAAATTAAAATTACCAAGTCATTTAGTGAATAAATTATCATTTTATTATTTTTTAGTAATGTTAATTTTTGTTCCACTTCATTTATTTATTCTACTGACTTGACACAACAAACATTATAAGGAATTTAGAATTGAATTCCTCCATGAATGTAATTATTTCAAATTTATACTCATATAAAAATTACGAAGGTCATACAAAAGGATTGGTTAAATACAAAATACTCATATAATAAACCATGTAACTTATGAAAATAATGAGGATTATAAATTAATTTTTAAGGTTTATTGGTATTGGGATTGATGTGAATAACCAGAGAATGAAAATGACAGAAAATTACCTTTTAATATTATGAACAATATATCACATAGAAATAGGAAAAATTCTTTACTAAAAGTAACCTAATATAAATCTCGCAACTCAGTTTCCCCATTTCAAATCTATAACAATATTGTTTTGGGGGCCAAAGACACATTTTATTATGAATTAAAATTCCTCAATATATTTAGGTATAGTGAGTCCCCTTACCTAGATCATAGCATAAAGGCCATGCAGACCATTTTTACTGGTTCAAAGGCCTAGTAAAGAATCATTCAAGCACCACCACATTCTGGGATCATGCTTGCATCATCGTCTACCTACGGCATTCCCCCATACCTAATTTTGTCAAAGATACCCTAATGGACTTTATAGGACTCGAACCCTAGTCTTTTGGAAACATTATTACCTGGATTACGACTCCGTATCGACCCCATCTTCAATTTCTACAATTCATTTAATAGAAAAATGATAAAAAATGTTCTTATAAAATTCCCCACTATTTTATTTTGTTTACAAATTTTATATAAATAATTCCTTTTTTCATTTTTTTAATGAGTATATGATTAATAAAAAATATATTGAATGAAAAATGACCCATTACCTCTTCTTTTTATTAGGATATTGAGTCATATAAAAAATAATGACAACAAATTCAACCTATTCACTATTTTTTAAAGAGGAATAAAAATTATAATTGGAAAATATATATAACCTATTTAAGTTACAAAAACTTTAATATCTACCCCAAATTATCATATAATGTAAATCAAACCCATGAAAACAAATTATATACCTTGATTCCACAAGAATAATATTGAATAACAGTAATGAAATTTAATCAAGAGTGAAGGTGTGTAGAGAAAATGGGATTGAAATTTGGATAAATATAAGTAATTTTATGGAAAATAGGGGGTTATAAGATAAAACAAGTCAGTGAGTCTTAAATTTTTATAAAAATGACAACAAATAAAATAAACATCTTAATCACCAAACAACATTTCCATATTCTGAATTTTTTTTATACAATATAAAAATATATTCTCAATAACATTAAAAATTTTAGTTTAATGAGGGAAAAAGGATAATAGGAAGTGTATGATAAAATTTTCTTAAGAAACAATTAGGATTTTTGAAATTAATTCTTTTTAGTTCTAATGTGTAATGGGTTTCACAAAGCCACTATACATTGACTTGATGAATATTCAATATCAAATTTCATTTGAAATTTTTTTTTGTAAAAAAATATAAAGGAATGCACATAACCATTGAGTCAAGTATGTAAAAAAAATTTATTATTCCATATATACACTATTTTAATATGATAAAAATGTAATGAAAAAGAAAACTATATAAGAATCATAACATTTGTTTTATGTGTAATTGTTTTCTTGATACTGTTGTGTATAGGTTTTTTTAATGAAATTAAAATGATGAAACTATTACTTAGAAACAAAATATATAAGATTAATACTAATTTATATTATGTGGAATAATTTAAATGAATAGATGAGGAACAATCCTCCCTCTAATTCTTGTGGTGGGGCTTGAACCAGTGATTAGTTCAAACCTATTGAACACCTGCAACCATTAGAGAAATGTTTATACCATTGACTTTTTTATGTTTTTGGTAAATTAATTTTTTACATTTATAAAATTTTTATTGAATAGTGTACATGACTTGTGGTTTTATTTTAGATAGAAAATATTGACTCGATTAATCTTGGAGGACTTGAACATGGGTCTTTTAGACCCATGGTTGATGCCCTACAAGTCAGTTCTACCACATCATTGGTTTTAAATTTATGTTTGTAAATATAATTAGTCATGTATTGAAAATTAGAAGGAAAATAAAAAACAGAAACTACATGATTTACAAGAACATATAAAAAATATTATTTTATTTAAATAATAAAAATAAGAATAAATGTGACTCACATAGAAGTAGTGGTATACAAAATAGTGAATAGTTCATTTCATTGAATCACCCATAACCTGATAATCCATATATGTTTCTATACAATATTTTTATTAATTTTTTTTATTTTTGTTTTTCAAAAATATTATAATAGATATTCCAGTATTTAAATATCATTTAATAGTTTTTAATGGAATGGATCATGTAAATATGGTCAAGAAGAGTTTTAAACAACTCAATAGTTAAAAAAAAGTTATTTCATGAATATTTGAATATAAAAAAAATTGATATAAAATACAATTTTTCCTTATAGTATTTAATTTTTTCTATATTTTATTTAACGATACATTAATTATCTGGAAATAAGCATAAAGAGTTGAATTTTTTGTTGAAGAAGATGACTCATGACATACGATAAGTAAATTCCTGAGAATTGAGTTCATAACTAATGAATATGGTGGGAAATGTTACAAATATTATAGAAACATACAATTCAAATCATTTATTACTCAATCGCAATGTGTATTAAATCAGACCAATGAGGTAGATGCATTATGAAAAGGAAAAGGAAAATTATAGCACATCCACCTATGTCATAGTTTGAACACTTGAAGGACCTTGAATACATTTAAATAATGTTTAAAGAAAAAAATATTTCAATCCCACACATTTCATAATATGTAATCAGAATTCACGATGTGATATCTTCATATATGACCAGAAAATGGAATGTTTTATGAATATAATTTTTGGAAATAACTTTGAATACCAAATTATGAATCAGAACAACTTTTACCCATTTATTTCACTATTAATGTAGCATGGGGTTGTGATTTATCCCTAAAAATAAGGAAAGATACATATTAGAATGAAAATTAATGATTCGAATGGTTTTCTACTACACCAGGATTATGATGTAGTTATGTTTTTTTCCATTTTTTTTAATTTTATATTCCGTGTAACCCTAATTCAATATTTTATTTTAGTGTTTTAATTGTTCCAATATAAATTATCATTTGTATCCCCCTATGACAGGAATGTAAAAACTTGCATCGTTTTTAGAAATTTGATTTTTTTTGTAATTTTTCAATTTTTACAGTCCAAATTTCTTTTATGTTTTTCTAGAAAATATATCAAGAAATTATTTTCCCATTATCTATCCAAAACTACCATTTTTATTTATGGAATTATATCCCATAGGTGAAAAAACAAGAATATGAAAATATTGAGGATGCCCTCTTACAAAGGACTGTTAAACTACTATTTTTCCATGAAAATGGAGAATACACAAGAGAATATCTTCTCATTTCATTACCAAGTCAAAATGGATAATCAACCCCAAAAATTTATTCAAAATCTATATGAATATAGTAAGTACCGTTGGATCAACTTAATTTTTTTGAAGACATCCAAGTATATAAGCCAATACAAGAAGACTCTTTGCATCCCAACCACATGGAGTTCTAGATCGAAACATTCTATGATGAGTTGAAGAATGAATATAAAAACAAAGATGATGATGTATATATAAGATGTCAATTAAGAATAGATCAATATTTCAGTGATTAGGTAGATGATGAAATGCAATGAGACCTCCCAGTCTAAAAGTTAGATGAATCATCACCTATTTGAAAATATCTATCTATAGAGGTTGAATAAACCACCAAAGTGCTGAAATTGAATAAAAGGATGGAGGATTTTGAAAACATACCTATATCCATCAAAATTTAACTCCAAGAGGCACCTTCTATTGAACAAACAATTAATGTCAAGCTAAATTAGTGAGTTGATCCTTTCTTGAACCGCATCTCTTTTGATTTTATTAATTATGAAATGAGTATCATTTCAAATAGTATTGATTTATCCAAATAACTCAACTCAAACTATTCCATTAAAGATGATGCAGAAATTTTAAATACACCCATTGAGGAACACATGGAGAACTCGGATGATATTGAGCAGTTGTTAGAGGAATACCATAAAGATATCCAACTAGCATTGCATGAAGAACCAGAGACACAGACAACCTATCCAAATTCCAATACAAAACACACAAAGGCAACACATGATGATGTTTCTATATATTCGTTGTTTATATGATACTTATATTTTATATAATTTAAAAAATTACATCGATGTGGAAATTTTTTGTGACTTCAATTGACCAATATGATCCGTATAAACACCAATATTGAGAAAGGGAATTAGGTGTGGTGAAAAATGTATGAAACATGACAATAATTCGTTCCCCATAACCAAATCATGTGATATTGAGCATGACATAACATGTGATACCCTCTGGGTTATATATATGTTTTAATTTGATCTCGTTTGTCACAGGGTTGGTTTTAGAGGTTTCTAGGATTTGAGGGATTTAAATTTGGTGATATGGAGAAAACATGATAGGTTAATGGCATAGATTCATAATTAGTAAAAATCATATTGTAATAGTGAGACATGCGATAAATGATTACAAATATAATTTTCATGGTTTTATCATGGATTTTCAATCAATATAGATCTCTAGGTAAACCCTGTGTTTTTTGGGTGTTTATCTAAAGGTTCTACGTGACTTACGCACAGTTTTACAAAATCGTGTGAAACTTCCTAAGTATGTGTGTGCCTAATTTTTTCAAAGGACAGAGGCAATAAATATTTAGAGAATATATTGTTAAAATGTGTAGGCTAACTATGTTCCATGACCAGAACCACTAAAATGTTTTTATTTACCCATTTTACCTAAATATTTTTATACCAATGTCATAACTCGACCAAATGGACACTGCCTAGCTGGTGGTTAGCTGAGTGTGACCATCTCAATCCCACATCTAATAGATAAGGTTATAGAGTATATAACTATTTTGGAATATCATACACATGGTATTCCTTGTCCTAATTTACCTATTTTCATGTTCACACACACATATCCTTGAAATAGTTCAACTATGAAGTTAAAAGTAAACATCTACAGGGTAAACATGAATTAAGAAAACATTAGGAAAAGATTAATGTACAAAAATATATAATGGAAACAATATACACAAAAAGACATGGTGAAAACTGTCATGAAATGGAATAGGTGATAAATATACAAGATGGCCGATCTCAAATCTCCTTGGACAACCATCATAGATGGTTAGTTCTATGAACCTCTATGCACTAACGAAACCAGGTCATATGTTATAATTGATGATCAAGAATTAATCTACAAATGAGATAAAAAATGATGGAAAGGACCAATTTTGTGTGAAAATAAATATTTCCATAAGGATCTCCAAAATCACAAAACATAAGGCATCAAGAGGTAGTTCTCAACATAACACCGTGGTTGTCTGTAAATCCTAATGTGAGACTAGACCCTGAAAATAATCTAGATATGATCAATAAAATCATATAGAGTTAGAATATGGATATCCATCTACATAAAATAGATATTAATGATTTTATTAGACGACATATCCATATGTTCTTTCATGATTCCCATCATCATGCATAATCTCAAATGATATATAATTCTCAACTCCTTTCCACTGGGTTCCAAATTCGAGGGGTCTTACTTCTAATGACATAAAATCATTCAAGATAACTAACTTTTTGAGCCTTAAAAATTCAAAAAACATACATTTGTGGATTAATTCTCATCAATAATTCAATGAATAATATCTCACAAGAACACATTATATTGTGATGAAGATATTGTAGAACTCACACAAGGCCTCTGGGGGATACCATTAACCAATATAGAACATTGAAGATCTCAATACATAGATATGGTATCATGCCCTTGGATCTTGGGTGGATATATAAAAAAATTACTAGAATAACCAAATACATAGTGGATCCGAACGCATGTATATTGGTCACATAATTTCCTCAAATAACACCTCTGGAAGTAGAAGAAATGATAGAGTATCGCACCCCGAGTCTCATACAGTGGAACCCAAATTCTATATGAACAAATCCCACAGATGGGATCACAAATGATACTCATGTTTTTATTCTTAACTAAAAAATCATAGGGATAGTACAGATAAATGAAATAATCTAAAAATAGATTATTCATCTCTAAATGATGTTTCATGGTTGCATCACATTGCATATCATCTTTGATTCCTAATAAGAGTCCACTGTCATGCTATAAATGAAAAAACCACATATGATAGGTTAATAATGACACTAAATCCAAATCATTGTTATAGATATATGTGATAATGAAGAGTTCATTTAGAGTACGCATAATTTTCTCTTAGGGTACACAGTGTGTCTAATAATGCTAAACCCTAGACATTACCCCTATAGAAAGTGGTTGTATAAAAGTAAAGTAAACGACATATAATATGGTCCAAAAGGTGTGTGAACCAACCAATACACCTATGAATTTCCTCATTATAACACATATTGGATAGAAATTTACTCCTAAATAGCGTGTAAATGCAGTAGATAGTGTGTTGTTCCTAGCCTAGTCCAAGAAAATGTCTATCAGCCTGTACCCATGTACACGGACCATGCGTGGGTAACTAGATATGTCCTCCTACCTGTGCACACTCATGGTATGTATGTGTACTTATACATGGAAATGTCACCATACATTTCTAATAAAACCATATAAATGACCACATTTCCATTCCCCACTAGAAAGCATATACCCAAAGTACACAATGTGTTTCCCCAAAATCCCATTCATCCATAAACGGGAAGAACACACGGTATGTGATCCAACACTACATGAAATGTGATCATGATTTCTGAATATGATATCCCCATAAACCGTTTGAATCAACCATTATCCGCTATTTCCATAAATCATCACTCATGAGATCCTTAACAGTTATAAAAGGGATTTAAAAACCATTAAAAACTTATATTGGAATTAAGAAAAAAATAAAAATACCACCATCCTCATGGTGAATCACTGAATATTAGAGTCCAAATCCATGACCTAAATCCACCACACCATGATTAGAGCTTTATATCCATTATGGATGAATTATAGTGACAACCCCTATAACCCTCATGTCATCTTTCATTTATAGAAGTGGCCCTCCCTTTCCATTATGTGTGGGAGGCCAAACAGGGTCGGGGTTATATGGGTTTATACAATTATTTAAATAAACTCTTATTTTTATCATATCCTTTAATGGATTATTTCCACAAAATTCCACAATATAACCAACATTATGTTGATCTTGTGGTCAAATCCATAATCTGGATTTCTTTTTATCTCATATTTATGATTTGAGACTCCATTCGAGTGTTATTCCATTATTTTCATTAACAATGCATGCATAATAAAATATTTTTAATATTTTTAATATTTATTCTCCACATCTATTTTGGTGTTTGAATTCAACTTCATGTCTACACCCATATCCAAAAAAAATTCAAGAAAATGTCTAAATTGATTCAGGAAATAATAGGGTCATTAAACTCACCCAACCTTAGGGATTTTCATCTTGAAAAGAAAAAATTCTACTCACAGTAGAGTATATGAATCTATCAACTGAGTTTCTCACTTTAGATATCTCTCATGAAGGTTCTCATGTAGTCAAAAAAATAGTAATCCATGGGAAACGCATTCCCATGAATGGGGTTTTCTAGTCTGGCCTCATGCACCTACGAGTCACTCAAAAAAGAAAACTATACACTCAACATCAATCTCATACTAGTCGACATCGTGTAATGGGTCTTGCACTTAGGTCCTTAGCCATGACAATTGAAATACATCAAGAAACTGGTATCATTTTTTCCATTTGATCAAGAGGTACACCATCTCTCTAACCCAACAAAATAAATGAGAAAAAGGGATTACAAACATCGGGAGTTTCCTTCCATCATAACTAGATCACTGTAATCCTTAATGAAGTGAGATCTCTTATATCGAAATCTCTCCTCACCAAAATCCAATGTCCAGCAGCTACTAGACTCAATGAACAGTTGATGTCTCCTACCAATACTCACATTCCATTGGATTAACTACATCATCTACAACTATTAAAATAACCCATATTAGGACTATAAAAACATCCTCCGACTAGCTTCAACCAGTACTTATGAACCAATAGGTTCTCACATTCATGGAAAAAGGGTGATAAGACGACGGTGGAGTGGTAATTACAATGATGCGAAGAATTCATTGACTTTAATAGACCATCCTAGATATGTATTGAAATTAGATTTTAATCCTAAATAAAAATCTCTAGAAGCTAAATGGGCCTCATTAAAAAGCCATTTTACTAGGAAAGACTTTATTTCTAAACCATAACAAAGTCCCATAGCCTACCACATCCTCTACATAATTGTAATGTGAAAATAGCATGAAGTATTTATATTATCATTGGGGGAATTCAATAATTCAATAATAACTCCCACACACATAGGAATCCAAAATTATCCACTTAGATCTACTCTTGGATGTTTACGAAGTTGAAAAACTTGTTGATCTAGTCATTGACAACTCATGAAACATTGTGACATATTTCTGATTGTGGAAGAATATAATGAAATATAAAGTCTCCACACTGTTCCCAATTCTATTTTGTCACCTCAATATTTAAATAATTACTGGCTTGACATTGAGATCTAAACTCAATAATAGGCTACAATATCCTTAGACACCAAACATGATGATAAAGGTTTTGGTAAAACCACCTATCACTTAGGTTTACCACAAAGGGAATGAAACCTCCACAAAACCTCATATCATTGTATGAATGGTGTAATCATCCATCTTCATATGGATTAAATACTACCAACATTATTAAAATTCATCAATAAAAATACCAATTGATATTCTGTCATGTGATACATGATAAAAAATATCTCCAGTTTTTTTATCCCTAACTCACTGAACAAGTGGAGGGAAAAAAATATTGACTAAAGATATGTGATATCATCCTCAACCTCAATGGGAAAGTTCCTCAAGGTAAAATTATATTTTAACTTGATCAATCACAACAAATGTAATCATTACAATGAAAAACTAATTCCATGGACATGCCCCTTATAGGTCCTTAAGAGAGCATTACCTAAACCATTATTGGGTCCACTGGCATTCCCATGTCCAGGAAGAATTTTCACAAGTGGTGGACCTCCAAAATATATAAAATACTTTATGAGAGTATAACATAAATATTATACACCTATATCATGTATATGACAATCACCAAGTGTCTCGTATTCTCTATATCTTGTTCCGAGTATGCAATGCTTCCAATAAAGAAGACTACCATGAACCGAACCAAGTAATACTGGATGATGTAGTACATAATTCCCATAAACAGTACTGGGAGTGTACAATGCACAAAATGTCCGCACTATAAAATAAATATAATCATTTTATTTTTGGAAATAAATGCTCTATATATCTGTCTTATGAATACAGGGATTGTGATAACATGATCTGAGGAGAAAATCCGAGAACCACCATTCCCCTTAGCACTCGGAAAAGAATTCATCAATTCATGGTGGTTGATGCTCCTCCATGATAGTCACCTACATTAGGCAATATCAACCCACACCTAATATCATTAAATTACTATCCCCCTTAGTGAAATGAATAGGTTAACCCAAGTGAATAAACTAAGAATAAAAAAGAAATTAATCTACAGAAACCACCCACTACACCATAATCCAAAAGAACTCTATAGGAACCATCTAAAATATTGGCACCAATATTGGTGGATTCTGGGGGTGATGGTCTAAGATTAAAAAAATATTTGACGGGAGGAAATCTGGGAACATCATTAAAGAGGAAATATTCATACACGTCCACCATTATTTAAAAAATATATCATAACACTCTGTAATATAAGATTAATACCCTCTAATAGGTAAAATCATCTCCATATGCCCACACATGAGGTCATCACTCTATTATTTGGATTTATTCTCACAAAATAAAGAATACCAATTTCTAACATCACAAAAACACTATGATCCTCATATATGGAAGTCATCTGAGAATAGAAAGTAAGGAACTTTAACATATGAAGGAAAACAACCAAAGGGCCTCACTAATATCTCTGGAGTTTTTCCATGCGAGGCTATATATCATCTCAATGTTTGTTAACGGACTCGATAAAACGGTTTGATCAGAAATCCTTTCTAAATGTGCCTCAATACACAAGGTTTGAGTTAAAAAGCTAAAAATGTCACTAATATAATTCAGAAAACAAATTAATTCATGGAAATGTTTTATGTCGTTGTACTAAACATGATGTTAGGGGAATATAAGGGACTTACCTTACATCAAAACAGAGACGAACACTTTGTTACATAAATTCCTATAAACTAAAGCTATCCTTCCCTCTATTCTCCCATTATCTATAAAAAATAAAAAAATCCAACACCTTATCATGTAAATCATATTGGCCTCCGATATATTTAAACATGAAGCATCACCACGAGGAATGTCCCATTATAAGAACCTCTATCAATAGGGGTCCAAAACTTGCATGACCTTCACAAAAAAGGCTAAAGCTAGTCCCCCACCACCTAAAAGGGGGTCTAGATCACCATAAATACAATGAATTATCCATCATTGGAACTCAATATGTTCACAGATAATAATTTCAATATCATTATGTACTACCAAAACCAACTAATATTCCACAAAAGTTGACTTTTTGTGAGTTAAACCATCACATTGGTCAAGTTCTAAAATCAGGAAAATCAAATTCACATTCTTTATACAAACCATTATTTCCTGAGGTTCAAGATATCAATGAATACTATTTATTATTAATCACTAGAACTCACATAACATTTTAATAATTTTCAAATCATCTCCCTTTCCTACTGAATCTAGAACAGCTCAACCAGAAATTGGCCAAAAAACCTTCCAAACCACTGGATTGGGATCTATTAACAACCCAATAGGTGATAGAATTGGTCTATGTATTTCTAGTGGAAAAACCTCACTAATGGATCCCTATATTGTGGCCTTATAATTTATCTAGTCATCAATATGAATATATCTCAAAATCATAGAAATATGTCATTACAAAGACATGTTGAAAGTAATCATGACATACCATGTTCAAGAGAATATATGGTGATATGACTTAATAATGACTATAAAAAGCCCCAATAATAAATTATTCATTTAATATAGGTTCCCTGTAACTGATGTATTGAAATTATATTTTGAAAAGTTTGTAGTTAGAGTCCTGGTGAATGGATACATTAGCTTCTACCCCAACATTTTGTTACCTTGACTACAAGCTGTACTCAATAAACATTGACACAATTTTTTTATTAATTTCATAACAAAACATCACATTATGTATAACTACTCACACTGATCTGGGGATGTAACCCACTTTCACACCACTCTATTAGGACCCAACCCACTTGTTCCCTCCCAGCCTGTGTTATGTTGAGTGTGACCACCCTATAGTAGCCTCATATAGGGCAGGAGATGGTGTCCTGTACGAAGTATGAATATCACACACATGGGAGGAAATATCCTAATGTACTAGTAAACACAAATAGAAAAACACATCCATATCCATGAAATATAGTAGATATAAATATATAACTAAACATATAGAGGGTAAATCTACATGAAAAAACCTCTAGGAAACATTAGAGTAGAATAATATTTGAGAAAAAATGCATGCCCAACATGAAAAATGGTTCTAAATGGTGAATAAATGGAACCTGAGAAAAATGATGTATACTACCTTGATATGATCATATAGTATAACTAAAATTCATGAAAAGTTCGACAAATGGTTGTACACCCTGAAAACCAATTCCACAAATATCACCAATACTATACCTATTATCTAAACTAGAAACAAAAAATATCAGAAAAGACATTATATGGGAGAATATATATATATATATACACACATTATAAAACCATAAATCAACCAAAAAAAGCATCCATATGGAGTGGTCACCTCAACATCATGGATGTCTATAAATAAAAATGTGAGACTAGGACAAAACTATAACACTGGAATTCTTAGTAGAAACCCATGAGAGATTGAAAGGGTATCTATATATCTACAACCCATGTAAGAATGATGATTCAGGCTATTTCTAAAAATATATAGGCATAATTCCAAAAACTAACTTCAACCTCACAAGATACAATGGGGGTCCACTAATTACCATAATGCTCTATAGTCGAGGGGGAATACTCGCACAAAAAACAACTCATCCAAGATAAATCTCCCCACAATACTTATTAAAAATGGTTCTCATACATAGATTCAATAACATTGTGAATAAAATGAAGAATATATCATTGAAACTAAACATATTATGATGCTCAGATTGGGGATCCCACCAAGGGCCTCTAGGGGATATCCTAACCCAATTTGGAAGACTAAAAATCTTGATAAACTGATATAGGATCACACCCACGGATCATGTGATGATTACAAAAATCCTAATTGGAATAACTGACCAGAATATATATTATCTACCTTTTATATATTCTGGATGATTCCTTATATCCCGCAAAAGGAAGAAGAAGAAATGTGAGAGGATTACACCCCATCTCTCACAGAGAGATACTAAAACACTATCCAAACTAATCCAAATGAGGGGATTTAAAAATTAATTAAGATGTAATTCCTTACTAAATTGTAATGTGGATAATATAAGGGATATCACCCAATTGAAACTATTCTTCTCATTGATAAGTGAAGTGTCCCACTAGCATCACCTTGTGTCTCATATCTAATTCAAAAATAGAGGCCACCATCCCACTCAATGTAGAAAACCACATAGGATTGGATAATAAAGGGCCTCATTCTAGCTCGTAAAATGGAGATACATAAGAAAAAAGTATTTGAGAGCAGTACACATTGTGTCCACCTTGAGTAGATGGTGTGTCTAATGAGGTCGAACCCTCTCCATATCTCATGGTAATACTCTGCATGTAAAATAAAAGTATATGGTGTGCACTGTGTTCTACACAATTTGTGACCTTACGAGGACACCTAGGTGTGTCCTCTCATAAACATGGCTTGGTAATTTTTCTAGTACTATATTGGGTGTACATATTGTTAAAAAATCATATTTCTATCCTAGTTCAGGCCTGTTCCATCAGCCGATACCCATGTATATTGGATTTTACCTATATTGAATGGTCTATTCTCATGTTCCTAGTCATATACCTTAGGCTTTGTAAACCCAGGTTTTAGATGTGTATAGCCACAAAACCATCTCCCCTCACATGGCATGTCTTCTCATATACTCTAAAAAATGGACAAGTCCAACTACATGACCTGTGCCCCAAGTAAATAGTGTGTAGTTACAAAAAACCATTATTACATAAAATTAAAGAGCATACTACATGTACTCATACAATCTGTGCCATGTGATTAGTATTTCATAATGGTAAATCCTTCTGAACCTATCAAAAGATTCATTTCCTAGATTAATCGCATATCGACCACTATGGGATCCTTTTCAATCATAAATAGAATTTTAAATCCATTAAAAACACACATATGCTAATTGATACATGAAAATCACAAAAACCACAGAAATTATAGTTAAATGATAAATATTTCGGTCCATAACCTCTTTTTAAATCTACTTCACCATGATCCATGTTCGATCTTCATCAAGTAAGATGTCTGATTGAACCTCTTATCCTCCTCGGTTCATTTATTGCATTGGGGAGAAGACCTCTCCCATTCCTCTCAATGTGAAAAGACAAATGGGGTGCGGTATAACTGTTTATTTAATTAATTAAATAAACCAATATTATTTATTTCTTCTTCTGATAGTATACATCCACCAAAATTTCTACACTAGACATCTTTAATTCATTCTCAGTGAAATACCTACAGTCCATATTTAAAAACTATCTAAAATTTCTAATTTATGACTCAATTTGGGTTTTATTATATTATTTATAAAAAAATGTGTGTTAATGGAAAAATATATTTTACATTTTTAATATCACCATGATAAGGCTCTCAGGGCAACAAAATTCCATACATTCTCTACACCAAACTTTAGAAATATTCCTAGAAATATTCCACTGTAGTATATAGAAAAAATTGAGTCATTACATATACTCACCTCTTAATATCTATAATCTTTAAAATAACCTCTACCTATTAATCTAGGAGGTTCTTGCCCTTGTATATATAGTTATTTAAATTTGTTCTTGGGGAATCTACACAATTTATGATCCATTTTTTCCATTTTTTCCTCTTCCACCTTGATCCCCTTTGGATCACTCAAATACTTTTTTTTATTATAACATAATTTGTCTATGAAGACTGGTTATATAATGTCATGAATTTTCCATGTATTAATTTTGGATATTATATGGATTAATTTGAAGACCAGTATCTGAGATGGAAGGAAATTCCAAGGAACAATGTGCTCAGGATAAATGCATGAAATATATTAGATATATTAAATAAATGCATGGACTGTTTTTTGAATAAGTGGAATAACTCATAAACGGGTTCTTAGATCAGAAATATGAGGGAACCATTGAGTTCAAAATGGTTGTTTTACCCAAGGAATGACATAATATTAATTTGCATGGGTCATTTGTAGAAATTTTTTCATGAGTGTAAAATAAATAAAATTATTTATTAAAGTTATTTTACAATGTAGTGACCTAGTTGTCTCTATATAAATATTATTATGGAAAATTAATAGGGTTATCCACGTAACTCTAAGAATTTAAAGAGTTCCATTATAGAGTTAGAGGAGGCCACATTAGCAGACCAGAATATATCAATGATCAATGCACCTCAGATTCAATGGATCTCACCAATGAATGTGACATGGCATTCTTTCTTCATTATCGATCGACAAACCTCAGATTTGATAGATCTCACCCGTGGTTTGTTCCTTAAGTATGTTCTTTGTGATTTTCACCCTCCCTTCTCATTCATCATGGGAAACACCTTGGTCCATAGTTTGACACACTACCAATGGATAGATCATTGAACACATGATTATTGGTTCAATGTTCTGAGATTGTCGATTCGGACATGTGATGTTGTAATAAAGGTGCAACGATTGCGGCGTCAAACAGATAAGTCCAGCTTAAAAAAACCCCATTTTCGAGCTAAGTGCATGGAAGATGATTCTGATGAACAATATTTTTTTATAATCTATTTTAATTAACAGACTGCATTGATTTTTGATAGAGGTTCTTGATCGAAGTAGATACATAAACCCTAGAGAGATTTTAGATGGATTTACAGGCGATGATTGTGTGGGCAGGAGTGGGAGGATGTGACGAACCCATCAGGGTCGACATCTAACCTGGTGCCTGACCCGCATTGTGGCAAGGCCTGAGGGGAGTTCCTGATCACCAAGGGCTGGGATAAGTGCCCGGGTATCAAATAATCTTTTTGGATCTATTTAATAGATAATAAAAGAAAGAAAAATAGACATAAACTGAACAAAAAAATAAATAAAAGAAGATGAACTGGACAAACTAGTAGTGGAAAAAGGAAAAAACTAAGTAATGAGACATACCTCAAGTGACCTCGTGGGTCACCACAGAACATAAACCACACTAACTATAAGATAAATCCAAAACTAGACCCTAAAAATGAAAATATAATGTAGGCATGAGCACTGAGATGCTCATTAGGAATGCTAGATTACAACAATTCCCTATGCCCATACCTTTAAAAAGAAACCCAATGTGTGCTAATTTGAAAAGAAGAAATAATAAAATATTTCTTTTTATTCATTTCAAATTCATGTTAAATGATCTAATTTTCATGAAAAAAATTTCTCTTCGACTTCGTTTTCAAAATAGGTTCCAATCATGCATTAACATTTCAAAATGATAGGAGACCAATTTAGATAAAAAATATTGTTTTCAAAAAAGAGGGAACTAGCATGATGCAACTGAATTTAAAATAATATCACAAGAACCAAGGGAAATCCCTCAGCATCTAGTGTTAGTTATGGACCTAGGATCCTCACACCTCAGTGTAAATGTGGCATATGAACCACGACAATCTACGTTTTCATGCACGAACCACTAGTAGGGAACACACCCATAACCTAGTGGTCTCTAATCATCATTTTGATTAGTCAGTGTTGTATTATAAATATTTCTAGACAAAACTGGGATTTACAAATTCTGTATAATCTAGCGTAGTAGTCCTAGTCCTCCCACCATGATTACCATGTTTTCTTATGTGCTCCATTTCAAGTGGTGGAGTGTTTTATCAAGAAAACATACATGAACATATCATTATCTTTATAAAAAAACACACTCTCCCTCTCACCACCAATTTTCCTCCTTGAGAACATCCCCCCTTTTTCTGTCACACAAAATACACAAGCCCCTTTATTGGAACATTTCCCAATCCACATATTCAACATACACATCATTTTCTAAAACAAGGGTGAATGCCTCAAGAGGGTGGATTTTTTTCAAAAACCATTATTAAAGTGCCAATTAGGGTTAATTAATTATAAAGAGTACTTTTGTTATATAAAAAATAATCACCTAACACATTAATGTTTCCAAAACCATTTGATTGTCTAACAAAAAAACCAAGGTACCACCTATTTAATACATTTTTAAAACCACACTTACAAAAAAATGATTTAAAGAGGTCAAAACACCCTTTAATATCCTGATCATAGCAAACCCCATATTGGAAATAACTTTGGAATTTATTTGGAAAATAAATCAGATCAGTACACTTTTATAATAAAATTGAACGAATAGCCACATGTCATTGGAAATTCGAGTTTCATGTTCAAAACATCCAGGAAGATACTTTTCAAGAATCAAAACCATTTAAATAAATAAATATATACATATTTTTATACATTTCATATGAATCTCATATAAAATAAAGGGACATAATTATAAAATAACTCCAAGGAAAAAAGGGAAATTCTAATTAAAGATCATGGAATAGGGAACCAACCACAGGGTGGAACCAAACAAAAAATTTGACCTTTGGAACTTTTTATCTAAAATATGTTTCCCCCCACTAAGAATATGAACTTTCACGTACATATAAAGACACCTAGCACCTATTCTTATACCCACATGGCTATGAACATATGCAAGGGGATCCATAAATATATTCTTATAAGAATATACTAGTCGCCACTCAACTACACATGCATTTTCACATATACACATGGGCACACCTATCCCCATACATGTATATTCGCTTCCCAGGATGACTATACATGTAAAGGGGGAACCCACACACACATAGACACACACACATACATATACATACCTATTCGGATGTAGGTGATTTTCCTTAGACCCGACAACTCAAAACCACAGATAAGGGACTAGACACTACACATATAATATAATAAATCAATAAAACAATTTATGAAACATTTCAATGTTAGAACCATAATATTTTACTCCAAAAACACTTGTTAAACCCAATTGCACATGAAATCATATCCCAAATATGTTCTGCATCCCTCTCATATTTAAATAAACCATTTCAATAATTTATAAAAAAACCAAAGAAACATTAAAAGGCCTCACAACAATAACATAACCAAATTCCCTTTTTTAATCAAACAACCACTAAAAACATTTATAAACATCATTCAAACCACTGATATATTTTAATAAACCATTTAATTTTTTTATAAAACAACTCCAATAAGGAATCACAAGGCTTTTCACACAAAACCCTACTCAAATTTTATTCCAATGTCATACACAAACCAAAAACATACCAAAACAAAATTAACACCACTTGAATCATTTAATGAACAATTTTCACAAATTATGAAACAATAATAAGTGATAAATAATAGGGTTACACCAAAAACCAACACCACTTTAGACATAAATTTTATTCAAAAATAAAACCCAGGTAAATATTTTTTCAAATACACTTTCACACCAAAAAAAATAATCAATGAACATGATAAATAAATTAGTCTAGTGAAATACTTCATAAAATAATATTTACATTTGGAATCAAAACCCTCATTGTAGAAGCTTCAAATTCTATTGTGAAACATCAATCATGCACTGTTTTCACCACTATGAATAAAGAGTGAACCCTAATTCAAGAATTTCAAGAAAAATCATCAAACAACAAACCTAAAAAATCAAACCCATAGGTATGGAAGAGTTGTAAGAACCATACCGGAGTAATTCACTCCTACTATGAAGGGAGAGGGTCATTGTGAGGTTGCATAAGGGAGGGAGATGAGATTGTGGTCACTGATAGAGGAATCATGTGGGTTCGAGGTCTCCAGAAGAGGTGGGAGGCTAGTTAGTTTGATGGTGCATGCGAGCAGGGGTGTGGGGAGACATGACAGTAGAACTAGGGGGACCTCCAGAGTGTGATCATAACGACACAAGGGTGGAGGGGAACCAAAAGAGTTTTCTTCAGAAGGGTGTTTCACAATAGGTGGGTAGTTTCATGATAGTTATATGGGGGGTGAGGCACTACAATGGGGTAATGAACCCTAATAAAAGAGAAAAAAAATTAAAATAAAAGAAATAAAAATATGTTAACAAAAACAAAAATTATAATATATATAAAAATAATAATAATAATTATAAGGTTAATAATAACAATAAAAACTTTCTAAAATTTATATCCTTAATACTAATAATATTAATAAAATTAATGATATTGATAATATAATAATAATAAAAATAATGAGAATAATAACTTGATAAAATATTAACCAGAATATCAATAATATTCATAAATAATTAAAATATTATAATTATTATTAAAACCATTCTTTATACATTTTATTAATCAATTTTTTAATTGTACACTGGGTAGGCCGCACAGTAATATAGTGAAGCCATGCAACTTTAATCGTGCCCTTCCCATGTGTCAAGAATTGACAAACCGAAAACCATAATTTATCAAAAAAATGAAAGATCTAAGTTGGTATCTGTCCTCACCTCTTCAAAATATTTCATATTCAGAAAAATAATAAAATAATATTATTTCAAATGTCTTAGTGTGACAATTTTCCCCACCATATATTTCCCACATAAATCCTCAACAAGGAATAACCCCAACATAGAAGTCGATACCCCTTACCAATCCAAGGAGAGTTGCAATGAAAAAGCAATATAAAAAGGTGAGAAAACTATTAAAAATGGAAGAGACATACAAAATAAATTCGAGAGACCCAAAATGGACTCCCCGCCAAGTGGCACCCGCCAAGTGATGTCCACTAAGTGACACCTGACCCCAAAAGTTATGTCACCTTCAGTTGATGGTCAAAAGACAGAAACATTCAAAATTCTCTATTTGATGTCTCAAAACAAAACACCTTAAACACTCTTGAAAAACTCAAATAGTCCACATGAAATGAACATTGAATCCTATCACTAACACTGTGAGGCCCGAATAGACTCCCCACCGTAGGAAACAACCTACACCAAAGGCGGGTCTATGAAAAAATCATGGGGAGGCCTGAATGGACTCCCCACCACAAGGAATTGGATAACACCATTTCAATTATGTTGAACATTCAGCAAGACCCATAGTGGGTCTCCCCACCATAAAATTGGCCAGATTATTCAAACCCGAGTACTTCACTATACAGACCATGAACCCCACTATTAAGGGAGGGGAGGGAAGGAGCACATCTAATAGACCAACAAGACCACCACCATCACATCCCAATGCTTTATTTGCCCAAAAAGAACAAAAATCCAACTAACCACAATTTATAAGTGTGGGAAATGAATGGGGAATTAAAAGAAAACCATCATTTGGTGGATCACAACCACATGAATTATAAGGAAACAAAATGAATATACCTTCTTATAACCAATGAGAAATTCTTAATCCAAAAAATTTCATAACCTGGAAATGATTTCCTCCCAAATCCTTCAACAGAATAGGAACAATTAAAAATAACAACTACACCTGAAGATTAATCTATATCCACCTCCCACACTAAGAACAAAACTCAAATCAAAACCTTTCACACCACGGGGGTTCTCCTTACTATGCACCAGAATCACTCTAAGACATATGTCTATATCTCTGATGGTGATGAATCTCCTACCTCATTGTCAGTCTTCAGATACCCCTTCAACAAAGCATCTCCTCCTAGTTCCACAAATGAACATACCATCACCCAAACAGCACCATCAGACACCACACGCTTGGACGTTCATATTTTCCACACAACACATCACTGAAATAAGGGCTTAAAATTTGAGCAAGAATCTACCTTTTTTAATTTGAGTAAGAATCTTTGAGAGGAATGACTCACATAATACACCTTCCTCTAAAAAATATATGTTTCGCATTTCCCAAAGGAAACAAGCTTTTATCAGAGTTGAGGTTCTCATAAGGGTGATCAACCATAACCTCTTCTATCGAGTAGGAACACAATAGTCTAAATTGTCACCAAACATGACCCTTAAACTGATTGATATTTTTCAAAGAGATGGACCTTAAACTGAGTCACTAACAATATATGATTTCTGTAGGTATCCATAACTATCTCTTATAACCAGATTCACCACTCGGGCAACATAACATGATCTATTACATAGGAAAAACCAAAAAAGTCCCAAATACCCTTTAAAAATAGCAACCTGCACCAACAACTCTAGACTTCTCCCATTTTCCCCATTGTAATTTATTTCACCGCTTCTAGATAGGATCTACAGACTTAACGATGTCCAACTCCACAGTAAACAACCTTGTAAACCCAAGAGACCATAGTTTCTTCCACTTTCTCTCACATCCTCTCTCACACTGTGACAGGATATACTAAACTACAAAAAGGGAGATGGAAGCATATTTTGATGATCAAGAGGAAGAAGTTTCTTACACTGATCAACTGGAGGATCGGTCTATGGTGAATCACCAATGAATGCACATTAAACTTTCATCAACTCTTTATAGGGGAATACACTAGATAACTAGGAGACCCAAGAACCCAATAAAACCATTTCTATTTTAAAATTAAATTCCCACACTTTTCAAACAAGTTTTTTAGAAAATAATACTTTGGAACCGAAAGTGTCACAAGATGATTCAAGTGGAAACTAGTGCTGATTGGAGACCCATATAAATGGTTGACAACCATAAGCTGGTCACAACACCATGATAGAGAGTGTTAAAGGACATTGTCCCCAACTCCACATGGATTTTTAGGCCTTGTGAGCTCATAGAGTCCATTAACCCAATTATCTTTTCATTTCCCAAACATCAATTAACTGCATGGAAAAAATACTCACGTAAAACTGATTTCCCCTGGTGACTCAAGTCCCAGTACGAGGTGTGCCAGCTAGTCACCTTACTCATAACCAGAACATTGAGTTATGAAAATACTTGATTAGTTCTATCATGATTCATTCACAAGAAATAATACCCAAATGAGCATAACCTCCTAAGATACCATTTTGTCACAAACTAAGTTGTGTTGCCATCTGTACCGGCATCAGACCCAGTCCACAGTAAGTCCTGAGGGGAATTTCAAGTCTCCACAGTTTGGGATATGTTATTAGGTATCAAATGAACATTTGGTAATGATTTAAATGATAAAAAAAGACAGATATATAAAAATAAACTGAAAAATATAAATAAAATAAGATATACTCAACAAATTGGCAGTGGAAAAAGGAATAAACTATGTAACGAAAAATGCCTTAAGTGACCTCGTGGGTCATTAGGGAAATCAAACCACACTCTCTACAAGTGAGATCCAAAACTAGACCCTGAAACTGATTAGATAATGTAGGAATGAGCACTGATATTCTCAATAAGAATACCAGAGTACAATAACACGCTATGTCGTTACCCTTAAAAATAAACCCAAAACATGCTAGTTTGAAAATAAGACATAATAAAATAATGTTTTTCATTCATTTAAAATTCATGTAAAAAAAATTTCAATTTCATGAAAAGCGTTTATATTCAACGTTGTTTTCAAAATAGGTTCCAAGCATGCATTACCAATTCAAAATGAGAGGAGGCCAATTTTGATTAAAAATATGGTTTTAAAAAAATATGGAACAAGCATGTAAAAAATTAATTGAAAATCACATCACAAGAACTATAGGAAATCCCTAAGGAGCTAGTGTTAGTTGGGGACCTTGGATCCTCATACCTCAGTGTAATAGTATCATATTTACCGCAATGATCTATGTTCTCATATACGAGCCACTAGTAGGGAGCACACCCATAATCTAGTGGTCTCCAATAGTCAATTTGTATAGTTATTATTGTATCATCAATCGTCCTAGATGAAACTGGGATGAACCCCTTCTATATCATCTTGGTACTAGTCTAGGTCCACCCACCTAGATACCCAAGTTTTCACAGGTTCTCTATTTCATGTGGTGGTGAATTTTACCAAGAAAAAAAACACGAACATATCATTCTGCCTATTAAAAACCACACTCACCCTATCACCACAAATTTTCCTCATTGAGAACATCCTCCTTTTTCTGTCACACAAAATACACAAGACTCTTTACTCATCACGTATCACAATCCACAAATTCAACATACACATCATTTTCTAAAACTAGGGGGCATGCCTTAGGAGGGGTTTTCTTTTTTTTCCCACAAACCTTTATGAAAGTGAAAAATTTGATTAATTATTCCCAAAGAGTACTTTTTGTTTTAGAAAACATAATCACCTAACAATTTCATGTTTCCAAATTTTTTTGAATGTTTAACTAAATAAACAAGGTACCAACTATTTAAAACGGTTATAAACCCATGATTACAATAATGAAATCCTTTTATAGAGGTCAAATCACCCTTTAATATCTTGTTCACACAAAAAATCCATTTTTGAAATCACATTGGAATTTATTAGGAAAATCAAACATGTCAATACAAGTTTTTAATAAAATAGACCCAAAGGTCACATGTCTTTGGAATCACCCGTTTCAATTTCAAAACATATAAGAAGCTACTTCTCAAGAACCTTAACCATATATATATATATACATACATATTTATATACATTTAATATTCATTTCTTATAAAATAAAGGGACATAATTTTAAAAGTATACCATTAAAAATTGTAAATTCTAATTAAATATCAAGGCATAGGGAACCTATCTCAGTGTGGAACCAAATTGAGCATTCAGCCCTTGGCACATTCTAACTAAAAGATGTTGACCTCCCACTAAGAATATTCACTTTCACATACATATAAGGACCCCTAGCCCATATGCACATACCCGCATGTCCATGAACATGTGCAAGGAGATCCTTAAATGTATTCTTATATGCATATACTAGTTGCCACTGTCCTATTCATGCATTTTTATATATACGCATGAGAAAACCTATACCCATACATGTATATTCACATCCATGGATGATTATACATGTAACGGGGAAATTCACACACACACACACACACACACACACACACACACATATATATATATATATATACCTATGAACATGTAGATGAGTTGAGTTAAACTCAGATACCTAAAACCATAGATAAGATACCATGCACTACATATATAATTTAATAAATCAATAAATTTTTATTAAACACTTAAAAGTTAACACCATAAAAATTTACACAAAAACATTCTTAAAAACCGAATTCACACCAAATAATATCCCAAAAATGTTATGCGTCCATCAAATATGTTAATAAAACATTTAAAAAATTTGTAAAACAACCCAAAGAAACACTAAACGGCCTCACACAAAAAAGATACCCAAAATACTTTTTAATCAAACTCCCCCTAAAAATAATTCCATAAATCACTCTCACCATTGATATAATTTAATAATCTATATCAATTATTTATAAAAAACTCTAAAAAGGTATCAAAATACTATACACACAAAAACCGACTCAAATTCCGCTTATATGGTCATAATCACACAAAAAACATATCAAAATATAATTTTCAACTCTTGCATCACTTAATAATTTATTTTTAAAAATTATAAAACAATACCAGGTGATATGAAATCAGGTTACACCAAAAACAGACCGCACATCACACAAACATGCCATTTAAAAATCAAACCCATGTTAATCTTTTCAAACACCACTTTATCACCACAAGAAATAATAAAAGAACATACTAAATAAATTAGGCCCAATAAATACTTCATAAAATATTATTTATATATGGAATCACCTACCTCAGTGTAGAAACGTCAAATTCTAGTGTGAAACTTCAATTGAGAACCGATTGTACCACAATGAACATTGATAAAACCATAATTCCATAATTTAAAAAAAATCATCAAACTAGAACCCTAAAAATAGAATCCCTTGGGCTAGAGTAGTGGTAATAACATTACCGTAGTGATTTTTACCTACGGAGAAGGGGGAGGGTCGATGCGAGGTAGTACGGGGGAGGGCGGTGTGTTTGTAGTGACGGATGGAGGAGGATGGTGGGCTGATGTCATTTTAGGTGGAGGTAGGTTGATCGGTTCAATGTTGTGCATGAGTAGGGGTGTGGGGCGACCAGACGCCTTCACAAGGGTTCCCGCCGGAGGGTGAGCATAGTGGCGTGAGGGCAGAGGGGTGCCAGAAGCTGGTTCATGAGAGGGGTGTTACACACCTGGTGGGTGGTCACGTGACATGAAGAGGAAAGGGATGAGGTGCTATAAGGGGGAACTAGACCCTAATCAAATAGAAAAAATAATAAAACAAGAAATAAAAATAATTAAATAATAATAGAAATTGAAATAGTTATAATAATAATAATTATTATTATTATGATTATTATTATTATGAGGTTTATAAAAAAAATAAAAAACATAATATAATTTATATAAAAAACACTAATAATAATATTAACTTTAATGATGTTGATAAATTTATAATAAAAATAATAATAAAAATTACAATAATATGATAAAATATTAACCATAATAATAGTAATATTCTTAAATAATAAAAATATTATTGTTATTATTATTAAACCCATTATTAATTATATTAATTAATTAATTAATTAATCATTCACCAGGAAGGACGCATGGTGATTTAGAGAAGCTGAATGGATTCAATCTTTCCCTGCCCGTGCGTCGAGTGATGACAAATCAAAAATCTTAATTTATCAAAAAAAATGCAAGATCTCAATTGGGATCGGCCCGCACCACATCAAAATATTTCATATTCATATAAAATAATAAAGTAATATTATTTTATACATCTATGTGTGACTGAGGAAGAACCACGATTTCTGAAAAATCATGATATACACGACATGTAATCCAGGATTACACAGTGTGTGCGGCCCCTCTATAGTGGCTAGGGTTTCAGGATGAAGATAAGGATCACAGAACATGTGACCACTATCACACAGAATGTAACACTTATTGGTTGATCTATAGTGTACTCTACATAGTTCATAGACATGAGTTTGACTACATTTTCATATACATGTTGTGTACTCACACACGAACATGACTTATCATGCACAGATCGATACATATATACGAATTTCGTACACATACATATCCCGGAGACACGGTTATGATACAATCTATCTCTATATGTCGTTTACTCATTCAACATATTTTTTATGTTAAGACTACCTTCCATGTGAGGATCTTCCACATGGGAAAGCCTTGGGATAGTTGGACACAATTTTTAGTCATTGGGATAAGAAATGTACTCCCTTCAATAGTATTTGAGGTTCTTAGTTTTCATAGTTTTTACCATTACATGTTGAGTGTGTTACCTTGGTCCTTTCCCTCATAGAAATACTACGACATTAAATCTACATCACTGGATTGTGATCCACTATAGTGGCCAAGTATTAGATAGAGTTGTCGTGTCCCTCTATGAGATTGGAGTATAATACTCTATCATCCTCAGTTCCTAAGTTGTAGTTTTTGGAATCAGTGTGACTTCCCTGAGTAGGGATTTGATCCTTAATCTTACTGACCATATTAGTAGGGTATGTGGAATCATTAACGTATGATCCCCTATATAGAATGTTGGTCTAGATCGGGTTCATGATGTCCCACTGTGGTTAATGGTGTGACCCCATATCTATGTATTATAGTCTTCTTATCCCATTGAATTCTATTTGGGTGGGGCCAATGAGAAATACCTCTTCATCGAGTGTCTTTGATGATAGCTTGACTTGTGGAGTGATTTCTCTCAGAATGAGAATTTCTTCGACTAGAATTTTGTGAATGATAGTTGGTTGTGATCCCCTTATGGTGTAGTTTCATTCCTGAGTATATCTGGGTTGTTCCTATTATAATTTTATGGATATATATTGTATTTATCTAACTATACATTATTGTTTTGTGTTTAGTGTTTTTTGGTTGTCTTTCTGTGAATTTTTATACTCACCCCTATATGGGATTTACCCATATGTGGCATGTCTTGTGCAGATGAAAACACTTTTGAAGGTGTCATGGGAGGATATGGAGTGGGTGGAGCATAGCTAGAGCATAAAAAACCAAGGTGTTTTCTGAGAACATACTTTTGTCTTAGTCCTCACCCTTGGAGAAGGTTGGACTATTTATATTTTTGGTGGGGATTGTTTTTGGCCCCTTTTCCATTTTTAGTAATTTACTGTCATACATTGTTGTGAGATCTTATATATATTCATGAATGGTTTTAGTTTTTTATATTTTATCATTGTGTGGGTTTGGATATGTGTATGCATGTACATGTAATTTAAGATAATTCCTCCCATTTGTGGGATATTCTTACACATTGCTAGTCACCAGCCCTTGGTCTATTATAGGAGGGCTTGTGGAAATCATGGGTCAAACCTTAGCATGTCATGTTATGATAGGTTCTCTTAGCTTTTATGGATAATTGGTAGTTATTCTTATAGATATTTTATCATGACGACTCGATCTCTTAAAATACCATATTTGTTTTCAAAGGTGACTAGTTTTCCATCATTGATGTGGTAGGTATCTCTATTAAAATGTTGTAACTAATGAATTAAATTATGTTCTTATAAAAAAATCTGGTTATTATTATGAAATTGATTGATTTTATTTCAATGTGAAATTGTTTACTGATATACAATTTTAGGGATTTTTTCATTATGATTGATATATGGACACTTTGTGTTCAATGAATATCCTAAAAGGCGATACTAAGTCTAAAATAGATTTTTAAACCCGGGAGCTATGATGATTCTCTATAAAGATATTTTGTAATCCATGATCATGTATTATTTAAATTTTTTGAAAAAAATAACACATTAGGAACCTTGGTTATATCGACTTATGAGCACATGCAATATTATTATGTGTGGAACCACTAGGGGTTATTGTTGTTATATTAACATATTGTTCTGAGACTTGATATTTATAAGATTCATGTTATTCCTACATTAGTATTCCTTCATGTGTCCCATTACATATTCCCATACGATAGATCCCACTTATTCTATGTTTTGTAGATAAATTTTTTCATTATTGGTTATTCATATATCATCATAAGGAATATCCATGGATGTATTTTTACTATAATATCATTGGAGTACTTTTCATCTTCATAGTTTTATGAATATGTAATTGATTTAAATGATATTCAATGGTGTTTAACAATAATGATTTTCATTTGAAAAATTTTTATATACTATTTTATTATAAATCATTAACTAACAATTGCATAAACTTAAATATTTTATTGATTCAATGGTGGTACTCTATTGTTCATTAAAGCTCACACCATTATTATCTTCTATTGGGAATTTGTAGATCATATTTTGTATGAAATATGTAATGAAATTGGTGTCATGCAGTTTTCTATCTTCTCCTGGTTATCATTTTTTTCACTAAGAGACGGATTTCTGGTGATTACTAGCCACATGGGGACTTGGACTTTATCTTGTCATGTTTTATTTTTAACATTACCCATATATCTTGAAGTTGTATGACTCATGGATATGTATCCATTATTAACATTATAATATATTTCTTTACCTAATTTTTTTATACCGGTTAGACTTGTCTTATAATTTTGATAATCATGACCTTGTTAAATTTAAACATTCATGATGAATCATTTAAACATTTTTTGGTTAGTAACTAAATTGAATAAGATCCAATAACCATCAAGAATTATAGTGGAACTGGCAAGGAATGAGGTGTGTGTTCTAAAATGTGGATGTTGTGCATTAAGGTGGGGAGATTGGAAAACCCATATAAAGGTGAGGTTACTAACCTTTTCAAAAAGGTGAACCATTCCTTCATGGAGTCTACCTATTTAGAATAAAACAAATAAAAAAATATTATATTGGTGTAGTGTAAGTTTGGTTCGCCTCCTTTGATGTTTCCTAGGGCATGTTTTAGTGTCAAACAAGTACACTAAAAAATTGTTCTTTCCTATGGGGATAGTCATTACTCTATTAAGTTTCTATCATAGGTAATATCTTATAGTGTGTTGGGATGGAAACCAAGGTATTACATGAGACTCATGTGATAAAATTATTAGTATTATTTCTAGGGGAGTATGGTACATGAGAAATGCTATTAGAAAAATTACCAAGATGGATGTTTGATGACCCTACATGTATTTGATTCATGGTTTTTAGTAGACAAGAGTTTGGACTGTCATATTTCAAGTAGTGTAATAACTAGGACACCCATGAACCCTAGTTTCCCCACATACAAGTTCTATCACCTCATTTGGCCCCGCACATGTTCATAATAGGGTCATTAGAATATTAACTATCCCAATAGACCAATACATGTACATTCTATGTGTTTTTTCCTTACTCATACATACATGGGAAACTACCATGGGGGACTACCATATAGACTATTATTCTAGTCCAAACCTCTATATCTATGGATATTTAATAAGGATAGATCCCTAAAAAAAGGATTACATTATTTACATGGGTCATAAAATTTATTCTATCCACCCTTTAATATTTAGGGGTTTTATAATCACCAAATCATTTTGAGAAAACCTTCATCATCATAGACACTACATATCAACCCAGGAAGTGCCACAACAATTTCAACTAGGTTTAGACATTGATACCAAGGTAAAAACCAGTCCTCATAGGAACTCCAATTTCTATATAAACACATGCTTTCAACTTGCTGGGGTGAAACCACATACCCAAAAGGTTCATAAGACGAATTTTTGTCCCCACCAGATAACACATGTTCTTGGAGCATGTTTTTCCTCACTCATACTATATTTTGGGTAAATTCATAGTAGTTCAATCATCCTAAACACTTCTATAAGAAAACTCAAATTAGGTTTGGAGTTATAACAATATTCTCTTACGAATATAATATTTAACATTATCAAAATGGGTTGTAATTTTTATCCTTTTAATACATTAAAATTTTGGGGTGTTTCTGGTAATATGTATTGAAGGGTTCCTCGCCAACTCACTTTTGTGAATGAATTGGAGTTAACCATTGGTGGTAAATTATTTTTACCATGACAGATACATAGTTATTGAGATTATTTAAATTAAATTTATTTGAGGTTTATTTAAAATATCCAAATCCATTTTAATGTTTTTTTTATCATTACAGACTCAATTTTTTTTTAAAATTCTTATTATATAAAGATTTATCTTAGGATTCTCGAGGTTTGAATTTTTTTTGGTAATTTTTTATTAAACAAGTTTCATATTTAATTTTTCATATATTATAAAATTTTTCATATATGATCTCTTCTAAATCTTGGAAATAAAGCTGCAAGACTTTTTAGATAGTTGAATCACCTAGTAGTCCCTTCTTTGGGGGATGATATTATATTCAATATTTAGTCTTTGGGTAAGGTAGTTTTTGGAAACCAATGATGAGTGGTAGATTGTGGAATAAAATTTTCCATGTTAAATGCACATATATTCTATGATTTAAGGGAACCATTATATTATGAAGAGGTTCTAGAGATGTTTTAGAGGAACATACATTTTATGAAAAACTCTATATTGATATAATGTTGCTTTTTCCCGCTTATATTCTGGAAGGATCGGGATGGTGATTGTGGGACATAATCATTAAATCTAAGATACATGTGGATCTAACATGAACACACATAAATAATATTTTAAACTAAACATTTTATCCTGAAACATTAGGAGTAGAAAATAATTGGGAATTTATTACTATTTTTTAAGGGTAGTATTCTATTATAGGGTATGGCACCCATTTCTCTATGTATTTTCATGTAACAGCAGATGTTGTTACAAATTACTTCCTCAATGTATAGTGGTTCCAGATGGGTTTTCCGAATAATATCCAGTCAATTATGATTCTATTATGTTTACTAAAAATTCCATTGGTGTCTAGAAACTTACCTATATTGGAGGCAATCATAGGTGGGAATATAGGATTAGGTGGACCATAAGTTGTTATTGGATGTAGTCGATGTGTGTATCTATCAATAAAATAAATCCAAATGGTTGTCGAAATTGAATTATTGTGTCAATTATCCTCTATGATATAACATGTCCTTTAAACATCTAGATGTGATGTTTATGGTTGTATATTTGATCTTTACAAACATCTAGGATAGAGGAAGGATCATGTTTTTAAATATGATGACTATTAGGAGATTATTGTGAAATTTGAATTATTGCGGGACTTCCTTGTTCTTAATATACATATTATTGACATGATTATTGGATTGGTTTAGATGATTACAAATATAGTTCAAATTTATTTCTACCATCATTGAGTTCATTTTCTATCATTAGTTGGATTCTTTCATTTATTTCATGATGAGTGAGATACTGGATCGAGGTGACCAAGGTATATTTTCCATATAATGGAATTATCACATCCTAATTATTGGTGATGTTAATTGAAACCATTGATTCTTGTCTAATAATTCTACTTCCTATATTGTTGAGTGCATACCCTAAGGTCTTTCATGACGTCTTTCTTGGTTACCACAACATATATAGGATAAATTGACAATTGATCATATTCCAAGTATGAAACCCATTTTTATATAATGATTCCATAAGGAACCTTCTTATTTGATATAGTTTTTGGGTTTTCGTATAGATCACAAGCAAAAGGGATTTATTCATCCTAGCATGTCACCATAGGATTAACTAGTTCTATTTTCCAAGAATTCATACAGAAGAATTAGAATTTGGTAATATTATTAAAATATTAACTAGGTGAACTTTTGAAACAAATAATAATTTCCTAGGATCAATGATATCTCTGATCAACTAAAAGGAGTTCATTGGTTTTTAAGGAATGACCTATGTATAGGAGACCACTAGTTTAGATTCAAATAAGAAGAGATACCTATGACAATGCTGAGGATAAATTATGGGTATTTTAGGTTTCTTGTTATTCTATTTGGTCTCAGTAATTCTTCTATGGTATTAAATGAATCAATAAATTAGATCTATCATCACTTTTTGGACTATTTCATAGTTATTTTTTTGGATGATATTTGGTTTACATTAAGTGAGAGGAGGACCACATGTATCATTTGTATATAATAATTAGAATCATAAATAAACATCAATCATACATTAAACATAGTAAATTTGAATCTTTGGATTGCATATGTGATGTTTCTATGCTATGTTACATTTAAGAGGAGAATCATAGTAGATATTGAAGTATTTTGGGCTGTAATGTCTTTAGAGAATCCGAGAATTATGTTTGAGGTTTATAGATTCATGGGATGTTTTGGATTGGTCTGGAATTCTATATGCTTTCATCACATAAGTCTACATTAACATATAAGTTTGTTATGTTTCATTAGAATGAATAATGTCAATGATATTTTTATGAATTGAAGATATGATTTATTTAAGATCTATTTCTATTTCATTTGGAACCAAATTATAGATATGATGTTTTCTATAATGCCTCCGGTATTGGTTTGGTTCATGTATTGATTCGTGGAAAATATTCTATGGAATATGAATATCATGAATTATATTCTCATGAGAATAACTAACCTATAAATAACCTTTAATTAGAAACTATTATTCATCTACTTGTAACATTTAACAACTATCTATTTGATAAATATTTTTTGATATATTCTAATTATACGAGTCTGAAGTATATTCATACTATGAGGGATATAATCATGGGACATAGAAGCTAGATTAAGTATATAAAAAAATTCTGTTTTGATATTTAATATACAAAAAATTAATGATAATTTGGTGTCTTATGAAATGATTATGAAGTTAAAACTCAAGAAATCCATTATTTAGAAGTGGAGTGTTCAATAAAGGGTTTGTTCTCTGAGATGATCATTGTAGTGGAAGAGGCTAATAAATGAGACTTATTTACATTGGTGAATGCTGACTCATAATTTAATGATTTTTTTCAGATCAAATATGTATAAATCAAAAATATCTATTATTTTAGTAAAATCTATAATATTATGCAAGACCCTGATTGGATAGTCTCAATCACCTCTTGGAACTTGGTGTTTCCATGGTAGGTTTTTCATTCTGGTATATATAATGCAAGATTTGATGGATAGTGGGGAATCAATAGTTTTTATTTACACAATGGGACTTATATGTTTTTTCATGATCAAATATATTGGTATTAGTGGCCAAGAATGTGGTGTTCGATTGTGAAGTTAGTGCAATAATATCATATATTCTGGATGACTAATGTAGAACACCGTGGACCTATAGGTTTTTTATTACTTTCACCCATTCCAATTTTGAGTTAAGATGAAATAATTATGGAATTAATAATAATTTTACCATGGACTCATGGTGGGAAGGATGTTATTTTTGGGATAATTGATCAACTAATGAAATCATATCAATTCCATCTTTTTAAGTAGGCAATGAACACATAGTAACTCAGATTCTTACATATATGAGATATCTTAATTTTCCATAGAGTTTCTTCATAAGTTTTTACTAACAATAATCGATAGTATAAATCCTTATTTTGGAATTGTTTGCAAGAGGTGATGGATTCATAGTTGAAATCAATCATGGAGTATCATCCATTGAAATATGGAATGACTAAGAGAGCTATTTAGATCCTCAATAATATATTTCAGGTGTGGGTTTTGGATTATGGTGGTTTATGGGAAAGAAATTTTCATTTTAATGGACTTTTACTCTGATAATAGTTATTGGGGTTTGATTTAGACATAACCCTTTGAATAATTATATGGGTGATAATGTAGATCTCCCTTGTACTGGGAAGAAATGGGATATCCTCGTTGGTTGGATAAAACATTGTTCAAGAGATGAAAAAAGGAACAATTGATATAGAGGAGGTTTCAAAGATTTCAAATTTGTTAGAAATAATAAAAGGACCATCAGTGTTACTTATTAGTGTTTGAGGTATGATATAAGACCTTTATAATAGATTCACCTCACATGGGACATATATGTTTGCGAAACTAGGTTAAGTTGGCATGAAGGCATTTTAACCCTTTAGATAGCATTAAATTTCATAGAAAGGTGGTTTTTTTTGTTAGATATTCCATCCTTTTTGACATATATTCATTAAATATATCAGGTTTGTAGTTAAATAGTTATCCACCATACCATTTACATGTTATCTAATCATTATATTTTATATCTTTAGCCTCACACCTCTATGGTTGATAATTTAGTTCAGATTATATATCCATAAGATAAGGTACTAGATGTTAAAATGATTCCTCTGGACCATATACTATGGTAGTATGGTGACACAATCATGAAACAGAGGAGTATGAATCCTTGATGAGGTTTCATTGTCCTTATCAAATCTTGAGATAAGAATCATGTGAACTATGTTGGGGAAAAATATATTATAATCGGGAGAATTATTTCTCCCTTTTAATTATAAGTATGACTTAAATTGAGCATAGTTTTTATGTTGTGGGGTTGAAGAGGTTTTTAGGGTTCAATGATTTGATATATTGTTATTTTGTTAAAATTTGATAAGTTTATAGTTTAGTCACATGATAATTACAAACCATGTAGTCATTGTGTGACATGGAATTGAAGAGATTTTGTGGGTTTGTCAAGATTTGGGAATGGTTATTCAGACCATGAGCCCTTCAAAGAAAACATTCCAAGTATATTGGATTTTTTATGGAGGTGTCCCATAGGATTATAATGATTTTATAAACCCATGAAACTCTTCCCAAGTGTAGACAAATTTTTTTACAAGGATCAAAACAATGTAAATTTGGGACCCAATTTTTTAAATTGTGTGGCCTAACTATCACCCAAATCCAAACATAAAAAATGTCAGATTTTAACCCTTTAACATAGATTATTTATATATATATTCTCTTAATAACACCTCTTAGGATTTTAATAACCTCTCCCCATAACTCCAAAGGCTCCCCCTATGCTTCCATAGTGATTTCCCATTATTCGTTGTGTATCAATTCATGGTATGTTAAATTATTATCAATTTTCTTGTCCTCCCCCTATATATCCTATTGAAATGTCTTCCCCCCATTATTTTATAAAATTATTGGGATAATAATTATAGATAAGGTGGTATTAATGATAAATTTATGCTTTTTCTTATGTATCTAGGATCATGGGGACTCGATCTCTTCAATTCCAATATATATTTTCAAATTGAATGAATTTTACATCATTGGTGATTTTGGTGTATCTTTGGAAAGGTACTATCACATGAATTAAATTATATTATTGTAAATTCACTTCATTATTTTATGAAATTGATTTTATTTTATTACAAAGTGTATTTTTTTCATGAAACACATGTTATATGGGGTTTTTCTGAAATAATTCATTTACGCACTCTATGTGTTCAATGAAATGCCTTAAATTTGGTTTTGAATCTATAATTGATTTCCATGAATGAGAGTGGTGATTCACCATAATGAAATTGTTTTCAAAACCATGTGAATCTATTATATAAATGATTTTGAAAAAAGATCAAATTGGTTAACTTATGTGTGTTAGGTTATGGGTTTATGAAAAATTATAAAGATTGAAACCACTAGGGGTTATTCATCTAATATCAATAAGTTATGGTGGTACATAATAATGTTATAATTCACAATATTGATAACTTATTGTTCCATTTTTTCCCCTAGTACGTACTTTAATAGGCTAGATAACATATTTTCTTTTTTCATACTTGATGGAATTGTGTAATGTTTGGTTAAACACATGTTATCCTATGGTGTATCCATTTAATAGTTTTCTTGTTCTTGTATGATTTACATTATGTACTATTATATTCCTTATTTTATGAATATGGAATTATTTTAAAATAAACCAAAATATATATTAGACAATTTCTTCAATAGGGCACTACTTTTAAAACATGTTTTTTTATAATTTAAGAACTAATGGTTTCAAAAGGTTAGATTTTTCATGGATTATTTTGTAGAATTACACTAGCCATTGGTTCCCACAACCAAATTTTAACAATGTGAATTTATAGATCTTATTTATCAAGACTTAGGTAATGGGAAGGGAATCATGTTATTCTTTAAATTTTAGTGGTTTTCATATACTTCATTGAGATATAGATTGGTTGTGATGGATAATTAAATTTATGAGTGGATTTTATCTTGTAATGTTTTAGTTTTAGGTTTTTCCGATTATATTGATGTTATTTTTCTCATGGATGTGTATTCTTATCCAAAATTTTATTTTAATGGGTTATCTATTTTTTGGTTATCAATGAAAAGTTTCCAGTTATTTTATTGATCTTCACCATGCTTTGGACTATCATTGGTGAAGTGTCATGTAGACTCAATTTTATTTTTAACATAACACCACATAACTAAATTAAATAATAAGAGAAGATAGACAAAAAATAATACAAGAATAAATAAAAAAGTTAATTTATAAAATAAAAAAACTTCATAAAAATTAAATCAAATTCCTCCCAGCGTGATGAGAAGGAGGTTAGAATGCCAAAGAAGTGGAGAAAACCATTTGATGAAGAAGAAGGTGATCTCAACCACTAGAAAATCTCAATATGATCTATATTATTTTTCAAATTATTTAGAATATTCTTTTTATAAATATTTTACACAAGATTGTGCTAAAAAAATTCAATTCCCTATGGGTACAGGTAAAAAATCTTTGATATATTTTTTAGACATTTTCAAATTCTCAATAAGTGTATTGTACATTTAATTTTATATTAGAATTTTGTGGACATGTAGAAATTAAAATATTCTACTAATTCCCCTAGAATTATCCAAATTATACATATATATCTAATCGTATATATTGATTACATATGGATTTTCATTTTTCATTTAAATGATTTAAATTTATGTTTTATCTATATTGGGAATCTAATGATTAGATATAGATCCCAGTCTAATTGACGAAATTGGAACACAATGTTACATTAGTAAAATAATTATAATGTTTCCATTTTTCATTTTTATATTAATGTAGTGTTAAAAATAATAACATGGGTTTGATTCGATAATAGTGTAATTTAAAAATTATAATGTTCATTAAAATAATGAAAAAAAATTATATCTTGATTGAAAAATAATTTAATAATTGGATATAAAAATTGATAAGCACCCTAAATTAGATAAATATGTGTTAAATCATATTATATATCACTATAAAATCAATCCCAAAAAAATTACACTGTTTGGAGGATTAAGATATCTGAACTAAATTCCACTCTTAAATCAATGTTGAGAATATTTTTAATAGTATTTATAAATTAAATCCACCATGTCATATTATGAAATAAATATTCATCTGATTATTCTTATCTAACGGTAATTTTTTTTCAATTATTTTATTTAACCAAGTGACTAATCGAAACCTACTTGAAAATTAATTTCCAATCACTTTCCTCTGTCTATGAATTTTAAAAAATATATACAAATTTAAAAATAAATAAGGTTATATAAAAGGCATGATTAAATCCTAAATCATTATATATGAAACCATGTACTTTACTAAAATCATGAGGAATTATAGTTAATTTTCCTTAGGGTCATGTTTAGTGGGATTTATGTGAATAACATTTGAAAGAAATGAATCGGTTGTTCTCATATAATAAAATACCAAATCAATTATTTAAAAATATGGATGATTTTTCACTCAATATACCAAAATATAAATCACCTAACTCACATTCCCCTTTTAAAATCCATGTTTAATTATTTATAAATTTTAGAGTCGAAGACACTTTTTATTATCAATGTAATGGACTCTTTTTATTATTTTAGAGGGAAATCCATTACATTGTTTGTAGGCCCATGGACAAGTGGAACATTTTTACTGGCATAATGGCCTAATGTAGCGTCATTTCAACATCACCTCTTATGTCACTGCTTGCCTCCATCATGCCTATGTCACCACCATTATACATCATTTCGTTTCCACTACGAGCATCACTAATCCTTACAAGGGGATTTCCATGATGCAAACTTTAGTCTTTTGAATGTAGGATTACATTTTTTTACCACAAATTCACCACCCCAAGTTCCTCATCTATAATTTGATTTAATAAAAATATGATTAAATATTGTTCCCCTAATTCCTTTTCCAATTTTTCAGTTTTTTATAATTTTGATATAAATATTTCTTTTTTCAAATTTTTAATCAGAATATAATGACCATATAATATATTTAAATAAAAATGTCTCATTACTTCTATTTTTTGATTAAAATAATGATTCATATAAATATGAATAATGAAGAATTTAATTTCATTAATTATTTTTTTTATCATTTGAAAAGAAGAATAAAAAACATTATAGTTAAATATACATTGGATTTTTATGTTACCAAAAATAAAAATTATACCCAACATTCTCATACATTATAAGTCATACACTTGAAAACATATTAAATACCTCAATTACCCTAGATTCATTTTGAAAAAAAATAAAGAAATATAAACTTGAGTGAAGGTGTGTATGGAAAATGAGCATGAAATGAGGATACATATAAGGTATATTAAGGATTATAGGGGATTATAAATTTTTTTTTATCATTAGGTGTCAAAAGTGGATAGAAAATACTAAATATGAAATAATGACCTTAATCACACAAGCATATTTCCATATTCAAATTTTTTTATACATGATAATATTATATTACTAAAAAAATTCATAATTTTAGTTTACTGTGGAAAGATGTGTAATATGTTGAGTATGAATAAATATTTTCTAAAGGACCTATAATTTTTTTTGAAAATTAATTATTATCAGTTCTAATTTAGAATGGGTTTCAGAAATCCAACAAACATATAAGAATGTTTTTAAAACAAAATGAATGGAAAAATATTAAATATCAAAATTCATTTCATTAAAATTTTTAAAAAACAATTAAAAATTAATATACATAACAATTGAGACAAGTATGTAAAATGAATTTGAATATTCCATTTACGCTCAATTTTGATGAAAAATAACCATGAATTTTTTTTATATTTATTCATTATTAATTTGATCCATTTTTTTGGTTTTTTCTGAATGAATATAAAATTATGAAATTAATAATTACAAAGGATATATATATAAAATAATAATTTAAATTATTTTTACTTATTTAAATAAATACATAATGAATAATCATTTCTATAATTCTTGTAGAGGGGATTGAACTAGTTATTGGATCAAACACATTGAACAGCTGCAACCATTGGAGAAATTTTAATACCATTGAAATTTTATTATATTTTTATTATATTAATTTTTTTACATTACTAATTTTTATATTATATAGTGCACATGACATGTGGTTTTATTTTATATAAGAAGGATGGATTCGAATCAGCATGGAGGACTTGAACATTGGTCTTTTAGTCTCATGGGTGAGGCCCTACTAGTAACCTCATCCCCATCACTAGTTTTAATTTTTTTGTCATAAAAATTTAACATTTATGAAAATATAATCAGTTCTATTATAAAAATCAAAAGTAAAATAAAAAATCTTCCACTGCATCATTTTCATGAATATTAATGATGTTTATTTATTTAAATAAATAAATGCGGAATAAATCTGACTCACATGATTGGTGTCAGATATGAATCAGTGAATAGATAATTTCCTTGCATCACTCTTAAATAGCTAATCCCTATACATTCCTTTACTATGATGTTTATTTTTTTTGATTTTTAATTTTCAAAACCATTTTAATCAAATTTCATGGCTTCAAATATCAATTAAAATTTTATTAAAGAAGTGATCAGGAATCGATTGTCGATCAGGGATTTAAACTAGTGAATAATTAATAGAAAAGTCTTATTACTAATTATTTGAATATAAAATACTTTGATTTTAAAAGTTAAATGACTTAATCTAGTGTTTTATTATGTTTTTATTTTATTTAATGATATAATAAAAGTATGGAAATGAACTTAATGTGTTGAATTCATGATGAAGAAGAATTCTCAAGACATACGAAAAGTGAAAGCCTTAGTTTTGTGATCAAAATTAATGAATCATTCTGAAAGGAGATAAATATACTATTAATTTAAAATTCATTTCATTAATTCGAAATTATTGGTGTGAAATAATTTGGAAAAATGAGGTGGAAGTATCAAGGGAATAAAAAATAAAAATTGTAGCATAAAAACCTATTTCAAGACATGACACAACCATGAATGAACTATAAAACTCTAAAATAATGTAAGAATCTATATTTATTTTGACCCCATAAATTTCACATTTTGTATTCACTATTCATGGTGTGAAACAATCAAACAACACCCATAAATGGAATTTTAGATGAATAATATTTATGTACACACCTTTAGAGACACCATTATGACCCATAATACTCTTTACCCATTTATTTTCCCATAAATATTTCATGGGGTTGGAATTTATCCCTATAAATAGAGCCAAGAGGAGGATTAGAATGAAAATCAGGGATTCTATGGGTTCTCCAGAACACTAGGATTAAACAGTTGTTAGGTTTCTCCCCTATTTTTAAATTTTATATTCCATGTAACTGAAATACCATATGTTAATTACTATTTTTCCTTTATGAAATATCAATCGTTATCTCTTCCTGAATTTCATAATGTTCTCTCACACTTTCATTGATGAGATACTATTACGAGGCTTAGCATTTGGGGAGGTTTCAAGACATTCCCAAAATAAGTTTTCTAAAACTATTTTATGTTTTGTTGTTTTTTATTATAAATGAGGTTGAAGTTTATGCATGTGGTGATTTGGCTCCATGAAATGAACCTTGAAAAAATATTATATTCTTTAATTTATATCTTTTACATCCCTTTAACTTGAAAATAAAATTAATACAATGTATTATAGTTTATCTAATAGATTAAAATGTATATGATGGATTTGGGACCTAGAAGGTGCTACACACCAGATCAAGTTGTGTCATTAATGTTGATTATATAATTTGGTGGAGTTTTATGTGATATATAAATTTCATAGGCATTCAAGATTTCACACTTAATAAATTGATGGGTAGTAATTCATGATTGAGGATTTATAATTGAACTGTAAAACTAAATTTAAGAAATAATAAATGAATAATGAAGGAACACACATAACCAAACGCTAAGGACCAAGGAATTTCTTCCTAAATTATATTATTACTTTCAAAATGTTTTAAATTAAAATTTTATTTTCTTTTATAAAAAAACATTTTGATTGAATAATAAATACAAAAAATATTGACTATTTGAATTATTAATAGTTTATGATCGATTAAAAGCCACATCAAGTAAGATAAAATTGGTATGTAACATTTATTTACTAAGAAAATAAATTAACACTTGCATGACCCTATAAAAGACATGTAAAAATAGGAACTATTTACCAAGAGATGACCATTTGTCCATTCCATTTTTCACATTCTAAATTATATTAATTGTTTTCTAGAAAAATATTTAAAAATAATAATTTTTCCATAATCTATACCAAAATTCCATTTTTCATCATGGAATGATATCCTATAGGTGAAAAAATATGACACTAAAAATACATTGGAATCTCCCATACATAGGGAAAATAAAATTTTATTTTTGGAAAAAATTATATTTAATATCCAAGAGAGAGGACTCTAATCTCAAGACCTATCAGTCATGGTTAATATAATCCAAATATATATTCAAAATCTAAATGCCAAATATTGATTACAATTGAATAGATATATTTTTTTTGAAGACATATTGGAGGAAAACGTAGTACATGATGATTATATGAATCTAAACTATATGATGATCTATATTGTAACCAACCACAATGAGCTAAAGAGTGAAGATAAAGACTCGAGATATTGATGTATATCTGAGTGATAAATTAAAACTATATCAATATTAGTGTTATTGGGAAAATGATTAAATTAAATGATATTTCCCGATCTACAAGGTAGAATAATCAAAATCTCTATAACAATATCAAGCAATTTTAGATGAAGAAACAACTAATGTTGTGGTATTTAAAGAATGTATGGAGGAGCCTGAAAACCTATCTCTATCCAATGAAAATTTACACCAATATGCACTTTCCATTAGTGAAATTATTAAAGTGAAACCAATTTATTTAGTTGATCCTTTCTAGTACACTGCCTCTTTTGAAATTATTGATTGCGAATTGTTTTTAAATTTACACTATTTGGATTTTATAGAATCAGATGACTCATAATATTCCATCAAGTAATATGGAGATATTGGAAATTAACCTATTGTAAAATACATGGATATCCCTAATGATATTAAATATTTATTAGAGAAATCCCATTAATTGATTTAACTAGATCTTTCCGCAGAAATAGAGACACACTTCATAATTGGAAAAAGAATTTTTTTTATTATTACATTATTACAAATTTTTTTCTTACAAAAATATTTGACCATTTTACCATTGTTCATACATTGATTTAGTATACATGAATCAACCTCTGGATAATTATGAATTGATTTCAAAAGAAGATTCCATCATATTGGATGATCCATAACTCAAAATTATTCTATAATAAATGTTATAACACATTTATAATGGGTTCGATCTTGATTAATTTTTCCCTAGAGTAATATAAAATAAGTAATATTAATTATAATATAGAAAATGCAACATGAGTTTTTTAAAATCCATGAAATTCACCCACTGATAGAATTTTTATAATAAGTTTTACTGATCTTCTGGAGGTAGTCAAAACCCCAGGCCCACTTTGGGGATAAAGACAAGATTTATTTTTCATTTAAATATATTTCAATTCTATGTATTCAAATTTCAATCCATATTTTAGTATTTAGTAATTATGATATATCCCTATTCTTTCTATGTTTTATATATTAGTTCGCATTATTCATACATTTTGATGATTTATTTTTATAGGAACATCATGATGATGTAATAAGAGGAAAGGGGAAATTGAGGAAGATTCATATAAAAATTTCAAATTATTAAAATGGAATTCATGTCATGAATTTAATTTAATTTATCAAAGGAATTAAAATCCTGATAATTATTTAGAATATAGTTGTGAAATAAAAATTCATACTATGAAAATTATTTATGTCATGAACTGATATAGAACAGAACACAAAATACCAACATAACCAGAGGTGAAGAATCATTAAATGGGGTGAAATAGTTTAAATTCATTATTTTAATTTATTCATAAGATATTAATATCTATTTTAGATATTTTAAAAGAAATTCATCCCAAACTTTGAATTCTTTAACTATGGAGTTGATGTAGGATAAATAGAACATGCCTATGATAATCATTGTATCCTGATTTAAAATTCATTATTGACATTATTAGATGTATAAAATGAAAATTAAATGATTCATTTTTAGCATGAGCTGATAAATTTTATATATCATGATTTTTGGGAATGAGTTGAATATTATAGATGAAACATTTCTTAGATTTTAAATGTTTAGAATTCATGATATTGAGATTTATTGGTTTATTGTTTTTGTTTATTTCAAAAAGTAATTTTCCCAAGACATGTTATATTCACTAAAAAAATTTCTAAAACAAAATTTCCCATTCATTATATATTATATTTATTCAGATACTTGAGCATTTTTTATTCTATAACATTACTTGCATCTTACGAAATATTTGACTGAATAGTATAACATTTAAATTGATTGAAGAATTTTATTTTTTATCCAATTATCCTTGAACCCACCCAGACATTTAATTCTTTATCCCAATTGAATATATTAGTATACATGATAAGAAATGATATTTGTTGCAATCCTATTATATACATTTCTACCCAACTCACAGTATATTTCATGATAATAAAATTACAATGTATGTGGGATACGTTGTCCATGGATTATTGGATATATTAAATTGAGGATACATTGTTTCTTTATTCATGTTATTTGTGTGGATAGGTAATGTTATTAGTGACTTTATTTAATTATTCACATCCATTGATATGAAATGAAATAAAAAACTAGAAAAAATGATAAAAAAGTGTTGTGTATTTTTAGGATACAAACCCATTTCTAAAAAAATGATATTTTGATGTTTTTGGTGTTAGGTGGGGGAAGTGAGAGTCATCTTAAAATAAATATTCAAAAAATGAAACAAATTCTAAAAAAATTAATAAAATAGTGGGGGATTAATTTATAATGATAACATGTATCATGTGAAAACATTGATCTTTGGGGGTTGGGGAAATAAAATCATTTCCATAATAATTTCATTGAACTTATATTTTGATATCATGAATTGCAATTTAGAGTCAAACATTCAATTTTAGATTTATTTTATCTCTTACTCACCTACCATAATCATACGAGCCCTTTGAAAAATAATGTGATGACTTCGTGATTAATTTTGATTTTTGGAATTACATGGTGATGATGATATATGTTTTTTATAGTCTATGTTATATGAAATGTTATTAATAAACAATAACAAATGTAGTTACATTTATTACTTTTATATATGAGTAAAATTAATTAAATTATAGGTAAATGTCATTTTTTGTGCACATTAATGATGAATTGAGATATAAAAATTCACCGAAGGAAGAACATTGTTATTTCAAAAAAAGGGAAAAATGCATTATTGGTATTATTTCATTGAAAAATTAAGAGTGAACTGAAGTATTTTGTAGGAAATTTGGATGATTATTTCTCATTTAAATATAATTTGGTTTTATTTTTTTAATTTAAATATTCGTAATGTTGAGTTCCTCTGTGATTTTTTTGACATTACTTTCTTGAGGATGAACGTGATCTAAGTGTTGGATAATTCATAGAAACATAATATTCATGATAATTTGAATATAATGTAAATTTCTCTTAAAAAGTAAATTATTATTTATATTTTTTAATGTAAAGATGAAATAAATTTTAGGAAATGATCCACAAATAATTGAATCCATCAGAAAGAAGATGTTCCTTGACAAAAAACACATGAAGGGTTGAGCCAATTCTCAAATTAATGAATGGATAAAAAAGGGATCCAAATATAATGTAAACTATAATTTTAAATTTTTAATAAGTCATTAATGATGTGTATTAATTTTGAGAAATGCGACAGAGGTGTGAAGGGATATAAAAATAAAATTTGAGGACAACCCCGTGTGTCATGGTGTGACACAAATGGTTATTCAATGACACACACACGAATGACCATAGATACTCTTAGAGAAATTAAGAAGGTGTGAAATTTTTAATGTCAGAAATTTCACATCATGAAATAACTTTTTAAAATGTGGAATTATTGAATGAGTCCCATACATGATTGGTTTGATGAATTTAATGCCTAAATGATCCTTTGAAGACCCCATTATGTATGAATGATTTTTTCCTATTTATTGTCCCATTAATGATGATTAGGGTTGTGACTAATCAATATAAAATAATAAAAATGCAGATTATAATGAAAATAAGTTATTATAGTGTTAATACATTTCATTTGGATTAGGATGATATCAGTACAGCTCATATAGACATTACCATCGTGTAAAATGGCCTTTAACACCACTAAAAAGTACTCTTAATCGTAGTGATGATGGGAAGGTCCCTTTATCAGTGAAAAAAAAACAACTGATAAAGGGGGTCCTTTATCTGCATTGAAAAAAGTGACGATAAAGGGATACTCGCTTGAAGTGTGCTACTTATATAACAACACACCCTACAGAAGAAACCCTACAATTTAAGAACAACACTCCTAGAATCAAACTGAAATTTAAAAAACACACTAGAAGAAAAACTACTATATAAATATGATTAAAATAATTAATAAAAAAATATATTCTCATGTTATATACAAAAAAACACTTTTATTTACATTTCAAACAAACTTTTTATGTAATTTCATTTACAAATGTCTAACAAACATTCCAAAAAAATTTATATTTCATTTTTTGACATCTTTGATCCCCCCTCAAAAATCTGAGCGTGTGGTATCGATTTCCAAATAAATCATCTCAAGTCGAGAAAAATATTGCACTTATATAAGAAAAAAATATTATGTTAGTAATACTATAAAAAAATAAATTAAAAATTAATATGAAAGACCACGTTAATAGAATGTTAATATTTAATAAAAATGAAACATTTGGAGTTATACCAGTCAAGTCGTGCATCCTATTGATGTGAGGTTGATTCCTACAAATTAAAAATGAGTAATTGAACATTGCCCAAAAAATTGAAAATAATATGAATGTATTTTCTTGATTTTGAGTATGTAACTTGTTCTTTTACAAAAATTAATGTCAATTTTAAATAAGGACACATTTAGAGTTATACCAAACACGGTCTACATTGTATTATGGTGAAGATGATTCCTATACATCATAAATGACTTATAGATAGTATTCCAAGAGTATAAAAAAATATGAATATGTTTTCCTGGTTTTTAGTATGCCAATAGTGTTTTTGAAGTAAAATGTAATATCAAACTAGAAAATCGCATTATGAGTCATATCGATTAATTTGTGTATCATTTTGATGTGAGAATGCTTCATACACATCTGAATAACTATTGAATGACTATATTAAATTATGATTTCAATCAGAGAGTGTTTTCTTGGTTTTTAATTAGTTATATATTTTGAACTAAAATGTTAATTTTAAAATGATAGCTGACACTTTTGTTTATCAATGTCAGACCATGTGACATATTGAGGCATGTTTGACACTTAAAAACCACAAAGGACTCCAAGATCATTTTCCTAATGTATCAAAACAATCCGAATGCATTTTCTAGGATTTCAATATGTCGCTTGTTTTTACTTAAATTAATGTCAATTTTTAATAGAATGAGATGATCTGCATAATATTGACCATACTATGTATCATATCAATGTTCTACTAGTCCATACACATCGAAAATCTCAAATAAATCATTTAAAAAAATAAAAATAAAAATAATAAGAATGTGTTTTTTCCATTTTTAGTATTTCCCTTGTTGTTTTAAGTTAAATTAATGTCAATTTTAAATTAAAAGAGGAAATTTTAGTCATACCAGTCACACCACGTGTAGTAATGAGGTTTGGTTGACTCTTGCATGTCACAAATGACTCATGGATCATTTTATTAATGTATTAAATCAATCCGAATGTGTTTTTATCAGTGTTCATTATGTCACTTTTTTTACATAAATTGATGTCAGTTTAAAAAAAGAGACACATTGAGTTATATCAGCCACACCATGCATTATATTGAATTTTTAATGACTCCTACACATAAAAAATGACATTTAAATCATTTTCATAGAGTATCAAAACAATATGAATGCATTTTCTCTATTTTCAGTATGTCATTTATTGTTTTAACATAAATTAATGTCAATTTTAAATAAAAAATATACTTTTAGTCATACCGTTTCACACCATTCATTACATTGGGGTGTGATTTACACTTACATGACATAAATGGATCATGGATCAATTTTTTAAAGAATAAGAACAATCCATATCTGTTTTCTTGGTTTCTAGTATGTCAATTGTTTTTACTTAAAGTTATGTCTGCTTGAAATAAAAAGAGATATTTTGAGTTATACCAGCTACACCATACATTGTATTAAGGTGCGGCTAATTACTACACATCTAAAATGACTTAAGTATTGTTTTCCAAGAGTATCAAAAAAATCTGAATATATTTTCATTGTTTTTAGAATGTTGGTGGTGTTTTTTTACTAAACTATAATTTCAAACTAAAGACACATATTATGAGTCATATCAGCCACACTATGAGTCAGTTTGACATGATAATGCTTTATACCAATTACAAATGACATGTGAATTGTTGTCCTAAATTTTCAATATAATCCGAGCATGTTGTATTGGTTTTCAGTGAGAAAAACATTTTTGAACTAAAATACAATTTTAAACTGCTATCATAAACTTTCAGTCTTACCGGTCTCACCGTACGTTTGATTGAGGTGTGGTTGACTCCTCCACATCAACAAATGACTCATGGATTGTTTTTCTAAAGTATAAAAACAATCGGAATTCATTTTCTCATTTTTGAACATATTAATTGTTATTTTTGTTCAATTTGAGGTCAATTTATTATAAAAATACATAATGAATGTCATATTGGCCACACCGTGCACAGTTTGAGGTGTGGTTGATTTTTACACAATACAAATGACTTATGGATCATTGTCCTAAAATATCAACAAAAATTCAAATGTTTTTTTATTTTTTTATGTCAATTGTTTTTTTACTAAAAGTATTGTTAATTTTAAATTAAAATACACTTCGATTGATACTGGTAACTTATTAATTTTTCTCAATTTTGAGTTGGTCAAGTGCTTCCAAACCAATTATATTCAACCAAACATTTCTTACATAGATATAAAATATTAATTGATTAATAATCCTTATATAACATAGTAATCCATTCCAGAATATTTTATTTTTAGTGATTTTGGAAACATCAAAAAATAAAGAACTTGTTCATAAGAGTCTATAATCTAGTTATTATTTTATAGAGACCTTCTTACATGTAATGACCAACCAATTATCAATGTCTTGAGAGTATAAAGAGTCCTTACAGGGCCATAAACTACATCCCAAAGGCACCAAATGTGAGAAATAAATGCCGATGGGTTTCAAATACAAGTGTTAATGATTCCCACTTTTTGAAATAAACCAATAGACAAACACACAACCATTCACTAAATGATGCCTAAATAAAATAAAGACAACTAAAAAACATCATGTATCTCAAAACTATATATTAGTGTGAAATAATAGAAGACCTAACAATTATCAAAGTAAAAAATAGATTAACAAATAAATAATCTCATGTGACCAAAAGAATCCATGTTCTACAATCTCAATGCTCCACAATCACCAAATAACTAGAGTTTCACGAGGTACTACTAAAAACATGTGAAATGTAACTTTTCCCCTATCCCAGAAGATTTCTTCTGCAAAATCACCAAAGATCATGATAAGGGGTGAGTATAAAACATATTATGTTTTCCACAATGACTTATCAACTCATTCAACTAGTATAGAACGATTATTAAATTATATAAAACAATTTACATAAAAAAACTTACCCAGAGAGATTATGACTAAAAATAACCATGTTCGAAAACCAATCATAACCAAGTGTAAACAAAGGTATGCGAAACAAATTTCCAGGAAGTTATTTTCAAGAAAATAACTAATCAAATATTATTAACAAATATTAATTATTATTTTGGAATACACATTACATAGTTCAAAACACACTCACACATGCATGATTCGTTTGATAGTTCCTTGCTATAGAGCGGTCTCTTGTACCATTACCTTGTGTCCCAATTACACTCACCCATGATCCAAGTCCAAATCTAATGTACCACAATGTTACTCTTCCATTATTAAGGTTTAATTAATCATAAACTCAAAACAACACCATTTCTGAAAAATATTTCCATTACTATAGTAAACCTCTTTAATAAAACCAAACATCTATTGAAAACCAATGCACAACAAATTTCGAAGAATCATTTAATTGAAATAAAATGTTCCTTTTTATTTATAACATCTATTCCAATTCATGTAGAAAAAATCAAGTGAAATACTCCTTTGAGAATCCATATTTTAAAACCATGAACCAAAGAAATCATTAAAAATTCCTAATTTTCTAGATTTCACAAGCCATCAATCAAGAAGGTTTCCCTAAAGTATTCAACAACCAAATCACACTAAATTAAGAAAAATATATTACACTTGAAATCATGCCAATAATTTATAGTATGAGAAGTTGAGAGTGAATCTACCTACCTTGACAGTTTTTACAGATCCCAATAAAGGACCAGTAATGCTTGCAAAAACCTAGTTTATTCATTAAAGAAATAACCTTAGATCCCTTAACCTATAAATAACAAAGTCGACCCACAACTTTATTGGAAAAAACAGACCCATATCCACCCATATCAAGCATAGATATTAGATCCAAGAGTATAGGGTATGCAGATCTAATAGAACACTTACTCAGAAAGACACATCAAAGATGAAAGAAAGATCCATAACTGATCAGATCGATTCAGAAGAAGGAGTGCCTCTCAGAATCTCTTATGGAGAGTATAAGGTCGAGATCAATGAATATTGGAAATAATAGACAGAGCGGAATGGATAGACGTAGGACTTTAAGCTGGGCAGAGGCTGGCTCAGGACGTGTACTCCCTGGTCACGACATCAAGGCCACGTTAGATAAGTATGTCGAAAAACCCAGCACCTCATGTTCAAAAAAAATTAAAAATTACCCGATGTGTACCTTAGGTACATGATGTGTACAAACCCATGGTATGACCCCCACATCATGACTTGAATCCATCCCCATGTACATGATGTGTACTTCAGGCGCACAATGTCTACTTCAAGTACACGACCTGAAACATAGTGTAAACCCTAAAAAACGTATTTTAAGGATTCTTAATCAAAAGGAGGCTTAGAAAAGGTTGAAAACATATTTGATCAGGGAAACATGATGTCACAAAATAGAATACGGGGGTACAACATTCTCCCCACCATTGGTATTTCTATCCTCATAAAGTGGAAAACCATTTTTGCCCTGAAAGAGTTCTGACCATTTATCATTCATTATCTTCTCACATTGACATGTCTCATCCTGAATCTGGCCATGCAGCCATAAAACCCATACTAGATAGGTAATTTTTTCACGAAATACATTATTTTTTCTTTTACAATATCAGTACTAAGATATGTATCAACAAAGAATCCAACTATATGTCAAAGTGATCCCATATTATCATATGGTCAGGATCAGGTTCATACATTTTGAACTGAGATACATGGAACACATTATTCCCAGAACTGAACTATTGTGGTAATTCAAACCGATATTCCACCTTTATAAACTATTCTAGTATCTCTATTGGGACAATGTATCTAGTATATAGAATTCCATGCTTCCTGAAATGATGATGTCCAAGGCTTGGAGAGAACCTCAAGACCACGTGATCACCCATAATGAACAACAATGGTATTCGAAGGTGATATACACATGATTTATGATGTCTCTAAGTTTTATCTATCATGTTTCTAATCAGTTAGATCTTCTATGTTGTTTCTTGGACAGGGCTCATCCCAACTAGTAATGTCTCACCTATTTCCACCCAGTACAATGGATAACAGAAAGGAAACCCATACAATGCTTCAAACAGAGCCATATGTATCGAGGCCTAATAGTTGTTATTATATGATAACTTCACTAATGGTAGATACTCATCCCATGAGACACCAAAATCCATTACACAATCCCACAACATGTCTTCCTACATTTATATCATCTTCTCAGACTGACCATCTGTCTGAGGATGATATGTTGTGCTCATTGTTAACTGAGTCCCAAGGGATAGCTATAAAGATTTCTAGAAATGAGATGTGAACCTAAAATCTCTATTTGAGACTATTTAATCTGGTACCCCATGTCTCTTTACCACTTATTGGATATAGATTTTGGACTGATTTTTCACTGTATTAGTTTCTCAAATTGGAATGAAATGAGCCGACATTGTAAGGAGATCCACTATCACCCATATGGAATCATGTTTTTGAAATGTTCTTGGAAGACCTGTAACAAAATCCATCGCTATCATCTCCCATTTTCACACTAGGATAGGCATTGACTACAACATACCCACTTGTCTCTTATGCTCTTTCATAACTTGCTGTGAAGATAAGAACATAGTGAAAAACTCATCCACCTTATTTTTCATGATGCTCCATCAAAAATGTGCCTTTAATTCCTTATACATATTCTACGTACATGGATGTATAACCCATATCAAATGGTGGTAAGAATGAAGGATTTGTTCCTAACAATCCATAGGTACAAATATCTGATGTTTAAAACACAAAATTTCACTCCCACCAAGATTCCACCCCTTAATGGTCTCCCAACCATTGAGTTTTGAACACATAACATGAATTTTTCTATTATATGTTTATGCTTATTTGACCATATTTACCAAATTAGAAATAAGCATAGTTGAAAAGAAAACCTCAACATCACCTCATTCTTCACATTCCACATGCTTGTGGGTTAGGACCGACATCAACATCCATTATTTTGATGCTTCTTTCTCAAACTAAGCATATGAAATTCTTCTTAATGAATTTGCCACCGAATTTCATTTCCCTATTTTATAAATAAAGTCAAATTAAATCATTTCGAGATACTCAATCCATCTCATTTTCCTCAGATTGAAATATCACTCTAAGAAAATACGTTTCAAGATTTTTTGGTCTATGAAAATTGTGATTTTCCCACCAAAGATATAATGTATCCATATTTTCAAAGCGTGGATGACTACAGATAACTCAAAATCATGTGTTATGTAAATATAAACATGAATATTCAACAGCCTTGAAACATAAAAAACCACATGGTCTCCTTACATGAGAACGTAGTCCAACCCTAATCCTACTACATTGTAGTACACCACATACCACTGTATTGATTCTAGAAAATTCAAGAGAAGTGCTGATGTAAGATGAACTTTCGACTCCTAGAAAGACTTATGGAATTCCTCTATCCATTAGAATAGAGTATTCTTCTTCTTCAAAGATATCATTGACGAAGCTAGTCATGAGAAATCACACACAAAGCGTAAATAGTAGCCAGATAGACCAATAAAACATAATTTCTCAATGATATTATTATGTGGTTTCCATGAGATAAAAACATATATAATTTTAGGATAAAATTAAATTCCATTATCATAAATGACATGGCCAATAAAATTTACTTCCTATATCCACAAATCAAACATTGATAATTTTATATAAAAATGGTGATCTCTTATGATTTGTAACAGTGTCTCAAGATGTTCCTCAGGGTCAGCCATTTCCTTTAAATCCACCAATATGTCATCCACAAACACCACAATAAAATAAAATTAACATCACTAAAATTTCAGATTCATCAAACCCATGAAGACCGTTAGATCATTCATTGGACTGAAAGTCAGGAATATATATTCATAATGGCCATATCTGATTCTGAAAGTTGTCTTGGGAATATATTCCTTCTGAACATGCAATTGGTGATATCCTAATTGCAAGTCAATCTTGGAGAACCACTAATCTCCCCTTAATTGATTAAATAAATCATCAATGTGTGTAAGTGGGTACCTGTTTTTTATCATATCATGGTTAAGCATACAATAATCATCCAAGAGTAGAAGAGTTCCATCTACTTTCATTGCAAATATGATTGTTGCTACCCATGAAGAAGTACTTGGCTGAATGAAACCCTTGCTTTTTTGTTCCTCCAAATGAACATTCAATTCTCGTAACTCTATTGGTGCCATCCTATAAGACCTAAGTGGTATAGGACAGGTCCCTTGAAGTATATCAATCATAAACTCCACTTCCCATATTGGTGGTAAACATGAGAATTTATCAAGAATGACATCTATAAATTGATCCACAATGGACGGAAAATTATTTTTCTTGATCTCTTCCATTGATACCCAAGTCAATTTCATCAAATAATAAGAGAAAATTTCCACCATTGGTGCCAATAAAATATTTTAACCTTTATTTACCATCCACTCTCCTCTAATGATATGTTTGATGGCGTCCTCAGTCATTAAACGAACTGTTCTCTTGTAACAGTCAATGTGAGCCTTGAATGTTCTCAACTAATCCATACCTAGGATTATGTCATTGGCATCCATGTCCAACATCAAGAAGTCCCATTGTAGATCATCTCCATCAACAGTTATATCACATTCTATACACACAAATACTTGACATTCACTTTCACATATAGGATTTTACCGTTTTAAAATAGAAGAAACCATTTATAACATTAAACATAGGAAATCAACAGCATGAGAAGTAATAAAAGAATGTGAGGAATGAGTATCGAATAGAACAAACACAAGGGTATAATTAAAATGATTCATACATCTCTCTATATATGGTCAAGCCTAATAATCAACAATAATCTACTCATCAACATACAATTTCTCTGTTTCCACATAGTTCTCCTTGTAACCTTACTTAGATTTCCCAAGTTAGGGAGTCATGGTATTTTTAGAATCACCATGGATAACATTTCTCTTCTGATGATACCGACTCTACTATCCTCTCCTTATCTAAGCATACGATTCTTTCGATGCCAAAGATGTTTCACAAGAACCTTAACTTGGACCACTCCGATAATAGCATTGAAGGTGCCCCATCTATTTGTAGTTATGACATGATCTAGGTTTTTTTGTACACTCTCACTATATGGGGTCAAGTGATTTACATAGAAAACAACCCTCTGTTCTCTTGGTTCATAGAGGAAGGTTCACTGATCCAGTTGTCTGATTTTGATCTCCACTTCCACTATTGAAATCAGTGTCCCTTTTATACTCTCTCCTAGTGTTTGAGTTACCATCATTCCCTATTTTTATCATCATACCTCCTTCCATAGATTCCGAGATATCACCTTTAGGAACTTTCACTCTATTCATCATCTCTGTATAATCAATAATACAGAGCACTACAATCTTTGATCAAATCTCATACCTTAGCCCCAATTCGAAGATGTGTGCCTTCAAGGATTCACTTTTTTGCAACTTCTATTGAAAAGTGCACTAAATTCATGAACTTATCTTCGTAATCTATGACAGAGAGACTCTCTTGTTTTATGATGGTGAAGTCCATCATTTTCTGGATCTTGAACATGTGAGGATAGAAATGTTTGTTGAAAAATTCCACAAAATCCTCCCATGTATGGCCTTCATCCAATTTATCATGTGTCTCTAAATCCCACCACTAGCATGCATGATACTAAAGAATATAAGTCACTAAGAAGACATTTATCTCTACCATTTTGTCGATGAACATGAAGATATGATTTATCATACCAGGCCACATCTCCGCTTTCTCATATTCAGAATCACCCCAGAAGTTAGGTGGATTCGGCTTCATGAATTCAATGGTATGATCCCCATGCCATGGATCATTACTCTGGTTCCCTAAATCCACATCTTGAAATGCCTAGAAAATACTCTAAACCATCTCATGGTTCACTCATGCTTCAGGTGAAACCACATTCTACGGAGCTTATTCGAGTTGGTTTCGATGATGCATACCAAGAGCCATTTTCTAAACCAACAACAAACTATATAAATCTCACTCTCAAAAAATCGATGTCATAGAATTTCAAATTCTATCACATTAACTATCATAACATTGTTTCTAAAAGAATCCTTTTTATATTTTCAACCATTTTTGAAACTCTCAACTTTTTTTAGACTTAATTCATTTTAATATTACAATGATCATTTCCTTTTTCAAAATTCTTAATTTGAAAAACAATTTCATACCCTTTTTTCAAAAAGTAACACATTTTTGCAACATGAATCATTACTCGAAATGATATATGCACTCCATTTGGGAAGTCATTCATCTAAAATTCATGTCATGCACGTCTCATTAGCTAAACCCATGGAAATGAGGTTTCAACATCCATGAAGTGTCTCCAAACACTTATGTGCCAAACTCTCTGGTAACTTGAGGTTCAACATTACTAGGTTAGATACGTCCTTTTATGCTTACATTTCATGTTCTGACAATCCTTCTCCTTTCTATGACATCAACCAAAGGAATATACAAGAATGAATTCTATCTCAAAGACCACCAACATTGATTACTACTTGTTAGGAAAAGACCGAACAAGATGATAACATTTGTACAACCAAGGAAAGAATGAACTGATACCATTTGTAATGACCCGTCAAATCTCATTAGATTGAGAGTACACAGAGTCATTACCAAGCCTTATGCAAAGTACCTATGGTGATAAAGGCTGTCAAAATTTTTTGAAGGGTTTAAAATACATGTGGGGGTGATTTACCCTTTAATTAATAGAACAATAAACCGACACCCAACCGTTCACTAAATGATGCATGAACAAAATAATGAAAACTAAACAAATTTATTTATCTGAAAACCACATCAAAGTGTGAAATAGCGGAATAACAAACAAGTATCAAAGTAAACTGTGGATAAACAAATAAATACTCTCAAGAGACCCCAAGACTCTATGATCCACAATCTATAAGCTCCACAATCACCAAACAACCTAAGTATCATGAGGTAGTGCTAAAAACGTGTGAAGTGTTATCTCTTCCCCTGTCCTGAAAGATTGAATATGCAAAAGCACCAATGTTTCAAAGAAGGGGTGAGTATAAAACTCAGAAGTTTTTCACCAATGACTTTTCTACCCATGACACTAGGATAGAACAGTTAGCACATTATGTGAAATATTTTACATAAAACAATTTACTTAAATAATATATAACCAAATACGTCCATGTTCGAAAAACAATCACTACAAAGTGAAAGAAAAGGTAAATAAAACAAAATTCAAACATGATATTTTATAGAAAATAAATAATAAGTGATTATAAAAAATTTGTGATAGTTATTTTTGAATACCCCCTCCATAGTTCACAACACACCCATACATGCATTCTTCATTTGATAGTTCCATACTCAAGAGTATTCTCTTGTTCCATTACCTAGTATTCCAATGACACAAACTGATGATCCATGGTCATGTCCCATTAACCCCAATGATACTCATACCTTATTACGGTCCCATTAGTAATTAACACACACCAATACCATTTATTCCAAATAATTCCATTACCAGAAAAAACCACATCAATAAAATTAAAATTTTATTGAAAATCAATGCACAACCAATTTAAAAGAATAATTTTATTTCAATAAAAAATTTAATTTTATTGAAACTATATAAACCAATTCATGGGATAGAAATCTAGAGTAATCCCCTTTTTAAAATCGATATTTCTAAATCAAGAACCTAAGAACTCATTCAAAATCCCCAATTTTCAATATTTCAGAAACCTTCATTCAAGAAGGTTTACAATAAGTATTCAACAACAAAATGACAATAAATTCATCCCAATATATTATAAATGAATGAATTAAAATCAGTTATAATATGTGGAGTCGAGATTGAAGCCACCTCCCCCAACGTTATTGATGAAACCCAACAAAGGATGAAGAACAATTACAAAAAACTGGGTTGATTCTTCAAAGAAACAGCCTTAGATCCCTTATCCTATCTACTACAAAGCCAAATATCAACATAAATGGAAACAAGAAACATAGATATACCCATAACATGAATATATATTTGAACCAAGTGTATGTGAGAATTAGATCTAATAGAACACTTACTCAGAGAGACATTCCACAGTCGCAACGAAGATCGAAAGCCGATCATATTGATTCAGAAGGAGTGCCTCTAAAAATTTCATAGGGAGAGTCTAGGGTTGAATGAAAGGAGGTCTGGAAAGGATAGACTGATCAAAACTATCAGACAAGTAACATTATGTGGGGTGCGGGCCAGCTCACAATGTGTACCTCTGGTCAGGACGTGAAGGCCATGTTGGATAATTATTCCAAAAAAACTCATCGCCTTGGGTGAAACAAATATTTAAACATTACATGAAGTGTACCTCAGGTACATGATGTGTGCTAGATCATGGCATATTCTCTTCTTCAAAAATTGAATCTTTCACCACGTACATGGTGTGTACATCAGGTATATCACATGTACATCAGGTACACGGCGTGTACTTTAGTACACAATCTGAATCATATAATAAACCCCAGAAAACTGCTTTTAAGGATTCTTAATCAAATGGGGACTTTGAAAAGGTGCAAAATATACTCGATTAAGGTAATAGGATGTCACATCCTAGAAACCAGGACTACTACATTACACATATCATTTCTTAAACCATTCTTAATAAACTAAGGATACAAAACATAATAAAAGGTTATCATAGATGCTCAATAAGTGTAAACAAGGGATATATCAATGATCATATTAGTATAACATGAGAATGAAGATGGTAGAAGGTGATATTAACATTATAAATTAATTCCATTCATATCATAGATTATAATAATGAGTCATGGAACAAATAATGATAGTTTAAAAGACATGAATCTTAAAGGATCAAAGATTATTATAAACTAAAAACACACACATAGATTCGCATATTCTTGTTATTTGTGTATATTCAATCATTAGGTATTCTGTAAATTTGTTTTTGATCACATCTATATCGTATTGTGAATGTGATTATTTTCGACAGTCATAGCAGTATTGGAAAGATATAAACAACAAATATATTAACAAATATTTTAAATTAAATCATAATTACCATTGAAAATAACTCATCTGGGATGCTGGTTTGTTTATGGAATATGATCTATCTCATAAATTTATAAAAATAATAACTATAATATTTTCCATTGGTTTGTTTCATACACAACATAATCATTGAGGAGAATAAGTATTTTTCTTATATGTGTTTGGATATTGAAATATTATTATATACACCTTGATATTTATCCAGTCATAGTACTTTTCTTCATCCTTGTCCTTATCCCTTGGCCTCATTCATTTTTTCAGACGACATTGATTCACTAAACTATAGTAATAGAATCCTCATTAAAAGATAATATAAAATATATTACTTGACGTTTGGATCTAAAAAATTAGATGTAGTGTATTACAAATTGATAAATGTGATCATGTGTGGAAGGTTTTTTGGATATACATGCATTCAATCCATGAAATAAATCTTCAGAGTATCCAAATTTACTATAATGAGCATCCAATACTCCCTAAATCCCAAACTTGAATAATTAATGAAGAAATAAAAATATATTTGATATAATTAAATTTTAGCATTTTACCCATTCATCGTCGATAATAAATAGATCCTGTCATCTGTAATTTTTCTTTTAAACGATTTGATCAGAACATTCACTATTTCAGCCTTCTTTTTGGAGATTATTTTAATTTATTATGTAGTGGATATGTGAGGACTAATGAATATTAATTTTCATTCATGTAAAATCCCTGAAATTGTTTTTTATATGTATTCATGCTAAAAATATGAAATGTATTTAGTTTTAATTAACATAGTATCTCAGATTTTGAAAAATTAAATCTTGAAAACAAACCTCATGTATACATTTAAAACCGAGGTGCCCTTCCAATCATAATCAGGGATTTTAGTTTCAATCTCATGATTAATGAAGTCTGGATCTTACTCTTTCTACATATTTTAATCAAATTTAACATAGTGGTTTCATCATATTTTAACATTGTATCCACATGATCCTTAAATGATAGTAAATGTGGATATAGAATAAGTGGGGTATTGGAGATTACATTAGATCTTTTTGATCAACCGGTCAATTCGGTAGATGGTTTTGAGATGGCCTTTTGTTCCTTCCACATATATTTGTCTATCTATAATAACATTCATCATTTCAGACCTTTTTTTAATAATTTTTTATTGTTTATCTTGAAACGTAAGTTATAAATGAATATATTTTTGTCGACATGTTTTTTACAGGATTTTACAGCCATGTGATGAATGTTAATACAAAATTTTCAAACATATTAATATCATCCTCATGATTTGAAATAGTTTTCTTGGCACTCGGCTCATGGTCTATGCTAATCAACACTCGCACGTGCCCGGTTGGAAGTGTCCTGGTGTGTAGCAATATTTTTTTGAATATTGAACAATGAATCCCTCACCACATGGTGTTTGGTGTGTGTTTCTAGAAATAAATCACCATCATTATAAAACTATAGAATATTAGTACAAGAAATGTATTAGTATGTGTTAGATTAAATTTTTATAGAATGATTTGTTATAAAATTTATTACCTCTGCTAATAAATCTCAATGAGGGGAATGGATATCCTCGTATTAGGTGGGGGGTGGGGAGAGATCTCCACATGGTAGATTTTCTTGATTTTATTATTCTCTTTTCCTCCCCACCATTATAGTTTCCATCATCTCACTATGCTATTAGATCTTTCCTTCAAGGGTAGATATTCGTTCTCTCATCTGTTTTATTAATTCACTTTGATCATCCAATTGTGTTTTCTCCATATATGTTCAGTGTGTCACCCCAAAACACATACCTATGATGTGACCATACTGTTCTGCACACTAAAATTCCACTAATATCACGTGTTCATCTAGTTTTTGTTTTTCTAACTCCCACAAGTATTTTAGATATAAAATATTGGAAAATAAGTGATCATTATTATGTAATAGTGTTTTAAATAAAAAAACATTATTTTGTAGTAATTACACATGGTTGGCATAGTTTTTGTGTGTTTTCATCTATTATTATCCTATCATTATTTACATGTGCCTACTTTTATAGAATATTGCATGTGATGGAAGTGGATTTTGATTTTGAATCATTAATCTTCATATAAATATAGGAACATAATTATGGTGTTGATTCATGTCACATAAAATTATTATGATTGATTTAAAATGTATACCAATTTTTTTCAGGTGAAGTCTACCCTATCCTTACTTTACAGTATGGGTAAACTGGTTTTTCTTATCATTCTTTATTTCTAGTACTTAGTTTCTATTTCATAAATAAAAAATTTTGATTCAAAATGATGAATAGACACACCATCAAACAATTTATTACTAGAAAAAATGTACCTGAAAAGATAAATCCACATGACGTACAATAAAAACATCCCACAGTTCTTGGGTTATCAGGTGTGCGTAGATAACCAGTGGGTGTGGGGTTATTTTATTTTCTGTATTGTTAAGTTAATTTCTTGTAATAATAGTGAGAATTCCATAGTAAATCCATCTGGTAGGAATTAATACATACTTATTGTGTGGTTCATCTAATATAAATGGTCTCTATAATGGTTGATGAAGAGTAATTCAGTGTTTAGTTATTTTATTTCTTAGAAAAATATATAAATTATATCATAATGTTTTTGTAATCTCTTCCAAACACATTGTGTTCAACTTGGAAACTACATGGTCCCAATAATCTATGTTAATGGGCATTCATTGCTGAGTGAAAATTCTAATATAACTATTGAACAAGGTTTTCTAGGGTTAACATGATAACCCCATGAATTCAATCCAACCTCAAATTTGATGCCTGTGACTTTCACCTTAATTATTTTTCCAAGATCGGTAAAACTAAGGTGGCCCTATTTTTATCATGACACCAATCATTCATCATCTACCATTTCCCCTGAATCAATATCATTGATATGTTCTTCTGGAGCGGTAGTATCGACATGTGTACATGGTCATTGTTTTTCAGCACTGGGATTTGTAGTAGGTTTAGAAACATGTTGTTCATCAAGAATGTGAGAACCAGGCCGTGTAGAAGGTCAGTCCTTTGCACTGTGATCTCCAACATGTTGAGAGACCAACTGTTCCTCTGGATTGGGGGAACCAACATGTGTAGAAGGTTTCTACTCATCAAAAAAGTACCAGAAGGTCGAGAGACATGATATTCCATTGGAATGGGAGCACCACCATGTGCAGAAGGTCACTCCTCCATACTGCGAGCAACAACAGGTTAAGTGACCAGTTATTCCTTAGGATTTGGATCACCAGCATGTGAAGAAGTCATTATTTGTAGATTTGGTTTAACATTTAAATTATAGTATAAAAATGTAGTCGAAAATGGATAATAACATAAGGTAACACGATGTATAATAAAAAAATGTAACCATATTATTTAACTCTCTTTTGTTTTTTAAAGGATGTAAGGATTTAACCCCTCTATCGGCAATCCAAATCCATTCATTGTTGTCTCCTATGACATTCAAAACAACATCTACATTTTGAACACTATGAAATGAATATGACCTACCAATGAAATGGTCATTCTTATTTCAATTTTCATCTAACCATTTAGTGGTTTTGGTCAATAACAGAATAATTGACCAATTTAGGTTTGTGGGATTTGGAACATAAAATACTTGTAATACCTGTTATTCCATTTTAAATAGTTTATCATTGTACCATTCATTAGTAAAATAAATTTTCACGAATCCCAATATATCTATTTTAACAAAACTTATGTTATCATCCCACATTCATTGAAAAATACGAAGTTGGAATGTAATATAATAAAACTCCCATATTTTTTGATGATTTCAATGTATTACATATTTACATATATTGGATTTATATACATAGTACTAGAAACATGCATCACTTTATCCATGAGTCTAACTCCACTATATTTCATGGTACTATATTCATCATGCTCATTTGTAGAGAATTTATAACTATTAATTATATAACCATTGTAAGATAATACATACATTCTGGATCCTCCGGCTATCCATCAACAACATTTTGAAACTGAATCTGGATTTTCATCTGACTCCATTAAAATATGTTATCAAAACCATCCTATAAAATATTGATTATGTCTATTTGATATCCATATTTTATCCCTTGATGTATTAAAATTCCTAATAATTCTTTGTTCATTTCAACATATGGTGAATCCAACAAACTTTTATGAAAAACATAATGGTGGGACTACTCTTGATCTGTAATATTGATTCTGCAAAATGTCTTCCAAAACTTCCTTCACCCGTAAGCCACCCGATGTGACGATATTTTAGTAGACTAATGATTTCCACACCATGTGGTAATTCAGTATACAATTTAATAGCTTTCTCAAAAAAAAGTATCCCCTTAATACAACCCTCTATCCGACATCAATTTTTAACACACCTTTTCAAAATATTTATATACCCTTAAATGGAGCACATACACTTATAGTGTATAGGACCACATATTTGAATCTCTTTCACAATGTAAATTATCCAATGAACCCTCATATTAAAGAATGTTGGTGGGACTAATATTTAAAATTTACAAAATATGATGGAAATTTCTCTTTCCATAATCAGCAATTTTTCCTAGACTATAACATTGCTGCATATAGATTTGAATAATAAATATATCTTGGCTAATATATGATGGACCTTCTTCGTAAAAATGCAATGTAAAGATATGAGAATAAGATGTTGTGTAAAAAATGGAAATTATTTTATTTTAGAACCATTATCATTAATTCGTTCATTGACTCAATGTTATCTCTATTCGACAAATACCTCTCTATAACCATTATGTAATTCAAGTAGTTGAAAAATTGATATTTCTCTTTTCTTTAATGATTGTAAGTAGCTAGAGGAAGAAAAGTTCATTTTCACCATTCACTGGAACCAACTCTACTTGTATTCTCATGTCAACCATGTCCAAACTAGCAGTAATACCATCCGTTGTTTTTTTGGGTTCATTTTACAACGTTCCAATGACACTATCACAAACATTTTTTTATAACATCCATAACATCAAGAAATTTTTTGACGTACAGAAAATTATTGTTTTTTAATTAAAAAAACAAATATGTTATTCCAACTGGTTTTTATAATGTTTTTCATACAATATTTACCAAAAGAAATATCTATATCTTTTAATTTATAAAAACATTGATTACCTGTTAGTGGAGATGTTGTTGTAAATTCTTCTAAAATTCCATCAAATGATGTATTCCAAGATCGGTACTTATGTCATCGGGGTAGAAATACATGATGTCTTGGAAACACGATTTTAGATGAATGTTTCAACCTAATTGATGGAGTACCTTGTTCACAAATGGGACACCCAAGAGTTACTTTACTGATATATCCTGATAAGTTTTTGTAAGCAGGAAAGTCATTTATCATCTTATACCACATGAATATCAATATGAATTCTTCATTTCTGTAATCATCATACAACATTACAGTTGGATCTCACAATAATTTGAAAACCTCGATCAATGCATCCAAAATAACATCAATATCATTACTCAGTTGTTTTAGTTCTGATATAAGAATAGATAACATGATGTGTGTTTGTTTTATGTATAACCACAGTGGAAAGTTATAATTTATAAACATAACTGAACATATATTGTGAGTTCTACATTGAAAGACAAAAGGATTCACTCCATATATAGATAATGAAGGACGAAGGATTCTCATATTGTTTCCAAAAGTTGGATACTCATGATCTATTCTATTCAACTGAGGTGAGTCTACCGAGTGACGTAGTTTATGATATTTATTTCATCTGTATGTATTCCATAACAATCTCCATGCAGTCTCCTCACTTCTATAATGGCGCATAAACCTTGTAATGATTGGAATGCACCATAAAAAATTCATATGTCTAGATTCATCTTTCTTGTATCGATAAGAATCACAATTTAGGAATTCTATACGTGATTTGTGGTCCTTGAGAAATAGTATACAATCATTCAAGTAGGCATGTATTATTTTATAGATCATACCCATCGAGCGTATCATTCATTTTACATCGTATATTCGGATTAGGAGCTCATTATATTATGGGTGAAAATCATTCAAGAGAGAATGTAATTCCATAAAACCAGTGTCACTCTATCTATTGCCAGATATCTAATTATAAAACTTCAGTATGGCTGAAAATGCTATATATATAGTGGAATAAATGTAAAATTTCATCATTCCAGAACTATTTAACTACTCAAACTATTTTGGGAAATCACAAAGTTCATAATAAACTATCCTTGTCATTTTCTCCTTATGATATTCATCATCATTCATATCTATAATCACGTCCTTGATACAATGTTCTTTATTATCCACACTTGTAATCATATTAGATGATCCATAAATCATAGTGTTACCACATTTACTAGCTATATTCTCTTTTCCCCATGTTTATCTCAACATTTATAACTTCGATATATTCCATGACAAATCAAGTGTCCTTCCAACTCCTTTGGGCTTACTTGTCTTGAATAACAAAAGTGTAAACATGGAAAAAGGATTTGAGAAGTATCTTATACTTGTTCTTTTGAAAACCTGATGAACTCTTTCACACTATCTTCATCTCTTTTGTCAAATGATTAGAAACCACCCAATATTTATTCATATACATCCTATTTTATTCAATAATATTAATATTAAACTAATGAAATACAAAAAATGTTGATATAAAAATTAACCAAGGATAAAACAAGTTATAGACATTATGTATCCATTGAATTTTTTTACAAAAACACAGTTAAAATCCCACTAAATACCAACCGTTTAAACATATTCCCCTTTAAAAAAACACAAATTTCTTAAAATAAACAAATTAGTTTAAAATTCTCTTTCTCAAAACCCTAATTTCCTTTTCTAAAAATAATTCATTGAAACATCATGACCCAATAATCTTAATCATTTAAAATTATATACAACCCTCTATATTTTACAATTTTTTATTTAAAACTTATCACACACCTTGTTAAAATGAAACCAGTATTAAATAAACTTTCAAAACATTCACATACATTTATTAATGACAATCAGGTGAGATGAAAAAAACATGGCATTCAACCTAAGTCCATGAAATGTTTTTAAATAATTTTAAAGTTATTTGAAAACCGAAAAAATTATTTTTAAAAAATATAATTTTTAACAATAATTTCAAAACACTTATCATTTTAGAAGAGTTAATTATGAATTTTCACAACTACATAAATCCCAAGAGATACACTTTATTAAGGATACATGTATAATGAACCCAAAATTTTATAAAATTTACTGCTATAAAAGCTTAATCATGTCTCTCATGAATAAATAGAATAAATTTTATAGTTTTCTCTCGTAATACTACTGAGGAGTGAATATGTGATAGATAAAGAAATATGTTTCACTTGGCCATGATACTTTTGAACATAAAGTCACATATCTTCAAAGTGGGATACCATTTTCCACTTGATGCTTGAATCGTGTACTACCTAAGATTGATCCTTCCACTGTTCCTATTCATATCATCCACACAACATCTCACGTATCCACTTCACCAGTCTAAAGTAATCAGAACATCATATCACCACTTTCATAAAAACTACATCACCTCATGCCAAACATAACAAAACAAATGAAACACTGAAACTCTTCACCACTTAAAATTCACTACAACATCCAAAAAATAATCTACAATATATACCACCAACCATAACACCCCAATCTCACAAAGAAAATAGTTAATCCATCACTCCAGCCACAAAATCATTTACTCACAACTTCTATATCAGAAATACCAACTTATAAGGATTATTATGGAAACTGACCACCACACCAACTTTATAACACATTATAACACCAAAAACAACCACAACAATTACCAAATGAGACTACACAACACACAAAAATGGTAAAAAACAAACCACAATAAACCCAACAATAAAACAAAATAACCAATCCCCTTTCATAATTATTTTCATAATAATTAAGTGTGTTCAATACAACATCATCACCAAATTATATATTTCTAAATAGTTTTCTCAATAACATCCATAAATGATTATCCTTTTATGGAAGGTGACCATATCAATTAAATTGGATAAATATCACATAATAAATATAGAAGGAAATATCACTAACATTGATTACTTCACACATATTTTAATGAATCATTATAAATTCACAGCCTTAAATATTACTTAATCTTGAGTTTAGTCAATAATTTAACTTTATTTCACATTGTAAATCTTTTCAAGTTTAGATCTTTTGAGAATTTGGCCATAATTTGTACATAAATACTAAAATATTATAATGTATACAGATCTACTCACTATGAATTTTTTATAAAACAAATGCTTATAAAAAAACATTGTTGTGTTTAATGATTCAACAAAATAACTTTCCATGATCCCATCCTTGACTCTATTCTTTTATAAATCCTATAAAAACATTTAAAAACTTGGGATGAGTATAAAAATCTCAGTTAAGGATACATAAAGAAGGAAAATGTTAGTTTGGGGAAAAAATGAAACCATGAATACTTTATGATAAAGTAATTATTTTCACCTTTATGAAGTAATAAGTACTCTTCACTGAATATAATCTTATTGTGTACCATTTTTGTATCTAAAAATATTACCATAAACCCAAAGAAAGAAACATATAACATATAAAGGTAACATGTGATATAAAAATACATAAATGGAATAACCACATGATTGAATTCCATGTATATCACTAAATGGTATAGCCATATTGACAACTTCCATACCCAATGCATTGGAGGTTATAACATAACCACCTATACATAGTTTATCATAGAACCACCTGTCTTTTGTTTATTACTTAACCACTCATCAAATATCCATGTACCATTATATAATCATCAAACATAACATATTTTAATTATCAATAATCCACTCATAAAATTTCATTTTAAATCACAATCAATCTATTCAATCTATTTCCAAAACCATTTAAAACATGTAATAAAGATAATTTTGAATCAATTTTCCCATACCACTTTTAAACTTTTGAAGTAAATTGACATTTTAAAACATTTAATAAAGTGAATTTTGAATCAATGTGTCACATACCACATTGAAAAATTTAGAAGAAATAAAATTTTTAAAAAATCCATGTCCATATAAATAAATTCATGAAAACCATTTTTAAAATACGGAAATTAAATATATGTTTTTAGAATAGTATTTCATTAAAACATTAAAAATGATGTTTTAGTTAAAGAGTCCCCTTCCACATGAGATGAACTTGAATAAAAATCATTAAATAATAACATTAAAAACCCTCAAATAAAATAAGATATACTATTTAATGATATAAAATATCAAAAGGGTTTTATACACACCTAATAGGATAATAAATGTTCATAACATCAACATATTCCTCAATGAAATGAGATTGAGACGAAATACCATATAAGTATCATATCATTAGATTAAGGATAAATCAATGAAATAATTATGTGTGAAAAATATAAATACACCAAATATAAGTGGAAATTCAGTATAAAACAATCATAGGTCATTCACACATATTCTTGAAAAAAACCAATGATAGGGATATTTAACACATTGAATGGAGATTGAGTAAAGATTTCCATTAACTTGAGTACGACTTCTCTAGTTAGTTCATTATCATACTGAATAACAAAATTAGATAAATTTATACATTATTAGGAACATTTTTCACGTTTTTTATTCGCTTTATATCAACAATTACCATGTTATATAAATTAATTAATTTTTGGAGTTCATGTTTAATTCTTTGTTGATATTTGTTACTCGAGATAAAAATGAGCATGGTTTGACGTAAATTTTCCATGTGATAATAATTCCATCATCTAAATAATATTATTAATGATATATTAATAATTTTTTTACATTAATTATACTATTTATATCAAACCATTTATTATGGTTTTAAAAATTGAACAACGTTATAATCATTGATACGATATGTCGTACCTATGCAAGAGTAACATTACCATTTTTCATTGATCATTACAGAAATAAGATAATTATCATTTTATCTTCCTATAAAGATCATTATATTATTAAAATCATAATAATATCTTAAATATACTTATATATATCATAAATGATATATAATGGATCAAAATGAGTCACATCGCTTTGTGGAGGTGATAGTTCATACATACACACGGACGACGCTTTCTTTTTTATGCACATTGATGTAAGAACATAATCGATATATTATTATATTATAATGATTAATATGTCATAAATATCACAAATGGAAATTAATTCCATTTTTATAAACATTCATTAGAGAATGTTATGGAAAACAAATTTGATTAGTTTATGGAGGTTATAGTTCACATGTACTCCTGAACAATTCATTCCTTTTCTATTTAAGGTAAGTGGAGATGGATTTAGGTGATAATAAAAAAAAATAACATATCAGTATATTAAGGATATTTTATTTATTATCTCATCTTGGTTAGAGTATATTTTAAGGATGTGTTTGATGAAATAAAATAGAAACACTTAAAAAAAGTGATACGTCTTCTTCGGTTGATCGCCTTTGAAGACCATATTAAAAACTATAAAAAGGATTTTATTCCTAAAATATGGGCCTAATAATTTGGAGTGGAATTATAGGAATAGGTTTGGATAGATATTGGATGAACCGAAATGATTTGGTAGTTTTAATAAATGAGAATTATAAGTTCCCTTTTATAAGAGAGTTGAGGAAATCTGTAGGAAAGTATTGAAATATTAATTTATTATCAATTGATTTTAAGTTTATAATGATCCCAAACTCATTTATTTAAAATATAATATGATTTTGGGACATATAAAAATTATAAAATTAAAATTAGAAATGTTTTAAAAAAAATTAAACCTTATAATTTTGGTATAACCCTTATTTTACCTTTTTTTAATCTTACCATGATAACTTGTTATTTACACTCTGTGTGTTAATGTAATTACCATAACATGTCAAATAGACAAAAAAGTGTCATTTATTTTATTATAGTGATTATAATAATAATTTGGTCCAATATTATATTTTTAGGAATTTTATAAAATTTAATAAACTATTTAATATTTTAATTTATGAATTATGTCAATTTTTGAACTATTCATTGTTTACTTTTAAAAAAAATTCACTAAATCTTGATTTATTCAATAAAATAAATTAAATAAATACTGAAATGTAATACTCATCCATAAAATTCGTGGATGACATTAAATATTTCAAATAATAATTATTTTAATATTTATAATATCATTTATTTGAATATTTTACTAATGAAGTAATCACAGCATCACCATTGTGTAACAATTATATTTATTTATTAAATGTATAAAAATTATAAAAAAAATACGAAGATATAGAAAATATTTTTAGATTTATAAATAATATTTATAATATAAGATATCAATTATATAAACCCATATTACATTGTTTTAGTAAGAATCTTTGTCTTTATTACATATTTTCCTTTACTTTAAATTAAATGTTTTAAGTGTCATAATCACACCCAAGTGGAATCCAAAGGTAAAATTTTCATCCCAAAGGTTGTATTTGTCAGCCATGTGTCATACAGTAGGATTATCACAAGTGTTTGGGTAGTTTTATATTATTATTATATCATTTCCACCCATCTTTACTTGGTTTACCTTTTATCTCTGGTAAATTAAAATAATTACAAATGTTACTATTCATAATGTAAAAAAATAAAAGGGACCTATTTATATAATTTGGAAATACTGATTCAAAATATGGAATCCATTTTTAAAAATTCAAAACATATAATTGGTTGAAATTTGTTAAAACTCTATCCCATTGGCGGGATAATAAAATGAGTTTTTTAGGTAAAGCCATCAAAAGGTTGATATATGAATATATAAAATTACAAGTGAAATTATTAAAAATGGAAAAATTAAATTAAATCATAAAAACATAATCTAATTAAAAATTAAAACCAATTAATAGTACAATTCATCAATATATAAAAAAATTAGATGAAAAGGCAGTTTTGAATTAAAATGTTGTATTTTTCAATATTCATTAAAAAATGATTTTTATCAAAAAAAAGACCAAAATTACACAAAAGAAAATTTTATGTCCCAATTATGAATATGAAGTTTGTTTTTTCCAATATAACATATAAAATTATCAAATCTAAATTTAAAATGAGTTCTCCATCGAATGGAAGTAAAAAATTTCTTTTTTGAAAAATACATCTTTTATGATTAAAATTGATTTTTTGTAATATATTGTCTAGAAAAAATATAATATGAATTTTAAAAATTAAAATTAGTTTATAATTAATTAATATAATCAAACAAGAGTGATATTATTTTATAAAAACAATTATTCTCATTTAAATAGGTTTTCAAAAAAACACATCCTTTATATTCAATTGATTTTTATATTCATTTCTAATAAATATGGTAATCAATGAATCATTATATAAACATGTGTAAAACATATTTTCATAATTCAATTAATACAATTTATTCATGCCATTCCAACAACTAGGTTATAATGGAAACATTTAAATAATAATATATTGTTTTTCATTTATGCTCAATGTAGTGTATCATGTACTCTATTGAACATAATGTCTCTTTTAAAAAACTCGGGATATTACAAGCCTAATATAAATTATAGGCATACAATCAATAAAGAGTAAAATTAATATTAACTATAATTTATATTATCAAATTATTGTTTTAGTAAACTAGGATACCAATGAAATATATCAATATCTTATGGTAATAATAATAAAAAAGAACATGAAAATAAATACAAAAAATTCTATAAAATAACATACTTTATATTTAAATAATATCCCTAAAACATGATTCTAGATTATAAAATGAAAAATTTACATTCTTAAATTTCATGATTTATACTTGAAATTCTTGAAATAACATGCACTAAACATTTCACTCCCATAGAGACATACCGCCATATTATATAAAGGGTGACATACACATTCTTACATACATAGGCACAAAATTCACAACAAATAAACATGATTGAGAAAATATAGAATAATGATTTCATAATAATTCATCAAAACATCATAACTTCAGACATCCTTCTAAAAATATATAATTTAAATCATACCCTGGTTATGTCATATACTAATTAATAATTTAATTAAAATACACTTGTAACAGAATTTATAATTAAATAGTCTATTGCTATGGTTGATAAGGGGATACAAAAAGTTAATTCATGAAAATGTCCTCAAAATTCCATGGGTTGTCACTAAGGCAACTGAAAAGGAAATGTGCAAGTGTACTCAGAAGGTAATGTGTAAGGGAACTCAAAATGTAGGGAGAATTTTAAAAATACCCAATCTTCGCATAATGACAAAGGAGAGCTTCGCAGTGGCATGGCATAGGAGGGATCACTCAATGGAAAAATAAGTCTTCATGGAGGCGATATATGATGGGTTCATGGGAGCTAGTAGGACGAGCAGTCGGTGGTAGTAGTGGTGGAGGTTGAGGAGGATTTGGCAGGAGTGGAGGAGGAGGATTTGCGGTGGAAGGGTAAGGTTTCCAAGAGAGCATGAAGCGTGTGAAGGAAGGAGGAGACTGTTAGGTTTTTTTATAAAATCGAGGGAAGAATTTATCAACATTAGATAGAAATATTTGATAATGGAAGGTTTTAGCAGCGCTAAATTAAGAGGCATTGATAAATCTATAATGATAATAATTTTTATATAATTTTATATAATTTTATATAATTTGATGTATAATAAATATAATTTTTTTTGTTAATAATAATGACTATAGCTATATATGTATATATATCCTTATATAAAAAATATGTATTTCTTTAAAATTAAAATATATATGTAACAAATATATATTTATAAAAAATATATATATTTTTTATGTATTTGATAATTATTAAAATAAATATATATAAATATATTAAAAATTATAAAATTAAAATAAATTTATTAATTAAATAAATATATTTTTAAATATATGCCTATATTTGTAAATAAATATCTTAATTATTTATTTTCAAAAATATAAATAAAAAATATATTTTTTAATTATGATGATATTAAAAAAATATATTAATTATACAATTTTTTATAATTTCATGATTATTTAAATAAATATATATTTTTATTTAATTAAATATTAAATTATAATACATATATTTCATATAATTATAATTATAATTATAAATATATATATATATATATTTAATGTCACAAACATAAATATATATATATATTAAAATAATAATGAAACTAAAACAAATTTATTAATTATAATTTTATAATTTTTTCAATATAAATATATATATTTTTCTACAATTATGGAATTAAAAAAAAAATATAATTAATATATTCATTTTAATTTCATAAATATTTATACATATATATACATATATATATTTACAACTATAAATAAATAAATAATTATTTATAATTATATGTATAAATATAGTAAATATATTTACTATAATTTTATAATTATTTATATATATATATTATTTGTACTTATAAATATAAATATTTGTATATATGTATACATGTATATATATATATTCATTAAAGACAGATATTTATTTAAATATATATATATATATATTTATAATTATAGTTATAAATAAATATATTTAAAAGGTATTCGAATATAATTATAAATATAATAAATATATATTTTCATTTATTTAAAAAATTTATTGTAATTTTATAATCATTTAAATATATATATATATATATATATTTAGTTATATATATAAATATATTTTTAAATGTATTTATATATAACTAATTATTTATAATTATAAATATGATAATTAAATTTACAATTTAATTGTATTTATCATGATTTTAAGTATTTATGAGAACAAAATAGCATCATGGGAACATGAATCATATACACCGAGTAATGTATAGATCATAAAAAACGAGTCATCATATTTATGCCCAACATGAATAGTAATGAGGTTGTAATGTATAAATGAAAATTCATTATGAATGCTTAGAATATATATGAACATTAATTATATTCACACAACAATTGACCAATTCATTAGAAACTTGTATATTTTTAAATATAAATATATATTTATTTTATAAACATATAAATAAAATAAATATAATAAAATAGTTATAAATATACAAATTTACGAAGTCTTCATATATATATATATATACATGACTTAAATAAAATTATTAACATGTAAATTTATAAATATAATAAATATAATAAATATAATAAATATAATAAATATAATAAATAAATTTATTATTTAATGAATTTTCTTATATAGATAATTGAATTATTAAAAAATATATATTAATTACAAACATGCATTTTTTATTTAATGTAAACAGATAAACATTATTTTTTTATTATAAATATAAAAATTATATATAAATTAAAAACATTTTTTATTAAAAAGTTATTTCAGCGCTAAACATATCATTGATAAAGCTACCCTTTATCATTGCTAACAAACCGATGATAAATATGTACCCTTTATTAGTGATTTTTTAGCCATGATAAAGGGTAACTTTATCAGTGCTTTTAGATATCATTGATGAAGGTCCCCATTTTATCAACGGTTTCTTCTTAGCACTGACAAAATCTGACACATCCCCTACCCAGATCTGTGGTTTTGTATTATGGTTTTTCTTTCCTTTAGTTCCTAATTTATTTTTTCCACTTAACCATCATTAAATATTTTAATTGAAGCAATTTCTTATTAAAGTATCATTATTTATATCTCCCCTATTTTCACAATGATATGTTGTGCACATATTTATGAGTGACTATATTGAGGTATGTCCTATGGGGATGTTTCACGGTGTTCCCAATATTATTACTCATTAAATTCATATATTTTTATTTCTATTTTTGATGAATGATGGAAAAGTATACAAGTGAGGTGATAGTCTCCAATGACTTGAAGTTCATACTCATTTCTAGTATTTAATTTTCATATTTCCCAACTACTTTATTGTAAAAAGATATTCATATGATGTAGTTGAGTTTATCTAACACATTAAATTTAATACGATGAATCTGGTCCTAGATTGTTCCACACTCTCCATCTAGGAGTGTTATCTACCTTCATTATAATAGTTAGTGGAATTTAATGTGAAAATAATTTTTTTAGGAAATCAAGATGTCAAACAAAATAAATTAAAGGTTAGTAATTCATGTATCACGTTACAAAAATGATCTAGAAAACTATATTATAGAAAGAAATAACTGAATAATGAAGGAATGAATTTAAAAAACCCTAAATACCAATACCTTTATTCAAAATTCATTTTTTCCGTATCTGCAAGAGTTTTTTCTAAAGTTTCACTTCTTTCCAAAATAATCAATCTAATTAAGTAATAAAGAAAATGAATGTTTAACACCTTGATATTTTAAAAGAAGAAAAATATGTTCGATAACATATACGACATGTAATAACAGGGTTATAAGAGAACGAAACACCCAATGAAATGAATATATATTAATTTTTTAATATATTTAATCTATTTAATATTTTTTGACATACACAAATCTGAGATTTTTATTCTCTATAGTGTCAAATACACGCGACATCGAGTTTAAATGACATGAAGATATATAACTGTTATAACATAGCAGTTAAACAGGTGAGAATAAAAATTAATAACTTCATTAAGATATATATTTATAATTCAATAATTATTATTGATAATTTCTTAGTAAATAATCCGTCAATTTTTAGTAAATCTATTTTATCATTTAAAAGTGGTCCTTCTTCAAAAAATATTTTATTTGTTTTTTATAGGGAAATATTATAATTATTATTTGTTAATCATATAGAAAATTTATTTGATAAAATTAAATATAATTTTTAATTTGACATATCAAATTTATATTAGAGTGAATGGTTATGAATTTTGTTGGAAAATATAATTGTTTTCAATCAAAAGCGTAATTGTTTTTGAAAAAATGTCATTTAATTTAAATAAATCAAGTCAATTAAAAGTCCCATTGTGTTTATAATTTTATTAAAATAAGCACAATAATTTTTTGTATATATTTAATCATGTTAATTTCATTTCAATATACTTTATATTGTATTTCATTATAAGTATAGCTTTGGGTTAAAAAATGGTATTTTCTAAAAAACGGATTTAAAATACATAATGTTTTTCTAATTTAATTTTGTAAAATAAAACCTAATGGGGAATTTTATAAATAAATTTATATATTATATATGAATTAATATTTTTTTTCTTAAAATAACTATTTTTAGTCATATAGTTTATATAAAATCATCTTTTTCTAAAAAAATATACTTTTCTTGAAAAATCACCTTTTCCATACATATGTTGGTTCTAAACTAAATTAAATTCCCCCACTTCCATGAGATGATTTTTTTTAAATGAATTAAATATTTTGAAGAAGAATAACATATATTATCTAATAAGGTAAAATTTTTTTTTTCCATAATGATTAGCAAAAACAACTAAAATTAGTTATTACGATTAAGGTTAAAATGAGGTTTTGCGTATTAAATTCATTTTCTATCAAAAATAACATTTCCCAAAAATAATTTTTTTATTCAACAAATTGGAAATATTATTTTGAATCATTGTGCCTAAATTTTATAATAATACTCATATTAATGTTATTATTAAAGGATAAATTACTTATGTTAATAAAAAGACACATGTTACCATAGTTAGAACTAGAAGGGTAAAACTAATTAAGATTACATACTAAATAAAAATATTAAAAAAATGTGATTTTTATTGTATGGTGAAAAATTTTGTAGACCAAATAACTCTATATCGCAATTATTTGTCATTTTTCGATCCACATGAGGTGAAATTCACCTCGCATTATTGAATAATTTTTAGAATTTATAGAAATGCCACCCCTCCTCAATTACAAAACGCCACCCCATATCCTATCTTTTTCACCCAATAAAATCAAATTGGGAAGACAATAACCAACCAAAATACATTAAAATATTCCCTCCTATCATCAAATAAACCTTATTTTTTATATAAATGTTATAGAGGAGTATTTTGTTGAAAACCTATGGAGGATAAAAGAAGAAGTGCTGACGTTAATCAATGAGCATTTTTGTTTTGTTTCATCCTTATCATAATTAAATTATTATTATACCATGATGATATAACAAGATACAAATATTCCATATAACTTATATGTTTTTTATTTTAATGTAATGAATTACAACCATCTTCACTTCTATCAAATGGGTTACAAAATCATCATTCGTGTTTATGGCGGACTACCGTCCCACAATCAGATGTCATTCATTTTTTCCATTACCACCTCTCATGGTTTATTATGATGATGGATATAAAGTGTATATATATATATATATATATGATATTCATAAATAAATATACCTTTAGATTCATTATAACATATATACCTTTTTAAATTTCATTCTTTTGGAGATGTGATAATGTCGCTCATGTGTATAGAGGACTGCTACCTCACGAAGTGATACAATTTGTTTTTCATTAACGCATTACATGATATTTAATATGGTTATTTAAAATGAATATATATGATACAAATTAAATAATTATGGTATTTATGAACTATTTTTCATTATATAAATATAATATATCATATTTTTTATTACCATTTTTCTAACTGAAAATGTGATCCTTTCATTCATGTATGTGTAGACTGCCACATTCACGAAGTTATGTGAATCTATTTTAATCACAAACTTATATAAAAGATATATATATAAGTATATTTAAATAATTAATATGGTGTATAATATAATTTTATAATTCTTTTAAATATAAAATATTACTTGCATCCTTTCCATAATGATTTTTAAAAAATGGAAACGTTACATCTGCGTATGTACGACCCACCATCTCTATAATCATAACATATATAATTTATCAAAACAAAAATACCTGATTGGTGTTTAAATAATAATTTATTTATAAATATTATAACCAATTCATGATTATTATTCTTTAGATGTTTAAATAATGACCTCTTAGACCACATTTGACCAACCAAAGTTATTTTTTACACCTAAGCCAAATATGTTAAAAACATTTGATGTAAAATTAAGTGATTATATAATTGTATTTAACATTATAATAACTAATATATACATAATAATAAAATTTAAAAAGGTTATTAAGAATTTAAATAATTTATATTTTTTTATTAGTCTTGAAGATAAAGACACAGGTGACATGTCTGCCTCAAGGTAATGGACTTCATCTAAATCATCTTTCAATGTTGAATATTTTGTTTTCATAAACCTATACTCTTTTATGATGTGTATATATATCAAAATTAACATGTTGTTTCATTAATTTCCTTATTATAATTTTATCTATAGTATTTTTTATTCCTTCACAGGCATAATGATTCAAATATTTCCAATGAATAAGAGAATTTTTTTTTAAAATTTATATGTCATTATTTTCTATCCATCTCTTTATATTCCATGTCCATATTTTCAACATTATTTTATAAATTTATTTATATGGAAGTAAAATAATTTATAAAGTAAATATTATGTATATTTTAATTTATTTCAATGTTTTTCAAGAAGGAATTTTTTACATGTTTTATACGGAACGTTCTGAAAGAAAGAAAATAATTTTCTATACAGAGATAATGAATATTATACCACCATGATAATTATTTTATTTATAGTTTAAATTGAAAAATTTCATGTTTTATTCAAATTAATCCCCTTTTCACATTTTTTTCATTTTGGAATTAAAAATTTGTTTTCAAAGAATTGTCTTTGTATTGAATTTACTTTTTTCAAATAAAAGGGTATTTTGATATCCGAAAGATATTTTATTATGTGTTTAAAAGAATTTTAAAATGTTTTATGAAAAAAAATATAAATAATAAAAAATTTTCATGATATGGTACTTGAGAATTATACACAATAATTGGGTCTATCGAGATATAACCAGGTGAACCATTACAAATTATATGATGGGTCGCCCATAAACCACCGAGTAAGCGTGTTACAGCTTATCTGATGGGGTGACCCAAATATTTTTTGGTGATTCCATTATTACATAAATTATTGTTACACCACGATAGCAATCCAATTCATTGGGTAATTTTCCTTGACATAACAGGAAAGATGGAGGGAGTTACTTAAAGTTTTCCCATATGGATCTGGCTAGGCTCCAATTACATTAAATATGGGTTTAAAACATGATATGATTGTGATGATCTATGTTAATGGAATGTGTTTTTAATTTATTGGACTATATTTAAAAGTCTTTATTAAATAATTTTTTTTTTCTTTTCATGTATAAAGGTTTTATTTCATTCTCTCAAAGAACTTTTTAAATAATGGTACTCATGATATGAGTTGTCATATTTTTAACAAGACTAATGAATTTTGTTTTTTTATATCCATTATTGATATTGTTGTGCTCATCCCACATTTTAAAATGTTTTTTCATATGTTTAAATGATGTTTAAGGGAAAACAATATGTCAAGTTGATAGATGTGGATATTTTTGATGAAAGGAAATCATTATTTATTTTAAAATCATTATATTTTGGGAAAAAAGAATACTAATTTGATGTATCTGCTTTGTATTATATGTTTTTATCATGTACAAGTTATGGATTTATTATGAAAAACACTAAAAATAAAATGATACTCAAATTTAAGTGATTGGTTTCTTGAAATAATACTCAAGATCATGTAATGTTTAAGTTTAGGTAATTACGATTTGTATCAATGTATGATTTGGATAACCTTAGAGGTTAGGATAATGCTAATATCATTTCCTTGAAAGATTACACCTTATCAAAAAGGTGAAATTATATAATTTTTTAGGTTTAAGTTGATGATTCATTTAAAATATTTATGATCACAATGGTTTTTTGTTGAGGAAACAAGGAAGCTATTTTGGGATGGCATAACGTCCTGGGTTTTTATAACAGGTTAAAAACCTATCCTTTTATGAATTTTTAGAGTTGGTGGGTATGCCAATTTATTTTTCATTAATCAGAACATAATTCCGAGTTTTCCACCTACTAAAAAACTTTTTTTATTTATTTAGTTTTGGTGAAATCCTCACACGTTGAAATGGGGTTCATGTGCGTCAGAGGAACAATGGCCTAGTTTTAGAGGTTATAGGTCAAGTTGTATGGTTTGGGTAAACTATGTGACCTATCACAACAATCCATGAATCCAAATTTTAAATTGTTAAACAGTTTGGAATTTTTTGTGGCTTAGGTCTCATGATAGTGCTTAAACCTATGCATTTTTTGCAGAGGGATTCAACATGGCTCTCACACAGTTAGGGAAAACCATGTGCAAGTCATATGGGTTATGCAACATAGGCAGTACCTCATCACTGTAGCCTACATTGTTTGGTAAATCATGTGTGCTAACAATTCGACCTATTAAATTATATAAATTAATTGTATACCAATCTTCCTTTTTCTTTCTTCCACCACATTTTCCACTCTTGGTCTTTCAAAACAGTAGGGGATCACTCATTTATACCTCCCCTGTGATGTGATCCTTCTCTCTCTTTTGATTTATGTTTTGTTCACTATCAGGTGCATTAGAACCACATTGGTGAGTCTCTATTCTCCCATGATTCTCTTTTCATTTAATATAACCTCACATAACACTAAATCCGTGAGATTCATTTTACCCTATTTTCGGGGAATTCAATGGAAACATCGATTTCGCATAAATCACTTTCAGTTAGTAGATAATATTGGATGTGCCTTTGTCTATGGATCCAAGTTATATTGTTTATATAATTCTTCCTATTCTTTGGTTGTTTTAGGGGTGTTGCATTTAGAATGTCATTGGGTAGATTAGATTGACCCTAATAAAATTGAATGATTTATGTTAAATTAATTCTATGACCTTATGGGATTTGAATGAGAGGACCAAAACCTATTTTCTAATGCAAGGATTGGGTAGAGGTTGTCGATCACAAGGGTAGTTAGTCCTGAGTGTGTTTCTTTAATTGAATTAAATTGTTTAAATAAATTTATGTGATTTATATATTTAATTTTTTTATGATGTACTGTTTCAATCCATGGCATCATTATGGGGTTGGCATAAGGATTAAAATGGCAATGGACATTTGGAATTGAGGTGATGTTATTAGTTAGATGGGCTAATCCATGTAAACATAGGTGATATCATCATTGGTTGGGTGACATGGTCATCGATTGGGGCGAAAGGCCATCAAGTTGATGGCATGAACCATGATATTTAAGGGCTTGGCCATGGAATTTAAGAGACATGGTCACTTGGTCAAGAGGTTCTAGAGTTAATGTGGATTAGGTAATATTTGGTGATTTCCAATCACCTGGGATTGGAAAAAGAGCCATTAGAGTCGTGTGCAGACATGTTGACTCAATGATGAGGTGGTTTTGTCCACTTTAGTGGGTAGAGGCCCCTGATAGTGTGGATTATATTTTTTCAATAGGTATTTCCATAGAAAGCCATGGGGAAGGAGAGGTGACTTTAGATGAAAGCATTTATGCTATCAGTTGGGGATGATGCATAACGTACTTGAGGGCACAAGGCTAAAATCATTTGGGACTATGGGATTCTCTGTTCTTCAAGGCATCAAGCTACGTGAGGATGATGATTTCAATTTGAGGAAATATATCACTGTACCTCCAAACATCAGGCATGATCCCACATGTGCTTTCATGTAGGGTTCTTAGGGACCAAGATTGGGTTGAATGGTTGTGCCATCGCGATGTCGATGACTTATTTGTACATGAGGTGGCAGGAGAGACAGGTTGTCAAGTTATGTTACTTGAGGTGGAACCTAAGGGTTCACCTAGGGATATTTGACATCATGGGATGCCTTGATCAATGAGATTAAGTTCCACTCTACTATAGAATTCCAGTGATGACTGATGCAGATGATAGATTCTTGGTTTCTTTTGAGCACCAGGGAATCCCTTGTTTAGATAACACATGTTCTGATATACTATTTATTATAATTCATACCGATCTAAACACTTATGTTGGGTATTAACACATGGGTGTTACCCTACTGTCTCGTTCTCACACATTAAAATGGTGCTTTAATACATGTGAATACTATATGCATTTACATTCAGGTAAGGGTTGAGGCTCTGGAGTTGGATCTAAGTGAGTTGGAATGCTTTGAAGGCAGCGTACATTGAGGTTCCTACCATAATTATTGTTTTAATTTTTTATATAGTTTTATATTTCAACATTTTTATGATATATGAATATATTGTGGTCTTCTATTGGAAACCCCTTTTAGATATTTTATTGTCTGACCTATAATGGATTAATGATATATTGATTAGCTACAATTATATGTTGGATTGCTTATTTATTTCTAATGCTGTTGATTATTATACTTCCAATATTTCTTATTATTGATTGTGCTTCCTCCTTGGGCGGGTTTGGTTCGAGTCTAATGGGTCTTTTCTACCACTTCATGTTATATATATTTTCTCAGACCATTATTATATCATCTCATTACGGTATAGTATCACCACTATTAATTGTTTATATATCACTGCAAGTCCGGTAGCCATTGGCATACGGGGAGGAAATCCTATTGCCAGTGGTTCACAAATCAAAATCACTATGGTGGTGGATAATTTGTTTAGGGATTCTATAAATGGTATTATAGGAATGATTAGATGGGAATTAGATGTAGTTATTAGTTTGATACTAATGATACTAGGTATTATATTTCTTTTTTGATGGTCTCACAAATTTGGATATGGTAGAATGGAGACTAGGTGTGGTCAAAATTGGGTTTATTGCTCATGTTTTGGTGCCTGCATCCGCATGAATGAGGAAAAATCCAGGTTTCCAATCATGGTAATGTTGTCTTGTTTTTCTCATTTTACAATTTATATGGTTTGTGCCTTGAGTGGTATTCTAGTAATGTTAGTTTTTATCCATTATGGCATGTGACTTATGCCCCTCATCATGGTATGAATCATAATGGGTATTAGAAACTTGGACTGATAAGGTAAGGTGTGTTTGTTATGCATTTTTATTCTTATGTTTATCCCCATATGATGTTTTAAATATTATATAACTATTTTCTGTACTAGAAATTGTAATTTTAAATGTGATATGCCTCATGATACTTATATTTATATGTGGGAATGGATATTATAACATTAGGAGTGTATGATGGAACGAGGTGATTTTAATCACCAGGTTGGGTGATGTGATTTTCAATTTGAGGCGACATGAATCAATTGAACATTTGTGGATAGAGTAATATTTGATATTTGGCTCTATTATGGGTTGGTTAGGAGGATTGGAGGCTATGATTTTGTGTGTCATGGGTGTAGGGGGAATGGTAAGGGTAGTGAGTTACACGTCTTATTACTGAATTCCATATCTGTAATATATATATATATGTGTGTGTGTGTGAGAGAGAGTGTTTGTTTGTTTGTTTGTGTGTTATCTAGTGTGTCAAACCAAGTAATGGTATTCAATGGGATACCACCTACATAGATCAAATAGAGTGTCAGCCGAGTAGTGATAGGGTCCCTGTAGATGAAGAGCATATTGATTACTCTAAGGATTAGGATGATCATGAACCTTAGGTATATGATTAGGAACATGCTCAGGGGAAGGTGGAGAAGTTGTTGTATTTGACTACATCAGTGTCGTAGATTTAAAAGAATCTTAGAGAAATCTTAGTATGTGTGATCTAGGGGATCGAGAAGCTATATTAGATAGCAAGACCTTCTTTGGTGTATCTTACATGAGAGTTCCATTCATATTACCAACCACTTTTTCAGGGTGAGGGTGGTCAATAGGTGGCTGAAAATTGAATGAAGTATATCCAAATGATTTATGAGTAGCTAGAGACACCTCTATAGAGAATGGTGAAGATGGAAACATTATTTCTTAGAGGGCCAGCTAAGCACTAGTGGGATATCGATGTTCAGGAATACAAACCGGAGGGACTCTCATAGAATAATTTTGATTCTAGGTTCTTTTAGCATTTATTTTTAAAGACACTGAGGTAAATATGGCTTTAGATTTATTTAGATTTTAGTAGGGTGACCTGTCCATCGTGGACTATGTAGTGATGCTCATGGAATTTTCCTTCATTTGCAACCAAACTGGTGAGTGATTAATCCTGTAGGATGAGTCACTTTGAGGATAGTTTATTGAATGAAATTCAGGTGTAGATAAAAATATTTGGGCTGGCTCATTCTCAGATGTGGTGAACTAGGTTCTCATAACCGAGGGATACCTAATGGATAAGTCTTACTCGATCTGGGTGGAGGATTCAGGTGATGTTAGTGGTGATGTTTCAAACAAAAGGAAGGAAGGAAAAACAAGTCACATCAGGGCAGTCGGGACAAGGAATCATCCATGCCACGTCAGAGTGGGTCTTTGACGGTATAAATCTAGTGTGGGAAGCCAATATATGTCCAAAATGAATGTGAGTGACCTCCAAAGGCGTTATAGACATTTGGAATGGTAACGAATCTTGAGAGGTTATGTTGGATTCATTCTCATACAATTGAAAGTGCAGGACCAAGTCATACTGAGGGTTATGAGATTGGACTAAGAGTGGTACCAAGTGAGGGTAGATGAGCATCAACTGCATGTGGAGGTCATGGGAGAGATAGTGAGACCCGGTATTGGGGTCAGTGGATGGTGTTTAGTGTAGAACCATATGGAGGTCGGGCTTCAGGTATTCAAGCATCGAGATAGGTGCATTCCATGGAGCTACCATGTGTTGAGTAGGCTAGTGATCCCACTATGGTCAGAGGTACTCCATGGGAATAAACCTGTTTTCATAGCATGATTTTTTGTAGGCATGGCCTTTTGGTTGCATGAGGTTCATGAGGACTAACCATAAACTGGTTAGTAGGTTGGATCCATCTCGGGTGCATTATATATATATATACATGAATTGCACGAAACCCTGTTTCGTATTTGAGAATCACTAGGTGTGTGCATTCTGAGGTTCCTTGGAATTTATGCATCGAGAAAATGAGGGTTAAACGAGTTGAGTATGAATTTAGTCATAATTTTGATGTGGTACTTGATTGAGGTGTAAGGAACTGGGAAAAAATTTAGTATCTAATGTGATGTGAGGCCTCAATGGTGCCATGTGTGACCTGGTCATGTGGCGTTCACTGATGTAGTGAAAGAATTTGATGAGTATATGTTATGACATGGGAGAACCTGAGGATTTGCATTAGTGATGATGAATCAAAAGAGGACATTTGAGTCTTGGTATGGTCATAGGATCATCATTTTGAATGAGGGTTGGGTCGGGATGTGATTGGGACAGGTCACTCCTATGGTGGGGATCTCCCTTGAGTTAGTTGACCTTTACCATTTTGACTGGGGTAGTATATGTAAATTTTAAGGATATTGTTATGATCAGTTCCATATCAGTTTAATGTTTTATATCTCAGGCATGAGCTATGTTAAGGTGGTGAGATTGTAATGTCCTGGGTTTTTGGAGGGGGTTGAAAACCTCTCCCTTTCTAAATTTTTAGAATTTGTGGTTATCCCAATTTCTTTTTCAATCATCAGAACCTAATTCCTAGTGTTCAACTAACCCTATATCTTTTTTGGATGAGTTTATAGGTTTAATGGGAGGATCAACTGTTCAAATGGGTTTTGATTGCTTTTGAGGCTGGAAGGCCCATTTTTTGTGGTTGCAGGTCAAGGCGCACAATTTAGGTAAACTGTGCAGCCTCTCCCAGAAAACCGTGCATTCCAATTTGTATCAACCACAGGTTTTGGAATACTATGTGGGTTGGGTTGCATGACTATGTGTGAAGCTCTTTAGTTTTTTCGTAGGTATTTCTCATAGTTTTTTTACAGTTAGGGAAATCCATGAAAAAGATTCATCAGTGGGGCCCTTTAGGAAATACCTCAACAAAGTATCCCACATAGTTTTTGCATGTTTTGGAAGATTGTTCATTCTAGTAATGAGGCCTCCTAAAGGGGTGAAACTATGTTTCTACCCTTTTACCTCTTTATATATTCCTCATTCTATTTACTATATTGGTCAAACAAAACTACTAGGGGCTCTCCCATTTCATCCTCCCATATGGTGTGATCCATCTCGCACACCTGGGTACCATTTTGGTCATCGTAGGGTGCATTGGAACCACATCGGTGAGTCTCTCATAGTACATTCATTTATTTTCATTTTACCTTGCCTCATAGACCACTAAATATGTGAATTTTGTTTTTCTATATTTTCAGGTCGTTCTACAAGAAACATCAATTTCTTCAAAAGTACTTCAAGATAGAGGATAAAACTGAATTGTCCTATGCCTGTGACTCCAAAGTAGGTACTGTATACCTATCATCATAAATTCAATTTCATTTTGGGGGTTCAACTTTTATCATTCGTTAATTTCAGATGACAAATACCCTAATAAAATTGAATGCTTGATGTTAAATTAGTTGTATTATCTTATGGGATAATGTTGGGAATTCCCAAACCTTATTAACTCATGCGATGTTAGGTTAGAGGTTTTCGACCACCAAGGTAGTTATGATGTGGTGTGTTTTTTTAATAAAATTTAATTCTTTATTTAAAATGATGTGATTTGTGTATGTAATTTTTTTTTGATGTACTATTGTTATCCATGGGATCATGATGGTCTGGGGCTAAGGATTGAAATGGAGATGGCCATTTAGAATTGGGGCAATGTGATCATCCAGACAGGTTAGGCCTAGTTAAATTGGTTGATCTGATCACTAGTTGGGTGAAATGATAATCTATTAAGGCAGAAAGGCTATTAGGATGATGGTATAACCCATGATATTGGATGTCATGGCCATATGATTTTAGAGACCTGGTCTCAGGGGCACAAAGTGTTGGAGTTTATGTGTCTCAGGTACTATTTATTGATTTTTGATCACCCATTATTGGTTAATGTGATATTAGAGTCATGCGTACACATGTTGACTCAGTGAGGAGTTGGTTTTGACCAGTCAACTTGGTAGAGTCCCCTAGTAGTGTGGATTTGGTGTCTGGGTTTGGGGTTCTTGTTATAAAAATCCATAGGGAAGGTGAGGAGCCTTCATATGATGGAAATGAGGCTATTAGTTGGGGGATGAGTCTTTCCATTCTTGATGTCGTTAGGCCAAGATCATTTTAGATGATATGCTTCACTATTTCTCAAGGCATCGTGATATGACTCGATTATGAATTATCTTTGAGGACAAATATCGTTGTGCCAACAGATTTTGGGATCTATCCAATAGGTGGTTTTGAACAGGGGTCTAAGGGACCTGGTTTGTATCTATCAGAAGATCTAATGGGATTATGGTGACTTTTTTAGATAAGCAGTGTTGGGTGGAACATGGTGGAAGGTTACTTTTCAAGAGGTGGAACATCAGGATTCACTCAGGGATATTTGACATGAGGGGATGCCTTGGCCCAAGCATAAGGATCCTCTTTTCAACTGTATTCCGATGAAGGTTGAGGTAGGTGATGGATTCCTGGTAGTTGTTGAGCACCATGGAATCCAATGTATACTTTATGCACATAATGACTTTCTATTTATTATAATTCAATCATCTATAAACACTTATGTTGGGTATACACATGTGGGTGTTACCATACTAAGACTCATTCTCACACCCTACAAGGGCACTTGAAGATGCATGTAGAAATTATGATTTTACATTTAGGTAAGGGTTTGAGCTCTTAAGATGGATCCTAGTTGTGTAAAAATGGATGGAAGGTATGGTCCTTGAGGTTCCTTCATCAACTGGAGTTTTCATTTTTTGGATTAATTTTCTATTTTAGAATGATTATGACATATTCATATATTATGGTTTTCCATTGGAGACTACTTCTGGATATTTTATTATATGAACAATAATGGATGAATGCTCTGTTTAGTATATGAAATGGTATGTTGTCTTTTTTATTTATTCCCATTGATTTTAATTATTATTATTATAAATTTTTTTTATTGATTGTGATTCTAACATGGGTGTGTCTGGTTCTATTATGCTAGGACTTTTCTTCCCCGAAATATTAAAAATATGTTCTCCAACCATTATTATATAATCCTTTGAGGGTATATTATCCCAAATATTTATCATTTACACCCTCACTGCTTGTTAGTAGCCTTTGGAATATGGGGAGGCATGCCTAAGGCTAGTAGAACCTAGCCCAAAAGCAGTATTGGGGTGCATAATTAGATTTGGGACACTACAAATTATATTAATGGAGTTCTTAACTAGGAATTAGTCGTAGTATTTATTTTTCAACTAATGATACAAAGTTTTATTTTTTTCTTGTATGATGGTATTACAATTTGATCTATAGTATAATAGAATCTATGTGTTGTCAAAAATGGGTTTATATCTCGTTTTTAGGGGATTGTAACCCCATGAATGGTTAATAAACCATGCTTCTAGGGGTGGTAATGATATTTTGTTTTTCTCATATTATAATTTATATGATTTCCACCTAGAGTGGTCTTCTTGGTATGTGAGTTGTTATCTTTTATGGCACGTGGCTTTTGACTCTTGGACAAGGATGAAAATGAGGGATATTGGAACCTTTTATATTTAAGGCAAGATGTGTTTGTTATGCATGTATGTGATTCTAATTAGCACATAGTGTAACATCACAGTTCTGGGTGCTGCCGAAAGGTACCCCATACTTAGTTTGTCACATGAACTCAAGAACAATTCCATGAATTCGAAAGGATGCTGAATAGATGCGAGGACCTTGGGTGTGATAGTGGGGAAACTATTAATTCATTGGTATAGTAACACAATAGAAACAAATAGTAAATAGTAATAGAAAAAGTAATACCATACAATAAGAAAACAATAGAAGACTTGCAATAAATAAAAAACTAGTGAACATTTCTATATCATTCATGTCACATATGTCTACGAATGTATCCAGACATGTCAAAATGATATAGATAAAATACTAAACCAAAGTACAAAATAAATAAGTAAACTCGAGTTGCAATGCAGGCCTCAGCATGGTCCCATGCTCTCCAGCTCCATTTGCAATCAAGTACCTGATGAAAAATAGAGCTCACCCATAAAAATACATGCAACCATATAATTTCATTTGGGTCCAAAATCATCACCCAAATGGGGTGTGTGACAAATCCTAGTAGGCAAACACCAAATGATATATGCCTAACTGTCAGTTATTATATATATAAGGTAATGTGCATAAAATAATACACATACTAGGAAGTAATCAAAAGTAAACAATCCTACAATTTTCAATAAAATTTATTTTTATTTATAAAATATCAATACGTTGAATAACATAACCTTGGGATCTAGCCTAAGCTCTGTATCCCCCAATATAACAATAATTAACAGACGTCTCAAAAGACCAAATAATAATCAAGCAAGACTGACTCCAATCTTGTGATTTGGATTCAAAAACTCATCACAATCAAACAATAATTCAAAAGCAACCCTCTAGGAATGGTATAATAGTCTAACCCCTTTGCTTTAACATATCATAATTTAATTGATAAATAATAATGACTATTTATGAAATCTCACACTGTCTAGCCCATTTGGTCATGTATAGTGCTATTCTTTTACAATGACTACTAGGGTAGATCTCACGGTCAATACCCCTGGGTATATATAATAATGCCCCCCTATAAGCTCTCATAGTCAATTCCCTATAGCCCAAATTTTTTTTAAAAGCGACCCACTGGGTAGCTCTCACAGTCCAACCCCACTAGTCAATGACCCATGACACCTCTCACAGTCAATTCCTCTGGCCAATCATAATAACATTCCATAAATAAAATTCCCTAATTGGAGAATCTCTCTAAGTCAATTCCCCTGGGTCATATTTTCATAATATGAAACACATTCTTCTCATATAAACAACAACCACATCCTAACAACACTAGTCATGGAAATAGAGCATCCTAACATGCTTTCTAGACCCAACAATCATAACCAAAACAAACATGGGTAACACCTACACAATCAAGGCAGTAATCCTTATTCATAATCAATAACCCTTTATCAATCAATAAAACCATATCATGCATAAAACAAAGTTAAATTACAAAAACAAACATTAACCTAAATAAAGGCATTCAGCACTTTTAGCATATATAATCCAAAAAAAACTAAAGAAAGGAAGAAACTAACATCCTCAAGTTCGTACGATGAACCCTCATGATTGCCAACCCTTGAATATTCCTAGAACATCATAGATCAACAAAAAGGTCAAAAATGATCAACATATTATTACTCACAAGAGAAGAGAAATCAAGTAGAGAGGACCTAGAAGAAGTAATTACTCAGCAGTGGGATACCAATGCACCTGCTGGAGTTCAGATCAGAACATGGATGGAGAAAAGGTGGATCAGAATTTGATCATTGCTCCCTGTCACTCCTGGATGAACCAAGGTGAGAATAATAATGATCCTAAAATGAGATGCATCCATGGTCTGATATATCAATTAAAAATAAAAGTATATGATGTGTTCTTTAAAGATACACGCCGTGTATCAGCACTTATCGGGTTCTAACTTAATCAGCCCTACCATGTCATCAAACGTCAATGTACGTATTTGTGACATGGTTAGAAAATGGTCTAGATATGGTGATAAAGTACATGAAATGTACTAGGAAGTACATGATGTGTTAAAGGAAGTACACAATGTGTACTAGGATGTACCCGGTGTGTAATTCAAAAATTCACATTCTTGCCTTTTTTCCTAAAAAACAACCTGAATTGAACATCCATACCTGAAAATGGAGATCTGGGTTCTTACAGACATCCACACTTAAAGGAATTCATCCACACAGTAATCTTCCATGGGTGGTGAAGAAGAGACTTCAAAAAATTCTAGACACTTGGATCGTACGTCAACCTCCCTATCCAAAGTCTTGTCCTATACTAGCCCATGCTGCCATAACATGCATACTAGAGGAATAGACTGACCACAAATAAAAGTCATGCCACAATCCACAATCATAATTTGGTGCTCATCAAAGGATACATCCACCTCCAACTCAACCTCCTCAGGGTGAAAAACATGAGTTGGGATTAAAAGGTAACATTGTAGCTGAGAAATGTGGAAGACGTCGTGCATAGCACAATACCTCTGAGGTAAATGAAACCAATAGACCACTGGCCCAAATCTCTCCAAAACCTCAAACGACCTAACATACCTCGGTGAGAGATTCCCCTATCTCCTAATCATCCTCTTTCAAAACCTTGGTGTGACACGTTAGGAAACCTGATCTCTGACCTAGAACTCCATAGTTCATATCTGTCGATCAACATAAGACTTCTGCTGAGTCTATGTAGTTCCCATCCATTTCCGAATCAAGTCCACTTGCATAGTGGATAAGATGAGGTCCCAACATAGCTCCCTCTTCATCCACCAACCAACATAGGGGTGATGGAAATGAACATCACTATAAAGCATTATAAGGTTCTATTTGAATCATGGCTGGAAAATTGTTATTGTAGGGAAAGTCCACATGGGATATGTGTCTCTCCCAAGACCCCTTGAAATCCAGGAAACATTCTCAAAGAAATTCTTCCAAACCTGAATTGTGCACTCGAACTAGCAATTTTTCTTGGGATGGTATGTTGTAATCAGGTGTACCTATGTACCAAAATCCTTTTGTAGTCCCTCCCAGATAGGGGACATAAAACATGCATCCTAGTCTGAAATCATAGATTTAGGTACCCCATGCAAACATACGATCTCTTAGATATACAACCTTTTAATTTCATAAACACTGAAGGTTTCCTTGATTAGAAAGAAATGTACATGATTTGTGAGTCTATCAACAAAAACCCAAACTACATCATCCCCTCTAGTTTTCGATGGAAAAACTATCATGAAATACATCACGACATCATTCCATTTCCACTCGGGAATGGGTAACATCTGTAAAAGCCCTTCCGGTTGCTGATGCTTTGCCTTCACCTGTTGATAGGTGGAAGATATTATAAAAAACTAGCAACATACCTATTCAGACCAATCCACCAATACTGATGGTGTAGATCTTGATACATCTCGGTGACACATGGATGACCAGCCCAAACAGATGAATGAAAATCTCACATCAGCTTCTCACGTATGTATGCTGACACCTAGACACACCCATGAAAATGAAAGAACTCCTCCCATATAAGATCTACACATGATTAGGGTCTTCACCTGACACACTCTCCTATAAGACTAGGTCTTCATAATCTTATAGCTGCCTCATTCACACTCGATCCTGAAGAGTATAGGTAAAAACAATAGACGCAAGAAATGTCTACCCTTGTATGTCATGCACCTCAAAAAGCATCTCAGAGAACAGATCCATAATCATCCACTCACCGTTGGCCTCCTAAACTACCTATATATGAGTCCTCCTACTCAATACATCAACCGCTACATTTCCTTTCCCAGGTGTGTAGGAATGATCAAAGTCAAAAGACTAAAGGTACTCAACCCACCTTCTATGTCTCAATTTCAGATCACACTGAGTAACGATATACTTGAGACTTTTGAGGTTAGTGAACATTAAATATTGCTATCCAAAAACATAATGTCTCCAACAACATAAAGCATACACAACTTCAGCTTACTAGAGATCATGTGCGGGTAGTTAATCTCATGTGGCCTTAACCACTGAGACCCGTTGACAAACCCCCCCTACATAATCATTGCTCCTGACCCGATACCTGATGCATCATAGTAAATGGTGTAACTCTTTAATAGATCTGAAAAAATGATTCATAATGCTGAATTCAATATCCCATTATGCTTTTTAATGTCTGAATTATTGGAATCTATCCACAAGTACTTCTCACATATCTTAGTCTAGCCTATTAGTTGCACTACTATGCATGAAAAGTCATGTATAAAGCATCTGTAGTAACCATCATGCCCCAAAAAAATCTATACCTCAAAAAAATTCTATGGATGATACCAAGATACTACTGTTATATATTTCTCTGGGTCTACTGATTCACTTATCTTTGAGATTACATGACCTAAGAATTGAATCTGGCGCATCCATAAGTTTCAATTTGAGAGATTATTGTATATCTGATTCTCTCTTAGTGTACTTAAGATGATCTGAAGATGGGTTGGATGGTCATGTTGAGTGTGAGTGTACAACATGATATCATCCATGAAGACTACTATAAAATAATCCATGTATAGATGGAACACTCAGTTTATCAATTCCATGAAAACTGCAAGTGCGTTGGTGAGACTGAATGGAATAACCACATACTCGTATAGACTATACCTACTGGTAAATGCTAAAAGAGGTATATATGATGGTCTGATGCACAACTAATGATAAATGAACGTCATTTAAATCATCAAGAAAAATCTGTATCTTAAGAGATGATCAAATATATCATGAATCCTAAGAGGGATATTGGTTCTTGACTGTCAACTGGTTAAGCTTCTGATAATCAACACAAATTATGAGGGTACTATCCACCTTCTATCCAAACAGGATAGGTGAACCCCAAGGAGATGTATTTTTTTGGATGAAACCCTTTTTCTGTAACTCCTTTAACTATTTTTTGAGCTCTCGTAACTTTGGTGGAGCCATCCTATAAGGTGGAATGGAAACCAGTGCTACTCCTGACACATTCTTAATAGAGAAATCTACCACTTGATTCAGAGGTAAACCTATAATTTCATCTAGAAATACATCTATGAAATGATCTACAACTAGAAGAATTTACATCTGTGAAGTCCCCCGGTAATCTAGATTTTAAATAGCATGCTGAGTTATAACTCCTCCCAACCCATGATGCTCGGTTCTAGCTCTACTCACATGAACACCCAATTCACCCTTTGTTTATCAAAGACCCACGCTCTGGTGATGTAAAACTCACCCTATAGAGATATAAATCAAAAAAGGCATAAAAAGAGACTAACTATTCCATTTCAAGAATGACATTGAATCCTATCATCTATAAGAAAAAGTGGTCCCATAAGAAGTGGCACCCACAAACCTCAAGAGGGAACTCCTTACACTGACACACAATAGTTGTCCTAATCCCCAACAGTGTGTCTAGCACCATAACATCATCAAATGTAAAGATACAGAGCCCAAGACTCTCCACAATGGAAATTGATATTAAACTATGGGAATACACTGTATAAAAAAAGTAGAAGCTAAAAATGAGGAAACTAGAATCATACCTCTAAATGTAGAGGCTGCGAGATCCTACTTCTACTCAGTCTACTCCACTACAAAAATTTGACCTACACTGCAGCCCTAACACCCTGTCTAACTACCTTGAGTTGATCAACCCTACTATCACTTAATTCCTACCAACTGACTACCATGTCCATGACCTCCTCCTCGACCTGAATGGCCAGACGAACTCTAGTTCCCTAATTGATGAGAAACTGGCAGTCCTGCTCTTGAATGTGGAGTCATAACAGATCCCATACTAGCAGCGGATGATGATAAAAACTAGAAAATATATGAAGATGTGCCATCATTCCATAATATCAGCACTCAATTGTGTCTCTCAGACAATGTTTCCTTGTATAACCACTCTTCCCACACTGGTATCATACCACATAACTACCTAAAGCAACATCACAAGAAATATCCTTGTGGCACTTCCTTCTATATTTAAAAGTATTAATAGCCCTATATGTTGAACTGCCCTGACACACAACTGCCAACATCCTCATATTACGCTTGGTAATCCACACATGGTTCACTATATCCATCACTAAAGTCATCCTGATGAAATTCACCAATGATGTGATGTCATACATGAGACAATCCTAAAATCTACTAGCCAAGGATTACTCCACACCACCTAGAACAGGTGCGCATCAGTGAAGCTCTATAAGAAGAGATGTGTAAGACATCACTAAAAGAGTCCCCTTCTACAAATGCATGAACTCTCATGACTGATTGTCACTCAATTTATCAGGATAGAAGTATTCACTAATGATCCTCTACAATTATTCCCAAACCATATCCTGATGATGTCCTACTTAGGAGATAACATCCCACAATCTCTTGGTAGAATCACGCATCTTGTACATTGCACTCTTCACCATCCTCTCTAGAGGCATATCTAAATAATCAAAGGTAGAAATCGTGGCCTCAAACAAGTACTATACAGACTATGGTCCTCCATCCCATGAAAAAGTGGGATGATGCTAATGATGGAAGACCCACTTAATCTCCTCTATAGATGGGGAAAGATGTGGTTCTCCCTGGAAGGTCTGTAACATCCTCAACAAGCCTTCATAGAACTATGAATCAGCACCCACATCTGGTACAACACCCATGACATGATGAGAAAAGTGAGAGGATCTACTTGTAGTAACTAATCTATTATTTCTACTTCATGCTCAACCCCCTACATCTGGCGTTCAACCAGAGGACATCTCGGTTGCATGACTCTGCATAGTCAAGCATGTACCATAGTTCAAGATTATCATGGACTAAAACATAGAAGTTCAAGAACGTAAAAGGAGGAGAAAAAATTTAAGATTATCAAATAGGGTTATGTGGCATTTATAACCTCCACAAAGACTGTTCCCTTAGGTTTCAACACGGGCATGTACATATTCCAACACTAGTCATGTAACACCCCTACACACAACATGTGTATCGAGAAACACAGCGTGTACATGAATTTAACATCTTTCCCAGGTTCTCTTACACATATCAAACTACACAATTCTCTCCTGGATAACACTACACATCGTGTTCAACCTAGAATTAGTGCCTGATACTTATGTTTTAACCACCCATTTTGTTAGACACACGGTCGAACAAATAGTCTATTTTTCACATGGCATGTTCAAGATGGAAACATTGCGTACCATTTGAAATTCATCCACTTGTTCCATTAGTCACATGGCCATATACACGGTCCATTCTTCTCTGTGGGTACACCCAATACACTGCCTTCTCTAACCAAGTTTACCAACCCTATGTCTCTACTCACACATATAGTCACATGGTATAATACTACATTTACTGTACATACAATACACGGTGTGTAATTATGAAAATTCGTTTCTTATAGAGCAGAATAACACACGGCCTGTATTTACAACACCAAACACCATGATGTCTGGATTTCCATATAGTAAGCCTTTGAAACATCTCCAGAACCCCTAAAAAAGATAAAATTTTGTCATTGGAATGGAAAATAATGACCCTAGAGAGCCTATAATCCCATGAATCAAAATTTGGCATCCTATTCCACATTACAACTTGATAAAATTCAATTAATGTTTAAACATGATCAACCAAATTCCAATCCAAGAGGGAACATAACACCTCAGGGACCAATGTTTGGCATCCATCCAAATGAAACTTTACATATATCATTACCATATTCAAAATACTAGGTATTATATCATGGAATGTATCACAACTACATGCATATCTATCACAACAACTATCACAACAACATGCAATTATTAATGCACCCTAAATGGCATGAAAAGAATAAATGGAATGTGATCTATATCAAGTTCCTATATGATGCATGAGATGGAATAACCTCATATCACTGGATTTTAATAGAAATAGAACCGCCCTAATCTCAATGATAAAAACAAAAAATGATTGAATCACCCAACAGTGAAATCAAATCAATTGTAACAATTGCTAAACTAGAAAATTGTAATTTTTGAGGTAACATGGATTTCCCCTATACACAGGTCAGATACTCCTGGGAAAAAAAGAATAACAACAAAATATTCCTTCCTATCCATATATATAGTCTCCAAATATTAATGAAAACCAGAAATGAAACCCTTCTAATAAAATATTGTAATGTCTAAATTAAACCTACCGCACAAAGGTACCCCATACCCGGTTGGTCACATGGCCTCAAGGGCATTTCCCCAAACACCAGAGGCTTCCAAAAAGAAGCAAGGGCCTTGGTTGTGATAGTGGGTCAAATATTTCCTCATTCGTAGAGTATAAAAATGGAATCAAATAGTAAATAGTAATGGAAACAGTAATACCATACAATAAGAAAAGAGTGGAAGAATAATAGTAAATAAACAACAGTAGCACATATATAAATGATGCATGTAACATATGTCTATGAAAGAATGAAAACATGTAAAAATGGTGGAAATAAAATACTAAACCAAAGTACAAAAGAAACCAGAAATCTCTAGCAGCATCTCAAGTTTGGGCTTCATCCCATGCTCTTCAGCTCCAACAACAATCAAGTACCTGATGAACAAGGGAACTTTCCCTTGTCTATACTTACAACCATATAATCTCTTTGGGTCGAAAATCATGAACCAAACATGGTGTGAGACAAATCCCTATAGGCCTCCACCAAATTATCTGGGCCTAACTATTAGTGAATATGTATAGTAGGTAATATGTAGAAAAGAAGTAACAAATTAGGAAGAAGTCAAAAGTAAAATAGCATAAAGTTCTCAATTACATTTATTTTCCTTTATAATGTGTTCAATTTATTGAATAATTTATCCTTAGGATCTATCCTATGCTCTGTATCCCCCTATATAACAATAAAAAACTGACGTCTCAAAATACCATCTAATAATCAAGAAAGACCAAGTCCATTCTTCTACTTTGTCTTTACAGACTCATCACAATCAAACACTCATTCCAAAGTAAGCCTCTGGGAAAGTTCTCATAGATTAACCCCTATAGTTTAACATATCATAAATCAATAGAAAAATAATAATGATCCTCTTGAAATGATGACACAACCTAACCCCTTTGGTCACGAATAGTACTATTCATTTACAAACGACCACCCGGGTAGCTCTCATGTCAAAACCAACAAGGTCTATTTATTAATGAACCATAGGGAGATCTCATAGTAAATTCCCAATGGTCTAGAATTTTTTTAATAATGACCCTCTGGGTAGCCCAAAGATTCTAACCCCTTAGGTCAATGACCCATGATAGCTCTCACAGTCAATAACTCTGTTGAATCATAAAAACAATCCATAAATAACATACCCTACTTCAAGAATATCTCATAGTCATTTACCCTTGGTAATCATTTCATAATATGAAACACATGTATCTAATATAAACATCAATCCCATCGTAACAACACTAGGCATGTAAACAATGAATCCTAAAATGCTATCAATACCCAATGGCCATAACCAAAAAAACATGGGTAGCACCTCCATAATCAAGGTAATAAACCATATGAATAATTAATCACCCCTTCTCAATTAAACAACCCTTATAAGGAATCAAACAAGGTTAAATTCAAAAAAAAATACAATACACTAATCAAAATTATTCAAATCTTTTATCATGTATAATCAAAATACAACTAAAGAAAGGAACATACCACCTACTTCAACATTGTACAATAAACACTCCTAAACGTCGATCCTTGAATTGGCCTAGAACGTCATAGGTCTATGAAAAGGAAATAAATGATCATCCATTGATAACTCATTAAAGGATAAGAATTAGGAAGAGAGGATATAGAATAAGGAATAACATGGCGGTGGGATTCCAACACACCCACCAGAGTTTGGATCAAACCATTGATGGAGAAATGATGGCTCAGAATTTTATCATCACTTATGATAATTCCTAGATGAACGAAGGTTAGAATAATAATAATCCTTAAATGAGACACGACCCTACCCTAATATATCAGTTAAAAATAAATGTATACAACATGTTCTTTAAAGATACATGTCATTTATCAACCCTTACTGGGTCCCATCTAATGATTCCCTTACAGGTTATCACATGGCCTTTTACACGGATGTAACATGGTCAGAACATGGTTTTGATGTGGAGCTAGAGTACACAATGTGTACTATGAATTACATAGAGTGTACTTAAAAAAATTTCATTCTTCCCTTTTTCTTAAACTAACCCAAATTGAAAATCCATTCCTAAAATTGGAGATCTAGATCCTTACACAAAGGATGTTTAAAAAATTATTTATGCACGTATCATGGAATAAATTGTTATATGAAATGTGATATTCCATACGAAACTTATATGTATATATGGATCTTGCAATTATAATTTTAGAAATTTATTATGGTATGGGGTGATGTTGATCACCAGGTTGGGGGACGTGGTAATAGGTTTGAGGGGATGGGTTTGTACGGATGGGTGTGGTCCAAAGAATATTTGATGGTTGGATCTGTTAAGGGTGGGAAAGCCGGTCATGAGGCCATGATATTTTCTATCATGGCTATAATAGGGAAGGGTAAGGGTAGTGAGTGATGCTTCCTGTTACGAATTTCATTATCTGTTATAAATAAATAAATATATATATTATCTAGGTTTTCTAATCGTATAATGGTATTCAGTGGGTTGCTACCTAGAAGGCATGGATGGGGCCTTAGGTGCGTGGTGTTAGTGTTCCTCTATAGCATGAGATGGTTGAGACCCCTAAGGGTGGGGAAGATCATGAGCTACAAGTATATGGACAAGCACATGCTTAGGGTATGGTGGGGTAGCCATCATATTTGTCTACTTTTGAGTCATGGATTGATGAAAATATTAGAGAGAGCCTAGTACATGCGTTCTATGAGATGGACATGGGAAATCATATAGAAGAGCCTTATATGGTGTATCTTTCATGAGAGTTCCATTTTCAACACACACCATTTTTTCAGGAAAAGGGTGGTCCATATAGAGATGATAATTGGATTGAGTCCATGCAGATGACCATTGAATAGCTAGAGACGCATTTTGGGCAGAGGCTGAAGCTGAACAAGTACATACTCAGAGGACTAGTTAAGCACTGCTAGGACATCCAGGTTTAGGTAGGATGTCATGTGGGACTGTCCTGGAAGTATTTTTCATCTATGTTCATTAGGAATTTATTTCTATAGGAGTATAGGGAAGATAGAGATCAGAAGTTATTTAGAATTTAGTTAGGTGACATGTCCATAGTTGTATTTGTAGCGACATTCCCTGAATTTTATTACTTTTCAACCATCATGGGGAGTGACATCACCTCAAGGAAGAGGCTCTTTGAGTATGGTTTATCGAACACCATTCACATGTATGTAAACATCTTTATTTTGGAATCGGTCACATAGGTAGTGAACCAGACACTCATAGATGATAGAAACTTGACTGATATGTCTTAATCGAGTTGAGTGATGAATTCGGGTGATGTTAGTGGTGATGTTTCATATTACATGATGCGAGGTTAAGAGGAGTTCCTTCAGTGTAGTCAGGACAAGGACTCAACTAGGACAACTCAATGTGGGTCTTCAACAATATTATTTTAATTTTGGAAACCAATAAATGTTTGAACTCAATGTGAGAGTCCATCAAAAGAGTTTTAGTAATGTGTATTGGTTGGGAATCTCGATATTTTCTATAGTAAAACTTCTCAGACAACAAATAGTTAGGGATCAGGGAAGACTCAGGGTTCTGATATTGGTTTGGGAGTGGAACCTGTTGAGGGTACATGAACATTAGCTGGATGTAGAGGGCATGGAAGAGAAGAGAGGCCCAACAATGGTATTAGTGTCGAGTTGCTATGGTAGCACTGTAGGGAGTCTAGAATGTCTTCAGTTGATATTCTAGACAGGTTCATGTTATGGAGCTTCTAGGTGCTAAGAAGAATGGTGAGATAACTGTGGTCATAGGTATGACATTGGAATATCCATGCATTTTGTTTTGTGCTGGAATGACCATTAGAGGGGCATGTGTTTCTTGGGTGCATGAGGTGCATGAGCTATTTGTATAGACTAACCCGATATTCTTTAGTAGGTTTGAAGTAGCACAATTATGTTATATATATATATATTCATGAGGTGCATGGAACCGTGTTTTTTATGTGAGCATTGTGGGATGCATGAAATCTGAGGCATGCTGGAATCGAGATATCGAGGAGATGTGGGTTACTTGATGTGCATAGGCACATTGGAATTATTATTATGTGATAATTTATTGAATTTCTACGTAATGATATCGATTTTAGTATTTTATGTTATGCGGAACCACAATGGTTCCATGTTTGACATGGGTATGAGGCAGACACTGACTTAGTATGAGAATCTGATTAGTGTGAGTTATGACACAGGAGAACCCAAAGAGGCGAAAGAGTGAAGATGTGGCACATGAGGAAATATGAGTCCTGAGATGGTTGGGGGAATATTATTTTGAATTACCGTTCGGTCATGATGCTATCAAGGTAGGTCACTCCTAATGTGGGGAGCCCCTTGAGGTAGTTGGCCTCTACCCTTTTGACAGGGGCAGTCCAAGTAAATTATAAGGAAATGGGGAAGTTCGATTCCATCTTAGTTAAGTGTTTCATTGATCAGGGATAAGCTATGTTAATATGGAAAGATTGTAATGTCCCTAGTTTTTTACGTGGGTCGAAAACCACTACCTTTTTTAATTTTTGGAATTTGTGGGTATACCAATTTTTTTGATAATCAGAACCTAATTTAGAGTTTTCCACCAGCCCAATATCTTGTTTTTGCATAATTTTAGAATTTGGGAGAAATCCTCCAGTGATTGAATGGGTTTCAGATGCGTTAGAGGCCCGAGGGTCCAATTTTGGAGGTTATTGGTCAGGATGAAATGTCTGGGAAAACTATACAACCTCTCTCAACAAACCATGCAACCCAATTTTGAACTGACAAAAGGTTAAAAATATCCTGCGGGTTGGGTCCCATGACTATGCAGTAACCTCTACATGATTTGCAGAGGGACCTGTCATGTCTTATGCACATATAGGGAAACCATGAACAATTTGTACAGGTAGTTCCATATAGATAATACCTCAATACTGTATCCCACAGAGTTTCCACGTGGTTTGGAAAACCATGCGAGCTAACCATTAGGCCTCTTAAATGGGTAAAATTACATTAATAACCAAACCTTTTTCTTTATTCCTCCTTATTTTTCATCTCTTGGTCATGAACAGTAGACAGTGGCTCACCCATTTCATCCTCCCCAAGGTTGTGATTCCACTCTCTCCTCCGAGTTCTGTTTTGGTCACTATCGGGTGTGTTGGAACCACTTCGGTGACTTTTTTCTCTTCCATTCATGTGTGTTTCTTTTCTCTCACCTCACAGATTGCTAAAACCATGAAATTAATTTTTCTCTATTTTTAGTGTTTTCAATAGAAACATTTATTTTTACCAAATTACATTGATTTATAGGATAATCCTAGAAATTCCTATATCTTCGAATCCAAGGTAAATTGATCATAACATTATTTTTGTTTTCATGGGTTTTCTGGGGGTTAGGATTTTAGTGTTCCATTGGGTAGATGAGCATGACCCTAATAAAATTTAATTATTGAGGTTAAATTCATTGTTTGAACTTATGGTATCTTTTTAGACATTCCCCAACTGTATTCTCTCATGAGAGACCATGTTAGATGCCATTTACCACTTAGGTTGTTAATTTGAGGTGTGTTTCATTAATTGAATTTAATTGTTTATTTAAATTGAAGTGATTTACATATATAATTTGTTTTTTGTGTACTTATGTGATCCATGGGATCATAACATGCTTGGATCTAGGTTTGAAATGGTTATGGATTATTATAATTGAGGTGATGTGATAATGAGGATGGGCTAGGCCGAGTTTACTTGGGAGATGTTATCATTGGATGGGAGACATGGTCATCGATTGAGGTGGTAAGGCCATCAGGTTGAGGGTATGACCCTAAATTTTGGATGGAAAGGAAATTGTATTTGAGTGACATGGTAACATGGGAATGATGTGTTGATGTTGATGTGGATTATGTACTATTTTGTGATTTCTTCTCACCCTTGATTGGCCATGGTTCTATTGGAGTTGTGTGCGCATTTGTTTACATAGTGATGAGGAGGTTGTGACCAATCAAGTGGGTAGAGGCCTTCGGTAGTGTGATTTAGATGTTTGGCTAGGGAGATATTTCTATAACAAGACATGAGGAAGGTGAGGTGCCTTCATATGATGACACCAAGGTTGGTAGTTGGGGGATGATGCCTATCATTCATGAGTTCATTGGGATATGGGTATTTAGGAGGAAGGGCTTTGCCATTCATCAGGGCATTGTGATGTGATCTTATGATAAGTTTATTTTAGGGCATATATACCTTTTTCCTCAAAACATAGAGCTTTGTGATGATGGTTGTTTTCGATTAGGGGTCAAAGGGACCAAGTTTATATCGATTGGGCATACCTCTAAGACATCGGTGACTTGTTTGGACACGATGTGTTGGGAGGCACATGGTGTATAGTTACTTTGTGGGAGGTAGATCCTGGGGGCTCACCTAGGGTTATTTTACATAAGGGTATTCCCTGTGACATGGGTTAAGGATCCTCTCGGATAGGGAATTCCACTATTGGCCAAGATCTGTGATGGATTCCTCGTGAATATTGATCATCATGGAATACCATGTTTACTTTACTCACAAGTTTATTTACTATTTATTATAATTCACACTTGCTTAAAATCTTATGTTGGGTATTCACACATGGGTGGAACCATACTGTGACTCGTTTTCACACCTTACATGGGTCCTTTGAGACATGTGAAGACATAATTATTTAACGTCCAGATAAAGAGTTGGGCTCTGATGATGGATCCTAGTCGAGTTGGAATGGATTGAAGGAAATGGACCATGAGGTTCCTAATTTAGTTGGAGTTTTAATATATTTTTTAACTTTTTTTTAAACATATATATGATATATGCATATATTCTGGGATTCCATTGGTGACCACTTCTAGATAATGTATTTGATGACCAAAAATGGATGCATTCACAATTTATTAGTTCTAATGGTATGTTACCTTGTCTATTTATTTCCACTGATATTGATTATTATCCTTCCACTATTTCTTATTATCAATTGTTCTTCCACCATGGTCATGTCTAGTTCAAGTCTTCTGGGTCTTTTTTTCCATTACATGTTAAATATATTTTCTCATACCATTATTATATCAACCCCTGTCTGTATAATCTCCCCACTATTACTTCTTTATAACCTCAATACTAGTTATAATCCTTAGGAATTAGAGGAGGCATGCCATAAGCCAGTGACACTTCTTCTGAAAGCACATTTAGTGTGGCTAATGATGTTAGGGACACTACAAAAAGTTGTTTAATGAAAATATACTTTCGAATAAGCACCCAGAGATAGCTGGAGTTGGAAATAAATAGTTTCATATAGTTATGGATCAATTGAGAGAAGACATTAAAAGTGGTGGTATCCATACTATATAGGAAACCAATATACTATGAAGAAACATGTCAATAGTCGATCATTTTATGAGTCAAAATACCACATAATTTACTAGATTATCAGACTATGTGGTAGATGTAGGATGAAAAAATTACCTTAATAAGATATATGAAGTCATTATATGTTTATAATGAAGAAGGAAACCCCTTGTATTTATTGTTTTGAAGGTTATATTGAAAAATAATGATCTACTGTTACGAATACTAGAGAGAAGTATGATCCTGATGCAATGTAATGTCAAAAATGTAGTATTCAATCCCTTGCAAATTATTCCCTTATGGTTTTTTGGATTAAGGTTGATAAAGAATTCATATAAATGAGGCAAATGGATGACGATTTAGTTGCTAAATATATAGAAAACATCAGAAGATTAACCAGGTATGTTCCAGATTTTATAAGGGACACAGATTCTAAAATCACTCATTTCTACTCAAGATTGAAACAATATATACAGAGATAATTTTCCTAATGAGAATTTAAAACATAAGAGAACCTTTATTGATATGATGGGAAATTTGAGATGGTGGTTTCTGAAAATTATGTTCCATGGGATAATAAGAGAATGAAATGGGTATGGTGACACGAAATGGAAAAGAAACAAATACATAATTCCGGATGTATGACCAAAAATATTTCCAAGTGTAGTAAAACACATTTTGGAGAATGTATGACTGTATCAGGAAAGTATTACCAGTGTGGTATGTTTGGTCATGATTTTGGTGACTGCAATCAAAAGAGTCATAAACAAACCAAGAATGACATAATAGATTAACAGTGAAAGGTGATGTGTTTTTGATATATTGATTTGGGAAATTATGATAATGTGTTCAATTGTTTGTTGATTATGGTAGACGTCATAAATATTTGAATAAAAATGTGTGGAAAATTTATTTTCTACTTGTACAATTAATGTTGGGCCAATTGGTGAAGCACTGACAGCTCTAGAGAGCTCAGTATGTATTTAAGTATTATCAAAATATTAATGTTTTAGACACTCATTCTTAGGTTTTAAATGATGATAAATTAATCTTAATAAATAATTATTGGGAGAATTTATGTTGGGTTTATGTTTATGTATATCATTAGATTAATATGAAGTATGAATATACCTTTTTCAAACATTAATGTAATGGTATTGATAGACATTAGGGTAAATATTCTTGTAGAAAATTATTGTAATTTTTAATGCTATTCATCATATTTCTGGGATTGTTATATAGGAAAAATATTTTTTAAAATCATAGCTCAATTGCTGGGAAACAACCCATCACAATTGGAAATCTTACGAGCATAGACTCATAAATGAAGTTAAAAAATGTTCCACAACCTACCACTATCTTATGTGATATCCTTGTTAGTCTTGAACCATTGTTTTAAAATAAACTGTTTGAAATATAATGATAAATATTATTTCCAAAACATTTTTTTGTCATATATATATATCCATGGGATTAAAAATTGATTTGGTTATACGTGATTAGTGTTTTTTGGAAGAGGATCACTATAAAATTAGGGAAACATCATTCCTCATGGTATCCATTTTGGATGTAGTTAGTTTCTAAAAATATTATGAACATATTATCATCCTTTTGGGGATTACATTATCCATTATATATTGATTTTAGTTATTTAGGTTATAATATCTTCTTGGATACTCATCGTTGAAAAAATATGACAGTGTAGTGTAAATATACAAATTAATGAAATTATAATATACAATTATATATGTTATCAAATGATTTTTTGTCAAGAAGTTAAAGGAATTACTCAACATTAAAAAATGGTTCTTGAAACAAGAATGCTATCCAATTACGTTTATATTCGATGAATTATATTGTATTTTAAATCATTTAATATTTAGGGTTTTTAGGCCCATAACATTACATTGATCATTAAATTTCTTGTGATTAGTGACCTCAATCACTATCTTTAAATATTTACGCTTTTCTTCTATGCCAAAATCATCAATTCCCATTAATGTTCATCTATTTTTAAACCTAGTATGTGCTATTCCATGAAATACTAATAATTCCTTTTAGATTTTATTAAAATGATGTTTCATTATCCTATTTTTTGTTGTGGGTTTATAAAAAAAGAATTATCAATTGTCTATCATTTAATTAATTATATATATTCAAATTTTGAGGGCATAATTTATTACCGGGGGGTGTAACACCCCAAGATTTTTAAAGAAGGAAAGTTTTATTAATAGTGAATATGATATGAAACACTATATTTACTAGATGTTATTAAAAACATTAAATTAATATACATTTCTATTTGAATAAATTTAATTTCATTAATCGATTGTGCTACATGAAACCCTGAGATGTTTCTTCCCGATTTCATGAAATACATGCTACATAGAGCTTAAATGAAACACAAAATATACAATCATTATAACCTAGATGTTAAAAATTGTTGTATGAATTGTAATAACAAAATTAATATATATATATATATATTTACTACTAAATATAAATTACCAACAAAATCTAATTAAAAAATCAATTTTTTATAATTTTATTTTATTCTTCCAAAGTAGGTTTTCTCCAAAAAATATTTTTTATTACTTTTTTTGTAGAGAAATTTTATAATTGATTTTTGATAATTTTTTAAAATTTACCTGAAAAATTAAATTTATTTTTGAAATATTCACATCAAAATTAACTTAGGATTTGTCTTTGGGTTTTTTTAGAAAATATAGTTTTTTATGAATAGTGGAAATACTAATTTCTTTGCAAAAAGTCACATCTTCAAAATAATTTAAGTAATGTAAACATTAAATTATATTTTTAATTTCAATAAATAATCATAAGTATTATTTGGATATATTTAGTTCACTTAAATTATTCTTAATATTATTTATACAGTAATTTAGAATAAATTGTTTTGTATGAAAAATGATATCTTCTTAAAAATATATTAAAATGAATAATTTTTATTCTTTTTAATTAATTAAAATAATACATAAAAATAAAATTTAAAAATGTAATTTTAAATTTTTTTATTATTACATATTAATTTATTTTCAGAAAAGGATTATTTTTAGTAAATGATAATTTAAAATCATATTTTTCTTAACAAATACTATCCTTGATAACTGACAGTTTCATTGTGTCTGCGGGTTTTGTTTTAAACTAAACATTTCCATTAATATTTTTTGATTTTTATAAAAAGGATTATTTATTTAAGATTAGAATAATTAATTTCATATAATAAGGTAAAATTAATTTTTCTCTATAATTATTTTTGAGAATAATTGAAATTAATTACCGTGATTAAGATTAAAATGGGGTTTTCCACATTACATGCGTTTGTGTCAAAAATAAAGTTCCATGCACATAGTATTTTTATTTAATCAATTTGTTTTCAAATTTAGAGTTAGTATTTATATCTTATGAAGTTTATTTTAATTTTAATCATAAAATATAAATTACATAGGTAAATAAAAATATACAATCCACTGATGTAGAAACATAGAGGGTAAAATTGAGTAAATAGATGGGCCAAAGTATCACATGATAAAAAGTGAAATTTTTTTGAGGATTTTATGGACATAATGAAGTCTAACCTCCATTATTAATCAATTTTTGAGGCACATGATGTGATATTGATCTTCTATTATTGAATAATTTTGATTATTTACAAAAACACCAATCCTCAATTATAAAATTGCAACCACTCTCCTCTCTTATTAACCCATCAAAACAGATTTGGTTTGAAAAATAACCCTAAAAATATATAATATAATCCAATAATCCTTATATTGGATATAAAAATAACATATTAAAACTTTTTGTGACATCTTAAGAAGTATGCCCGAAGAGGAGGTAACATTCATTAATCAGCGTTTTTGTTTTATTTCTTTATTCATGTCTTAAAATTATTATTAAACCATTATGATATAATTAAAAAAACATATAATATATATATATATATATATATATATTATTTGTTGTTAATTTAATTACCTACAAACATCTCCACTTTTGTTAAATGGGTTACGAAATCATTATTTGTGTGTACGGCGGACTAGAACCCCATAATCTGATGAAATTCATTTTCCATTATCACAAATCATAATTGGGTATGATGATGGATACAAATTATATATATAATATTTATAGCTTAATTATACCTTTGGAGACATTATTTTATATATACCTCTTTATATTCTATTATATATGGGATATGATTACATCGCTCATATGTACGGTGGATTATCGTCTCGCGAAGTGATGTGATTATATTTTCACTAATGCATTACACAGATTGCAATAAGTGTAACAATAATTAATATATGTGATATAAATGAAATGATTATGACATTAATGACATATTTATAGTTGTGAAAATATACTATATGATATTCTTTCTTACATTTTCACTCATTGAAAAAGTGATAATGTCATTCTTGTACGTGTGGACTACCACATTTACAAAGCGACGTGAATATATTTTCATAACCACATCATATTGATGATATATATAAGTATATTTAATGAAATAATATGGTATATACCATATTACTATCATTCTATAATAACAAATTATTACTCACATCCTTTCAGTAATTATTTAAAAAAACGAAAATATTACTCATGAGTATGTATGACCTATCATATCTACAATCATAACATACTTCATTTTAAGAAACAAAATTCACTATTAGTTTAAAAAATTACATTTTATGTATAAATATGATAATTAATTCATGATTATTATTTTCTATATGTTTAATCAATGATCTATCTGACCACAGTCAGCCAACCAAAGTTATTTTTGACACATAATCCAAATATGATCAATACATACTACCTAAACTTAATTGGATATATAATTGTATATAACATATTAATAAGTGAAATAAAATTAATAATTAACTTGTAAAATGTTCTAAATAATGTATTTAATTAACATTTATTATTATTAATCAAAATAAAGACACACGTGATAATTCAGACTCAAGGTAAGTGACTTCGTCTCAACCTCCTTTAATTATGGAATATATTGATGTTACAAACCTATAATAGTTTATGAGATGTATATGTATCCCCTAATACATGTTATACTAAATAATTATCTATTTTCATGGTATTTATAATTTTAATTCTACTATTTATAGCGGATTTTGACTCAAAATATTTCAAAGTGATAGGGGACTTTTCATTAAAAAAATTCTTTTGGTTTTTTTCTTTAAGCTATTCATTTTCCATGTAATTTTTTTTATAATGTATTAATGAATTTAGTTATTTGAAAATAATATATTTTATAAATTAAATTTTACTACCTTTTTATTTTATTTCAATGGTTTTAAAAATTAAGATGTTTACATGTTTTATAAAAAAATGTTTTCATAAATGACAAAAAGAATGTTTTATATGTTGAAAATCAATTTTTTACCATGTGACCATTGATTGATTTAAACCATCCTTTAAAATATTTCATTTTTTCCTAAAATAACTTTTTTCCTTTTTTTGGTATTTAAGATGGGGTTTTAATGAAAATGGTTTTTTGGAATTAAAAATGTGTTTTCTAAAAGAAAGGGGTATTTTGATATCCAGAATTGAATTTATTATGAGATTTAATTAGTTTTCAAAAGTTTTATAATGAAACAGTTAGAGCATAAAAATGTTTAATTCATCATATGCTTCTTGATAATTATACATGTGAAATAGGTGCACTCATATATCACCCGGTAGCCCCATTGTATCTTATACGATGGGCTGGACCTGATAGCAACAGGTGGGCCTGTTATAACCAATATGATGGGGTGGCCCAGATAGTGCAGGGTGACACTATTATAGCATAAATTATGGGTTCACCAAGATAATAATCCAATTAATTATGTAATCTTTTTTGTATTATTAGTAAAGAAGGAGGGAGTTACTCAAGGGGTTCACCCATGGATTCTACTGGGCTGTAATTACTTATTACATGAGTTTAAAACTAGTTCTTATTGTAAATATCTAAGTCACTAAAAAGTGTTTTTTATTATAACTATTAGTTTAAATTATTTTTTTGAGAAATAAATTAGTGTGTTTTCAGGTGAATTTTATTTATTTTATACCCTCACTAAAATTTATAGATAAAGACGACTGATATATATGTTTTCTTTTATTTTTCACTAGATTAACAGTTTATATATTTTTATGCTCCTTACTAGTATTTTTGTGATCATCCCACATTTTAAAAAACAATTCCCTCTGTTTTTTGGATGCATAAGGAAATAAATATGTCTAGTTTAATATAGTGAAAAATTTTATGAAAACAAATCAGGCTTTATATTAAAAGTTTTATATTATAGGATTAAATGGATACTAATTCTACGTGTCTAATTTGAATTATTATTTTTGTTATGTACAAGTTATGGACTAATTCTATGAAACTCTAAACATGAATAGGTACTAAAATATAAGATAATTAATTATATACTTAAAACTCAATATTATTCAATGTCTATGACTGAGTTCTTACAAAATGTAGATTAGGTGAATTAGATTTAGGTTGTGATTGACTGTAAAGCTCCTCAAGTTAGATGAAAATGGTCATCCATTGTGCTTCACTAGGAATGTAAATTACCTTTTATACCACTCTATGATAAGATTATAAATACTCTCCTCTTGTAAACATGTTCAAACCGCAACACATGCATCAAACATAGTTTTTAATCATTTATTATATTCAGATTTATAAAAATTATTTTTACCCCATTATTTCTTTGTCCAACATTTTCATTTTTGGAAAAAAATTATATAACTATATAAGAAGCAATAAAATGGTATTTATATTAAAAATATTACTATTTACAAAATATTACATTGTTTTATTTTGTCATGTTAAAAATTATATATTTATTTAATTATTTAATTATCTTTATACTATAAAATATTAGGGTTTTTTCTTTTATGTGTCAATGTTTACCCTCTAAGTTAATCCATGATAATTTATAATGAGAGAATAGTTTTCATGAGGAAAATAATAAAAATTGTAATCACTCTAAATTTCTTAATTTTATTTTTATAAATTATTTAGGAAAATTCCAAGACCAAGTGCTGAGATGGAGTGCCATTGTGAGGCCTAGGGATCTCAGAATTATTGTTTGAAAGAATGATATGTTTTTAATAGCACATGTAGAAAAACATTCGGAAAAATTGAAATAACACTTAAACGAGTTCGTGGGTAAAAAATATGAGGGTTATATTGTGCTTTAATAGTGGTTTTACCCTAGGTGTGACATAATATTGGTCAGTGTAGGTCATTTGTTGAAAATGTCACCAGGGTTATAATCGTAAATAAAACAATTAAATAAAAATTATTTTATTTAAATTTCGTAATGACTAAAAAATGGTAACTCAAATTACAAAATTACACCACCATTGAGTTTGTAATGGGGGTTTTTCTTTAGGTGAGGCATGACATCGACCGGTGAGGGTCGGCTACAAAAGATAGTTTTTAGACGAAGACATCATTAAAATATCTAAAATATATATTTTATTGAACATTACGTGTTGACGCACAAGAGAATACATTTTTTAATAAGCCATATAAGAGAAATTCAGTTTTATCTCCATAATCATCAAAATACCCTAAGGAGATGTGAATGATTCTCTCTCCTGATGAGGAATGTGAGCAGATCAAGGATCAATGACGACATAGAACTCCATTCATCATCAACGAGTTATCCAAATTCGAGGTAGGGTGTCGATCTCTTCGTGATTTATTTTTCACTTATTAGGATCAAAGGACAAATATAAACCAAACAACATATAGGTTTATAAACGTTTCAATCATTCTTGTGGGGTGGATAATTATTTTGGGATTAAAGGGATTAGATATTAGTGATTATTCTGTTGTTTGTTTATTCGTGATCCTGCTGACATGAGTGGATCAAGGCCAAATGAACTAGGAAAGGGTTAGTTCATTGGGTTTTCATGTTCTCAATCTCTCCAACCTACATCTATCATGTTTTTGTGAATTCATTACCCTATGAAAACTTCCTCGAATGGTCGATCATTGTGACCATGATCCATGGAACAAGAATCTGAGACTGAAGGTTGTGATCCGTGACGACATTACAGAGCAATGATGAAAGTGAAGAAAGTAGTGAGAATATCACAGTGAAGGGTGGGATGAATAGTGGGCTACAGACAGGGTTTCCAATAACGAGGGTAGTGTACGACTTGACCGGAGGCCATGTTTTGATGTGGTGCACAACCACGTTCCCATGGGACTGCGCCTGAGATGTAGCTTGTGATGGTGAAGTCCATAGGCGGCAAACATGTGCTGCAAAATGAGGCCAAAAAGAAGAGTGGAACCATCCCACATGACATGGGTCGACCCAAGATGACTGGGTCGGGTTGGTTCGAGTGAACTGGGCTGGTTTGTGTTGGCTAGCCTGGGTTGGGTCGGACCCAGACCGGACCGGTCACTTTTTACTATATTGGTCATACCATTCACATAGTGTGTCCGTTTGATTTGACATCGGTGCTGATGAGACCCTTGTGATGAGGTGGTCCTTTTGAGACACACTATGTTATTTTTTATGTAAGATTATATATGAACTAATGGCTTGAGGAGTGGGTTCTCCCAGAACAAGAACACTACAAGCAGAATCCTGTGGCTAGTTGTGACTATGTGACATGGGGGATTTCTTGACCCATCTACACTCCAATGCACCATTGAAACTCTGTGTGCCATCCAATCTACATGTTCCATTTACATCCTAGAAACCATCACCACTCTAGTCACCACTAACGCTACTTGTGTGACTGACGCTCCATGCACCATCGACAGTCTGTGTTCCATCGATGCTCTGTGTGCCACCGACACTCCATGCGCCCTCGATTCTCTGTGCACTATTGAAACTGAATTTTCCACTGACTCCCCATGATCCATTGACTCTCCATGTTCTATCGATGCTCTATACACCATCCATGCTCTATGCACCACCAACACTTCTAGTGTTTTAGAGACTAAGGGATCTGTGGACTAAAACTGGAAATCCTTATATTGGTTCTTTAAACTTATACCAATGTGGGATGAATGTAATAAATGTACTTAAATGTGTTTTAATTGTGGTGTATTTTTTGTGTTTCCATTGTGGTGTAATATGTGATTTTTCTTTTTGGTGAAATTGTTTTAATTCTTATTGGTGTACCTTTGTGGTTTTTGGGTCTCTATTGAGTATTTTTTTAATAAAAACTACGCAGGCTATGCCATATGTGTCATGTAATGTGTAGGTTCTAGATAGTTTGATGGATTTGTTGGTGTACTAGGGATAGGTGGTAATTAGAGAGATTCCCGGAAAATGAGTTGTGCATCACCGACTCAAGACTACAGTTTCTGTACCTATCGTTCAGGAATTGTTTTTTGAAAATGAGATTCACAAGCTTGTACTTTCCATTTTGGTTAAGATTGTATTCTGTCCCCATTTACTATTTAATTTTTTTATTTTCATACTCTATTGTTGGTATCTTAGAGGTATTCATTATGTTTTACTTAGTGATCTTAGTTCCATAGTTTTGGGCATGGAAATGGGTTCACGTGTACATGTACTTTGGAAAATTCCTCCCATTTGTTGGAGATGCCTTCCTGGTGCTACCCTACAGCCCCTGGATTATTAGAAGTGGTCATGAGGTAGTCACTACATGGGCCCTAGGGTATGGGTCATGGCATATTGGTATTATAAGAGGTCGGTTCTACCTAACGAACCAATCGTGTCTGAGATTGGTTTGAGGTAACATTGTTAACTATTTTGAGTTTGGCATTCAGGCCATGGATTCTTGTGTGTTCATGGTGACTGATGGATCCATACACAAAGACTATAAATTCATCTTTTTGACTTGATACATGAAAACAATGATAGTAAGGAAAATAATTAATGGTGCATTCATCATATAGATAGAGTGTGTTCTCATGTCCTTATTGAGTCAATGTCATCTCAACAGGTATACTCTATTCACTATGGTATGTCTTGATCTATATTAGGATGCCTCAATATAGAAAGCTAGCCAGGATTCTGATGTTTGATCATGAGGATAATCATCCTAGAGACAAGGCATCAGTACATGGAATAGTAACATATATAGAACCCTCATGTGGTGTATCAGTGATACCATCACACGGAGGGCAGCAATTTCCACCAGCATTACTAGTAGATGATGCATGCAGGATGAGGGCATTTCATGTGTTCTAGAGGCAATGAACTTCTTGTTTTAGGGGTAATATAGACCCTAAGGAATATGGGGATTGGGTGGAGGTGGGTATGTGTCTCTTCAACTTAGTGAGTTTTCCTCTCTACTAAATGGAATTCATTGTCGCTAGTCTTCTACAAGGATCAGTGGGGAGATAGTGGACAATAGTGATCTAGATGAATAAAGAGACCATCATCACATAGATATACTTCAAAAATCTCTTCAAGGGGGAGTTCATTCCATCCATGTTATGCTTAGAGAAAATATAGGAGCTACTACATCTGCAGCAGGGTAACCCAACAGTAGTGGAGTAATCGATGAGATTTATGGATCTTTGTATTTACTCCATAGATATGGGTCTGAACCCATTCTTCATGGCCCAAACCATGGACCAGAGGATACACTATGAGATAAAGGAATCCATGATATCCCTTAGAACCCGTACATATGTTTGGGTATTGAAGTGAGCCCTACTCATAGAGAGATTTCTAGCAGAGTAGACACATGTAGTGGGAGTTACCACCAAGTGACATATAGATGAATTTTTGGAAGTAAGTAGATAACATATCATATTGGTATCCAATAAGAGAAGATCATTTAGATGATGAACAGAAGATATGGGGTTAGCGGTGTGAGGCTATCTGGGTAGAGGGTGTCAGCCGAAGTACAGGCTTTGCAACTCATATATCGGTTATGGACACAAGGTTTCAGATTTTCCAAATCGTCATATGGATAATAAGTTGAATATTTAGGGACTATTGAGGTATGGGAAAATGGAGGTATAGGGTGTTCTTCCATGTAGTATACATGGTAGAGGAGATGGATGTGAACTAGGAGGTGGAATGAAGTTTGAGGTACTACTACCACCACCCCCAGGTTATCCACGATGGTCTTAGGGAGTTGTTGGATAGGGACGAGGCCAACTTCTCGAGATGAAGGATTATGAACCTACTACTCTAGAGATATTAAATGTATGATCTCAATCTATTCTACCCTAGATATAGTTTATATGGACCCAAGTTTCAGTCACTTTTTTCTCACCATGACCCTTGTTCAAGTCATGTAGATTCCAGTGGAACCATTGACTCAATAACTATGCTTAGTGAATTTTATTGGGGACGATTTGATGATCACACACTACTGTTGAATGTATTCCCATACTCTTGGTGATGAGCGTTTCAATTAGGTTTTCTTGGTGGCAGCATCGATGACTTATAATTTCATCCTTTCTATGGATTATTTAACCATATTCCATGCCTAGATTTATTATTTTTGGCCCATAGTGTGGTGTGTCTATAGATATGGAACCAGGTTTTCCTATTTTAGTGAAAAAAACCCATAGAGTGAAGAATTTACTAACACATTGGAGGGTGTAGTCGATCACACACAAATTGGATAACATGATCCTGAGTGTAGTTGATGAGACGAGTCCTCAGTTTACTCTGGGGTGGATGAGTATGATGACATCTTTCTATATGACGTATCCAGATTACCTCTTCATAGGGAGGTGGATTTTTGAATTTATATATACCCTGAGACAATACTGATATCGGCCCCTACATATCGAATGGATCTCGCAAATCATTGTGAGTTAAGGGTACAGCTGGAGGACCTATAGAGAAAGGGATTTGTGAGACCCAGTGTTTCAACCTCGGTGGCCCCAGTGTTGTTTTCGAAGAAGGTAGACGAGAGCTTGAGATTATGTGTGGAATTCTTGCACCTGAATTAGGTGATCATAAAGAATGAGTATTCACTATCGAGGATTGATGACATCTTCAATCAGCTGAAGGGAGTGATGTGGTTCCTGAAGATAGACATCAGATCTAGTTATCACTATCTTTGATTACATAATGAGGAAATCCAAAAGTAAACCATCAGATGTTGGTATGACCACTACGAGTATCTAGTGATGTTGTTTGGTATGAATAATTCTTTAGAAGTGTTGATGAGTCTCATGAACCAGATCTTATAGCCTTAATGAGACCAGTTCGTCATGGTATTCATTGATGACATCCTTCCTGGTGTACTCGACATCCAATGAGGAGCACACAATACACTTGAGGATAGTCCGGGACACACTCTAAGATCACCACCTTTATGGTAAGTTCTCAAAGTGTCAGTTCTAGATACAAGAGGTCCATATTATGGGACACATCCTTTTAGAGGCTCGAGTTACAATAGATCAAGTGAACATTGAAGTTTTGTTTTCTTGGGATCCACCCAAGAGTGTCATAAATGCATAGAGTTTCCAAGGTTTTGATGAATACTATATGAGGTTTGTACCTAACGTTTACAGGACAACATCACCCTTGATAGCATTGACATGGATGGGGAAGCCTTTCGTGTGGACATAGAAGTGTCATCAGTGCTTTCAGGAACTGAGGTAGGGGTTGATGAGAACTCCCATATTAAGATTAATATAGAATAGTGTTGAGCATGTGGTGTTCTAGAATGTATCAGGGACTAGTCTTGGATTTTTCTTGATACAATGGAATGTGTATAATGCTTATGGTTTGAACTAGTTGAGGAAGAATCAGTAGAACTACACAACCTATAATATATGGCTAGTAGTAGTAGTCATGGCATTGTTGATGTGGCAATAGAAGATCATGGGTGAGTGGTTTACCATGTAATCTAACCACAATAGTCTGAAGTATATATTCATTATGAAGGATTTGAACTTTAGAGAGATGAATTTTATTGTGTTTCTCCAGAACTATGACTTCAAGATAGTCTATACTCATGGTAAGGGGAATGTTGTGGAAGATTCTCTTAGTCAGATACCGAGTTCATTGTTTATGTGTGACGCATCATAGAATTTTTCCAAGTTATAGATATACCTTATAGATGGATATGGAGAAGATTATATATAGTCAATGGTAGTTACCCATCTACTCTTACAGTGAGTTATAGATGTGCAACTCGAATATACTGACTATGAGACAACACATACTAAGATTTCCACGAGTCATTCCCCTGATGGATATTCAAATGGTGGGGAGAAAATCATTATTTTTGGAGGACGAATGGTATTATCAGATAAATTTTGGGAGGAGGTCCGGAGTGAGTTTCACACATCCCCTTTGTCAATACATCTAGGAGAGAAAAATATGTATCCGGATATCTTATGTCATTTCTAGTGGCCAGGTATAGAGAAGGCATTGGTAGAGTTTATTTCTCATTGCCTCTGTTTTCTGCAAGTTAATGCTTAGCACTAGGTTCCCTTGGCCTTGAACCAACCACTTGAGGTTCCATAGTCGAAGTGCATTGGGATATAGATGGAAATTGTGATGGGATTACCATGCACATATAGGGGGCACAATACCATCTGGTTGGTCGTTGACCAACTCACAATGTCAGCCCAGTTCCTACCGATCCGTGAGAATAGTTCAGTATGGATATTGGGACACCTCCACATGCAAGAGATAGTTTGGCTTCATAGAGTTCCATAAATGAGATTATCAGATCATGATGGTAATTTCACATCCCATTTGTGGAAGGGATTGAAGGAGGAATTTTGGAATCAGTTCCACTTGAGCACGACATTTCATCCTCAGTTGGATGGCCAGACAGAGATGACCATCTAGGTTTTGGAGGACATGCTACGGTCTTGCATACTGGACTTTGAACACAATTGGTAGGATCACCTTTATCTTGTGGAGTTCTCATATAATAAAATCTACCACTCCACCAATGATATGGCACCATTCAAGGCCTTGTATGGGTGAAAATGCAGGTCACCATTGTGCTGGATATACCTAGGAGAGTCTACACTCATGGGTCCCGAGTTGGTAAAGGCTACTATCAAGAAGGTACAGATCATCTAAGAGTGGATAAGGACAATATAGACCTAGAAGAAGTCTTATGCTGACAAGTGGTGAAGCCTGTAGAGTTCTAATAGGGAGACCATGTGTTCCATTGGGTCTCACCATGAGGGGGAATGTGGAGATTTGGTCGGGATGGTATGTTATCTCTATGATTCATCGAACCCTTTCAAATTCTATATAGATTAAGAGAGGTGGCACACCACCTAGATTTACCCCCACAATTTCACTAGGTGCATGATTTTTTCCACGTATCGTAGTTGAGGAGGTACATGCATGATCCATCACACATCATCTACTGGGGTGAACTGGATATTGATTATGGGATAAATGTTAAAGATTACTTGATCGAGATCAAGAATTTATAGTAGTAGATTTTTCATGGTTTGTAGATTACTCTAGTGTTTATTTATTGGCAGCTTGGGAATCTCTAGGAGGGAACTTGAGAGAGGAAACCTCAGATTCGTGCTCAGTACCCTCACCTTTTTGCAATGTATCCCTTAATTCAGATTTCAGGTACATAAATTACAATGGTGGGTAGAATTTAATGACTCAAATTTTTGATATTTTATTTTTAGAAATTATTTGGTTAAATTATGAGAGAAGGTGCTGAGACGATGCACAATTGTGAGGCATGAGGTTCCCAAAAAGATTTTCTGAAAAATTTTATGTTTTTAAAAGAATGAAGACATGAAATTTCAGAAAAAGAGAAATAACTCTTGAACGGGTTCCTGAATATCCAATATTAGGGAAAAATTTAGCGCATAGTAGTGGCTTTACCCAAGGTGCGACCTGTTATTGGTTGGCACGAGTCATCTGTAGAAAACTTCACTAGGGGAGTAACTGAAAATAAAATAATTAAATAAAAATTATTTTATTTTGAAATCCATATAACTCATAAAATTTAACTTGGATTAGAAACATGAGACCACCATTGAGTTTTTAAGGGGGTGTTTTCCTTACGTGATGCCTAACATCGACCGATGCAGGTCAACAATAAAAGTTAGTTTTTTAATATAGAATTCATTAAAAAAATCTAATAAAAATATTTTATTCAAACGTTACATGTTAATGTAGAGATGTTTTAATTTTTTTAATAATCCATGTCAGTGGAATTCTAGGATATCAACATAACGCTAGAATTCACCATAGGTAAGGAAAAGGAAGCTCTCTCCTAATGAAAAATTCTTGCGGATCAAGGATCGATGATGACACATATCCCAATTCATCATCAATGATTGATCCAACCTCGAGGTAGGGTGTCCATATCTTCAGGATTTATTTTCCCCTACATAGGATCAAATGAATAACTTATAGAAAAGCATAAACAAGTTGATTCACAATATGATCAATCTTGCAAGGTGGATAATAATTACAGGATTAAAGGGAATATATATTATTGATTATTCGGTTGTTGGTTTCATTGTGATCTTGCTAACATGAATGGATAAAGGACGAAAAAATAAGGTCGAGATCCATTCCTTTGTGCGTTCATGTGATCAATATCTTCTCCCTAAATCTATAACCTTCTTAGTTCTTTCTTTACCATTTGAAACCCTATTAAAATGATGAATCATTGCACCCACAATGCTTGGTGAAACGATCCAAGACAGAAGATTGTGATCTGTGATGGCATTGTAGATGTAAAACAGGAGCACAACAGGCAGGATGAGGGTCATAGAAGAGGGATCAATGAATGGAGGTCCACTAAATGGTTGTTCGGTGGTGAGGGAAGCACATGGCTGGGTGGGGTACATAGACACAGTCTAGTGGGATCGTGATAGAGGATGAAACCACCATGGGGTAGGCCTCAGGTGGTATATAGGAGCCGCGGATCAGAGTCTGCATTTGCAGAATTTTGTGGCAATGGGGAGGGCACAAGACTAGGTGGGGAACACATAATGACTACGTTGAGGGGGTAAGGGGGACACTGCCGGCCCTGTGGTCAGGCGATCCTGTAGAACGGAGGTACACGACTGGGGTGGGCCATCTCTGGTAGAGTAGAACCTGCCACGCGATAGGGGCTAGTTTAGAGAACTGGGCCACTCTAGAGGCCTAGCAGCCCAATGGACATGGCCGGTTTGGGCTAACCCAGACCGACCGGGTTTGGTCATGTTGGCTGAATGAGGTCAGATCAGACCATAACCATACGATTTTTACAAAATTGGTCATATAATTCGAACCATTCATCGATTTGACGATCCATTTGCGGCGTTGGGACCCTTGCAATGAGGTGTTCCATACTAGATAATCTATGTATGTTTTTTCTATTGAAGTTGTTTTACAACTTATTTGATTAAAAATTACGTTCTCTCGAAACAATCGTGCTACGAGAGGAGTCATGAGGTTGACTTTTACTATGTGACTTAGGGGACTCCTTTACCCATTGACACTGTATATTCAATCGATGCTCTATCCAAAATCAATTCTCCATGACCCATCAATTCTTCAAGCTCCATTGACTATCCATGCACCATTAACATTATGGATTCCATTGCTGCTCCAGGCTCCACTGCCACTCTGTGCGCCACTGACACATTGAGCACCATCGACTCTTTGTGCACCATCGATGAACTGTGAGCACCATATACTCTATGATCCATCAACACTACATGTTCTACAAATGTTCCATGGTCCCATAATGTATTATGCACCACCAAAACATTGTGATCTATTGACACTCCATGCTCCATCGACGCTCCAAACACCTTCAATGCTTCGTGCACCATCGATGCTCCACGCACTGCTGACACTTCTAATGTCATAGAGACTGAGGGATTGTAGGCCAAAAATAGAAATCCATCTCTTTGTTCTTTAGACTTATACATGTATGTGCTTTCCTTATTGATTCTACTTCTTGTTTTTCCATTGTAGTGCACATTGTGTGTTTCCATTTAGGTGTAATCAATGTGTTTCTTTTATGGTGTACGTGGTTTAATTCTTAGTGGTGTACCATTGTGGTTTTGGGGTCCCTACTTAATATTGTTGTAGTCACCCCTACACTGAATATGGCCGAACATGTCATCTCTTGTCCATACGATCAATGCATTAACGATGTATTTGGTGGACTTGGGCTAGGTGGTTCTTAGAGAGATGCCCGAAATTTGAGGTGTGCTTTATTGACTTTAGACTGTTGTTTTTATATCTACCCTTCAGGTAGAGTTTTCTATAGATGAGATTCAGGGGCTTGTACTTGTTCTGTTGGTTGGGATTGTATTTTTTCCCCATTTACTTTTCAGTTTGTGTATCGTCCAACTCTGTTGTTGGTATCTTAGAGGTACACATGCTTGTTTAATTATTTTTTTCAATTCATCACTTTTGTTCATGGGATTGGGTTTCTGTGTACATGTACTTATGAATATTCCTCCCATTTGTGGGACATGCGTACTCGGTGATGGTATCCAGCCCCTGGCCTATTGCCGACGGGCTTGGGGTAGTCACTAAACAGGCCTTGGGGGACGGTTCATGACAAAAATTAAAATAATTTATCATATCAATGCTTGTTCACACTCCCAATCAATTTCAATCAATCCCCTGGCATTGATTAAATGGGATAACATAGATAATGTGTCATAGAACTCATTTACACACTAAAAATATATGTTTCTGATTTAATATAGAATATAATAGATTGAGGGTTCTATAGGACAACATACTTTATTAATGGATTCACCAAAATATTAGAATTTAACTTTTACAAAATTAGTAGAATCGCCAATGGTTAATCAAAAAATTTAAATAAAAGAAGCATCCATTAATAAATATTTTTCAAAATTTTAAATTCATTGAATAAATTATTCATTATTATAATTTTTTAAAAATTTATTAGTGAATGAAAAATGGAAGTTTGAATGAGGGAATAAGAATAAATCTAAAGAAAGATTGATTTTTATAGGTAGATCGAGGTTTGTGATTGAAAGAAAGAGAGAGTTATAAAGTTGGAGAGAGAGGAGAGAAGAGAAAGTGGTTCTTCATGGTTGGATTTGGTGAGGGTCTTTTTTCATCCTATAACCACAAAAACATGATATAGTTAGATCATATTTATTTATAAAAATGAAATAGGTAGTAGATAAAATATTTTTTAAAAATGTTCATTGACAACATATAATATTGAAAAATTTGATTATATTGATAGTCCTGGTAAATTAGATGTTCAATTTTATAGAAATTTTATACAATAGAATGAAACATTTGTCCCATATCAATAGATCGTTAGATAAAAAAATTAAAATTTGAATATTAATTATAGAAAACGAGATGGGGTTTTAAATGAATATTTTAATGTCCTCACATTTCACTGCATATTATCCTTTGATAAAAAATTTTATAAATATCATGTTTCATACAATATAAAAAGCTAAAAATAAATCATTGATAAATATTTTTAAATGAAATGAACTATTAAAATTAATTATTTAAATTATTTGTTATAAATTTATGTAACCTTATCACAAAATAAAAAAATAGTAGAAAAAATTGTCATCTGGATATGTGAGTTATCCATATGAAACCCATTTTTTATACTCAGAAATCATGTAGCTTTAGTAGGGTTTCCCTAAAATATGACGTAGCTGAGAACAATTAATTATGTCTTTATAAATATAATTTTTGGGGAAATGAAAAGCTTATGGTACTCACTTTAAATTATATGCATGTTCAATCACAACCCATGAATGTAACTACATATTGTCATAGCATTATATATAATTAAGAGGTAATAAGTGTTTTTATATGTATAATTAGAATGATGTAAATATATAATTATTATCTATATAATTGATGTGTACATCAATATAATACACATTTTAATATTATTAATATACCATTTAAGATCAATAAATTCATGCACTTTAGTAAAATACTATAACTTTTATATATGAATATACATAAAAATATTTTATAATCCATCCGATATATAATTCTGGACAATAAATAAGAATAAACTCATATTATATTAAAAAATAAATTTTTTTCAAAAAATAAATTTTATTCATCCTGAGAATTTATATTGATATAAATTTATATGAGTTATAGAATTTGAAAATAATAAAATAAATTTATTATTGATTTCATCACATCAAAATTTACTTTGCTTGATGTTTTTAAATTTTAAGAAAAGATTAATATTTAATCAAAGAATACATTTCCTATGAGAATTATAATTGTAATGACTTTATCATTATATAAATATATAATATTTTTTAAAAAACCTGTAATATAAAAAATTATGTATTCATAAAATAATATTTCCATATTTAATATATTTTTTGAGAATATAAATCCCATGTAATAAATTTTAAGTAGTAATTTTGAATGTGAGTTTGTAAAAAAATCCAGTTTTATATTTTAATCATATATTTTCACTACAAGAAAATAGGAATTTTAGAAGGGCCTATCGCCCATCGCAAATATTGTATTGTCAAGTTCTATCTGTGATAGGTGACACATCCCATCACAAATAGACCATTAACAAAGTCTATTTGTGATGAGATTTACTGTCCGTCGAAAATAATCAGTCGACAGAAGAGTATTTGTGATGAGTCTCACTGCAAATAACTTTAGTAATTATTAGTTATTTGTAGTGATATTTCACCACATCATAAATAAAATTTTGGACGAAGGGTATTTATGATGGTTCCCATCGCAAATAATGTTTTTACCTTCGCTGCAATTATTTATAGTGGGAACTATTTATATTGGGTCCCGTCACAAAAATATATTTTTGATGGGTGACACATCGCAAATTATCTAACTTGTATATAACCCCCATGATTTTTAACATGATCCTTTAGTTTCTATGCTCTATTGTCATCTTATGTTATTATTCTCCTAATAATTTAAAAGTTTTAAATTTTACAGGGAAGCGAATAGTTTTCCTTACATCCGATGAAAAGTTCAGTTATATGTTATTTATTTACAATTTTTAATTTTTATTTAATTTGTTTTATTTTTTGGTAGTAACTATTACTATGAGTTAGTCTTAATTATTTTTAATTAAAATCAATTACTTTATTTTGTAGTAATTAGTTTTATGTAAGAGAAATTATTTTTAATTTAATGTATTTAGTTTTAATTGTTACTAATTATTTGCAATTTGATTTAACCAATTTAAATTAGTAGAAATGAGTTATAATTATTGATATGTAATTATTAATATTTATTAATAATCACTAATAATAAGTGGTAAATAATAATAATTTCTGTAAATTATTAATAACTAGTACTCACCCATGCATATGAATGACATATTGAATTAATGGTTTTTATTTAATAATAGAATTCTATTTGTAAAAATTAATAAGAAATAGAAATGGGTAATATTTTTTAAAACACAAAGTATTGATGCATAAAAATTGAATAGATGTAGATTAAATATTAAGATTAATAAAATACTTCAAAAAAGAAATGATGTATAAAAAACATGTTCTGTTGATATAAATAAATCCACTGGTCATATTAAAATGTTCCACATAGTACATGATCCAGTTTTTAAAAACCAAAATCACAAGTGTTATATAGTACGAGTAAAAGAAACTAGTAACTAAGAGAAAATTAAATGAACCATTGATTAGAAAATCCCCAAATTCTTCTCTATTACATGATGCTATGTATATAACCAAAATCTAGTTATGATAAACCCTATAACATTGGATGAATTAAAGAAAACATCCATTAATATTGACTATATTGAAAGGAACTCTTTCAATCAAGGATACAATGTTCATGATCATGTTAGGAGAAAGAGATATTGAAATTCTATAAATATAAAAACCCAACATTAACTATCAATAAATTTCTCCCCACATATGATCCCCTATCCCAGTTAAATCAAAAATAGTTGAAAAAGGACAAATCAACATCATGTGATCATAACTAATTATTCCAAATGAATTTTTTTTGAAATGTTTGATGAGGATGATGATTATGGGATATAATATTACTCTTGGTTATCAATTCCCTTGTATCCAAAAACCATTTGAAAAAACAATGATTCTCTCATTGTGTCCAGGAAGGAATTTCTCCACCACTTTTACTCTGATCTTCTTTACATCTCTTCTCCTTGTTTTGAGTGGAGTTTGGGGACCTCATAGTTGATTGCTCCATGAATTATTCTCTTCATTTCCTTCCATCTCTTATCCATATTTTGAGTGGACTATGGGGCCCTCCTAACTGCATAAAAAACCCAAAAAATTAATTATCTCACAAAGTTGAAGAAGATTTAAGTTAGGTATAGCTATTTTAGGTGCATTTTTTGTTATTCCATATGTGACAATAAATGGGGTTAGACCAGATTACCCTAAGAGGCCTATATGGGTATAAATACAAATTATCCTTGGTGAAAATCCATATATTTCAAATCATTGAATGTGATTTTATTAAAATATGGTTGTTTTACATGATTTTTATAGTATGCCATATGTGTTGATCATTGTGATTGGACCAGATCCCGATCAGTGTACTATTAGGGAATAAAGAGAAAATAATTTGGGTGAAACATATAAAAGGTCAAATCATTGAATGAGATTTGTGTAAAATATTTTCATTTTAGGTATAGTTTTTCATATGAAATAAGGACACTATTATGCATAACAAATTTTTTAAAACACTATGTATGAGAAATTTGAAAACAGTTGTACAAAAAAAAAGAGATAGTTTGGATGAAATTTATCATAACAAAATGTGTACAGAAAAGGATTTATTTCAGAAAATAGTGTTGAGTTTTTATCAAACCAAATCTTTTTTTAACATTTTTTTTGTTGTGTCCTTTGGAGAGATGGTGGCATCCACATTTTGGTTAGTAAAATTGAGTGTGTCAATGTTAGTAAAAGGCTCATATTAGTTGTTTATTTCATTTCTATAGTGATTCCTACATATTGGATGTTGTGTGGACAGCGTTGTGTATCCCTACAATAGTTAGTATGGGGGATATGATTTCCATTATATAAAGTGGATATATAAAAAAATTGAAACTTTTTTAATAAAAAAAATTAAAGGAGATTCCGTAGATGTTACCTATGAAAGTTGAACAATATAATGAAATTTTGATATTTCATGTTCCATTAGTCTGGAATTAAGATATCCAAATCAATTTAATCATGTAATTCATATTGAAATATATATAGTAGAATTACATTGAATAATTCCCTGAATGTGTTTTTCATTATGCTCATATGAAGGTTTTATATGAACTGAAATTGAACAATAGAGATAGACAGACAATTTATGGACGTATCCATATGTCATGTTGCTGGGACTATAGAGGCTAATGTAGAGATGTAAGATTGAATTCTATAACAAATATCATAAGCTCAGTAAATCTGCTCTTACAAAATAGAATCCATTTATAACGAATTCTAAACAACTTAAAAGGAAAAAAAATTAAAAGGGTCGACATTACAAAATATACTCCTTAATGACACATAAATAAAAGGTTCTCCTTTGACTCAACAGATTAAATTAATAAAACAATAACAATTTGATTGCATACTTAAATACCCTCATCAACTTCAATATTTATGCTGCATCAATATCCAAACCATATATAAAATAATATAAAAACTAAAAAAATATACCCATACAAATAATATTTAATCTAACGGAATTGTTTTTGTAATATGAATAATTTTATGCAATAGGTATACTGATATTTTTTCTTTAAAAAATCATTCCACCAATGCTCTGAAAAATTAGGGGGGTAACATTCTCTATAAATTGTGGGAACATTCACCTTCCTCATAAAATTAAACCATAATTATAAGAATAATCTTAAAGAGATTGAAAAATATTTTTACCAGGAATTGAGTGTGGAGACAACAAAATAGTTATCTAACCTCATCCTCCCCCCCGTGTTAGAGATAGAAACCCTATGGGAATGAGAGTGGAAACGAGAAAAATGGGAAGGATTTGGCATCCTTAAATTGACACAATCATAATTTGTTTTGAGACTACATAATTATTTGCACATTTTTTTTATTGCTACACTTAATCAAATCATCATTAATAATATTAAAAGACATAATATTTCATAAAAATGTAATGTTTTTCTTATTCCATAAATATAAGAATATAAAAATGATTGAAATAACTAAAGAATAAGATATTTTAATGAACCAAAATAAACATAGAAATAATCATTACACATCATGGTAAAGGATCTAGTTAATATTGTACAATGAGAAATATATAGTTTGGTTGACTGAAAAACCCATTTTTCTCTTCTGGTTCCCTTCATTTAGTTAAATAGTTGTCTAAACCCAAAGAATCACCCCATTCGAGTTTCCAAGAAACACTATATTAAACTTTTTGTGATTTTGGATGTACAATGACATATACCATGACAAATAAACTAAGGATTAGACACTTAAATTAATAAAGAAAGGTACCCAACATACTCTTCTCTTCAATGATTATACAGTTTACCAAAAAGTGAATTCAATCCATTAATATATTATTCAGGTTTTCACTTTAAATAAATTCAAATTTATATAATATGTATTTGTGTTGAAGCTACAAAATTATATATAGTCTGCACTATTACTATTCTTAATTAGATCATCAATCATAGAAATAAAAGAAATAGTATTCAGAAAAAATACATTTATTTATCCTAATGAATATTCATAAGAATAGAAAAATTAATAAAAATTTTATGGAATAATATGGTTTATTAGATGAAAAAAAAATAGTGAAAAAAGTATTAAAATTCTTGGAGAAGGTCCCACTAAAGAGTGTACTTATAGAAATATGTTGTGTGGTCAATCCAGAGAGCCATCCCATTTTTCAAAACATGAAAAACATGATCAAATATTTTATAAAGAGAGAGATAATATATTATATATAATCAGTCTAGATAATTGAATGATATTTCATACATAGAATTATATGATTGTTTGGATGTGACTATTAATGAGTCATCACTTTAAAAATAGTAAAAAATTTATTTGATGTGAACCCATCTATCAAATAAACTGAATCCAAACAATGGATTCCAGAAGATGGATCTAATCCCATTAAGTTGGAATTTGAGACCAAAAGAATCAAAAAATCCATTATGAATTTAGAAAATAAAGTAGTTAAAAAATAAAAACCCCATTAACATGACATCATAGAAAAATTGAATCAATAATTAAATTATGTATTTAAAGATATTTCTAGGAATAAATTGAAGATAGGAGGAGCGGGATAACGGATAACATATAAAGGTAGAGAAGTCGGAGGTCATTGAGCCAGAGCCGGGGTAGATGGAGAAGTCGAAGGCAGAGTAAGCAGTGTCAAAGAAAAAAGGAAATCTTATTAGAAAAACTAGAAATAAATAGACAGTAACAAACTATGATATTGAATATTCAAATAAAAAAAATAATATTTTTTTGCTACATGAAAACATTTATGATACATAAAAACATAACATTTAATTTATATCAAAACAAACATAATTTGCAATCAGCTAATCGGAACTTTGTAAACAAACTGAAAGGTGAATGTTTTTCATTCAAGTGTATATATGTATGTCTCTAATAATATAACTTTCTCCAATGATCTTGTATGTAAACTCATCCAATTTTTATTCCATATATTCTTTCCCATTACTCTCTATGTACAAAAAATGAATATATATTGACATGGAAGGGTGGAATAAGTACATGCATACATGCGCACCTAATTAAAAGGAAAATATGAGGTTATCTTTGACCAATAATGAAAATAATACATTAGAATGATAAGAGTCCTATCCATGAATTAAAACTAATATAAAGAGAAGTATCCCACTTTTCCAAACATGAACATCATGGTTAAATCCAACACATGGAGGGATGAAAATCTCATAGAGATAATAAATCTAGAATGAGCTTACATAGCAAGTAGTATAGGATTTCTATATACCAACTTAAAATGAACGGTAAAATTCCAAGGAAAAACATGTTCTTCGATGAAAACCAATTTCATGGGAAACATCAGGTTATCTTCAACTAATAAAGAAATGAAGACATTAAAATGATAAGATTCGTATTCATGAATTAAAACAACGGTACATAGAAGCATCCCACCTGACCAAATACAGACATTGTGATTTAATCTAACCCATTGAGGGATGAAAATATAAAAGATATAATATGTCTATAATGAGCTTACATTGTAAGTAGTACATGATTTCCATATAAAAACTTCAAATAAACCATCACTTTCCCATGAAAAACATGTTCATGGATGAAAACCAATTTCATGATATTAAAAGAATCCACCCATGTAAAACCAGAAAAAGGATAAAATCATAGTAAATTGACATGATAGAGTAAATGAATTAAAATTAAGTATGTATTTACACATAAACGCAATAATAATTGGAAAAAAGTAGAGATAGTCCCAAATCAATCTGTTACCAACTTCATATGAACTTACACATTCCCATGAAAAATTATTATTCAATTTGATCTCAACTCTTGAAATTAATAGAATCCAAAAAATGAGAACTAGACAATGTTAAAAAATCTCATCATGTTGACATCATAGAAAAAATGAATAAAAACATTCAATATGTATTTACACGTATTACTAGGAAAAAATTAATGATAACCGGAGCAGGCCGAGGAACAACATATGGAGGTAGAGCAGTCAGAGGTCGCATAGACAGAGGTGGGGTAGAAAGAGAAGTCGGAGGCCGAGTAGGCAATGGAAGATCATACAGAGACCCAAATGGTGGAGACAAAGCATGTGTATGTGGATCAAGCGGTAGTGAAGGGGGCATATGTGGATGATCTGCAGCCAGAGGATTCGAAAGCATAGGAGTGGGTAGTTGAGTATGATGTCTTCCTTGAAATCGTAGATCCCATAGAATGTATCAGGAAGATCGAAAACATGTCTTTCTTAACTGGAGAATTCAATCACAGAGGGAGACCTAGCGTTGGTTTGTGTCAGTATAAGATGACATCAGGAACCATAGCCGAAGAAGTTCGAGGGGGGATTATATGGAGGAGTGGAAAAAAATTGGAACAGTTCTGGAGGATGATCTGTTGAAGAAATGTGTGAGGATAATGAGAGACCGAGAACCCAAGGCGAAGATGGTGGATAATAGGTATAAGATATGTCGCAATCCTACCTTCTTCAGCTAATTGGGGGAGTTGAAAATACGAATGTGAATTGTTGTAGGGTTGGGATTTTGGGAAGGCCTCGAATTAAAGATGTGGATGATTGGTAAGGTGACAGGTTATCCTAGATCCACCAAGGGATAATACATATAATAGATAATATATTAGTTGTACATTGTAACAATTAGGGATAATTACCAAAAATGAGTGGTAATTAGTGTTAATGAGTGGTAATTAGTAATAATGAGTGGAAATTAGTTGTAATTAGCAGTAATTAGTAATAATTAGTTGTACATAATAGTAACTACTGATACCAAGTTGTAATTAGTGATACCTAGAAGTAATTATTGGTATATAATATTAATTTATAGTACATAGTACTAATTAATCCTAATTAGTGACATTAATTAGAAATAATTAGCGCTTATTAGTGGTAATTAGCAATAATTAGTGGCAATTAGTGGTAATAAATATTAATTTACCGTAATTTGTAACAATTAGCAATATGTAGCATTAAATAATTATTATTATTTCAAATAAGCCAAAATTAACCATAATTAGTAATAATTAGCAATACATAGCAATAATTAGAAATAATTTGCAATAATTGGCAATTATTAGTGAATATAGTAAAAATTAAAAAAAAGTCATAGTTAGTGCGAATTAGATAAATTAAAGGTAATTAGTAATAATTAGTGGTAATTAGTAATGATCAGTGGTAGTTAATAAAAATTTGTATTAATTAGTAATAATTAATTCTAATTAGTGGTAATTAGTAATTATTAGTGGAAATTAGTAATAATTATTTTTCATTAATAATAATTAGTTGTAATTAGTAATCATTAATGATAATTAGTAATAATTAGGTGTAATTAGTAATAATTAGTGGTAATTATTTGTAATTAGTGGTAATTAGTGATAATTAATGGTAATTAGTGGTAATTTGTTGTAATTAGTTGTTATTAATAATAAATAGTTGTAATTAGTTATAATTAGTGGTAATTAGAAATAATTTGTGGTAATTAGGAATTATTAGAGGTAATGAGCAATAGTTAGTTGAAATTAGTGGTACTTAGCGGTAGTTAGTAATAAATGCTATAATTTATAAAAAATATAATAATTCGGTAAAAATTAATTAAAAATACTATAAATTTTTTAAATTTTTTTAAATTAAAAAAAAAAATTAAATAAATTTAACAAAAGTAGTATAAAGTAACATAAATTCATATATATTATTAAAAATATTAAATTATGAAAAAATATTATATGTATGTATAAATTAGTATAAATTGCTAAAAATTGGTAAATATTAATATAATCTAGTATGAATTTTAAAACAAAATTAATTTTCTAAAATTTATATACATTTTATAAAAAAATAGTTTAAATTTTTATACATTAGTGTAGAATAGTATGAATTAACATAAAGTTGTCTTCATGTAGTATAAATTATCCTAAATTATTGAAAAATTTATAATTTGATATATTTTAAAATAATTTTTTATAAAAAAAATAAAAATAAGAATGAATTAGTAGAAATTTAAGAAATTACAATAATATTCTATGAAATAATAAAAATTATTATAAAATACTCCGAAAGTGAAAATGAAATTGGTCATCAATTTTTAGGTCATGAGAAATAAAAAAAAATCACTTTCTTGGTTGACACAAATTAGTCATTTCTCATGACAACAATATAATAAATTCTATGATTTACACTTTTTAGTAATTTATAATATATTTTATTACATTATATAAATTTATTCAAATTTTAATTATTTTTTTAAAAATTTAACTTAATTAATGGTGAATTTAAACTAATGTATACTAAATTTAATTTTTTATAAATTAATTAAAAAATTCATTAATAATATTAAATCCAAAATAATTTAATTTCCATAACAAATTTTTAACAATTTATATAATTTAAATACTATATATTTATAAATTTTTTTTATAATTATGGAACCAGTTATTCAGAAATATTTTTTTATGAGATCATGATTTGATAAATAATTAGAACTATCCAAATTACATTGTTATGAATCCTGTTTACATTAAAGCATCAAAGAATTTATATCATTGTAATTTGTGTTAAATAATAGTTTTATGTAAGGATAAACAGTAATCATTAAAAATTAGTTGTAATTAGATATAATTGTTAATATTTACAAGAAATAATAATTTTTTAGTTTTACATTTTTTTGGATCATCTTTTTCATATATAAAATTAATCCTAATTTTTTTTATGATTAATATGGATCAAGGATGGTGAAAACCCTCTTTATTGCATGATCTTGAATGGATAATTCATCACATGAATCCAAATAGTTATGGTATAAATCATGTATATATCGAGGGTGTTTGATATTTCATAACATCTTCATAATCAAAAGTAGAGTTTATTTTAGAATGGACAAGTAAGTATCTCAATATAAAATGTGGTCAGAGGAAGTTTGACACATTTCAGAATATTGGCAGTCATCTATTTCATTTTGGTTTTCAAGAAGATAATATTTATTGGTATGAATATGGTGAACAATATTTTGGAGAAATATAAATAATTTTGTTCCAAATCCATCACAGTTTATAACTTTAGTACATGATGTTTAAGGTCCATATTTTTAACAAAATTAAACTTATGATGATATTGATTTCTATCCGCGTTAAGAAAATATAAATTTTATGAGTTGTTGATATCCTTTTATTTATATCAAGTTTGTAAGATAAGTAAATTTTAAGTGGTCAAAAAATTTATGGCTAAAAAAACAAATAATGGAATGTAAAATAGATGCTTTAATTAGATAATCTCTTTTGATAAAGCATCGTTACCTAAAAGAAATGTGTAGTGTACAATTTTTATGAGATCAAGATGAGGATTTATAATTTGTGTGTTGGTTATCAAAATATTCATGCATGTTCAAATAATTTCATCTTATATTATTGTGGAAATGAGTCGTTAGTTAGTTTTTCGACATGTGGAAAATTGAGGTACAATGTGTCTCTCCTTGGGAAGCCTAGATTGATTCATATTAAAAAATTGAGGTATTTTCCTATTACACCTAGTGTACAATGTTTAATGATTTCTAAAAACAAAACCTCATTGATTTCATGAAAAAACCCAATATTTCAACCAGTAAAATATTGAGACATATATTTGATGGTGATTCATGGAAATAATTTGACCTGTTATATCCGTATTTTTCATCAAAAGCCCCAAACATGGGATTATGACTTTATAGTTACTATTTCTATCCATTTTTCTCTTAGGTTAGTCAATATTCTTGTTGTCCCATCATTATAACTCTGTAAAAGAAACATCATTCTATGTTGATGAATGATCCATATATATTTTTGACCTTATTAATTCAAATAAATCCAAATAATATTATTAATGTATATTTGAATACATTTATTTATGTTTTTAATTTATTATGGAGTAATTGTTTTCGTACATATGATGTCATTTCGAAAAAAATTCACCATGAAAGATGTATTAATATGAACAATGAGTGACCCCCATCATTTGGCATATAATCTGGTCTATGTACACATGGTCCAAAATCATTTTCATACTATATGAGTGATGAAAAATAATTTATCCTTGTCTATGTGAGAAAACCTTGGTTTCTCGACTGTTATCTCAAATATTTTCTTATTTATCATCTTTTTTGAAGGTTTAGAATAATTTCAGAAAAGGAACAATTGAAAGAGACATACATCTAGAAATGATCTCAGGTATTGGGGTAAAATCTATTGTCCATTCATTTCCTCCTATTAAATTTTGACAAACAATAAAACAAAAACAAATATGGATTTTTGAACGATCATAAATGGAATAAAATGAGTATTTTATGGGATCCTTTATATTGGGTTGATTTTTTGGTCTGTCACATTTTTTATGTCACGTATATTGGGAAGAACTATTTTGCTAATTTATTTTTTATAGTTTTTGACACACCTGATAAGACCATTGATAATTTAAATAATAAATTAGATCCGGCTAAAATATTTTGGCGACCAGATGTTGAGTTGTTTGAAAATGTCAGATCACAAAATTTATTTATTCTAGAAGCGGATTATACAAATTCTGAAGAAAGACATGTATTATTTTTTATTCTATTAGAGAGTTGAGATTATCATATGGTTATGTTTTTAATTTGGCTAGATGTGATTGAAACATTTATATTACTAAATAAAAAATTCATTATTTTTCTGTTATATTTGAAATAATACTACTGTTTAGATTTAAAGTCTTGTTTAATTATTCAAATTGGGATGCGATTAATATAATAACCTATTTTCTAAAAGTCATATGTCTAAAGACAACTTATTATGATTCAATTAGTAGAATGTATGAAGATTATTTTTCTAATTTCATATAATATATAATTTTTTTCACTGAATTTATTTGATTTAAATGATCATTTGATGTTACATTTTCTAGATGAAGATAAATGTCGAGGACAGTTACAATTTTTATTGATGTATCCATATGAGATATGTATGTAGAAACAGACGAAAAAGGTATGTAACAACACATAAGTAGAATGAAAAATTGCTAAATATTATTTATTGGAGGAAATTTACTTTTTTTCTAATCCCATTATTTCTAAACTAAATATCCATCAAAAAATAATCAACTGGGTTATAATTAGTGAAATGTTGAAGATGTAATAAACATTAAAGTTTCTGTTTTTAATCAACCTAAACATTTCTTTATTAGATTTTATGAATGGTGAATTTATGATTGTAAACATTAGAGGGATTATTCATATGTTTTGCTCAAATGTGATGAAATGGAATTATTTTTTCAATGAGATCTACTACAACATATTATTAATTTTTTTTAAAATTAATATTGTTTTATTTTTAGATTATATGATGATCATATCAAGAATCAATTTCCACAAATTATTGTAGCGTATCTTGAATAATGCTAGCAAAATTATTTTTACAAAACTTTCAAATACTGGAATAATAAATTATTCCCAGTTTAACATATGAAATCAATTTATTGTTTATTATATTATCAATTATTTTTTATGTTAGCTGGTATCACAAATTGCCGATAAAAATAATAATCAATTAAGTGTATTGAGAAACCCACCATCCAAAATTGAGAAATATTATAATACATAAATAAGGAATGGTTTTATATTTTCGGTACATCCATATGGTGAAAAAAATTCAATATTGATGTTTTATTGAGAGGATATCATCCTAGAGAATGTTAAGTTGACTTTTATGGAATACTGAATGAAATAATTGAGTTGTGTTTTCTAGGACAGAATTATGTAACAATGCTGAAATGACATTATTTTAATAATGATAGAGGTTTTTTATCATCCCTACCATGGAATCATTGATATTAAATATAAAATCATTCTTGTACTAAATAAACCATTTTATTGGATCATCATGTACAGAAAATATTTTCTTCCAAAAATTATACTTCTTTAAGAGACTTAATTGACTATTGGAGAATTATAAAAATGAATTACCATGAAATTTTTTTTATGAGAATTGAATGTGGATCTATTTAAGTGGATTAAATTTAAAATTTTCAAGATAAAACTCAAAATAAATCTTTAAAAAAAATAGACACAAAAATAAATGATGACATTACATAATTATAGTTTGATAGTGTTGATGATTTTGATAATCTAAAAAATTAATTTGAATTAATAATTATTCATGATGCTAAAACTGATAGCGTTATTAATTATACTGAGGAGGAAGATGAAGATATTGACACCTTTATATACAAATATGAGGATGAATATGAATAATGAAACTATTACGTGTAGGCTATAGTCAATATATATATAATACAAATCATCAATTATTTTATGACAACTTCGTATTCATGTATTAGTTTGCTGATAAGACTTATGAGAAGATCTTATGTGACCTCTAAGAGGTTGTACTGCCTGGTTATGAGCATGATGATATGTCATCAAAACCTCTTTGAGTAGGTTGTGTGTTGAGTCGGAGGGGTCATGGTATTGTGAGGTTGAGGATCCCCGACTTCATTCTTAACAGATATCCACATTTTTATTTTCAACCATGCATGAAAAGGTATGTTTATTTGTGTAATTTTGAAAATTTTTATTATCTTTTATTATCATATTTTTTAATTATGTTCTAATCGTTCTATTATATATTCTTTTTTCTACATTTCTTCACATATATTGACATTCAGAGGAGTAAAATTCTAGGGAATTATTTTTTTGAAGCATGGGTGACGTTGGATCATATTTCCATTGATATTTGGAAGACCATGTATAATCATTGGATGGTATGTCAATATATAATATTTATTTATAAATTTATTAAATTATTTACTTACTATTAATAATTATTTTATGGGTTTATGGTATCCCATCGATGATAGCATGATGACAACAAACTAGGAGGCATGGGAGGTATGAATGCATGATTGATGTCATCGATTTTTGTAAAATCTGAGGAAAAGATCCATGAAGAATGCTGGAGTCATAGTTTTCCTACAACTATCGTCCTACATACATATCATCTTATGTTTGGGATGTATTGTGATCATATTTTTTTGACGAAAGATTTCAGAATAGATCATCGGTGTGTCAGATGATCTATGGGAGACATGAGGTCAACCATAAATCTTTTAATCGTATATTTAGTATTCATCGATGAAATCTGGAAAGTAATTTTATTTAATAATATATGTAAATTTAAATGTAAACTGTTTATTTTATTTTTCATAAAGGTAGTTGAACAAATCGATATTATAGAGTTTTATATTTACAATGGGATATACATAGACTATATCACTAGAGATATTATGGGTGATCAACAATGCCAGATTGTGGTTAGTATTATTATTATATAGTATAACTAAAAATTATATTTTAACTCTTTAAATTTTAAATATAATTTGAATGATCCATATAAGGATTTGACTTCTCATAAACATGATGAGAGTTTTTCTGAAAACAATGGTCAAAACCCTAGTGTAGTAGGATTTTATGACTCATCATGGATACTGTAGAATTATTATACCTTAAAGAAAGGCTGATTTGTTGGCAATGACTCACGATTGACACGTGAGAGTTATTATGGTACAATTGCAATTTCATTGTTTATATCAATGGGAGATCATGGATAATTATCATCATTAGTGGAACAGTATGTGGAGAATCAGTGAGCTCAGGATGGGGTTATTGAGGTCCTATGTAGAGAGTATGAAGAGTCTCATCCCCAACATTTGTAGCAATATTAGAATATGGATCAACCCATCGAGAAACATCAAGAGCAGATGATGAGGTATATGTGGCCTTTGGATCAAGGTGTAGGGATAGATTTCCCTCCACCACCTCCTTCTCTAGATGGAAATCCCCCTCTCCAATTATTTTTGAACTTTCTAGAAACATATATTATGTGAAATACATAAATGAATATTTTTTTAAATATTATAATTAATTCAAGATCATATTGTATTATAACTTAAATTTTTTTATTATTATATTGTTTTTACATATTTATATTATTGTGGTGTTTTATATATATTTTTTTATTTTTTTATTTCTATTTTTCTATTTTTTATTTATTATGAACTATTTATGATGGTAAACTAATCCCATCAAAAATATTATTTTAAATTATTTTTGATAAGAATCTAATCCCATCACACAAAATTTTAAAAATTATTTATAACAGGATTCCTGTCCTATCACAAATATTATTTGTGATGGATGACATCTCCCGATGAATATAAATGATTTTTTAATGGTTTTTTATGATAGGGATTTTCATGAAGAGATAATATAATTTTCGGTGGGACAATGAAATAAAATTTATTAATGACCTGATTTTCTGCAACGAGTCCCCATCAAAAATGACTATTTACGATGAGATCCATAAACAAATGGCACATTGAAAATAACTTATAATCCAGTAGTGTTTCATGGTGAAATTTTGTTTTCTATTACCTTTAATTTATGAAAAAATATATTTTATTTATAGGTAGTAATTTGATATCTATAAAAGTAATAATAACAATCATTTTATCTTATATATAAATTTAAGGCTAAAAAAATTATTTTTATAAAAACTATTTTTATGTAATTAAATGTATTTATTTTATAATTACTTTTCACACATATAATAATTGAATTTGATAACATTATTATAAATATTTATAAGATAATGTTAGTATTTAATAAATATATTAATCATATTTTTTTCCTTAAAATTAGTTACTAATATTAGAAATTTAATTCCAAGGAGAAGGTAAATTAGGGTAAATGTAAAATGGCAAGAATAAAATGCTGAAAAACACTAAATTTTCATTCATATGTTAGTGTTTGATATTTTTTTACCAAAAATATAATTCATTGTAGTATTATTCTTTTTTTATTCATTTAATCAAGAATATTAATAATACACTACAAAAAATGAAAGGGTTAGTCCGAGAAACACCCTTAACATTAGTTAAAAAATATTTCATCCCAAACACCTGATGATTCTCCATTCTATAAAGTTAATCTCAAAAAATTTTCCAAAATTATTCTCCCATATCTCTCTCAAACTTCCATATTGAATTTATAACATTTTCTTTTCTTAAATCCTTCCCCAACAAGGAGTTTTCTCAGAGAAAATTCATTCCCCTATAAAAATTATTACAATTAAATAATTTTTCATTAAATATACTCAATCATAAATAATATAGAAACATATCAATATAATGAAATAAATATATATTTCACTATAATATATCATTATATTAAACTAATGAAACTTATTTACTCAATTCCATCCAATAATAAAAGTAAAATAATGGTAATTGTCTATTGTACGGACAACTTCCTTCACAAAATTACATTTTTCATTTTAAACATGAATTTATTTATTGATAAAACCCATATAATATTTATTTAACCAGTATAAGAACATAAAACTAAAATAATTTTTCTTATTTTTTGATGATATTATACACTTCCTTAACCATACTCACCCATAGAGATGTCACATATTATTATTTGATTTGGTTAAACCACCTACTTGAATTAATGATTTAAAACTATATCTTAAATGACTTTGGGAACTTAAATAATAGTAATAAATTAATTTAATTTTAAATTAAATGTTTTTTGGGACATTAATTTTTAAATTATGTTTTTAACTTATTAATACAATATCATTTTCAATCTCAATAATTACCAAAATAAGCGGACATAGATTAAATTATCTTGAAAACAAAAAAACTATATAATAAATACAGATAATTTGATAATAAATAGACCATATATAATTTAATATATAATAATAAGATTCATATTAATTTATCTTACAAGATTAATTTTATTATTCATGAAATTATATTTAGGAACAGAAAAAATCTGGAAAATTTAAAGTTTTCATCTAAAATTCTCCATCACCGATACACATTTTCTTTTTTGATCCTAATTTATTTCAAATGATTTTTATACATATAATTATGTGGTGAACCAGACACAGATTTCATCTAAAACTAGCATCTGAACAAAATTTCTACATTCCATATTGGTGTTTCTGATCCCGATAGGTTAGTGAATAACACACAAGAATCAAACAACAACCATATGGAATGGATTATCCATACCGGAAGTTATATAATGCAATATATAAAAACATAATAGAGGGAAATAGTGGAAAAGATAACATATTCCATAAATGAGATAATAAAATAGAAATGATAAAACTCAACACAATTAGAATATCATAATGTATAAATCCAACATCAAAGGAAAACTAAAAAAAACATATACTCTTTGTGATAGTGTGCTAAAACTCCCATTGTCTCGCCACTACCTACCCATACATAACTGACAGAAAACATCAGCACCTCACAATGATTCCTTACAATTCATAACATTTAAATTAATACGATGGACTATCTTCTCAAAAAGTGGTGTATATGGTTTGACTTAAGAGACTCAGTAGAATCCCTTTCAGGTATTCCATAACATGTCTTTGTACAATATTCTTGAAATACTCATAACTAAAGAAAACAATGAATAATAAATTGTTAGTAGTTTTTTTATTAAATGAATTGACTTCTTTAAATTTTCCATTTTCAACAATTTCCATAATAATCCATGTAAAAAAGTTCAATTAATTTCATAAGCACTAGAATTAAAAAAAGAAATTAGATATCACATATCAAATCAAATCCAGGGATGTATGAACAAAAAAAGTACATAAAAAAACATAAAGAATAGGAACCATTATACCAAGGATCATTTGAGGTCAGGATAGTTAGGAAACCCATAACCTCAATATATATAATTTCATGAACATTAATCAAATACACATATGCAATGAATCTGGGAATCAATGGAACACCCATAATATTAACCCTCCAAAAGGTGTCTATCAAGTCTCTAAAATAACATGCCTAGTGAGTAGTGGTACACCCCATTAGATAAATTCCTTCCAGTTTCAATGGACAAGGCATATTACTAAACCTTTCACCATAGTACTGAAGGATTCCCATCTGATCTAATTACCAATACATTTCATCAAAATCATTCCTAGAAAACCATTTAAAAATCGAACATCACAATGATTTGAAAAAAAAATTATATTAAAAAACAAGTGGAAACCCATTTTTTCACAAAAAAAAATTTCTACGAACATCCAAATCAATCAATAAATTATTACAAATTATTTATTAAAATTTTTATCAAAACTAAATAATTTTAGTTCATTTAAAATAGAATAGAGATGGAAGCACTTACATCTAACTCAGGATGCACACACCTGTAATGGGATCCATCAACAAGGAAGAAAAGAACGATGAAGAAGAGGTCCTAGAATCCATATTCACATATATAATTGGATTATTATATAAAAAGGTTAGAAAATAATACAATTCACAACATACCTCGAAGAACTTACACTCACCACATTACAACCAATAAAATACTAACCCCAAAAATAAGGTCACATGATGGATCATGAAAATAATAAAGATATTCATAATGAAAGATAAATAGATCTAAAATCATAACATAATTGGGATACATCTATCAAAAGAAATGAAGACACTAAAGGAATTATTTCTCAGATAGAAGAAAAACCACAACATGATCCACCAACAAAGAACACAATAAAGATCAAAATAGAGGTTCTATAATCAAGACTCACATATCACAATACATTCAATAAAAAATGGTTGGTGGAGAGGATATTTTGGAATATACCTTGAAAAAAACACCTGACACAGAACAATAAACAAAGGATTGACCCTTATAAAAATATAGTATGGTAGATCTAGAAAGGAATCCATTGAATCAACAATAAATATCAACTAATTTAAAACCATAATGAAAATGGGATAACACTATCAAAGGAAATTAATAAAATTATAGATTTTTACCAAGATAGATATATCAACCGTACCTTAAAGATTGATTGAAAAACAAAGAGATCCAAAATGAGGAGAGGTCTCCAAAATCACCACTGAGAGCCTGTAGGTCAATAGAAGAGAGAGATTCAAACCAATGAAATAATAAGTGACTCATATGGTTCCCTAAAGGCCCTATCCATGAAACTTACACAATATATAACCACTTTAAACATCGTGTAATCCATGATTCGAACACATTTTGAAAAACCAGATGCTTATTTATTGAAAACCCTATTTTTATCATTACTTCAAATGAAACCTTTACACAATGTGTACTCCCTTCACATGGTGAAAAATGTTCATTGAATCTTTCTGTTGACCATTACACAAAGTGTAAACATTTCACATGGCATGTAAATACATTATATGGTGTGTATTTGTCTTGCATACTGATGAGAGGATGGCGAATCGTGGATCTGAGAGCTTCCTCCCTATGCAATGATGAGGTCGAGGGTTTTCTATGGCCCTCCCTCACTTCATTGGTTTCAGTCCCCTACCTTACGACGGTGATGCATCGACTGCTTCAGTCCACGCATCGCGGTTTCATCAAGCTTCTCGCAACCCAAAGTATGCGCGTGCTACGTCGGGATTTTCAGGCCGTGAAATTGCAGATCCCTCCCGTTTTCCACAACTCGAAAGTTGTGCCATCTCACATCTACTTCGTTCCCCATCTATCTTCAGTTCCATCAGGACCTGAGGCACTGTTTCAAGATGACCTATGTATTCCGAAGGGTCATGCGAAGAGTAACAACTCAGATGGTCGCCCAGGTCCAGATCTTCCGGATAGAGATGCCTCTGGTTTTGAGAGGCATTTGGCCTCCCTTTCTCTGAACAGGATCCAAGCCAGTGCTGATGTTCAACCTGATGTTGGAATGGATATCAATAGTGGTGATCTATGGATGGAAAAATGGATAAAGGGAAAGGTGAATCCGGACCCTATTATGTTCGGTGGAAATGCTTCTCTATCTCATTCGTATGCTGATGTGCTAAGAAATAATAACCCTTGGTTGAATTTGAATGGATATATTTTTATGGGTAATTCATTTCATGGTAGGATCCTAAAAAGGGCTCCTCCGTCCATGTTGAAGCTGACCCCACAGTGCTTTCTGAGAGATTAGCAATTAGAAAAAATCATTGATTTCACAGATTGTTTTACCTAAAGGTGAAAATCCATGGAATCTCGAGGATTTGGCTAGCCAAATCCCTATTTTATCGGGTTTCTCTAATTAGAAATGTGTCTCCCTTGGTAGCGGTATCTTTCATTTTTTTAATTCTCTCTTAAGAACTGAAGCTTCGCGCTTGGAGCATGGGGACCTTACTATTGAAACCTGGTTGGCTATATCTACATGAGTGGACATTGGAATTTAATGTATCACGTGCAAGAAATTCATTTTCACAGGTTTGGGTTCATCTTCACAAAATCAATTGTGTATTTTGGCATATGAAGATATTGCATGATATTTCTACTTCTCTTGGGACTCCCATACGCCTTGATAAGGAGACCGAAGATGTCTCATTTGGTCACTTTGCTCCGATGCTAGTGGAGGTCGATCTTAGCTCGACACTGACTAAAAATGTAACTCTTACCATTCCTTCTGATAACATAATATTGATGTCGAGTTTGAAAAAAACCTCTATTCTGCAATTTTTGTATGGCTACAACGAATTCTTTGGATACATGCCGAAGGAATGTACCATGTAATGAGTGTGGAATGAGAGGTCATTCAGCAAATTTTTTCCGAAGGTATTCAAGAAAGGATAAGGTTCCTTTCACACATCTCGTTGTTAATTATGGTGATCTTGTGAAGGAACCAGCTCCCACTATGACTGATGTGATTATCACTGATAAATCTGAATCTCTTTATACAAATAGGAATATGTTGGTGGTTGTATCTCCGGAAAGAAAACCCAGTGGTCCCTTTGTTCATAGGGTCGATGAGGCTACTTTTGCTGGGAAAACCCCAACACAGCCTCCAGATCTGATGAATCCTAATCCTTCTCAAGCTGATTCCTCTAATCAGACCGATGCTCTTCAAGTTATTTATTATCACCATGAGATTCAGAAGTTCCAATCCTCTTCTGAATTGATTATGAAATGGACTAATGTCTCTGAGGAGGGAAAAGTAAATGATACCCCAAATAGACATTTCAATAGTGGTGGGAATGTTTCTTTCAATGAGTCTATTCTGAGTAACAAGGGAATGATTTCGGTTTGGAGGTCTCTATATACCCAAAGCAGAGACCACATATGGATTATTCTAGTCTTCCCATGACCGTGTTTACCAGGTTGTCCTCGAAACTACCCAGGAAGGTGAGTACAAATATTTTGAAACATTCCAATCAGGAAGTCTCTTGATCAAAATGGGAACCTGGTGGTGATTCTTATTATTTAAATGATATGTCGTATTATGATTTTTATCCATGTAATCTGATGGATGAGGACATTCTTGTTTGTTTCATCCCGTCCTCCTTGTAATTTTTATTTTATCTTAATAAATAGTCATAAGCTCTTGCTTCTGACTAGACTTTCTGAGTCCAATTTTCAACAGAAAAATCCATTACACCTCTGGCATTATCCGAACATAGAGAGAACCTAAAAACCCATTAAGAAATTTATACCTGGACATTATTAAAGCATACAAAAACACATCCACTAACATTATGTCATTTACCCCCATCAAATTTTCTACATCATCAAGAGTCCTAAAACACACAAAATTAAAGAGGGAAACAAATAAATAGATTGTAAATACCTAAAAGTGTATAATATGATTGTGAAAATTGGATAAATAATATCTGGATTTAAATTAATATTTACTTTTAAAATTTAACATCTTTTTCTATAATACACATATGGTTATTATTATAATTTTTTAATTATAAGGGTTTTCATCTCAAATTTCTCTCATTGAGATGTGTTTTAAAATATGCTTCTAATTCTATTTATGTGGTGTATATGTTTACAATTTGAGATATTATATCATGAATTAACTATTTTTCATGGTAATTTATTTAAAAATTTTATATCTATCTATCATGATGTTTTTATTTAATTGATCCATAGGTTCTAAAGGGTTTTCAAAACTCAAATATTTTATTGATTCATGATAACTCGCCTAAGTTTATGATCATTAAAATTAAATTATTATACATGCTAATGATAATATATTTTATTTCAATATTCTTTTCTAGGTAATTTATGTCTTACACCGATGTATCCTTCCATGACTAATATATTAGTTCATTAAAAATGTAATTTTTTTAAGAATAATTCCCATGTCTTATAATTTAATTATTTTTTACATATTCACGTTTTAAAGTAGTTTTATTATTTCCCTAGTGGATAATCAAATAGTTTATTATCTAAAAATAATACCTTTTATCCACTTTATTCATTTTAATACAATATTTCTATAATCTATTTAACAATGTGGGTATTTTTGTGAAATGTTTTTTTAAAATATTTCTAAGGATTTTCATTTTAATGCATATATATTATGTCCTTATATTTCATATTTTGAATTTTTCCATGGTCGATTTATTTTTTTTAAAGAAACATTTTAAAATATTTTATATAAATTTTTAAAAAGTGTTTTAAGAAGAAGAATTGATAATTAATCACATTAAATAATTTAATGTGATTTCTTTTATTAAGAAAAACTCATTTTTCACCTCAATTATAATTTTAATGGATTCTTATCTAATGAATAATTTTTTCATAAATCACTCTAAATGTGATCTTTTTAAATATTCCTTTTTTGTTGATAATATTTTTGGTTTCAATTGATCATGTTCTTTGTGAGATACCATTTGGAAAAATCTAAAAACCCATTTTGTTTCCATATATTATTTTTCAAAAGTTGAATGTTTTGATTTTATATTGCACTAATATGTATGGATGATGATGAGTGTGGTCTAATATCACCATCTAATAAATTGTTTTATTGGTTCATATCTTAGGGTATAACATTGGGAATATTTTAGAGATTTGTTACTCTAATATAGGAATCTGGAATAGAATTCTTACTCAACTCTAGGAATCAGTTTGTATTGCCTACTATACTAGGGAAATCAGAATGTGCTTCCTGATCTATTACATGATTTAGCTAATAATTTGTTCTCGATAATAATATGGGGATAATGTGGTGAATATTTTTCACCTATATTATGGTTATCTTTTATTATGTTTGTGACACCAGTTCTTATTTTATTTTATATTTGTTTCATAAAAATGTTCAATTTTTATGAAATTTCTTGTTATAAATATATTCTCGGTTCTTATTATTTATGTTCATTTATTGATTTTCATTATTTTATTTTAATAACTATTTTAATGAGATTTTTTTGAATAATTTTATGTAATATTAACTAATTAATATTATGATTTGATATTTCTCCATTACCTATGTTTTCCCTCAAATTTATTATGTTACCATTTTGACCAGTTTCTATGTTTCCCTTATTGAGAATTTGAGGTCACCGATTTAATTTTACCAATTGTACAAGTTATAAAGATTAATATATCAAATATGATGTCCATATGTGGGACTAGAGGGGATAAACTAAGCATAAATTTCGAAATGTGTTGTCAAAGAAGATGTTTATGTTGCTAGTATCTGAACACTAAACCTACAAGTCCTCATGTTGTGTGGCTATTTTTGAGATGTATTGTTACACCCCAGGTAAATAAAGAATACGAAATTTTCATATTTATCCATATTTGTGAATAAAATATTAATATGACTTTAAAGGGGATTCTATGCTCGATGGCGTACCCAACACGCAACAAGGAGTTTCTTGAGAATCTTATGTTGCACTCTAATAATAAAATAATATTATTTTAAATGGTAGTTAACGCCTAGCCGTTGTAATGGCAGGAATGAACAGAACTAACTAACAAATGATTATATATGTTTGTCAAATATTTTTACTTTTTACAATAAATGTTAGAGGGTTGAAAATGCGAATGAATCCAATTTTAAGCGTAAACATTATAGTATTCTTTAAAAGGTCGATTAACCACCTTTTGATGGAGAACCTCTCTTAAATACACTTTTTGACAGTTTTATTTGTTATATTTGACAACATAAAATTCTTCTTTAGAATCGGGACATTAAAATTTATTTGTGTAAATTTTGGGTATTTTTCCGAAAAATTTCAATTTTTAATGAATAGTGAAAAATGTTGTATTTTAATTGAAAACCTCTTTTTAATATAATTTATTTATATGATTAGATTAACTTTTTAATTGGTTTAAATGTGAAATTAGAATATATTTTTACCATTTAATCCAATAGTGGTCGTTGGAATTAATTTCACTTTGAAATCAGACTTAAACTATTGTCAATCTTATGATACTTATTATTTCGTAAAAACACGCTATTTGCTCTGACTGCGGGAATTAATTATTAAATTAATTAATGTGACTTATAGGTTTTGAATTTTGTAAAATAGACTTCATTTTTGAATTCGGAATATCAAATATAGATTAGGGTGAATTTTTGGGATTTTTCTGAAAAACATCAATTTTTGATGAATAGTGAAACCACTAAGTGGTACTTATAAAAACTGATTTCCATTTAAATGAAATTTTTCCATCTTTGTGTTTTCAATTTCAAAAAATCCGACATACATGGTTTTCATTAAGAAGTAAAATGTGGTTCAATGAGATTATAATAATTTTTTGTTGAATAGTAACTTATTAAGTTTTTAATCGCGATTAGAGGTAATTAGTGTAGTTGAAGGTAAGAATAATGTTTGAATAAAATTAAATGACCTAGACACATGTCCTAACCTTATTGGTTGTGTCATGTCAGACCAATACATTCCATGGGTCAACTTGGAGACCCCATGGAGCCACTTTTGTTGGAAAATGACATAAATACCTTTTTATTTAATGATAAAGTAAAAATGACACAAACATGAGATGTTTTACAAAAACAATTTTTACATGTTGTTATACAAATCAGAATTTTTACTATAAATAGTAATTGGAAAGATAAAAATATTTCCTACATCATAGTGTTGTTTATAATTTTTATAAATTAAATATATTAAATTATTTATGACATCATGATGATGCAGTGATGACCTCATTATTTAACGATTTAAATAAAATGTGAGGATAATGTACAATATAAGACCTAAACATGTCAAAAACCTATTTTATGGTTTGCTTTAGAACCCTTATCACCTTATCCACGAATTATATCAATTTGGGACCTTTAAAATCCGAAACTCTTTTGAAAATAAAGTAACATTTTGTAAATATACAAGGGTGCCCCTCCTCTCCTCTTATAAAAGGCCCCCACCTCTACCTCTTTACCCACACTCCCAAAGCCTTTGGCTTGGCCAACCCCAACCAAGTTTGTCTCTAAACATCCCTATCTTACTCCTTGAAGCCTCACTTTGGGCATAATTCTTCCCAAGGAAGCTTTTGAGCTCAAACCAAAGGGAGTTACCCGATTTTATGGTAGTGTCTTCACTTGTGTCCTTTTGTTTTATTTTACTTCTCCAACCCCCTAAACTCTTTTTATTCTTTTATTTTGTAAAAACTCCAGAATCTTTAATATACTAGGATGTTGTTATAAGATGTATTAAAGGTACACTTTCACACACCTACATCTAATGGTTAAAGAACATACTGTTTCCGTGGATGGCGAATTTCGGCCTCCCGAAATGATGATTGTTCAACATTCTATTAACACCATCAAAGGTGGCCATTAAGATGAAACTATATTTATATATTATATATAATATGTTTATGTTTTCCTTAAGCTTCTGTATTTTTCATTTTGGGCATACCTTTATTGTTTCCATTATGGGTAAACGCGATATCTTCATTTAAGGAAGTGCGGACTACCGCCCCCTCAAAGTGATGTGATTCGTTAATGCCATATGTGGGATGTATAAAGGATGGATTTAAAGTTATTATATATTATGTTATACTGGAATTATAATATACCTCTATATCATTATTATTCCATTCTATAAAAATATGAAATAGAAATGAAAGTAGCGTTCATGCATACGTACGGCTTACCGTCTCCATGAACGGTGCATTTCAATTCTTACCTCTAAATGATTATGTAATATTATAAATACATGTATATTCTGGATATATATGATATATATGATATCCAAATCATGAATATAATTCTGTATATAATGAAAATTTGGCCACACGTACAACATGTAATTGTAAGAAGTCCACTTTCGACTTAAGAACCAAATATCGGCAAAAAAAATATTATTAACTTAAATGATTACATAATGTTTATGACATGGTAATAAGTGATATAAAAGGAATAATGAACATGAAAAAGGTTCTTAAGGAATTAGAAATTAACTGAAGTTTATTATTCAGGAGATTAAAGAACGATCATGTCAAGTCGGACCCAAGGTAAGGGATCCTACTCCTCTCTTTCTTTTTAAGTACAATCTTTTATGTCATTCCTTTTAAAGCTCATATTTCTTGTTATGGGGATGTTCTTTTATATTACTCTTACTGTAATTTTTATGTTCAAATGATGAGACACCCTATTCTCTCTCATCAATTCATTTTGGATGTTTTGAGTGGCGCCGTTAGGCTGCCGAATTTTCGTAAGAGATATAACCTCTCTCTTTCTTTTTAAGTACTCTCCTTTATGTCACTTCTTTTAAGCTCCTCTTTGTTATGATGGGGGATGATCTTTTATATTCCTCTCAATGTACATTTTTTGTTAATATGATGAGATACCCTATTTCCTCTCATCAATCCATTTTGGAAGTTTTAAGTGGCGCCGTTAGGCTGCCGAGTTTTCGTAAGGGATTTTTCATCTCACTTTTATTCCCGTGAGATTTATGCTACATTTGCCACAATTTCCTTTGAGTGGTGTATGTACTGCCAAATATTATACACTTTTTATAGTATAATTTCATTTATTGGTATTCACATCTTCATTGTATGACCCTTCTTCCATGGGGTGTACGTTTCGGAAGTTACCCAACTCGGTAAGGGGACCTTTCACCCTCCTCTTTTTAAAATACTTCTTTTGCTATGTCTTTTAATTCACATACTATTATGTTGGGATATGATATTTTATATCCTTATTGATGTAAATTTTATGTCCAAGCGATGAGATGCCCTTTTTATCTCTCATCAACTCATTTTCTGAATTTTGAAGTGATGCCGTTAGGCTGTCGAATTTTACCAAGGGATCGTTTTAACCCAATTTCGATTTCTTTGGGTTCAACATGTAGTTATTGAATAAGTCTTCTTTTTAATATGTTTTAATTACCTTTTATTGTTTTAAACTTAATATCCACTTATATGGGGTGTATTTATATTTGTCACACATAATTTTGAGATTGAATTATCCTTAATTTAAGGATACCTTCTTTATAAGGGAATTCATCACATTTGACATTTCTACTGAGACTTCATTGTTGTTATGAACCAATTCACTCTTATATGGTGTGTATAATTTCCTTTGGAATATTATATATTGAATCCATTTATTCTCATGATATTATAAAGTTCTGACTAAATGTTATTCCTCAAATATTGTATTCAAGTGTCTCTAATTTTGGTGGAACCCCTTTAACCAAAATATCACTTTAATTGTTTTAATTATTTGTTCTTATTAATATCCATGTATTCAAAGTGGTTTTAAGGATTTATTTATATGGATATTAATGGTTTAAAATTTTAAAATCTTCAAGGTGGTATGGAACTTCGTCTCAATCTCCTTTCATTGAGGCATATTTTGTTTTATACACAACCTTCCTTTATAGGGTGTATAAACCCCTTTGAATTTTACGTTTATCCAAAAGGAATATTTTTTATACGAAGAGTTTTACTAAACGAAAAAAGGGAATGTTTTTGTCGTACGTATGCGGCGACAATGACTTCTCCGGCGCTGTGACCATTATTTGAGTTTCAGCTTCCTCTACAAGCCATACCTTCTTTTTAAAAGAAAAATAAATACCATGTTTTACTTTTCTTTTATTTTGGTATTGAAAATGGTTTTCATAATGTTTTTATATCAATGTGTTGTATTGATATCTTTTTATTGGAAGGTGGAAATGTTATGTTTCCTTTATGAATGTATTATGTGATACAATTATGTTGAGGTTCTTGGTCAATATTATGAAGACGGGTGGTTCTGTGATAAACTAAGGGCGGGTGATCCCGATATAGCTCTCCAATGCATTGGGTAACGCGAAGGAGTGAAACGGTAAGGTTTCTCCGAAGAGATTTAGGGAATATACTGTGATGGGTATTCCAAATGTAACCAAGAGGGTTACTCCCTACATAAGAATGTTATGAATGCCTGAAGTTACCTTTATGTCTTATTATTTATATGATTTATTCATGGTTTGATAAGGTATGTTCATGTGCCTATGTTTTATGGGTAAAGCATGATTTCATTGTTATGTATATATGAACTCGTGTTTCCTTTACATATTTTTATAACCCTTACTGAGATTTTTATGCTCATCCCAAGTTTTTGAAATGTTTTTCACAGGTCAAGGGAAAGGTACATGATGTGATGATAGTGTCAAGGATGTGTCAAGAAAGAATCCGTGTTTTATTTTAAATATGCTTCCTTTGATGGGAAGAATGAATATTGTCTTTTATGTAACCACTTTGTTTAAATGTGAAATGTAATGAAAGTTTCATGATCTAATTCTCTAAAAATATAAACCTAAAAAGATCCTCAATGTGTAATCTTGTAATAACTCATGATTAAGTAAGGTTTAAGGCTGGGGCCTTATATGTATTATCGAAATAATGAATAATTTTAAAATTTATGTATATTGACATTGAGTTTCCAAAAAGTGTATAATATGCATGATTATTTATTTTTTGAGATTTTTATGTTTACCTTAGGTATTATGTTTAAGGAAACATATTAAAGTCTTATGAGATGAGTCTTTGTACATGTCAATATCCCAAATATTAGTATGGTTTGGAGTAGTGATTTTCATTGGAAAACCCCAAGTTAGGATATCATCATATGGATCCATCTATAATATATATTAACCCTGTTGTAATTACTTCGAAAATTATTATTTTAGTGTTTAATAGATCACCACCCAAATAAATGATGTGTGGGCCTATGACTGGAAAACTAGTTCGACTATCCTTGGATATTTGATTTGTTTGATCATATGATCTTTATAAACATAATTTAAGGATTAATTTACTATTAATAATGAGGGATTACATATATAAGTAATTTATAATATTACAAATTAAACTATGTTAAATTAATATTAATATATGTTAAACTAAATTAACTCTAGGGTAATCTGACAATGTAATAAAAAAATATGTTTTATGGTTTAGATAAATTTATAACTAAGATAATTTCATTGTATTATGAATGTTTCTTAAATATTATCAACTATTTGGGTTTTATTAATGGATTTAAATTGATTTAACCATAGATGTGTCTGAAGAAGAATTGATTTGATCAATGACTAACCCATCAGAATAGGAGCATGAGGGAGAAACCATTTGATCATGTCCTACCAGATACCATAAAATATTATGAACAATATGAACATAGTTTATGTCCTGAACACACTAAGGAATATAATGATGACTTCTAATGAATGATCAGCTGATAAATATGATGATATAATGAATGATAAATTTCCTACATGTCTAAAATTTAAAAATAATAACAAAGGTAATTTCCAAAAGGGAACTGGAATATGATTTAATTTTGAAATAGGGGGCCATTGATCATTATGAAGACATAACAAATGGAAGATAATATTTATCATTATGGAATTGGAAAATTTTCATCCAAAAGAACCACTATTGGTCTTCTTACATTTTCATTGAAAACAAATATATTATCTAGGGAATTTTCAGAATCAGAAGGATAATAAAGATTATATGTGCAGAAAACTTCCACAATAATGAACAAGTTTGATCATAATCAATGAATACTGATGATATGTATTTTGATAACTAAGTCCTTCAAGTTTTAATTTTGAATATGGAATATTTACTCAATCCATGATAATATTTCAATTTCATTTTATATGGGTACCACTAATATTATTTTATCTAAAAATTAAATTATTATATGATTGTAGATTTTCAAAGTTTGTGCTTATGTAAATAGAAATATGTTTACGAGTATTTTAGATGAATTTCACATAATTATGGTAATATATTAACTATTTATATACAGACCTCTTATTCAATGATTATTGTATTATTATACAAAAAATCATACATATTGGAAAAATGGATGAGGGAGGAGAGAATTACTATCTCTCATGGCAGAGATATCAAACTAAATCTATAATAATAGACTATCTCAATAAACCTTATTCATTGTTATACATCAATGCCTAACCAAAAAATATAAGTCCTAATTTTTTGAGATATTTTTAATGAACCATTCCAATAGAAAATATAGAATGAAACCATACACAACTTCTAATTTTCAATCATGGCATGGTTTTTAGGTGAAAATGAGAAGGATTATTAATGACAAATTGGAATAGATATGATCAAGAATTTTTATCACCAAAAACTGTGTAAACCAAAGAAGTGTGCATAGGAAATAGTTTAGTTCATGTAAAGATATTACAGTTACAATTGATATTCAATTAGAGTGAATGTTGAGGAGACATTTCCCCCAACAAATATTTAGTTATGCGTGTTTCATGGAGCATGCAATGGAAAGTCAGGTGAAACAATCAGTAAAAGAAGACGTGTTATTATTTATTGATACTAAGGATACATGCATGGGATTAGATAGACATGGTACATACAATTATGGGAGATGCTTCTATATTGAATGGTTTAGGATGGGTATGAATGTGGACCTTAATAATCCTTATGAAGATAATCCGGATACTTTGAGGACTATATTTTTTGACAACAAAATTCAACAGACAACACCAATTTAAAGAAACATAGGGTACTTGATCTAGGATATTGTGGTTTAGTTAATCTTATAATAGGGAATCAAATTTTATACCTTATTTTAAAATTTTGAAATCCATCATTGTAGTTTTGAACATTAAACTCAAGTAAAAATAAAAAAATTCTCAACACCAACCCATTAAAGATATTTAAATTTAGTGGATTGAAACAAAAAACCATATTTGAATTATTCTCATTAAATTTTATATATTTTATTGATACTTCATTAGAAACAAAATAAATCTTATTTCAGCTTATAGATTCCCTTTTTTGGGATCATTAGTAAGTGTTAATTAAAATTATGGGATAAAATATATTTAATTAGGTTGTAGGTAACTACCCTTGATTTCAATGTACATTCTAATTAAATAAATAATATATTAAATAATGTATTTTACACACTATAAAAAAACATGCCATAATTTGGTTATAAAATATAACAGTTAAAATATAGAATTTAATTAGATGGTATAAATTGATGCAAAAATGTAGAAAAATAAACTATGAGAGTATTTATAAATATAATCCTGAAGAAAGATACTTCAATACAACAGACATTTCTCAATGCTCAGAATGATGATATTTTTTCTAAATTTTTTGCTACACCAATCCTAAGACAAATATGAGAAACTATGACATGAGTGAAATAATTTATATGATTTGGTTATGTTTGTATAGATCACTATGAAATCAAATAATGAATTATCACTACCCATGACTTAAAGTACTAGTTATTTTACACATAGATTTTATGTATAGGTTATAGGTAATTTTATTTAATGATATTAGTATAATATCAAAAACTAATTATTATATATATAATTGAATGGGAATTTCAACATAAAAGACATTTAAATATTTATAAATTTTTTCCATATTATGAATTCATATTCAAAAACGAAAATATATCAATATTATATATGAATATATATAAAATTAATTTATTATCCATCCAATATATATTTCATTATAATAAATAACAAGTCATTCACATTATACAAAATATGGTTTTTCAAAAAAAAATTCTAGAACATACACCATTTTAATTTTTTTGAGTTTTATATTTTAATATTAATAAAATTAAATTCAATTTCGACGTCCTCACATTAATATTTACATAGTATAATTTTTTTTAATTTTTTGAAATATTTATTTTTCATAAAAAATATGCCTTTTTTTAAAATTATAATTTTATGATTTTATCATTATGTAAGAGTATTCTAAAAGTATAAAAAACATTAACAAATTAAAAATTCATTTTATAATATTTTTATAAATTTTAATATAATTATTTTAATTATAAATACAATGTCTAATATTTTTAGAACTAAATTATATAGCATGTTTAATAAAAAACAATTTCAAATATTTTATTTGAGTCAAATATTTTCATGATGAGTTTTCAATTTTTTATGAATGAATAATAAATTTTATTTTATATATAATAAATAAAATTATTTGATTAATATAATTAAAAATTATAATTTTATGTTATATAAAAATTTTATGGAGAAAAAATAATTTTTCAAAAAAGTTTTTTTATGAGTTTAAGTGTTTTTATTTTAAAATTATCTTTTCATATACATAGGGATTTAATATGATATTTTTTCATAATTTTAAATCAGAATATTCAGTGTGGGTAAAATGATAATTTTTAATTGATTTTAGGTATTTTCTGAAAAAATTAACTATAATATCAACTTTTGATCATTTTCTAGTAATTTAATTGCGAATAGCATCATTAAATTATTTAAAAGGAAATGGTTACTCCCAAAACTATCGTTGTCTTCAATTATAGACATATAAGATCCCCACTACTTCAAGAGTGACATTGAAATCAAATTAATCCATGAAAATATTCCATATTCCTCCTCCTATAAACCTATTCGACATCCATAATATTTTTCTCACATTTATTTTATTAATCCCTTCTTCTTTAAGTTGTTATAAAATTGGAAATTCTTGCTTACAAACATGTGTATTACTTTAACTATGTATTGTAATTTTCAATACTCAATACTAAATAAAATATAATTATATTAATATATTTAGATCAATAAATTTATTATATATATAATTTATTATTTTAATTGTAAAATAATTATTTTCTCCATTACATTCAGATATAAAAACAAAATAATGTTAGCTGTGTATAATGAAGACTATCATCATAATAACATATCATTTCTCTTTTATCATCTAGTGTTTATTTCCTCTTAAAAACCACATAAAATAAAATTTAAAAATTAAAAAACTAAATAATATCATCATTTTTATTTTATTATTATATTATACAACTCCTTTACAATAATAAACCTTAGAGATATAGCATGTTAATGTTTGGGTTAGTTTAAACATTTACTTTAATAAATGTTAAAAAAACCATTATAGATGAATTTGGGAACCCAAAATCTACAAATATTATATTTTAATAATAAATTAATTTTTTGTCTTATTTTTACTTCTTGTAATAGGTTTTTAATTTATTACTAAAATTTTATCTTCAATCCATAAATTTAGAAAAATAAGCAGAAAGTGGTTCAAATTTCATGAAAACAAAAAGAAATTTATGTAATAAATAACTAGAAATTGATAATAAATAGTTCATGTTAAATTAATAAAATAATAACTATGTTCATAAGAAGATATCTAAAAAAATATATTTTATTATTTAGTGCGTTAAGCACTTTCATAGAATGAATCTGGAATAATGTAATGTATTTATCTAAAAATTTCATTCTTTAATAAACTTTAACTATTATTCACATTATATATTTTAAATGTTATATATTATACTAATCGAATATATAATATCATCATTTTTGTTTATTATTTTTATTAAAAATTCAAATTCAATTTATAACTCTTTTATGTATTTTCATTATAATATTCCTCAAGTGGTAAGGGTTTTCGTATAAAATCACACTATATGACATGTTTACATTTATGATCCTATTTTCATTTATGTGTTGTCTATACTAACAATATGTGATATTATATCATTAATGACCTTTTATTCATAATAATTGAAATTTTATTGGAATCCCCTAACTTTTAAAAGGATATTTCTAAATAAACCATGATTTGTCAGTATTTTCCTTGATTAAAATGATTTTCTTATGTCATAATAAATCCAATTTGATTATAATTTATCAATATTGAATTATTATACCATATTTTTATATGTAATTCTCTATTTCACCATTAGTTTCTTTGAAATTCATGTCTGAAACTAATTATTTATTATTTATATTAACATATTACTTCATAAAAAATTTAATTTTGTTAAGAATAATACCCATATCATTTAATGGATTTGTTTTATAAAAACCTATGTTTTTACATACCACCAATTTTATCAATTTCCTAATAGAATATAAATTTTTTTATCTCCAATAATCCAATTTATTGAATTTATTCAATTTAAATAAAATGTTTCCATGTCCATTAAATGGAGTTGGTTTTTGAATAATTAAATTTGGAAATATTTAAATTATTTTCCTTTTAATGATCATAAAGTTTCACATTATATTTCACATTTTAACATTTAATATATTTTATATCAATATATATAAATTTTAATATGTTTTGATGATTTGTTTCATACGTTTTCTATTTATTTTATGAAATAGTTGTTTTGGGAAAGTGACATGAAAATAATGTATTTTTAAAATGATATTAAAAACCAATATTAATAAAAAACCCTTATTTTAATTGATCATAAGTTTTTCAAGGATTCATCACTAATTATGTAATGTTTTTAATCACCTGATATGTGAATTTTTTAAATATTTCATTTGGGTGATCATGTTTTTTGTATTTTGTGATAATGTTTTTAAGTGATATCATTTGGAAATGTTAAGAATCACATTTTAATCCATTGATTTATGTATGATATGATAAATTATTTAATTTTACGTTTTAGTCATATGTGTGGATAATAATGGTGGGGGTCCTATATATCCCTCTAATGTATTAGTTAAAGTTTATATCTCTTGAGATAGAATTGAGAATCATGTAATGAATTATCACTCAACTGCAGTAATATTGTTTTGAATGCTCATTTCACTATAGGAATTATTTAGTCATTTATGCACCATTATTGGAGTCATGCTGTGATGTCTAATCCTATATGATCTGGGATTTAGGTGGTGTTGAATTCTAAAATATTATATTTTCATTCATTCTCGTGAAATACTGAAATTTTTTCTTTTATATGATTTACTTCCAAGATATGATAAATTTTTATGATATTCCATGATCTAATGATATTTCATCAAATTATATTATTAGGTAATGTTTTTTTATTGTTATTATATTCATCAAAACCAAGTTTTTATATAATTTTCGTTAATTTTCTAGGCTTTGATCCACTCTTCTGAATAACATGTTTCCATTAATAATTCATTCCGTCATGTTTATATTCTAATTATTATGCCACAATTCTATGTATTCCTTAATGAGAATTCAAGACCACCAATTTCTTTTGATTCTATTTACTATGGTATGAAGATGATTATATAATATGAGATATCTAGAGGATGGTCTATTGTAGTATGATTATGGAGAAATATTAATAAGTGTTGTAAAAAATGATGTTTGTGTATCTATTTTATAAGACAATAAACATATAAGTCCTCAAGTTTTGAAACTATTTCTGAGATATATTATCTATAATAATGAAGAAATGTAGTATTTAATATTTTTTATCATGGGTATCAGTAAATTTAGGGGTTAGAGTTTATGAAAAAATAGATCATGATTAAATATTTAATAAATGTAACAATTTAATGGGAGAATTAAACATTTATAATACTGAGGAACTACCTTGATATTCATCAATCATAACATTAAGAGGTAGGATTTAGATATTTGAATCACATGTTTCCTCAAAATGAACCATAATTTTACTATATTTATTCCCACATACCACCTTGGGATTCAAAATAATGATAAAATAATTAAATTGATACTTTCAATTTTCAAATAAATTTTATTTGAATTTATAACCAAAAATATACAATGAAACTCATGATAAATATGCTATGTTTTCCCAGATTATATATTATTTCTATGTGATAGCATGTAATAAACATTAATGGACACATAAGCATTAAATTTATTTTAATATACCAAATGAATAACATAAAATCTACGATTGAAAATGGGAATAAGTGGTGAATGATGAGTGAAACATCACATTGATGGATAACCCAAGCCTGATAACATGATATTTAATATTAAAAAAATTAAAACATTCAATTAATGAAGAGTACATGTTTGATAAAAAGTTATAAAAACCTTGATATTATATATTTTCATGTATAATATATATATAATGATTTGTAATTTCATCACTTTCCTCCCCGATATATCCCAAAGAGCTTAAAACTCCACGGAATTATAGGATAACATTAGTAAATAAGATAGATGTAAAAAACTCTAAACTCTACCAATGGTCCAAAATCCTATGATAATGATTCTTATTAAGATTCGTATAATTATTTAATAAAAAATAGTTCCAACATAATCTCAATGACCAATTTCTGTAACTGAGATTTATAAAACATATTTTCCACCAATTGTAACTGCTAAAATTAATGAATTAATCATTGAATATTGAATTTTAATTCATTGATCACATCGGTATTTATCTATTCCATCTATTTATTCTAGAATAATATCAATTTGGAATCCATGTATTATCTTACAGATCTATTATATAAGGGTTTTCTAATTAACATCACCCATAGTTTATTTTCTCAATATGATCCATTAGTCATATTATCATCGGATCCTGTTATTGGTCCAGATAATGATATTATAGTTGAATGTTTCATTAATCCTAAAAATTAATATTCTATGTTATAATATTTTATTTAATGTTTTGATAAAAATAATATATTGATCCCCAATAGTTTCACAATCTAATTTGTAAATTTTGAATGTGATTTCAATGATTTAATAAATAATTTATATTAATTATAAATGTTATTTGTAATGGGATAACAAAACCAACAAAAATGATAAATAATAAGTATAATGGTGAGAATGTATGTTTTATCATTTCAAAATGAAACCCCAATGGATAAACCATTTCCCACATGGGATTAGTAATGTATCAAAACCAAATAGATATACTAAATTGAATGTTTAACTATTTTAATGAATGTTTCAATGAAATCCATTATTTCCCATTTAAAAGTTAAATTTTCCTTTGAATGTTATTCTTTAAAATTAAAAAATTTCCCACTTCACGTATTCAACCATACTAAATGTCACAACCTCCCTTAGAAAGATTTTTAAATTATTCATCTCTCAAATGTGAAATTTTATAAAAGTTAATTTCATAAATAAATAATTTAAGTTATAATATAGGATTTGATTAATCCTAAATATAAAAAAAATATAAAAAAAATATAGTGTTTATCATGAATATTTTCATCTATCTCAATTGATTGATAGGGGAGGTGGCTTTGAGGTGGAAAACATGGGGCCTCAAAGGTGAGAGTTTTCTCTTCGAACACAATACATTATCAATCATTGAAAAAATAAGAAAGGCCCTATAATAGAATTATATTAAAATATATCACCCAACATAATTTAATTTTCTTAATATATTTACATAATACATATCATATAATTTATGATAACGTAATCATCATCTTATTTTTTTAAAAATATAAATATGAACTATTTTTACTTTTTTGGAGAATAAGATTAAGATAAAATATATTAAAGGAATAAATGTAAAATTCTATATCATTTTTATTATGACCATGAATGTTATAAATATAGATAATGATAAAATTAAACATTTTATCGATTTTTTATTTTATCTTTCATTAATGTGGAATCAAAATAATTAAATTGAAATTTATAATAATTTTAGACTATCCCCCAAATTCATACTCAATGAAACATTCTCCTAAAATGTTAATCATCTCCATTATTACATATGAAATTACTAAATTATCCCACAATAAATATGAATAATATAATATCATTTTACATAATAATAAAGGTAGGTATTGAAAATATTATTTAATTATTATAAAGAAAATGTAATTACTGGTTATAAAGGGATTATAGGTGAAATAACAAGGGTAGGTCTCAACATTGGATTTAAAAATTTATCAATCTAAAAAACACCTCAATAACACTTGTACAATTCTTCATTTAAAAAATTCTCTATATAGGATAAAACTATATTTTATATGAAAAATTTGATAAAAATTAACCTATGTAATGATGGTACTAGGATGTGTATGGGATAAATTGTTTTGACCACACCTTAGGTTATTGGAAATAAATATTGGACACTAAAAATGATAAATTACTTCCAAAATACAAATAAACACTTATGAATGTTTTAAAAATGAAATGTGTAGAAGTATATTCTATTTTAAATTCCAATTTACTATATTTCTTTTAAATACCGCACAATTTCCCACATAGTTGAGTCAATTATGACAAATGATTTTTTTAAATACCATTAATGCTCAATATTTTTCTAGAAAGCTAAAATAATGAAAAATAAAATATAAATTGAAAAAATCATTTGTTATTTGTTATTGGTTTTTATTTTAATTTTTGGTTTTGTTATCTATAATTTTTTTAATTAATAGGATAAAAAAGTGTTAAATTAAAATTTCATAAATAAACAACCACTAAATTTTTAATGGTATCTGATGTGTATTTATTTAAATTAAGAGTTAAGGAATAATATATATCCAATGATTGTGATGGGGATCTAAGATATGATCAGTTAAATACCTTTGAACAAACCCAAAAATTAAATAAATGTTTTTTCTAATAATTATTTATTGTCCTATTTATATTTAAAATTTTATAAAATTTTATTTTTTTAATGGTATAATCGACACAACGTGTTGATCTGTTTTAGAGGAGTTGGGAAAAAAGACTATCTGGATTTTTGGGACTTTCTAGCCTTGACCAAGAAAAAGACCAAGAAAAGGAAAAATATTTTTACCTTTACAAACCTATTCTGACTAGATTATGGGAATGATAGGAACTTCTCGGGGAGCCATGATCCAAATTTTTGAGGGAACCATTACTTCAAAATCTCTCTCAAACTCTATCCCCTCAATGGTGGGTGTATCCTCATGTGATCATAATGAAGATACTTTGAGACCCCAAGATCATAATGGTAAGATGATAACAATGTTTAGTAATTTTGATAGGGCTTCAAAAGAATAGATCAGTAAGTCGAGACTTGGGTATGATTCCTGAATAGCAAAGGAGTGGGATAGACCTGAGCAGTGGAGATATCTAGATAATCTCATATTAGAGTAGATGGCATGGTACACATCTCAACGTGAGGTCTTGTTCCTCAATTTTGGCCCTCCGGTTAATATATACACATTTATGGATTTTATGGATTATCTTTTAATCATGTAATAGGGTTTTTTTCTCCTCACAGGTACATACTAAAATCAAAGACATAGCATAGAGGTACTTGGGAGATCTACCTAGGAAGCCTATCTAGTGATGTATGATTTTGTTTTGGTTTTCAAGTTGTATTCATTACTGTTGTGGTTTGTTTCATTTATAAGGTTTAATAATTTACCCCATGTGGGCTCTTTTGAAAATGAAAAAAAATTAATTTGTAGATAGTTATCTAGAAAGACATCAACTAGTGTATTTTTTCACTCAGTTAAGACCCTACTAGTTAATTGAAAGCTTCCATTAGTTTTAAAATTATTATTTTTTATTAGAATAATAATTTTAGAAATATAACAAGGCATGTTTAAACTTTTTAGAGTAATAAAAGAAACGCACAATGTCAATAAACAAAAAACATTAAAATATAAAACATGTATTTATTTAAATAAAAATAATTGGAATGAATGTGACACTGAGTTTTAAGGTTGGGTTCAAACTTGTGAACAGTTTAATTCCAAGGATCCCCTACAACCCAAAAATACCCATTCATTCCTCTTTCATGTCATTCATTTTTTATATTTACAATTTTCAATAAAATTAAAAATGACATGGATGGATATACACATCATAAAACAAAATATTGAAATGAAAAAAATAATGAATCTTTCACTAACATACGAGTTGGGAATGAGACTTTTGACTAATTTTCTTTTGAAAACTCACAAAAACACTAGAATATGATTCATTCAATGTTTATCTAATTTATTATATATATGAAAAAATTTATTACATATTATTTTTACATTCTTACTACTCTTTTAATTTTATTAAATATAATAATATAACATTAATTGATGAAAATAATAATATCATTATATAAAATGTATAAACTATAACTATATTTATATATATGTTCATTAAAAAATTCATAATATCTTGGTATATATGATCTTACATTTCCAAAAATTCCATCAAATATATAATCATTGTCGTTTAATCAACACATCTAGCTTTCACATGGGTTGGAACTCAAAAACCCATACACATAGACACCCCTATAGGCTTCTACACACTATTCTGTGGTCCCATGAGTATTATCATGTGTGATTTGTATTCATGGAATGATCCCATATGTTTATTACATATGGGTTTTAAATAAGTTCATTACCTTTAATTATATAAAGTATCGTTACTCTATCTCCATAGATACCCATGCATGGGCTACCTCCTATATGGTAGATCATAATCCCAAATTTTGTTGAGCATTACATCCTTAGGTATCCAAGGATTTCCCCAATTTTCTTTATTACTATTATAAAATATATTTCAAATAAAATATAATAATACCTTTATTAACACTCAAACATTCATAACGAAAAAATATATTATTTCTAGATTTCATTCTTTTCAAAAAATAATTATCAATAAATCATTAAATCTCCCCATGAAATAATAGAGGTATTTCATGGTCTTCTCTTTATTAAATCATAATAATATAAAATATTCATATTAATTCATCAATATATGATTTCTATTAATGTTAGATTATGTTTTAAAAAACTTGAATCATATTATGTCATGTTATTGAATCAATGAACACCAATCCAACAATTATCAAATTATATTGACTTTATCAAAAATATAATATACAATACTTTATAATCAAATGACGAAAAAAATATATTGAAAAACAAGATAGGGAGATCTGGTAGACCTCAAAAATATTCTTTACTTTCAATATGTAATGTCTTGTGTTTTTTAATTGGGTTAATATAGGAAGGTTTTCAATATATTTTATTATTTATCGATGGGTTTGTTTTTAAACTGAGGTCCATAAAATTATTATAAGTTTTTGAACACATAAAAGTGTCATTTTTGGACTTGGGTGAATACTTGATAATTTATAGAGATTTCTCAATGAGTCTCGAGAGCACCAGATCTGGAAAAGTGCACATTAGTGGATCTGCATGGGATGTGCAGGGTTGCGGTCCAACCCATGCTACTTACCTTGTTTAATAAATTATTTATTTTAATTAAATAATATTAAATGGGTGAATTTTTTTTAAATAAAATAGTATGTTAATAACAATAATATTTTTATTATTATTCTGGTGTTATAAATTATTTGGATGTTAAATGTTTTTAATTTCATGATTAATGGGGTGTAACACATATGTGAAAGTAATTTAGATTTTGAGTATCTTAAAGATACTTTTAATTAAATTAGGAGTTAACGATTTAATGAAGATGTGTTTAATTAATTAATGAGATTTGGAATTAATGAATATGTGTTGTTATTAAATAATGGTGTCAGGTTTATCAATGTTTTGAAAAATAATAATAATGATATTATTAATATTTTAGTTTTTTGTATGTAATTATTATTATTATAAATGATAATTAAATTGGGGGTTTCAGTTTGAATGGAGAAAATAAAACGGTGTAATTATAACAATGTCATGAATATTCTTATTCGTAATAACTATTAATTATTATCATTAATTATTTTGAAATAAATTAATAAGAAATAAATTAAGAGGTTTTATTTATCTTTTATGTTATTTTTCTTATTATGAAATGGGGAGAAACCCCTTCTTCCCCCGCTTAGAGGAGTGACACACATGGAGGTGCACAACCCCCCTTCTTCCAAAAATCTACCCACTTTGGCCTCCTTCTCCACGTGTACCTCTTTCTCCAGTTCCTTCCCTGTGGCACGACCTCCAATTGCGCTTGGACCCCTCTTTATGGAATGCCTCCCTCAGCAGCACACCCACTCAGCAATTCATGACAATATCATGTAGATCATGTTGCACACAATCCCCCTCCCAAAATCCTCTTTGTGTACTATGATTCCTTTTAGACTCATCACGAACATTATTTTCCTTTTCATGGTGAGTCCGTATGATTATATCTCGTGATTTTCATAGGGTATTTTACACCTCTCTAGACTTGTTTTCTTGTCCAAAACCCTATGGTTAGTGTTTAATCTGATTGTTGCATTCCTCTTCTTTTAGTGTATGTGAATGTTGACTCTGGACACATTGGTACATTATTCATCATCCTATACTAAGGGTTAGGTTTATATACTTATTTTTCCTTGTCCCCATTCCTTCGGATGAGGATATACATTCCATAAATTTTTTTCATCATTTAATTTAGAATCTGAAAAATTATTTGAGTCTCTGGTATATAATTGTAGGTGTGTTGACCCATGATGCACTATTTATCGCTGTTTATTAAATTTTTTGTTGATCAATGATACAGTGTGTGCATATATATATAGGTACATATATATATGAGGTGTGTGTGCATGTTGTTGCGAACCTATTCTGGATTGGTTGCTGACGTGTGATGAATTGTAGCCTATTTTGTTTTCACCATTAGGTAAGGTCATTTTTGAAGTGTTAATCATTAATAAATGAATTATTTATATGATTTATAGTTGTTTTATCATTTAATAATATTAACTATTAGTGCTGATATATGATACGTTGATGCATGACCCTTGATGTTATTGAATGATGTTTCCCATGTGAGATAAATGAGGACATGACAATGGGTTGGTTTTAAGCATGCATTACTGAATTGGTTAAAATAATATAATTAAATAATTAAATGTTTTGAATGGATATAGATGAGTAATAGGGTAATTAATTGAAGAATTAACTATTAAGATTTGATTTGGGAAATTGTGGCATTAATCGAATGTTGGGAATATTGAATATGAGTAATTACATAAAATATTATTTTTTCGGAAGATAAATTAGAAAGTGGAAATGATTAATGTACAGAGTAATTATTACATGTTCAATAGTTAATGGTTTATCAATTTATGAATTAGTTATGAGATATTGTTTTAGAAGAATGAGATATTTAATATGGAAATTAATTGTGAAATGTTGTTTTTACTAAATTGAGATATTTATTGATGAATTAAATTACGTGCTTTTGTAGTGATATTTTGGATAATTATTTCAGGAAAATTAATTATGTGATGTGATTTTATTTTTAGATTAATTAAATTTATGTATTAACTAATGTTAATTTTTTAATAGTTAATTTTAGTGTTAACAAATAGATTTGTATATTTATCTATTCGATTAGATTAGTAAGGGAATAAAGACAATTGACTGGTGAATTAATTATGATGTTTTCAGTTAAGGAATTGGGATAATGAAATTTTGGGTTAATTATCTAGTTGAAATTATTGTGGATAGGAATAATTAATTGTTAATTAATTATAAACTATTCATATGTTAAATGGTTAATTAATTATATAATTACTGGATGTGAGTTTTATGTTGTTAATTAGTTGTTGAATTAAATAACGCATTTGATTATTTAATTTATTTATTAATTAATGGTTGGTTTAGGGGTGTTAAACACGGTGTTCTACAAAATATATATATATATATATATTTGATTGATAAATGGGGTTTTAGATAGGGACTGATGCTCTAAATACTCACGGGGTGCAAGACATGGCGTTCTACAACCAACATGCATGCAAATTTCTCTTTCCCATTATTTAAATTATTTATTGAATGACTAGATTTGGGTTAGACACTGATTCTCTTATCCTACTGAAATTTATATCTCACACCCAAATTGGGCTGCCATTGCACTAGGGTACTTGAGTAGATTCTACTTGGATGCAAGATTGATCTATTTGCATTTACTTGGGAGAGAGGAGCAGCGGACTGGGTGGATGCTCAGGATGCTCGAGGAGATCACCCATGTGTCTTTGAGTTGTTTATTAATTATTTCATTATTGATATATAGTGAATGATTTATTGTTTATCCCTTTCATAGTTGTACCATAATAACATGTGTGTATTGTATTACATTGGTGTTGTCCATTTTTTTATACAAGATTTTATAATGTTTTGTCTTCCATTGTTTTATTGTTACTCACACCACTTACACTATTTGATGACATTGTCCATTGTTTTTATTCTGATAATTGTGTATAGTCTCCCCACTGACTAACCGTAGACATTCACACCTAGTCGGCAGCCTCTAACATACAGGGAGACGCGCTTGAGGTCATGGGGCGACTGATCTGGCAACCAATTCAGGGGTTAGTCGGGTCAAGACATTACAAAGTGGTATCAAATGATGTTTTATTTATTTTTATTTTTCATAATATTTTTGGGATTGTATACATGAGAGTAGAAATGTGTCGGTGCTTGGAACTGATCACCACTTGTATGGGAACTGACCAAGTGTCCAGGTTTTGGATTTTTGTTCATTTTGTTTATTGTTAGAATTGATATGATTTCACTTTTAGGGGAATATAGATTTTACGTTATGTATTTGTTAAGAAAATTTTTAAAATTTTACCTCATCTTGATATTGTAAGGAAGTTTCATTACATGAATCATATTAGGCACTTAGATATTTAAATACCATGCATATATTCCATGGCATGTAGTGGCATTTATAGGATGCCTACTAATATGGACTGGGTGCCTTGAATATATGCCATGTTTTGTAGTTATTTAGAATGAATTTTTAGATAGCATGTTTCAATTTTATAATTAACATGGTTGAGAGATAATATGACATTCTTCCTATCATTCTTATGTTCAATGTTTTTGTGTTATAGCATGTTTTAGTGGTTTCAACATGCTCCTCTGCGTTAGCTACTTATAGTGAAATTTTTTCTTACTGATAAATGATTGGAAACATTGGCTAAATTTATTTGGCTGTAATTACGTTAGAACCAGTTTTCAGTTGTAAGGTGTATGGGCGCTTTATAAGTGGGAAAAAGGTAAACAGTGTATTCAATCCTTTGGAAAAGGCTGTTAAATTAAATCATAAAGTAAAGTTATTTTGATTAAATATGATATGAATGCTAGTGGTTAGGTGTATGTCCACCATATCAATTGCAAGGTGACCACCCATATGAATGAAGCTTATATAACCTTAGTATGTTTGAAAATGGTTTTTAATGTAAAAATTTTGTTGGGTTTCTTTTTGAAGAACCTGAACTGAAAAAATGGAACCTTTCGAGGTTGCCTTTTAGTGAAAAGGAATTTAGAATCTAAATTTCTTATTTATGCTTGATTAAAACTGAATGTTAATTCTTTAAAAATGAAATTTTCGACAAATTTCTTAGTTTTCCCATGCGGTGTTGATTAAAAAAATAGGTGAATTTATATGAAAATGTACTTGTGTGTTTGGTGAAATTCATCCAAATGTTTAAATGTTGTAAGGAATTAATAAAAATGGATAAAAAAGGGTATATTGAGATTACTGATTTCGGTATTTCATTACTAAGAGAGAGGGTTGATGTTTATGTTTTTTAAGGGGATAACCTATGGTAGGTGGTACCCTTAGACTGTTTTGGAAATAATTTTATGTTCATCCCACTAATCTAGATGATTTTTTGGGACACAAGTGTTTCGACACGCCGATAGGTTTATGTTATGTCTTTTATTATCAATGTTTTTCATGGTGATCATGGTTCGAGGAACTTCACATGCATCATTACGATGTTCTAAAATAACATACTGGTGAGAAGCCGATCTTTTATTTCAACGTCATTGGAAATACTAAGGTGTGAAATGTTGCATCAATGTTCGTAAACGTGTCGGCGGGTGAAGCTATGTTTTTTTAATAGAGTCGACGTGTAGTTGTTAGGCTGATCTTTTTAGTGACCTTAGATTTCTTTTAGTGCTCTCTTCCGAATGAGACGAGCATGTCCCCTATCTTGAACTCGACATGGAGACACTAATATAGTGTCAGTATTATGCCACAGTAATGTTTTAAATGTTGTTGGGCTTGATGCGTGGTTGATATCTAGGTTGTTAGTAGAATCTATGGTTTCTTTTGGCTACACCTACATTTGTTATGGGGAACATTTTTTTTGACAGCCTTGTGATGGATTGACTTGGTAATGTCACTAGATATTAGGTAAGGTCTTCGGTATACAAACGATTAGTGATATAATAATTTTGAAAGGCACATCACCAGTTTAAGGGTGAGTGTGGGTTTTGGTACTGTAATGTATTTCTTAGAAATCAAGCACAACAAGTTTCTATTGGTCGATCGAGATTCAACATTTTTCTTCAATGAGGTCCATATAATGTACTCGGATGTAGGCTCGGTTTCGGAGAGCTTTGGCTCAAGATTCTAAAGAGTTAATTAGCTGAACTTATGGTTTGGTTAGTTGTGAATTTAGTGTTTAAAGACATAACATATTTGTTTCAATCGAAACATTTTGACCGTGGTAGGTCAGATGTTATTGTACTAGTTTTTGATGGATTTTCAGGGACCAATAGATTTTATGGTGGGTAGATTTTAAAGTCCTGTGTTTTTTTAACTGGGTTAAAATATGATGGGTTTTGAACTTTTAATGGATTATCGACATGTCGATTTTAAAACGAGCTCTGAATCATTATTACGAGTTTTAGAACACATAAAAGAAATGTTTTTAGACATCGGTGAATACTTGATAATTTTCACAGATGTCCTGAAGATTCTTTGGGAGAACCAGAGCTGGAAAAGTCCACTTTAGTGAATCTAAAAAGGTGACACATGGATTTAGTCCAACCCGTGCATCTTACCTAGATTAATATTTTATTTATTTTAATTAAATATTATTAAATGGGAGATGTGTGCTTAAATAAAATAATTTATTAATAAAAATAATTTTATTATTATTATTATAGTTTTATAAATTATTTGGATGTTAATAGTTATTAATTTCATAATTAATGGGGTGTGAAACTTATGTGAAATTATGTGTCTTTTGGTTATCTTAAGGAAACATTTAATTAAATGAGGAGTTTCAGATTTAATGAAGATTAGTTTAATTAATTAATGAGTTTCACAATTAATGAAGAAGAATATTTATTAAATAGAGGTGTTGGGTTTATCAATGGGTTGAGAAATAATAATAATGAGATTATTATTATTTTTCTTTTATTAATGTAATAATTATTATTAATAATGGTAATTAAAGTAGCGATTTTGTTTGAATGAAGTAAAATAAATGGTGTATTTATAATAATTTCATGACTATTCTTTTTCCCTATAACTATGAATTTTTATCATAAATGATTTTGAAAAAAATTAAATAGAAATAAATTAGGAGGTTTTATTTAATGTTTAGGATAGTTCTTTTAATAAAAAGGGGTGGCACCGCTATCCTCCCCCTTCGAGGAGCAATGCACATGGAGGTGTGTAGCCCCCCTTATCTAAAAAATACACCCGCTCCAGCCTCCTCCTCCATACGCAACTCCTGATCCGGCTCCTTCCCTATGGAGTGACCTCTAGTAGTGTATTCCCCCTTTTCCATGGCGTGTATCCCTCAACCAGTCCCACGCACAGTAGAGTGCGACACTCTCGAGTAGAACATGTAGCACGCCACCCCCTCACCCAGACTCTTCTTTGGGCATGATGATTCCTCTCAGGCTCTTCATGAATCTTATACGCCTCTTCAAGTTGAGTCTATCTGTGTATATATCATTGTTCAAATTGGTTATTGTACACCTATCTCGTCTTGTTATCTTAGCAGAAACACTATGGTTTATGTTTAATCTGATTTTTTGCATTCCTCTATTTTTAGGGTATCCAAATGATAGCTCAGTACCCATTAGTCCATAATATGGTATCCTCTGCCAAGGCCAAGGTAGGTGGACTTGTTTCTCCTGGTCTCCATTGCTTCAACTAAAGATATATATTCCCGTTGTTTGTTTTTACACATCTACTTTAGAGTCAGACAATTTATTTGAGTCCCTGGTATATAATAGTAGGTACGTTGACCCTTGATGCACTATTTATAGTTGTCTATTATAGAGTTTTTTGATCAAAGATACAATGAATTCACATATATATATATAGGTATATATATATAAGTTGTGCGTTTGTGATATTAAAAACTAGTTCAGGATTGGTTTCTCACATGTGATGATGTGTGGCGTGTTTTGGTTCTACCTCGAGGCAGGGTCCTCTTTCAATTGTTCAAATTTAATAAATGCATTAATAAAATTATTGGTAGTGCTTTGAGCTTTACATATGACTTCTTGTTAGTGCTGATATATGATTTTTTGATGCATGATCTTTGATGTTATTGAATGATGTTTCCCTTGTGATAAAAATGAGGACATTACCATGTATTGGTTTTAAGCATGTATTACTGAACTTGTTAAAGTAGTAGGATTCAATAATTAAATTATTTGAATCGATATGGATGAGTAATAGGGTAATTAATCTAAGAATTAATTATCAAGATATGAGTTGGGAGATTGTGGCTTATATTTAATGTTGGTTGTATTGAATCTGAAAAACTATTTAACATGTTATTTATTGGAAGATTAATTGGAAACTATAAATGATTAATAGATAGATTAATTATTAAATGTTAAATGGTGAATTATTTATCAATTGATGAATTAGCTATGAGATTTGTTTAGCTGAATGCGATAATTGATCTGGTAATTAATTGAAAATTTTGTTTTGACTAAATTGAGACATTTATTGATGAATTAAATGATGTTCTTTTGCAGTGATATTCTGAATAATTAATTATGAAAAATTAATTATGGGATGTGATTTGATTTTTGGAATAAATTAATTTATGGATTAATTAACGGTAATGCATTCTTAGTTAATTTTTATGTTTACAAATAGATTTTCTATATTTAACTAATCTAATGGATTAATTAGGGAATAAGGATAATTGATTGGTGAATTAATTATCATGTTTTTTGTAAAAGAATTGTGATAATTAGATGATGAGTTAATTATCTTGTTGACATTATTGTGGATAATAATAAATAATTGTTAATTAATTATTAACTATTGAGGTGTTGAATAGTTAATTAATTCTAGAATTATTTGATGGGGGTTTATATTTTTAATTATTTGTTCAATTAATTAACGGATTTGAATAATTAATTTTTGAATTAATTAATTGATGGTTTTGTGGTGTTATACATGGCCTTCTAAATTATTGATAAATATATATGATTGATTGTTAAACATGTTGTGAGATAGGGACTGATGCTCCAAATATTCACGAGGTGCAAGACATGGCGTTCTACACCCATCTTTCATGGAAATTTTTCTTTCATGGGACTGAGGCTATTGTAAAAAATACCCATCGGTTGTGAGACAAGGAATAATACTCCAAATAATCATGAGGGTGCTAGACCTGACATTCTACACCCATTAAATTGACACTTGACTATTTCTCCAATTTTTTGTAAATGATTTGAATTAAATGGTTAATTAAAGATGATGTGATATTTTGATTTATGAATTGAATATGAGAAATGGTTCTGACACATTAATCAGTTGGGTGAATCAATATTTAGTGGATGGACCCATTAGCGAATCATTTTTTTAGTGGACATGCATGGACATAGTACTCGAATGATTAAATTTAATATCTTATGTTGTGTTATCTAAGACAAAGCTAAAGTTTGGATCCAATATTTACTTTTATTTATTATATGGTATTTAGAGGCATATGTTTTGAGTGACATACATGGGGGATATTAGGAGTAGGCTGGATCTCAAGACATATATATTTTAACATGGATTTAATAATTGAAAAATGAAAATGAATGTGTGCAGACTATTGTGTACGCATGACCAGTGTACGATGCAGGTTCATACACAAGCTGAGGGAAAATGAAGATACATTGGTTTTTAGTTACATTATACTACTTACTTTATTTATGAATGCTTTCACACTATTTAAATTATTTATAGAATGTCTGGATTTGGAGTAGAAATTGGTGGTCCCGGGCTATTAATATTTGTATCTCACACCCTAATCAGGCTGCCATTTCCATAGGGTACCTGAGTATGTTCTATTTGGTTGCATTATTGTTCTATTTGAATTTACTTGGGATATAAGTGCATAGGCCCAAGAGGATGATCAAAGATCCTCAAGGAGATCTCCCTTAGGGCTTTGAGTCATTGTTTATTTATTTCATTATTGATGTGTAAATCATGATGTATTGTTAATCACATTCATAGTTCTAACATCATAACATGCATGCATTGTATAACATTGGCATTGGCCATTTAGTTTTATACAAGATTTTATAAAATTATGTATTCATCTATTTTATTGTTATTCACACAAATTCAAATATTTGATGATATTATCGACTATTTTTACTCTAATAATTGGGTATAATCTCACCACTGGCCATCCTTAGACCATCACGAAAAGTTTCCAGGCTCTAGCATATGAGGAGACACACTTGAGGTCATGTGACGATTAGTCTTACCAACGGTTCTTGGGTGAGCTAGTTCGGGACATTACAAAATATATATTGACATTATGTGATTCATCACATACTAATTCATTGAAAAAAATATAACAAAAACCCAAATTAAGATCATCTATATCAGCCATTATATTTATTGTCATTATCATTTTAGAGGATCAGATATCATTTTTATCTTTATTACTTATCAATTTTTAATTTTATTACCTTCCCATATTGATAAATAATGAAAGGTAATTGAGAGAGGACTATGTAATTATATTCTTAATCAATTTTCCAAGAATTAAACCACTGTAATTATACCTTGGAAAACATGTTGTAGAACATATGATGGAATAACCATTACATCAATTCTGTACATTATAAATTTAAAATGTTAAAAAAATAATATAACATATATTGTTTATTTTCTTGGATTCTGTATAACTATTTTCAAGTTGACAGTAATTTTGTATACCTATTTGTATAATATAAATGGGAAATTTATGATACAAGTTCTAATAAAAAATTATCAAAATAAATCAACTCATATTCATATACTCATCTCAACACATAGATTAAAAACATTCAATTATAATTGGTATGTAGTTTTTAGGAAATTAGTCATCCACTTGTTCTTGATTATTTTTTCCATGTCATTGATTCTTGTATGATCTCCATCTTAAAATTAGAATAAATTTAATTTTTTTAAATTATTTTGGAGTTCTACAACTTAGAACATCAATGAGTTTATAAAAAATTATATTCAGTAGATATTAGTTTTAAATGTAATATAATTATTTTTAAACTTTATTAGACATTTCATCTTAAGAAAATATCTTTAGTTTCACTTCATAAATATAAATCATGTAATTAGTTTTTCTTATAAATATAAATTAATGATAATACAATTTTTCTACATCTCTTCCTTGATGGTGAATTATAATATGTTGATCATCTATTGGAGCAAGATTATATTTATCAATATTGATATGTGTTATTTTGTAACAAATAATCATCAAGATAACATTAGATATATCAAGAAATAATGGTGTCTTATAATATTATTGGAATTACTATTATATTTTATTTATGTTGAAATATAAATTATTTCACTCATTTATCCCCATAATATACGAAACAATTTTAATTATATTCATTTAATGAACCAAAAAAAGTATATGGGAATGAGGTTGAATCTCCATTTTTTTAAATGAGATAAAATGGATGAAATTATATTCTCAACCACTTGAATAATTTATTTTCCCCAATATGATAGGGTGAACTATTCCATTTAAAATTTCTAAATTTATTGAATTTTTTGGTTAACATTGTTTCTTAACATTATTTTAAATAAACATTTTGTGGAATTTTTTTTAACATATCCATGAAGGAATATTCATCCCCAGGTTATTTTTTATTCCTTTTCAACATCACATATTGTGCTAGATTAATGAAATAATTATCTAATATATATTAATCCTTCTAGGACCTTCTTCATTAAACTTCTTTTATTTTTTTGTATTCATTTTTTGAAACATATAATGAAATTATATTTCTCCATGTTGAATCTTCATCTTTCCTTTTCCATCAACCTTAATAATTATTTTATTCACTTTTATTTGCCTCTCTAGGTGATCTAGATTAATTATGGGAATATCATTTGGATCTTCCACAATATTTCATATTGTTCAACATGGATTCTCAATTGATCCTTTTACCATTATCTTTCATTTAATTTATTCTTGAGATTGTTTTATCCTTTGTTTCTTATGACTAATTCAATTCATTTTGATAACCTTGTGTTACATATAAAGATACATGGTGTAACATCTTCTTCGAGAAGAGATAAATCCTATTTTATATGACGCATCACCTTTTTTTATTCTCAGGGTTTTGTTGATAATTATAATTTTTCTAGTTTTTACCTAGGATTCACTAATAATTTTCTTTCTAAATATATTGGGAATAATCTCTGTAATGAATTTATCCTAACTCATTTCCAAAGTAGTATTATCTATAGTATTTAGATTCAATATAATTTTATTTTAATTTTTTTAGTGGAATTCATAATGTATTTATACAAGAATAACTTTTCATTGGTAGCACTTATTTTGAAAAAACAATAGTGGTTCTTCAAAAAATCAAACCTATTTATAATAGAAACGTTATTATATTCCTTATATATAATTTTATTCATCATAATATTTATTTCACATTATAGTAGGTTATTTTTATTTTTATTTAATAACTTATTTTACCAAATATCATATTCTATGTGCCATAATTTATCATAATAAAAACATTAGCCGATAGATATTAATATTTTATTTTAAGTAAAAATTTATCTTTACTGACATGATTTATATTTTTTCTTTATTTCATTATAATGATGTGATTATTTATGGTCACATAATTTATTACAATTATCTTTATTCATTAAAATATTAATGGGGGTTTCTGCTTTTCCCTTGTTTATCCACTTATGCTTAGGTTCTGATTTTGTACATTCACTATTTAATGAACCAAAATTAGAATAAATATAATTATTTAAAGTGGATAATATATTTATTTAGAGTCCACATGGGATTAATAATTAATTAATTTAAACATATACTTTCCACAAGGAAGATTCATTTTAGGATAATAGTACTGTATAATAGTTCTTATAGGTAATCCTCTTATAGTAACTGACCTCCTTTTAGGGTGTCATGTAGACTCATCTTGAACATTTTCATTATTAATATCTTATCTATATATTTATGAAATATCATATTTAGAATAAATTTTTATTACTCCATTGAATTTTGACTATCATCAAATTCTTCTTTGATCTTTATATCTTCTTCAATATCCTTTTTATCTTTCTCTAGCTACAAGGTCTCAAACTAAAAGATCTTTTTTCATTGATCTAATTTTTATAATCCATCACATTAATGATAATATTCTAATTTTAGAAAATGTCATGTAGCATTTGATAAAATTTAATAGTTCCATATTATTTCATATCAATTTTATATATTCAGTAATATTATAAATTGAAGAAATGTGCTTCATGTTTCGTGATATCATCCAGCATTTCGTTGAATAAAACACATATAAAAGTGACTATTTATTTTGGACTGTTATGTGGAATAAAAATTCATAGTAGAAATGGATTCATCATTAAAATCCTCATATATAATATCACAAAAACAAATTATTGGATCTTAATGATGATAATTTTCCTATATATTTTTTCATCCTCTTTATGTTAGGATAAATCAATACATGATATAGTATTATTGTCCTTTTCATTGGTAGAAGAATATACCACCTGATCTTCTACTTCTATGTTATACTTGTCTCCCACATGTTTTAAACAAAGGGAAACTAGATTTTATTAATATTTAACTAATATGGTTTTCACCTTCATATTTGTCAATTAATTATTCTTTATATACATTAAGGTCATCACTGAGATTGAATTATGATCTATATTAGATAATACCCCTCCATTTTTCACCATATTCTGAATTTAGAATGAAATTAAAATCAATAATAAGATTAAAATATGGGAATATAGTCATATGTGTAACATATTACTCTATTAAAATTTTTAATTATAACATTATGATGCCCATCATGAGTTGGTGTAAATCTATGTTGGATAAGATTTTGTCACATTAAATAATTTATCCCTTTTAATACCCATATCACGTATCTATTACATAATTGTCTTATATTCTTGACATGTGGTTATCAAGAATTCACATAAAAAATAAATAATATGGTACAATAGAGTTTTATAATGAGGTTTTCCATCAATTTGGATAACTACATACATAGTGTTTTAAATTTATTTCCCCACATTCACTTTTTTTCTATTTTATTATCACGAAAAACATGAGAAACTATATAACAATGAATTTTTTCCCAAAATATCTATGTAAAATGGAATCTTAATCATTATAAAATAATATTATAGGATATGCACCTATAAATTTTATTTTCATTATTAATGTATAATAGATCTTATTTACTGGACACAAAGAATACTCATCAGTTTCCTAGAACTACATAAATAATAAGGGCTATAAAAAATATATAAATCAATTGGACATATAAAATTATATACCACTCTAGAGGATATATATTATCCTTCACTAGTCATAATAATATGAATATAAAGTATAATGGAAGACCCATGTTATTATTTTTGGTATAGTAAATTATTTCTACTACTAAATCACAATACACCTTCAAATAATTACTTATAAAACCCCAAAACCATTAAATCATATGAAAAAAATCATGATTAAATCATATCATGTAAGAATAATAGAATTATAAATATTGTATTATTATTCTAAAAATATTATCAACATTAAATAATTATTGATTGTGTGACACTATTATGGATTGAATATAATTTTTATTCATCTCATGAATAATTATTTATTGTGTATCGTAACATCATTTTATGTAATAATTTACATGATATCATAGCATATCTTTAATATTTTGAGTGATATTTGGGGATTTTTGATTGAACATTAACCTCATGTAGTAATGTAAATTCAATTATATAGTACTTTATTATTTTTTAACCTATGTGTGTTCTTTGAATAAGCATGTGTAGATAGAAATTGTAGACATCACCTAATAGTGTGACTAAGAATTTCTTCATTAGATAAGAGTACTTCATGGAACACAATTTTCACATAGATAATGGGATTGTAGAACCTTCTTCCCTATTCATTTATCTAAGGAGACTCTTTGATTCTTACTTTTCACTAGTGGAGGCACAATTCTACCCCATTTTTATTCTCAAGAAAAAGTGATCACAAAATCATGAATGGAACACACTCAAACCCTTAGACATTCCTTAGTATTTATGGATGTGGTGAATATAAATATAGATCTTATGTTTCACCACATATTATTTTCATTTCTTATTGTATGAAAACTCATTCAAGAACCTCTAATTCATTTAAAAAGATCTTTTCATTGGGTTTCATGTCGAGCTAGTGCTAACAATGGAGCTTGAAAATCCTTTAACTTCTAATAACCAAATATCAATACATTTTAAAAATTATACATATGGGTTTAATTATTATTCTTTAAACACACATGATGTTGTGAATTATTATATATTTGTACTATCAGTTATTTATCATCTGAGATAATTCTCAATTGTGTAAGATAAAAATATCATGCTTTGTCATTTTAAAACATCAATATCATGAATCTAATAACAAGGTTGAATTTGATAAATAATGGTTTGTAATATCTTATTAATTGAATAGGTTCATATTATAAATACAATGATTATATACATGGATTTAAGTATGTCATAAATAATACAACCTATTCGTTTGAACACTACAGATGACCATATGAATAAACGTTGAACACTGATATACTATCTTAAGAAATTGTATTTGATTAGTAAAGAATACCATATTTGGGTAGTAGGAGATGATGCAATATGAAAATGGATGGGTCAGACTAACTAAATTGATCAATTGATAATTTTTCTATATGTTTTTTATCAGATAACCAATAAAGGACTTCACTATTCCCACATTATACTTCATCATGATTTCTATTGAATATATTATACTCATTTCTTCATCAACACCCATATCTTTAACTGCGGTTAGAACACTGAAACACCTACATTAATTCCACTCATGGGTATCTCCACACATTTCTTTTATCATGCAGGTTTTGACTAGTGAACCAAACGCACACACCATCCACCCAAATGTGTTCTCCATGTGGTTTCTATATCTGCTTCATACATGTATTCCATGCACAAGATTTCATCTACAACCATGGTTTCTAATGTATATGTTAGCTAAAAAATGGGAGAGTATTCTATGATATGTGGCCATGCTAGACATCTTTGGGTTCCCAACTTTATTCTATTTTTTACACACTTTTATAAATGGTTTTATAATTATTAAGTATAATATCAAAAAAAAAAGTTTTCAAAAATTCCTCATGAATTTTTTTTCTACATGGAATTATTTTCATAATAAAATAGTCCCAATATTTGAAAATATAATTTAATTCATTAATATGGGATTTTATGGACTTATACTTTTTTAAATATTCAATATAAATAACCATCATGTGAAATAATCAATACCTAATTTTTCTTCTCTTCATATTATGTCATAAAAAATAAAAAAAACATTTTTCACATTTTCAGGAATAAATAAGGATCAATTCATCAATTTTTATAATGATATTCAATTCATCCAAAAATACAGTATATGACCCCTAAGCGTCCATATAATGAATTTATCCTCAGTAAAAATCATGAGATATTTATTAGAATTCAATGTTATTATTACTTTCCAATTCATATTGTCATCATCTGATTCCTCACATACAAAATAAATTCATAAAATTGAATAGAAATTTAAATTAAGATAATAAAATGGAAACATTATTCTAAATGCATCATCATCATATAATTATGAACAATTATTTAGAAAAAAATTCTTCGATGCATACATATAAAACATTAATAAGAACTATAACACTAATGATCTTATAGGAAAACAATAAAACATAGTAAAAGAGTGAGATAGATTTTCTATTTGGTGTTTAAATTTTATCATTGAGAAATATCAAATTTATTAATAGTTCATTAACAATTTAAAGGTAAAATCCACAGATAATTTGAATGATTAATGAAATAATATCCTGAAATGATAAGAAGTGATCTCACGACATTATTGAATTATCATATACCATGAAGCAAAAATAAATAAAAGAATGATTTTGAAAGAACAACATATAACATTGGGTAAGAATGATTACTCATAAAAAATTAATCATATAAAATTTTGAAATAATGTAGAAACTTTTCATGTCTATAATAATAAAAAATCTTGACATACATTAAGTATGTATCCTAAAATAATTATAATAAAGAGGAAATCCATATGAATAATATCTATTCATAGCATAGTGGAATATCTTAATTTAATTAGGTCCCTATATAACATTGTGAAAAATATTATTATATCATTTCCACACATAACAAAATGAAAAAATATAAATACTCACTAACCATGCATAACATAGTGACCTCATTAGATTTAATTTTTAGCCATTACAGTTTATAGATAAATAATTCTAGTCTCTCCCATTAAATATTGATTTTTTCAGATATTCGTTTTCAATATGAATATATAAAATATTATAAATCCATTAAAATAATATCATAAATAGCATATGGATATAAATCACCAATACAATGTAATAAAGTGTAAATCTAGGTAAATAATATCTTGTTAAAATAATGAATTATAGGTTGTTAATATCAAATATAGTAAAGGGTAATTTGATCATGTTAATATAATTTCCAAACCAATAGAATAGGTTCACTATTTATAACATTTTCAAATGGTTGAAAATGAAATTTATATAACTATCTTAATCATTAAATATCATAATAATAGTATGAAAAAAATGATAATAATAAATTATAAGAATAATATAGAGGGAGACAAGATATTATACAGTATTTATGAAAAAAAAATTGTACCCCAACACACAACCCCCCTTTGGTCCGATTCGAGGGTCTCTTGGGAAATTTGGGGTGGTGTTGGTGGTCCAGGTGGTGGAGCATCTTACAGTAGTTGGCTTGTTCTCTAATGTTATATGGTCCAACGAGGATGGTTGGTGCGCTGGATCGTAATGAATGACATGTGTGTTGGATTAAATATTGATGTAATGTATGGTGGTGAGGATGTTGCATTATGTTTCATTCTCATATTTTTGTGTGAGACTTGTCTTGGAGAGGATTCTTTTCTCAACCAGTCAATGCCCACTTGGGGTTCTCACTTTGCGTTAATGTGATTTATTCGATAAAGTCAAAAAAAATGTGTGCAAAGAAACTATCAGATGTCAAGGAAAAATTGTACATGATTATAAATATCATTCAATGTCTGTAAAATAATTTTTCATATGAAAAATATATAATATAAAACTAAATCAGAAGGAAAAACACTTACAAGCATTGTAAGGTAAAAGATAATTATAAAAATTTAATATTATAATGAAAATGTAAGTACTATGCCGTAAACATTACATATTCTAGTGATTTTAACATAGAATTATTATTGTTAAAATAAAAAGGATATTTTTGGTTTAGAGTATTATATAATTCGGAAGAACCCATACTTGGGAAACCCATACATTATAAGTGGATACACGTACACAATATCCATTTCATTTATAAAACAAATTTCATTAAAATAAAACATGTTCTCTAATCATGAAAAATTAAATAGAATATTCACCAAGATATCATCCTTGAATCTACCCCCTTAAATCATGTGAAAAAGGTTTATAATTATTTAAGAGAATAAAATATAAGAGATATAAATAAAATATATGAAACTATTAATACAGTGGAAACCCATAAATTCTTTTTTTTCAAAAAAGAAAACATACATTTTTACCCAAAAAATGAATCATTTTTTCAAAAGATATAATTATCTTATCTTTTGAAATTTAGATGAAAATTAATTATAAAAAATATCAAATATAACTAGGTAACATGAGAAATCATTTTTCATATCACTCTTATAAATAGAGTAACCAATATGGTCATACTCAAATTCTAGAGTACACAATGCATTGGAGGTTATAACGTAACCATCCATCCATTGTTTATCATGGAACCACCCATTGTCTGATTTTAATGTAATAACACATCATTATTTTATCACATAAAAACTCATCATGGTTTATCATATAACCATATATAATTATAAATAATTCCAATTTATGATAGAATAAATAAACATAAAAAAATGATTACATCATAAAAACACTCTTGGACGAAAATGTATTTTTATTTTGAAATCACTCATTTTAAAAAACTACACACATATTTCAGAAAAAATATATTTGATTGTATCCTTTCAAACTTGTAATTTAAGCTTATAAATATAAAATATATATGAATCTGGGAAATTTAATTCATGATGTATATATATATATATATATATATTATCTTTTTCAAAAACGAACATTAAAATAGGATTTTTAAAATAATGACACATGCAAATATCATTAAATATAATTGAGCATTTATAAGATGAATTAGTTATGTTCATTTGATGTAAATATAAATATAATGTAATAAATACAACATTATATAATAAAAATTATGTTATTTCATAATATTATCATGACATAATCATGAATTTGAAGGTCAAACCAAAAAAGTTAATTGGGTTATGAATTCCCTTACAATTTGTATTCAGTTGAATTGTATGCACTATAAAATTAAAAATTATAAAATGAAATATTAATTTCCATGAATAGGTCTATATTCATGATAATATATTTAAAATGGAATTTATACACCAAAATATTAAAAATGTGGTGAATAAGCCATATAATTGACAAAAGTACGAGTGAGATGATAAACCCTTACCTCATGCATCCCATTTGTTTTTCATACTTTAACCTACTGTATAATGATTTAATGAATGTTATTATCTATCTCCATAACTATATTAATATTTATATTTACTTATATGATACTTTTATAACTTATTATGATCCATACATTGATAATATATTATTATTTTAACTGTTTTGAGATTATTAATTTCATGGTTTTGTGGGATGTTCAGTTATGTATTACTATAGATGTTCTTATAAAATAGAAATCAAACTCCATAACTGAAATAAAATTATTACCATTAAATTTCACAATTTTAAATGGTCCTATATATCCTTTGTGTTTATTAAATTAGGATGATTCATTTGATAAAACGTTAATGATAAATGTTTATTTTATTTTAGATGTTTTTTCTAAACAATATGAACTAGATTGATATTAGTTAATATTATGGGTATATATATGTTCCATAAGTAGAAATAGGTTATAATATACCTTTAAAACTATAATATAACCATAATAATACTTTTATGATCTGTTATAAAGGTAGTAATAGAAAAAGAACGAAATCATTATACACGGATACAATTTACCACCTTAATTGGGACAAAGGTTCCATTTGTTTAACTAAGAGGTGATAATAAAAGGCTTTTATATAATATAATTCAATATAAGTATAAAATTAATTTATATAAATTATTAATGGAGTTATTATTCCTCTATAGATTAATTATGAAAGTAGAAGGAATATGAAGATAATTAATTAAGAGAGGTGGTTTTATAAATTTACATCTTGAATACCACCTCCTCAGTGGTCCCATTAAGGAGATCAGAATTGTAATTATTGTGAGAATATAAGAACTTATATTTGTGGATAGTAGATACTAATGGGTGTGGAAGATATTTTCAAAGAATAATGTATTTTAGGATAAATACATGGTGATGAGTGGTATTTATACTTGAGGAGGGGTGGTTTTAAGTTATTAAATAATATTTATTTTATATTTAAAGCCAACCAAATTTTGGTTTAATTAATTACAAATAATTATATTAATAATTTCTATTGTAAAGTATTTTATGTTTTAGAAAATAATAAAACAAACAATTAAATTTTTATTTTTAAGGTATTTTAAGATTGAAACTGTTAACTTTTCTGTATTTCATTTTTACCTAAACTATGGTAAATCATTTTATCACCATGGTAAAATTTAATGTACCTGAAAAAATGACCCTAATAACTAATTTTTACACAATTATTCCAAATATATTATCAATTTTAAAAAATTTAATTCATATAATCGGCAACATTATATTTAAAACAAACCCATAGACATACGATAAAAATTAGGGTTTCATGAAGTGCATTTTTGAAGAAAAAGATGATTTTATATTAACTACGTGACTAATAATAATCATTATGTAAAAAAATTATTACATAATGATATATATTTTATAAATTTAATTAAAATAATTCTAAATTAATTATTAAATTAATTAATTAAAAGGGTAAACATTATATTATTTAAAATAATATTTCAAAAAATCCTCTTTTTAAACAAAAAAAAAACTTATTACAAGAAAAAATATAATATTTCTTGAAAATAAATTAAGTGGTGTAAATATAAGTAAATTTCAATAATATTAATTTAAATAAAATTAAATATATACTATACCTTTAAAATTTTCAATATATTGAAAATAATTGATATCTGGACAAAGAATCATTATTTTCACATTTCACTAAAAATCCAATATTTTTTTAATGATCCCTAAAATTTACCACATGTAAAACATGATATCTATTATTTAAAAAACTAATTAAGTATTATAAATTTTTTTTCTATGAGTTCCAAATATTAATTATTATATTCACTAATAAAATGAAAGAAACCCCATTTTTTGGAGAAAATGTATTCTTGAAGAATCAAATGAATATAAAAAATATTGACTCGTTATTTAAAAATGATAAAATAAATATTCTTAAATTACTATGAAAATTATATATTTCATATTTTCAATAATAAAATGTTTACTCACTAATTTAATGTCCAGATTAATTTGGTCATATTTAAATAATATTATTTAGTCTTTTTTTAATTTCGATGTGGTGCAACATCTATGATATTGATAATATTGATTTCGTTTAAAATTTTGAAATTGTTACATTCTACAACACTTTAATAAATTTCATCCTAAAAATTTGAACTTGGGATTTATGAACTATGTTTTTTAATTTTAAAAATGCCTTTTTTTAAATTTCACATCACAAAAATGATCAACAAAACTTATTCATATAAAAAAAGCGGAAGGAAAATGCAAGGGTTACTAAAAAATAGTATTATTATTAGTGGGAAGTGAAAATATGTACATGGAATAGAATTATAACTATTATTCTTTGATAGATAGTGATTGATAACATGTTCATTAGAAATATAACCCGTATAAAACTATAAATCAACGATGTAGTAAAAAGGCCACTGATTTCTCGATATGAAATGAAATCAGATAATGTTTTTGTTTTGATTATTTTTCTAATAGTTGGGGAATTTTTTTAATATCTACAATAATAACATAAGGAAATATACTTACATGAAAATTATAATTTCATAATTATATTTTCTCAATGTGATGAGTATTCAAGATGAATTTTTATACCTCAATCATCAAAATAAAATTATACAGAAAAAAATCCAAATTGTGAAAATATATATACCTTTTATATTTATGAATTGAAAAAAATATGGTTAGGAAATATAATATAATTATCCAAAATAATAATCCATTATATGATGAAAAACTACTTCAATAACTAAAATTAAATAGTAGTACCCAATGTTCAACATAGATCATTCAACAAATTACTATCCTTAAAATCATTCACTATATTCAAGACTAATTTTGTAACCAAATAATAATAAGGATTTGATCACATAGTCTTCCAAGATACATTTAATACATATATTTAAATTATATCAATCACTCTTAAAGCCTCATTCCAAAAAAATAATTTCCCAAATCACATAATCTCCTTGATATTATATTCATTTAAAAATATCACCTGAATCATAAACACCCCACATTATGATCATAAATTATTAAAAAATATAATTCACTATTTATTACTCAAATAAAAAACAATAGTATTCAGTTTACTTTAATCATATAAGGTTCCCAAAATAGTGATTATCTTTTAAAATAACATTGATCACCTAGTCCCGAAATCAATTTTTAATCTAATGATTTATGATATGATATATCATATGATCCCATAATATACCTAACTATTATCTATACGATATTTTAAATAACTAAAATTTATTTTAAACTAAACAATACACCACATAAGAAAATAGTAGGTGATACATTCTCATCACCGTTTGGTTTTGGGATCAATCCCATGAAATTTTCGGACGTGACAAGTTTTCAACCATCCTAAGGGTAGTAATTTTCAAAACTATAATGATGAAATCCTTATAAAATTACATAAATGATTGAATCACCCGAAGAAGATGACCTTAATATATTCAGCATTAAAGAAATATTTTAACATCAATGGTTTTATCATAGTTTTCATTTTACATCCATATAATGTAGTAACCCATAATTAACTCAAATTAAAAGAAAAAATAAATCCTAAATGTTATCCATATGACTAAAATTACATCAAAAAAATATTATTCATACTCAAATAAAATTTTCACATGATTCACTTAAGGGTTATATGCAACTCAATATCAATATAAATTCCCAGTTTACTCCCATCATCAAAATAGTATTAAACATTTCATCATCCATAGATCCACTATAACTCTTTAATCTCATATATATAGACATCTTTGACATTCAAAGATCTTTATAACACCATAAAAATGCCTTTCATCTTATTCCTTGACAATTTTTTCCTATAAACAAAAATATTATTCATGTCCTGAGATTCTACAATGTTATAACATGATATGTGAAATAATCCATATCTTTAATATGGAATTGTAATGGCCCGGACCTCTCCAACCCTTTACGTTGTTAAAAAAAAGGTCATGAAGTGTTCTAGAGGGTAAGATGGACTTTTCCCACACATTCCATAATTTTGAAACTACACCTCGTGTAGTTTGAGTACATTTCGTGTACTCCCTTTCCGGGTATACCCCGTGTTGCAATCCGTGTCCTTACTATGTGGAATAAATGAGTACATGCCGTGTGACCAGTTCTACACACCGTGTAGTCCCTCCCCGCTTACGCATTACCATTCAACGGTTGTGTGCCGTGTTGGAGCTGTGTCCTCGCCGTGTGCAATAAATGAGTACACATCGTGTGTCCAAACTACACGCCGTGTAGTCCTTCCCCGCGTATGCATTACCCTCAAACCATGTGTTGACCAGTCAACAGCCACGGAGCCATGTTGGAAGCAGCGTGGAGACCGTGTGAAAGAACCAAGTACACGCCATGTACCATAAAGTACATGCCGTGTATGTTTTCCTTTCATGCCTATAAAATTAGGGGTCCACTCCTCCTTTTCAACACACACCTCTCCTCCCCTCTCCACTGAGAAGAGCTATCTTAAGAGACTCGAAGGCTCGTCCTTCAATAAATTCTCCGTCCGAGCTCCGATTTACAATCCGTCAGTGGACACAGGATCGTAACGACGAGGTGGAGCTTACGAGCTTGGATCTTTTGTCTTTCCTTTGGACTTTCCATTCCGACCTCCACCTGAAGTGGTTTTTCTGGGACCCGAATGAAGTGACGGACATCGACGGACGTCTTCTAAGGATGATCTAGGTGAGCATTGTGATCAGGAACCTGTTGAGGTAGGGATCTTACCTTTGTCTCTCTAATTTGTTCATCATGTGGGGTGGGTATCCTTTTGCTTTCATGAGAAACTGTTGAACCTTTAAATAAAGATAATAACTGGTTAAAGAATGGGGATGGGAAGTTGTGATTGCTGTTACTTTATATCCTATGATATTATGTTGTGAATTGAATGAGCTTCTGCGTACGGAAAATCACGGCCATTGGGGGCCTTTTATTACGCAATTAAATTTTTCCCTCTCCTTCTGGATTTTCTTATGGATGGAACGTTGTGGAATGTGGAAATTGGTTAATCATGTAAAGTTGGCTGTTAAAATCTGGAACCCTTGTGTGATCATCGCAGTTAAACAAAATGGAATAATAAACATATGGGTGTAGGCTTGGATTTTTGGCATGTGATGGGGGTGTTTTATGGGTTTTTGTGGATATGGTGGTGAGCAGCGGGGCTGCGATAAATGGTATTAAAGGGATAATGATGTTCGGTGCAGTCGTGGTTATGGTGGTGAGCAGCAGGGCTGCGATAAATGGTATCAAAGGGATAATGATGTGCGGGTTCTGTGCGGTTTTGGTTATGGCGGTTGGTAGCGGGGCTGCAGTGATGGGTTTGATTGTGAACGGGCTATGGGTTGTGTTTATTAAATAAAAAGTTGAAGAGTTAATGAATGGTGGGTCATGGGAATAGAATGGGTTTAATAATCAATGGGTTGGATGGTTGATAAGAAGGGCTTGGTTGTGCTGCTTGTGTTTTCCTAACATGATTTGTGGATGATAGAGATATGATTTATGAATGATCGATGTGGTTGGTTGTGGATAGTTTCCCAGTAGTTAAGGAACTAAATAAAATAATTCTGCTGAAACGTGAAATCCTAAATGTGGTTGGGGTTGTTTGTTGTATGCATGCTTCGTAGTAGCAGTGTCGAGGCACGTGCTAAGTTTCTCTATTTAGAATCCACAGGTTGGGTTTTGTGGTTCATAAATATATATATCTATATCTTTTGTGTTTTATCACACCCCACCCATGTTGAGAACCTAGTGCCGAACACTCCCATTTCATGGGAGAGTGTGTTTTTCCCTTAGTTACTAGATCCTTCCTTCTCCTTCTCCCCTAGGCTGTGATGGCTTGAGGCGACCTTACACCTAAGACTCTTCGGGTAGGTTTCGATTGGGGTGGTTTTAGCCCAAGACTCTTCGGGCAGGTTATACTGTTTCCCAAGAATCTTTGGGATGAGGCCCAGGTGTGTGCGGGTGGGATACATGGTTGTGAGGCCGAGGTGTGTGCGGGAGGGATACATGGTTGTGAGGCCCAGGTGTGTGCGAGCGGGATACGTGGTTGTGAGGCCCAGCTGTGTGCGGGCCAGATACGTGGTTGTGAGGCCCAGGTGTTTACGGGCGGGATACGTGGTAGTAAGGCCCAGGTGTGTGCGGGCTTGTTGACTGTGGCAGCGTTAGGATGTTCGCCGTTAGGAAGAGTAGCTAAAAAAAGGGAAATGGTGCGGGGGTACCCAATACTCTTGTTTCTTATATACTACTACCTGTTGTGGTTGTGTTTTTGGTGAGTGTGGATGGTGAGGTTAGGTGGATAGAATTCCTTGCTAGGTTTTTTCTGTTGTTCTCACGGGATATTAGGATGTCTGCCCACTTGTGCATGAGATATTTAGGTTTCCCTGTTGAGTATACCTGTATGCCCACCCTACATTTACATTCAGGTTTCAAGGAGGACTACCAGGGCCGTACGGGACCCTGCTAGTCGGACATTTGGAGTTGTTTCTGTTGTTGTACCTTGTTTTCTTTTGGTATTGTACATAGAAATTTCTTCTACGTGTACCTTGTTATAAAATTATTTAAACATGCATGTGGGATTAGTTTTGGTTTATTTATATACACTGGTTATTTTCTTTTTTGGTGGTGGACTTTTCCTATTTCCCGATACTAAATAATAAAAAAAGGGTAATGCCTCCCATATTTGTGAAAACTCATACCCTTGGTGCTATTCGCGACCCCGAGGCCAACTGGAGGCGGGACTCGGGGGTCATTATCTTCCTTTCACCATTTCCAGCTCAGGAGGGGCATCTTTGGTGGGAGGGGGTCATGACAGAAATTCATAGTATCCTCATCTTCAATAGTAATGTAATTAGTTATTTCTAAATAAATATCAATATAGTCCCATTGATCCCATTCTTGGTCCTTTCTTCCTAGGAAATAGATGAACATAATGACCATTGTCCCCACATTTAAAATATTCAATTAGTAACTCGATAAGAACTTATTTTTCATTATTAATTAATAGAATTCTTTATTTTTATCTTTCTATTTTATTTCTTTAAGACCTCCTTTACCACATGTAAAACATCTTCTTTTCCACATCATACATTTTATTATGTTATTATTTCTATATTCATGACACGTAATTCATTGAATATACATACCTTTATGACTTCTATCACATGAAAATCCATAGGTCATCATTTGTCTCTTATTTATTGTATTATGAAACACCCTATGGTTTTAATGTTTAATCACTAATCATGATAAATAGTTTAGAATAAACCATGATTTTTCATTACATATCCCATTTCATTTGGTTTCTCATTCAAAAAACTATCACATTTTCCTTCATATCCACTATTACATGGGTACCACTTGGATCTATCCATTTACTAAAACAAAAAAGGTTAGGTTTTTAATATCAATAATATTGTAATATACAATCTTATGAGGAGGATAAAAACCAAGATTTCGTAATAAATGTTATCTAAAACTCATTTGATTTAGCCAAAACGTCTATGACTCTTCAACCATGCAAACCATTTTAGTTATATATGACTTGGAAATTATGATTCAATAATATCCTAATATCTGAATTCATCTAAACTGACATATTATTCAAATTTTAAGTATCTGGCCATAAACATTACATATTCTAGTTATTTTAAAGTAGAATTAACATTTTTTCAATCGTGAGGATATTTTTAGTTTATATTTTTTATAGAATTAGGAATAAATCATACATGATAAACCAATAAATTATAAGTGGACACATATAAATAATATCTATTTCATTTATAAATAATAGTATTTAAAAATATATATATTATCATCATGAAAAATAAACACAATTAACTCCTTGTCCACATATTTATCGATATTACCCAATAAATACTATGAAAAATATTTCATAACATGAGATGATCATAAAATATGAGAAAGGTGAATAATGGAAGGAAACTATTAGTCTAGCGAAAATAATTTTTTTTCCAGAAAACAAACTTTCTTACCCTGAAAAAGGATGCATCTTTTCATAATGATCATTATCATAAATTTTTAGAGGTATTATATTTTCATTAAAACTAAATATAATGTATATAAAATATAAGAAGGTAAAATTGACCACTATTTTACATATCACTCTAATAAATGGAGTAACAAATATGGTCAACCTCCAACTCTAGAGTACCCAATGCATTAGAGTTCAATACATAACAACCCATCCTTGGTTTATCACATAACCACTTTTCGGTGGTTTGAAACAAAACCACCCATAATTTGTTTATCATGTAAAAAATATTTTTTATTTTATAAGGTAACATCATATAATTATAAATAATTCCCAATAACCATAACATAAACATAAATCATGAAATATGGAACCATAAAACCACACTTAAAAGAAAATAAACTATTTATTTGGAAATAAATAATTTTCAAAAACTACATATATACAATAAAAAATTTTCATTGAAAGTAACCATTTAAAATTTTAATGTTAACATAAAAATACTAAAGATATATGAAATCAGGATATAATTTTCATGCTGTATATATAAAAAACATTATTTTTGAAAAAATAACTTTAAATGAGAATTTTTAAAAGTAATTCCCTTACAAATATCATATCATTGAATTGAGAGTAAATTAAATGGATATTTTATCTATAATCAATATAAATTGACATGGAAATGGTTAAATAAAACATAAGATAATCATTACTCATTTCACACATAATATTATCATGAATTAGTTAATAAGTAAAAGTTTAATCCAAAAAATGGATATTGAATTAAGAATTTTCTTACACTTTGTAATCATTTAAATTGTATGCACTATAAGAGTAATAATTATAAAATGAATCGATGAATTACATGAATAATATGAGAATCATGAAATGATATATCAAATGTTATTATATACACCACATAAAATAAATAAGTGCTGAATATGGATTATTTCTCACAGAATTAAGAGTGAGATAAGAAAGCCTTATGTCACTCTTCCCTTTAGTTTTTGATATGTTAACCACTATTATAAAGGTATATGGAATGTTATTAACAAATTGAATATCTATATTCAATTTTATAATACATTATATTTTTATTTTATAACATATTGTGACCCATAAATTAATAATATATCATTATTTTCATTATTTTTGGAGTATTCGTTTCAAAGTTTCGTGGTCGGTTCACTTATATATAATTGTGCATGCTCTTTTTATATGGAAATAAAACTCAAAAAGGTAAATGAAATTGTATTCACACACTTATAGATGTTTAAATGGTTCTATATTTACTTTTTATTTCTTACATGAGGACGATTCATTTTATAAAACCTCAATAATATATGTTTTGTTTATTTTGGCTATTTTTCCAACATCCGGAAGTAGTTTCATTTTATTTAATATTATGTCAATATATTAGTTTCATAAAATTAAATATGTTATATAAAACTAATTAAAATCTAATTTTACCATTAAAATACTTTAATTTTAATGATTAAAGGAGGTAATGGAAAACAAAAAAAATCATTATTTATAGAGATGGTGAACCACCATAATTTGGACTATGAATTTGTTTTGTAAAATAACAAGATATAATAAAAGGGTTTTATATGAGATATTTCCTTTGAAATATAGAATAATAGTATATAAATGGTTACTATAGTTATTATTTCATGATGGATGACTGATGATAGGAGGAAGTAAAAGAAGAAAAGATATTAAAAGAAGTTGTTTAAAAAATTTACCTCTTGAATATCACGTCCTTGATGGACACCTTAAAGACCATGAAAATAATATTGTGGGATTAAAAGATGCACACGGATGTAGTGAGAGTGTTGAGCATAAGTTTTGGTAAAAAAATTATGATAACGAATTTTTAGGATAAATGTAACTGTAAGGAGTGGTATTTATACTGGATGAGGTTTGGTTTTAAGTGATTAAATAATAATTATTTTATAATTAAATCCAACCAAATTTTGGTGGAATTAATTCAAATGAATCAGATCAAGAATTACTATTTTATGTATTTTTATGGTGTATATATACATCAAATATAAATTTAATGTTTTATTTTTTAGGTATTTTATTCTTGTTCCTTTTAACATTAACCAGTTTCATTATTTTACATAAACTATGGTAAATCATTTTACCATTGAAATGTTTTTGTGCCTAAAAATGAAATTATCCTTAATAAATATTTTAGGTTCTTATCCAAAATATGGAATCCATTTTACCAAATATATTTAAAATAAATTGAAAAATTAGATATAAAACAAATCCCTGAGACATGGAAAAAACACAGGTTTTCAAGAAGTGTATTTTTCTAGAAAAAGTCGATTTTATATTAACTATATGACTACTAAGAATAATTTTATTAACGTAAATTGATAATTCTAGATATATAATATATAAATTGAATTTTATAATTACACACTATGTATTATTTTAAATAATTAAAAAGGAGAGACAATATGTAATTTAAAAAAATGTTTTTGAAAAATCCAATTTTTTTAAAAAAAAATATTTCAAAATAAAAAATAAAATTAGTTGAGAAGAATTTAATTGAATGAAATATAACTAGAAAATTATTAGGTTTCTTGAAATAAAATTAAACAAACAATGATACATTTTAAATAGTTTAATTTACTAAAGAGAAACAAATTTTTTACAAATATCTGTATTCTCAATATACATAGAAAATAGAGTAATTTCTGAAAAATAATATTTCACCCAAAGTAAAAGCTGATATTATTATTTAAAAATTGATATTAAATTTATCTAATTAATGTTATAAAACTTGCCAAAATAAATTATAATATTCACTCAAAAAATAAAATCAAACTATTTTTTTGAATAAAATGTGTTTTTGTTTATTAAAATGACTTCACTAAAATTTTGGGTGACTATTTTAGAATATTTAGTAAATAATTTATCATTGATTATTTAAATTATATATTACGTAATTTAATTAATAACATTCAAACCATATAATTTAAAATCTACTTTAAAATGGTCATATATAAATTAATATTATTTAGTCTTATTTTTATGCTCAATGTGGAGTATGTTGTAAGATATTGAACATAATGTTTCCTATCTCAAATATTATGTTATTATAGAAAACATTTGTAAAAATTGATTAACATGTCAATAAAAAATGATATTATAATTATGTTATATATTATATATAACACTTTTGAATGGGAAATGTTGATAAATCCAAAAAATTGAAGGATTGAGAGACTATCAGAAAGAAAATAACTAAGATAGATTCCATTAAATACATTATAATGTATAAATGATTCATATATTAGTGAGGTATGAATAATATTAAACACTCGTAAATAAATAAAAAATTATAGTTTTTATTCAAGGATTTCCAGATTAGTCTTATACCTGAATATATATAATAGAAATATGAGACATGGAATGTCTAGGTATTTAGACATGAAAACCTAACAATATTTCTTTGCTTACATTATATTCCATATAATATTTTTAAGCATTAATTTATATTATTTAATTATTTATTTTAAATTCACTTCATGTTTATGTCATTTTAATTATTCCCCTTTATTTAATTATTCTTCACTTAATGGGTATATACTATTCTTGTGGATATTTTTGTGATGTCCAATCCATATTTTCAAAAAGTCATTAGTGTATCGGTATATATCTATGTTCCTTGTCAAATGGTCCCACTACATTAGGAACTATTAATTTATATGGTAGATTTCATTTCAAATGAAATAATGTTATATAGTTCAATATATTATGAAAAATATATAAAAATCAAAGAGTTTATACCATCAGATAATTTTATATGGTTAAAATGATTTTTATTATCTATTTTTATTCATTTTATTATAATAATTTTTTATTATTTAATAATAAACATTAAATTAGTTGATTATTAATGTTATTTTTAGATGTAAATTATATTCTTATGAATATATATGAAAGAAAAATTTGAAAATAAAACACCATAATTTACTGGGGATGTATTAAAATGTGAAGGGGAATAATGTATAAGAGATCATTAAAAAGGAGGAAAATAATTTATATTTGGTATTCATAATTTCATAGACTGAAACATTATAAAATTTGAAAATAATATTTTTAATAAAATATGCTATAGAAGGTGGAAGGGGATAATAGAAAAGAATAGACATGAGTTTCGAAACCCTTAATTTAATGATTGAGATGTTTCATGTGAATTGATGCTTAATTATTTTAAGGAGTTATTCAGATGGACTTTTGAATAATTAAAAAATATATGATATTTTTTTCTGATATTTTTTTATAAAATTGTAAAAATAAGATGTTTATCATTTGAGGTGAAATGGGTAGATAAATAGTGATTATAAAGGTTAATAAGAGGTGAATCTTAAATTAAAATGTTTATTAATTTATTATTTAGGATTAATAATATTGATTTATATAACATGTAATAATGTTTTATTAAAAAATATATTTTTATTGATATTTAAACTAACCAATAATTTGATGTCCTATTTTAAATATTTTCTTGAAGATAAAAAATAAAAATAATTTTCAGAATACAATATCAAATTGGATTGAAAAAATGATTTATATGTATTAAAATAATGTTTATTATCTCAAAATTAATTGTTTGATAATTATTTATTTTTAAATGATGTTGAATGTTTATTTAAATATTTGATCCATTTTTAAAATATAATGATTTCATTAAACATAATGCATATGAAAGGTATGTTTTTTACTTTAAAAAAAATAAAACATGTTTATAAAAATATTAGAAAATCATAAAAACTAATTTTGATGTAGTTATTCAAAAAATTAAGTCTATTTTAACCAAAAAATTTATGTTATTAAAATAGTTAAATTTTAATATTGAAAATAATGTTTTAATAATTTTTTTAAAATATGGAATGATAAAATTTACAAATATATATGATTTTATTTACATAAATTGTAAAATGAATTTATATTATTCTGATATTTATATTTCCTTATTATATTCTTTATAAATATTGATTATTTTTTTGTTTTACATCTCACAAAGGCCTGGTTACTAATCCAATGATCATTTTTTATTTTCTACTTTCACATTTTAATTTGTTACTTTACCAAATTAAAATAGTTATATTTCCTTCTTAATCCTATAACAACTACATAATTCCATAATTATTCATGAACCTTGTTTTCAATCAATGTTCTCTTTATTTCATTTACAAAATTCATATCATATTTCAAATGTTTTGTTTTTGTTTCAAAATACAGTTCACAGCTTGGATATTTAAGGGATATCACGATGATATTAATTATCAAATTATAAAAATATAATTTATTTTTTTATTTTTTATGTTTAATAAAATTTATTTTAGGGAATACATTTATCAATCATATATAATGATCTATGTTAATGAACAAAAATACTTTTTAATTTTTTGATGTAGTTTAGATGGATTAATTATAACTGAAACATATAATATAATTTCTATAGAAAATATTTAATTTAATAAAATAATAAATATAAAATATATATATACACATTTACTTTACTTATTGATTTATATTTTCAAAATTTAAAATTTCAATTTTACACAGACTTATGATTGTGGACAAACATTTGGAAAATATACATGGGAATTTTGGGATATTACACCCCAGTTGTGGCATTGTTTATATGAGCAATAAAAACTTATTTGACATATTTTTTATATAATTTTTTTTTTGACATTATTCATGTTATAAAGGAACAAATAATAACTTATATGGGGGGTGGGGTGAGTCAGTTGTTCACTTTTTAGGAGTTTAAAATCATTTAGAATCATAACCCCTGTAATATATTAATATTTATTTCCTTATAAACTTTTTGTAAATACTATTTCTTGTAAAAGTTAGAAATAAATTAAATTACAAAAAATTACAAGGTTTCACCTCAGTTTGAGAACCTACATCCTTTCCATATCAATTTTGCTGGGTCTATGGAAATCCACTATTATGAATAAGTTAATAGATCTTTTGCCAAAACCCGTTAGACACCTTTTATCTATCGATAAGAATGATTTACTAACCCCCGTTAGTTTAAAATTCTTTATTATAAAAAAATAATCCCAACAAAAGAATAAAGAATTAAATAAAAAATATCTACAATTACTTATTATGATTCCTCAATATGAATCGGTTGGATCTGATTTTCTCAATCTAATGAGTCTGGATTATATTCTCTCAATACGATGAGTATGGATCTGATTCTCTCAATATGACGAGTTATGATCTGATTCTCTAAATACGATTAACTCAATATGATGAAAATAATCTCAATATGTAAATCTCAAACTCATATTATTAATAAGATCTTATTCAATCTAATTGACTCAATCTAATTGACTGAATATGATCTTCTCAATAAAATCTTTCTCAAACCCGTAAAAAACAATCATATGTCTAATGCTCCTCATGAGATCTCTGGCAGGCAGTGAAATTAACTTGATTTATTCAATTCTGTGACATTTATGATTGTTTGAAAATTCAATTATATATGAATGATTAGAGCATGTATTTATAGGATAATCTGAAAATAAAAGTTGGAAACTTGAGAACATTCCCAGCTTCCTCAAATTTTAAAATCTAAGATGATCACACAAATTTAAAATTCAACATTAAAATCTCCACTCCTCCATATATTTCTATGAGATTTATGAAAAATTTAATTTAATGTTTTGACCCCTTAAACTCATCAAAAAACATCTGTAATTTTGATTTTGAATCTTCTTCATAATAAACTTATTGTGATCTACCTTTCTTTCTTAGTATATTACTATTTTTTTTGAGTGATTGCTAATTTTTTATCCTTATTAGTGATTACAAATTCACTTTCCTTATCGTATCATTACAATATTTTATTTCATTCTCAGTGATTGTGAAATATATATTATTCATAGTGATAATTAATTGTGTATGCATCTCAATGGTTAAAAATTCTATTTCCCAGTCATCTCATTACAAATTCTATTTTCTTCTCACCTCATTACAAAATCTTTTTCCTTTTCAGCGATTAAGAATCTTGTATAATTCATTTTAATTAAAAATTATCTATCCTTATCAGCTCATTATGATTCAATCCTAAAAATGATATAATTATCATTATGATGGAATTCCCATTATGATGTAATTCTCATTAAAATGGATTTCCCATTAGAATGGAATTATTCACTCTTTAATTTTGAATTTATTAAATCCTCAACGCCAATTATTATTAAGATTTTATCATGAAAGATTTAATTATTTTGGTGAATTTCATGAGCAACAAAGAATGATCAGATTTTCTCTAGAAGGTATGAAAACATTCTAAATCCAGATTTGAAAATATCATATTAGAACTAATCACCTACAATACAACTTCTTTGAACAACATCATTAGAATTTCTAAAAAACCCTAATTCTGAGGAATTCACATTATGATGGATATGGGTCTAATTCCTAAATAAAAAAACATTATTATATATGGAGGTTATTGGTCAATGAATATAAAAAAATTTTTAAACCAATTTATCATAGTTCCAACGAGCCTATATTCTAGAGGTACATGCTCATGCCTGGTCATCAAAAAGACCCAGGATCAAATCCGGGTAGGGGAAAATTTTTGTGTTACTATAACATCATTATAGTAGGGAACTATAGCAGTGGTGGAACTGTAGCAACGGTTGCACTGTAGCGGCAGAGGGGTTGTAGTAGGTACCATAGCGGCAAACGTAATGTAGCAGTACAGATATGGAGCAAAACTGTTCACTGAGGGTTCCTTTGGGGAACAAAATGGGATTTCAAGCCATGTATTCAGGACACTTGGAATTGGGACTTCAGGCTATGTAATGGGGATCCCTCTACCCAGTTTAAATATGACTTTTCTTTAACTAATAAATTGTGGATTTGGCCCCAACCTTTTAAAAAAAAATTTCATAGTGGTTTTCAATCATCCCCTTTGGATTTGTTGAAAACCCTTAAAAACAACTTTTCCAACTCTCATAATTTTTTCACAACTCAACTTTGGTAAACTAGTCAAGTTTTATTGAATTTTATCACAAAATATTCTTCTCAGAAGAGAGTTTCTAGACACCACAATACTAGATAAATTAATGTTTTAATGGAATTTTATCCCTTAGTGAGAATAAAATTTTGGGGCCATGTAAAGATAACTTCCCCTTAGTTTTATTTTTATCTCCCCTATTTTATGGTAACCAATGCTTCAGATTCATTTAATTAAGGTAAGTAAAAACGTATTATAATGTATAAATTTGTTACTTTATTTCCCCTTTTCTAATATAATCCAAATCATAGTGGGGGTTCTTCATTATGTGTTTTATGAAGTCATGAAAGGATAATGAACATGAAGTTACAAACTCAATTCCACAATCTTTTATTTTTGCATTGATTTTTTAAAGATATCATCCATATCATAAATTAATGAAATGTATTATAAAAAACATATCATGGAAAATATTTCACTATTATAATGTGAAACATTATATAAATGTGTTGTGAACATGAATATTGGAAAATATTCCTACAAAGATAAATTGTACTCTGATTATCCTAAAGTATGTTGAATGGTTTAGAGAATTTTTCTATCAAATAATTCAACCGAACATTCATCTACATAATTTGAGTAAAATCCTAAGTAGTTATAACATATTTGGATTCAATAGTTCTCAAAGTTACTATTTATTTTTTTATTATGATTCTAACTCATAGAACATTCATCCAATAATAATGTTCCCCTCGAGGTATATTTTCTATCATTATAATGTCCAACCCAATTGACATCAGTATAACCATGAAAATTCATCTCACTATTTCTTTAGTATAACAACCGATGTGGAGTTATTACTCTGATATATATCATAATCCTCTTTTCAGCAAACATATGAGATTTTTTAATATTACATTGATTCCTAGAACGCAATGTTACAATTGAACAATATCAGTCCTTTATGGAAGGAAGGTAATGAAGACTTCCAATCACCTTCCAAAGTCTTTCATGTTCACCCTTATTTTTCATTCATATTTGCTCAAATTTTTATCACTGAAATAGTATTTGAAACTTCATTAGATTCTTCCAACCCAAAATTCCTTAACATTTTACTAACATACTTTTCATGAGAAAATAAAATGTATTCACCATTTTTTAAACATTTAAACCAGGGTTGAATGTTAATTATCCTAATATAGACATTTAAAAAATTATTCTTCATTTCCTCCAAAAATGTTTTAAAAACATATTATATATCTCCCAAAAAAATATATCACCCACATAAAAAATTACAATTACCGTTTTAGAGTCAACATATTTCACATATAATTTTCTATCAACATTCACTTTAGAAAAGTTCAACATTCTAATATATTTTTCATGTTTAGAAAAATAGGCACATGGAGCATGTTTCATCCCATAGAAAACGTTCCTAAATTTAAAAACTATTTTTTCATCCTCATCAAGAAGAAACCACATGGTTGTTCAATATAAACTTCTTCCACAATAACAGTATTTACGAAAGTTGACATTACATCCATTTGATAAAATTTTTACTTCTGATGTAAGGCCACTAGAAGAAGAATTCTAATAGTTTATATTATTGAATTTATATTCAAAATCCAAACTTCCCACCTATGTACAACCTTTACAAACAACCCTTTTTTGTTTCTTAAAACTTCACACTATTCAATTAACTTTTTTCTACAAACCCACCTGGTTTTGATAACATTTTTATTCAATGAATGTGAAATAAGTTCCCATGTTTCATTATAATCAATCTAATCCGACTTCGTAATAATAAAATCCACCCATTGTTTGTATTTAATTGCATCTAAAATAGATTTTTGTTTATCTTTTGAGATAATTGAAGCCTGATTATCTAATCTGAGCATTCTCCCTATCTGAACTAGATCCTTATGATTTCCAATAAATTTTTTGAACACAATATGTTTTTGTAATGTATAAAATTTCATATTTTCATTCCCAATTGAAATTTACACATCACATGATTCTTCTATAACTTTATAATGATGTTATGACTTAATTTAACTAGTTTTAGAATTCTATAGTTTATCCACCTCAGCATTCTCAACAAATTTTGATATGTGACATTGATTTTCAACTAATTTCAAATCATATGAGTCCTAAAACTTTTTTAAACGTTTTTTTTCAAATATTAAATCTTCTTAGATTTGGTGAATAACCCATAAAATTTCCTTTCTCGACTTTCTCATCAATCTTTCCCAAATCGATATTTTTTATTTTTTGAAAACATGGACATCTAAAAACATTGATTTTTTTCAATGAATATTTTTGTTATACTACATTTCATAAGTAGTAATTATTGTTTTTAGTCTCAACAAAAATGTATTCTGAAAATGTACAGTCGTAATAATATATTCTCTCTTACATAAATTTGAATGTTTTTATTCCGATAACATAATTTTTTCAATTTCCACTAAACTTCATTTATTTCATTCTGCTACTCTATTTTTTATACAGTTCAGGGAGAACTATACTGATATTTGATACCTTGATTTCTTTGATAAGCTTCAAAATCATTACTTGTGAATTCATTTCCATTATCTATTATCATCTTATTTATATATATTCCACCATGTAATTCTAAATGTCTTTTACAAAACCTTATACATTTCCACCACCTCTAACTAATGTTTCATAAACATTATGTCTATCATCCTTGAAAAATCATAGATAAAGGTGATAATGTATAAATATACAACTATTGATTGATGTCTCATTAACAGATATATATAATAATGAATAATTTCAAGAGGTTTGGTATATTTAATCACAATTCTATTATGACTTTTTTTAATCATATTTCATTTCTGGAATGCAATAAAAAAATATTCATCTCTTCTATTAAATTCTATAAAATTCCAAAAAACATCAACATTATAATGTTTATTCATTTTTTTCTTCCAAGGGTGTCCTAGTCTTCAGTTCCACAATTTATTTCATATTCAACACTCAAGTAACATGAGTTTTGGAATTCTTATATATCAAAGAGATTCCCACTGGTTCTTTCTTCTTTTTTAATAAATTTTTCCATCTTACACACTTTTAATGATACAAAACACTTTTATAAGCATAACTTATTTTCTATCATCACAATGTTGAATTACACTAAGTATCTTATATTTTATTCCATAAATAAATAAAACATCATGAGATTGCAACATTATAGATTCAATATTTTCCATTATAATCCATCCTATTTTTATGGAACTATAATTACCAAAGGTAACAACTCCTCTATCATGACTTTAAAGATGATTCAGTATTTTCATATCACCAATCATATGTGAAGAAAACCCACTATCATGTATCAATGTTTTTTTCCTTATACTTTCGTTCAAACATGTCTCAACATTGAAATCTCTTTACTCGTCATTCTTATTTTTATCATTATTTTATTTTATATCAAGGAAAACTTGTTATAAAAGGTGTGTCATGATTCTTTTGTCATGATGACTATCCTAATCACAAGTTCTAACTATTTATACCGAACATTAAGTTTATTTTTTGTTTCAATGTTTATTACATCTTGAGAATTTATTTTATCCACTTTTTTTATGATATGAAACTTTATCAATCTACTTACATTATTTATTATACATTTATCAAATATAATTATAAGGAGTGATAAGTTGTTAAAATTATATTAACTATTCCAATAGATTCTAAAAGACCTATAATATCCATGAAATATTTAGTTTCTATTTATTAATGTTCTTTCTTTATAGAATCTTTGTTGAGGTTGGTAACTTCTTTCATCTCTAACAAACTTAGAATGTAGACTATATTTTCTTTTGAGTGAGTTTTATAATATTTTATATTTGATTGGTTTCTCAAATCCATTATCCTCCCAAAATTTAAAAATACTTTTTCCAAAACCTGAAATCTAAAAAGAATTAGATGAAAAATTATTTTTTATTAAGAGTGGATTTCTCCTGATTCTCTTATTGAGCCTTCTCATCAACTTTAAATGTCTTGGATTTTACTTCCAAAGCTCATCTTACATTTTCAATCATATTACTCAAGGTACTTTTAAAATCAATATGTTTTGATTGAAACATTGTAAATTTTACTTCTTTAGCTTCTAACATTTTGTTATGATCTTTAATCATCTGTCCCTATTCAATAGTTCTATGTGTGTGAATTAAAATCTCCTCGATGTATTCTTCCTCATACTTGAATACATATTTTCATCCATCCTAAACTTTTTCATAATCATTCTTCAAAAACATAATTTATTTCTTTATACTTTTGTTTTGATAAATACATGCAACATGTTTTTTTCTACATTGATACACATTATAAGATTCTTCACCACCTTCTTCACTATTTTAGAAATATTTTTTTCTAAACTATTGCAACGAAAGATATAAATTTTTGTGAACATTCATCTTAAAAAGAATTGTTTTCAATTGATTCTGATTCAAATTTTTTACCCAACATACTTATTCTTTTTACCATAAACTTATTATTAATTTTTTTGGAATAATTTTATTCTTTATCATTTTTTCACTTCTTACATTGAGGTTTTTCATCATAATTATATTGATATTCTCCAAATTTAATCTTGGGTTAATTCATAGAAAAGTGTTTGATTCCACCACACTCAAAAAATCTGAAGGGATGTTTACCCCTATATTTTCCTCTTCCTATTTGTTGGTCTATGAATATGAGAGACATTATTTTTCCTTCAACTCTTCATCCACATTATCTTAAAACTCAGAAGGATCAACTTATTCAATATCTTATATTCTCATATTTCTCATATATTCAAAATATATTTCATATTTCATATTATTATTAAACATAGGAGATTTCCTCATATCATAATTATTAATAATGTTATGAAATTCATCAATATATAAATAATTCATATCTTCTAAAGAATGTATTTTATAATCAAAACTTTCTGAAATGTTTCTCATATAATTCTTCACAACTGTAGAATCAACCAAGACATTTCTAAACCTTATGATGTTCCCAAAAATTTAATTAACACTATTGAAATATTAATCAATTTTTTTAACATATCTTATTCAGATGTCTTCATATGTACAATTATATATTTGTATATTTTCCCCCTTGACTTTATTATTCCCTTCGAAAACACTTTATAGGCTTTCCCACATATATTTTTAAGTATTGAGACCCATCACATTGTTATAAAAATTATATGATATGGACATAAGTATTGAATTTATAGACATTCCAAAAACATCAATATATATCTTATAATCAAGCATTATAGGGTCATTTTTCTCTATAGTGGGAAGACTAATAGTAGTAGTATCTAATATTTCTAGGCCAAGAGATTGGAGATAAGGAATCATACTATTTTTTTATCTATAATAATTTTTCCACTAAATGATAAAATTCCTCTACTATTAATATGATTGGATATTATCCATGATAAGGATTATAAAAGGGAATTTTGGCTTTGATACAAATTGATGATCTGAAGGATATAATAACTACTAAGAAGGGGGTGTTGAATTAGTTGTTCACATTTTATGAGTTTCAAAACATTTAGAAACATAACCCCTGCTACCTGTTTAGATTTATTTTTCTATAAACTTATATAATAGAATAATGCATGGAAAAGTATTAGAGAAAGTAATGAACAAAATATTTACAAGGTTCAGCCTCAGTGTGAGAACCTACTTCATGGAAAAAGGCACTCTTATGAGACTATGTTTTTACAATGTTATGAAAAGTGAATAAAATTTATGCCAAATACTATTAGAATCTTTTTAATCGTAATAGGAAATATTATAAAGACTCCCAATGGTATAAAATATTTATTTTAAAAAAATTGAGCCTAAAAAAATAATAATGACTTTGTTCAAAACTGTTCCACAATTTCCTAGTCAGAAATACTTTTCCCGATTTGGCTAGATTTTATTTTCTTAGTCCGATGAGTATGGACCTGATTCTGTTAATTCAATGAGTCTGGATCTGATTCTCTCTATATGACAAGTCTCGATCTAATCCACTCAATACGGTGGAATCAATATGATAAACCCATTCTTAATATAGAAAGCTCAAACATTTCAAAAAAAAATTAGTACAAACTTATTTTGTCAAATTGAATCAATTTGATTGACTGAATATGATCTTACTCAATCCGGAAAGCAGAAATTCAACTATCTATTCCACCTCATGAGATATCTTCCCAAAAATGAATTTTACATGATTTCTTCAAAGCTCCGCCTTTTCCATTGGTGTAAATATTCAATCATGAATGAATGATCAAAGCATTTATTTATAGGCGACTTAGAAAACAGAAGTGGGAAACTTAAAAACCTCTTACGTATCCTCCAATTTAGAAAGCAGAGAATAACACTAACATTTAAACATCAACTTTGACTTATTCAATACTTCTTATATTTCTCTTAGATTTATGGAAAATTGAATTTCACGTTTTGGACTCTTCAAATCATCATAATTTTTTTAACTTTTATTCTTGAGTCTTCTTCATAATCAGCTCATTACAATATTTTTTTGTATCTCAGTTCATTATGAATCTATTTATTTCTCAGTGATTACAAATTTTGTATCCTTTTTAGGGATTAAAAATTATATTTCATACTTATCTAATTATGAATTATTTTTACTTATAAGTGATTATGAATTATTTATCCTTGTTAATGATTATGAATTATTTATCCTTCTATTTGATTATGAATTTCACTTCCTTCTATGCTCATTACAAAGTCTATTCATTCTCATCTCAATACGAATTCTGTTTCCCTATCATTGCATATAAATTCTATATCCTTATTATTCATCACAATTTTTTTTATCCTTATCATCTCATTCTGATAAAATCCTTATAATGATAGAATTTGAATTACAATGTAATTCTCATTATGATGGAATTTCTATTATGATAAAATTACTATTATGATTTAATTATTCTCTCTGATATTTTTAATTTCATCAAATGTCTTCACCATTTCATCAAATGATTTTATCATGAATGTTTTCATTATTTGTGAGAACATCATTATTCGTAATGAACTGTAAAATTTTGTAAAGAATATATGAAAACATTCTAACACTTGGCTTTATAATAACTTTTTATAACTCCCCATCAACAATATGTTTTCTTCAAATAAAATCATTCAAATTTCTATCAAACTATATGTCTGATAAATCTTTATTGTGATGGACATTGGTCTGATTCTTTAATAACCAAAACATTCATTTAAAAATAGGTTATTTTTCAACAAACAGAAAAACATTGTAAAAAATATTTATCACAATTGTTCTCCAATTATTTTTAGCATGTATTTTGTGATACACATTTTTTATCATATCAATTTGTACCATAGTTATTTTTCATTCACATACCTATATAGAGTTTAGGATGACATCATAAGTGAATTTGATTTTTATGAATGATGATCTTGACATGAACATCAATAATTAAGAGTGATCATAGTGAAAATAAATTGTTTTGTCTACATAGATATGTAGATAATGGTTCCATAAATTTTCATTTTGTTGTCATCTATTTCAATGAAATTTTAATTATATATTTATCAAAAATTATACCTGAGTGATAGATAGTGTTAAAAATTCATCTTATGTTAATTAATGAGGATAAATAAAAACATTCATATCCTATGGAATTGGGGGAGCTAGAACAACTAGACATATACATATATTAATTTGAGGATAATTGATTCATATTATTAGGTACCTCTCCAAACAAAGAAGTAGTCATTTTCAATATGATGGGACACAACAACCAAATATTTTCTATAAAAAATAAGAAACTGAGTCATGTTTAATTGAATTATCGGTGTATGTTTACATGTATATATAATCAATTTTCTCTATTAAAAAAAAATGATTGTTTTCCAATCAGGACATATGATCAATATACCATCATCTTTTAGTCAGGAAATTGGATTTCCAATTGGCGAGTTTAAGGAGTAGGTAAAGGAAATTTTTGTTCTTAATAATTCCATTTGTTCACTGTATTATCTAGAGATTTTTATATATTTTTATTGTTAGTGTATACAAAATAAAACACCAAGTTTAATAAAATCATGATATATTATTCTTTTACTACAACTGTTATAACATTTTTTCCGAATTGTATGGTATGAATTAAATTATCAAAATAATTAAATATATATTATTTTAAATGTTAATAAAAATTTAATTATTATTTATAAAAAAAGGAATTCAAATATTTTATATAGCCATATTATTCTAAAAAATCATAAAAAAATTATTTTTATTGGTTTTTGTGATGAAAATAATTAATTAGTCTATTCTATTTTTTGAATATGTTTTTTAATAAATAATAATTATTATTAAAATTAAAATATCATAATTTTATTTGGGTGAATATTTTTTAATTGACTAAAAATATTTTTTCCCAATGAATATTGAAAAAGTACGTCATTTTATTAAAAACTATATTTTTGTTTCACAAATTTAAAATGATCCATAATTTTTTAAAAAATTAAAAGAAATGGTAGTTCAAATATATTATAAATCATCCAATTATGGTCATTTCATCTATTTTTATACATAAATTTGGAATAGAAACATTTTTATACCTAAAAAAAGTTTTTATACTTCAAATTTTATTTTTATAAAAATCTATGTTTCATTGAGTTTTGTGTTTTAAAAATAAATTAATTTATACCAATTATTGAAAATGATTATTGAAAAATGTATTAAATATTTTTAATCAAGAGTACTATATTTAATAAATATTACCATTTTATATTTTTCATTTTGAATAATAAAAATAGTAAATAATTGTGACCATGGTGATGGTAAATTGAGTAATTATGAATGAAAATAGAGTGATAAGGCATTAAAAATATACCCAAAACATAACATTACTTTATTATAAGAGTGTATATAATCCATAATCTAAAAAAGAATTAAAATATGAAAATTTATTTCATTTATCCATGATTTGGTCCTTTATAATATTTAATCCAGAGATAAAGAAAAAAGACGCATATTATATATTAATGTTTACAATACTTATATATAAGGATAAAAAAAACATATTTTCATTTCCACTTACTCATTTTTATGATAAATAATTCCTATAATGTAAATTTATTTCTATTTTTTATTGATGATATAATTACATAAAATACATGAACAATATTGAAAAACATATTATTTAATTATAAAAAAAATGAATATAAAATTTTAAAAGTTATATAATTTTAATGAATTTTATATTAGTTATTTGTGAAATGATTATATTTGAATTACCATTCTTTCTTGATGAATTTCAAGTCAAAACAAATGAATAGTATAAATATGATATTAATGATAATTTATAATAAATATTACTTTGGTAATTATTTAATATTTTTAAAAATATTATATTAAAGAAGGAGTAGAATATGGTTCAAAACATCAATAACCATCTATTTATGGGTCAATTTTCATTTTACAGTAATATTATTGACCCTAAAGTGGTATTAAGCATCAATGATATAGTAATAGTCAAAAGGGTTAACAGGTGATTAAAAATAATTTATAATGGTAGAAATGTTACCAAAACATTTTTAGATGATAGGATTTCAACCCGTACTTATCCTATATACAAATTATATCATCATAGAATGATTTTATGTTGATATTTATTTTTAATTAATTAAAAACATTATCAAATTCCAAAATTTCCCCTCCCCTCACCTATAAAAGGGAGCCTCCTATATGCTTTTAATCAAATTTAAAAATCATTTATTCTTGGAAACAACTAATAAAAATATCATATATACATTACTATGAATATTACAAAGGCATTAGTTTGATGTGAACACTAATCTCATAACTAATTATGTATAATCTTATAGAGGTTCTACCAAGAAAAAGTATCATTTTTATTCAATCATTTTTTATTTATTTATTTACCCCATCATTCAAGTAATCCTCAACCATTAAAATATTATAACATCAGTATCATTCATATATGCAGTTTTTATTATTTTAATTTTATTTCCATAAAAAAATTTACACTTCTATATCTGGTACTAAAAACATGAATTGTATTTAAAAAAACATTAAAATATACCATCCATTTTGCAATTGAGGATCTATTCCATTATTGGTTTTAGAGGATTAGGAAACACTTTACATAATATTAGTGTTTATAAAAAATAATAAAATATATATTTAGATTCATATATGATAACTCCCTAAATTATGTTACTAATCTAATATCTTCTAAACGATTTGTGAAAAATATTTTAAAACATGGGATGCACATAAAATTATCCATTTTGGGGTTTAAAACCAGTGAAAAGTACTATGAAATTCCATTTAATATTTTTATTTAAAAAAAATATTTTATATCATACTTAACATTCTGAAATAACAATATATGGTTTTTGGAAAATGTCATAGAAAAATAATTTTTAATACCTTTTAAAAATAAATATCATTTTAAATCCGTTCAAAAATAATGTTTGAAAAAATCATGGATATCTCCATATAAACATTTTGACAGAAATAACAATTTAATATATTAAAATGATAAGTCAAAATTTTTAATAAAATTATGTTCCCACTACTTGTACCACTTTTAATACAACATCCCCTTAAGGTTATTAGTTAAACCCATATAACATAAGCATCTCATTCAATACCCCATAGTTGAATTTTAAGAAACCATTTGTAGAAGATATGAATTTATCAATCAAAACTCATTGATTTTTTCCCAAATATATAAATTAATTGTTTTTAAAAAACAATATAATTTTATAAATTGGATTCTTTGGGAAACCATTTTTCATAAAATATGTACAATAAATCCATATTTTGAAAATATATACTTATATAATCATTAACAAATTGATATTAAAATAAACTATTGAATAAATCATTCCTGAAATTTAATTTATTGATAATAAATCTATATATATACATGGATTATTTTCCTTAAAATGATTCATGTTTTCAAAATAATAATAATTCTTTCAAAAATATACTTTTAAAAATAATTATGTTTTCGCATGCCTCAAGTCTGCACATGAGCATCGACTCAATTGGTGAGGACAATTCAAGTACATCCATGCAACCCATGTTCAAATTCTAGCGAAATAACATTTCCAGGTTACCATAACAATATTTTAGTACTATTACAGGAGGTACTATAGAAGAAACTAGAGAAGGTACTATAGTAGGTATTATAGAATCCATAAGTATTCACCATTGGGCCACTAGTTTGGGCCTAGAGTCCATAAAGCATTTGAGCCACCCATGCCTTTGGGTTAGTAATGAGTTCAAGAAAACTTAAGGAATTTGGTCCATCATAAGTCCTTCAGGCCACCTAATGTGGAGATCCAAATTAGAAAAATTCTATATGGAACATGCTCTAGACAATGACTCATAGGAAGAAAAATTCACCAGAGTAGAGATATCAAATTTGGAAGAATGAGAGTTAATGAAATTTTCAATCGGTACCAGTTCAATGAATACTTGAACAAGATATCTAGCCAAAAAACCATGCAAAGGTGGAGAGATGATCATGATGAAGACACTAGTGACGAGCAGTTTCATGTATTCATAGTCTAAGATATATTCCAGTAAGACCTTCAGGTCCTGTGATGTCGTGAAGCTTAAAAGAAACGTAATGTAAGGGATCCCCCTAAAACCTTAAAAGTTGGATGATAAAAAATGAATAAAAAACAAGGGCCTTCGGGCCATTTTGGCTTACCTCAAGTTCGATATTACACACATGTTCTTTATCATCATCTTCTTTGGATATTTGATCTTCATAACACCTTATGAACACTATGGTTAGTGATTTTACTAAAATAAGAACTCTATTATGTGGGGTGTTATTTTAAGAATGGAATGTTGTAGGTCTTTTCCAAATCTAATATGTTTTTTGGGAGATTAAAAGGGAAAAATAAGTATCCTTTTATAATAGAAGTGAGGGGCACATTAAGAATTTACCAAAAGAATAAATTATAATACATTTATTTTAAATAAAAATGTCAATAAATTACCATGGATAAATATATAAGATATGATATGTTTATAACAGCATAAAATAAAATATTTTAGATATGTTTTTGGGTTATTTTATACCTTATCATTTTGATTAATAATTTTTAGCCAATTTTTATTTTACCTAAAATAGAAAATGTTTCAATATTAAATGGTTTTAATTTTTACTTATTTGGTAAAAATTGAAACACAAATGACCAATTAATGATATTTTAGACTATATCAAAATCACATTTTATTTTTAAAATATTTTTAAAGTTTTATATAATTTAATAAAACATTAATCCTATAAAGTATTATTGATGTTAATTTTAATATTATTCACAACATTGACTATTAAAAATATCCATAAAACATGTAATTTTTTTTAAAAAACATTTCATTATATCCCTAAAATGTAATATATATCTATATAATTCGTGTATTGGATTAAATATATCAAATTATATTAATTTTAATATTTCTAATATCAATTATTTAATTTTTTAGTTCATTGAATAACTACTACATCATTATTTTGTAAGAATTTATGGTAACTATTTAATGACTAAAATTTTAAATAAATTAAAATTATGATGATAAATATATTTTATTTAAAAATATTATTTATATCTAGACATTTCTTCTATATTACTCTAGGTAAAATATGATATAGTTATTAAAATATTGGATGTTAAATCATTGAATTTTCATTAAATAACATATTACAAAGGACATAATCTTATCTATGTGGCCTCAAAAGTTTGAAATAAGTTTATAAATTTAAAATAAGTTTATTATTTTCAAAATTGACTATAATATTAATTCATACCCTAATTTTTTCCCTATGTGGACACTTAAGTGACACTTAAGACAACAAACGTGATTTTTTTATTTCGTTGATTTAAATAACATATATATAAAATTCATTGAATAGTGTCCATTAAAAAACTAAATTTTGAAGCATTGGTGTTATAGGTTTAATTAAATATTTAAAATAACATTTTGACTAGTGTTAGGGTCATTTTCAAAACCCTATAAATTTATTTTTATGCATAATTTCATGATTTACCCTTTATTATGGTAAAAAAATTACTTAGATTATTATTTATATTCTCTATAAATAAAATTAACTTATTTAAAAAATTTATAACACTTGATTCCAAATAAAAAAATGTTTTCAAAATTCATGTAATAATGAAGTTGAATAATTTAATATAAAATTAAATCCACAAAACTCAATGAAAAATAGTGTTTTGTAAAAATATATTTTTGAAACATAAAATGTATTTATAATAAATTAAAGTATTAAATATATATAAAAAACAAACAAGATAATTTTAAATAAAAAAGAACAAATTAAATTTTAAAACTAATATGAAATTTACTTATAATTTGGAAATACCTAAAAACATAACACAATTTTAAATAAAAATTATTTTTTTCACAATTCACGGAAAATGAAAACTTTTTATAAAATTCTATAAATTTAACAATAATATAATCATTATATTCTAAATTAAAAAATATATATTTATTTTTTAAAATAAAATTTATAAAAGTTCCATAAAAAATTATATTTTCTCTAAAAAACAAATAACAATTATTCTTAATGAAAGTGTATTTTATGAAAAAAAATTACTTTACTAAAATTAAGTGCTCAATTATATAATATTAAATTAATAAATTATTAATGACTAATACCATATTATATTTATTAATTCAATTAATAATATTAATTCCCATTAATTTTATAGTAAGGCTATAATAGTCACATTTTAATAGTAATATCATGTCGCTCATTTATGCTCGATGTGGTGTATCTTGTAAGAAATAAGACATTATATTTCCTATTAAAATATGATGAGGTTAGATTTTACAAATTTAAATGAATTGATCCCTTGAAATTAATTCATAATACTTAATAATATTATGAATTTACATTTTTAGAATTAGAAAAAAATTGAATGGTGGAACTACTATATTTTTAAGGGTACTTATTTACCACAACGTTCAAAAGAAATTCTTGTCACTTATTTTTTTACTTAAACAAAAACACATAATGTCCAATGTTATCTAAACCATTACGTAGATACATACTGTCACCAGACGAACATGAACTTCCAGATCACGTACTAATAAAATTATGTGTATTGTTTTATAAAAAGTAACAATAAATTAAAATGTCCATTTTACAACATAGAATTTTTTCTAGTATGGGTTTTGGAGGATTAAGAAAACTACTTACATAATACTAGAGTTAAAAAATAACAAAAAAATAATAAATTTGATTCATATGTGCTAACTCATCAAACAAACCCATCCGTTTTTTAACTTCTAAAATATCTATGAAAAATATCTTAAAACATGGTATGAGTATAAAAGTTTCTAATAAGGGGTATTAAAACCAGTTAAAAATATTATAAAACACCTTTAAAAATATTTAATTTTAAATTATATTGTTAATATTATATATGTCTTTCTAAACTAATAAGCTTATATTTTTAATTTTTTTATAATAATACTATTCATAACCTTTTACTAATGATTATCCTCATTATATCTATTCCAAAGTACCCATTTTAATATTATTTTATATATCCTTAAAAACCATTTGATAATAATAATTATTTCATGTATTAAAATGATACTTGGAAAATAATAAGAAAATTATGCTCTAAATAGTAGTATTAATTATAGGATAATATCACCTTATAGTCATGGGTTCACTCCCCATACCACCATAATCATCTCATTTAATACCTAAGGGACAAATTTTAATAACAAATTTTTAGAAGATCTTCATTTCTCATTCATTACCCACTAAAAACCATTCCAGAATATATACATGAATTAATTTAAATGAGTAAAACAATTTTATAACTTCTATGAATATATAAATAATTTTTATGAAAATCTATGGGATAAATCCATATTATGAAAATAAATGCTTACATAATCATAAATAAATTGATATTAAAATAAACTTGTATTAAAAATGAATGAAATTCCATGATTATTAATGTCTCTATTTCTATATACATATAGTAAATTAATAAAAAAACATTCATAATTTGGAAAATAATCTTATTTATTTGAAAAATATACTTTTTAGAATAATTATGTTTACCTATTCCGTGATTCTAATTTTACATTGATGTCTGTTATCATCATCTTCTTCGGATAATCCATTTTCTTAACACATTATGATAACTGAGGTTGGATTTCTTCCTAACCAATACAACTATACTGTGGGGAAGGATATTATTAAGGTATTTAAATAAGGATTAGCCAAACCAAATATGTTTTGAAGTATGACTAAATGAGAAAAATGGTTTTCTTATATAATTGAAGCAAGGGTCACGTTAGTAATTTCCCAAAAATATAAAATATAATAAATTCATTTTCCAAACAAAACATACAAAATAACCATTTAATCAATGTTAATATCTGATAAGGGTTTAATTTCATAAAATAATATATTTTCGATATTCTTTGGTGTTATATTAAACATTATATTTTTTATTAATCCATAGTTAACCAATTTTAATTTTAACTACAATAATAAATACTTCAATATTAAAATGTTAAATATTTTATTTCTCTGGTGCCAATTGGACAATAAATTGCCAATTTATGACATTTTAGACCATAGAGTATTCACTTTGTGTTTTAAAATACTTTTTAGTGTTAATAATTTAATAAAATAGTAATCCCTTAAAGAATAATTATAATCAATTTTGATACTATTGAATACATTGACTTCTAAAAATATGAATACAATAGGTACTTTTTTTAAAAATTTTATATAGTATCCCTAACATTTCAATTTAATATAGAGATATTCTATATCACATTAAATATCTCAAATTATAAAATTTTAATATCATTCATCATATTTTTCTAATAATTTCATAATTACTGCATCAGTATTGTGTAAGAATATAGTGTAATTATTTTATTCATAAATATTATAAATAATATATAGTGATGAAGATATATATTTTATATTTCAAAATAAAATTTATAGTTAAACATATCATCTCAATCACTACATATTAAAAATTATATAATTATTAAAAATATAATTTTGAAATAATTTACTTTTCATTAAATAAAACATTATAAAGGCCATAAACTTATCCAAGTGGCCCCAAAATCCATAAATATATTTATATGAATAAAATAATTCTATTATTATAAAAATGGAATCTTATATTCTTTCAAACCCTATATTTTTTCCATGTAGACACATGAGATATATTTAAGACAATGAAACTGGCATTTTGTGACATTCATTAACTTAAATAATATATATGTGATTTTTAATTAAAAGTGTCCATTAAATAATTAAATATTGATACACATGTGGTAAGGGTCGAATAAAATTATTCCAATTTTTAGAGTCCTTTTCTAGTCACAGTCATTTTGTATCTTTAATTACATGATTTACCCATTACCTTAGTAAAAAATATTACATTTGTTATTATACATATTGTCCAAAAATATAAGTTTGCTATTAAATAAATTATGAAATAAAGATAAAAAATTAGAAATAAAATTTTCAAAACTAAAAAAAACTGATGATTCAATGTTTAATTTAAAATTAAATCAGTAACACGCAATGGAAAACAATTTTTTCAGAGAAATAAAATTTTAAAACATAAAATGATTGTAAATTAATTATAGTATAAATTCCAATAAATAAAAAACAATTAGATTATTTTAAATAAAAATATATATATTCTAAAACTTCTCTAAAATATATCATAAATTTTTAAATATCTGAAAAGAAAATACAATTTTTAAAAAATCATTAGTTTCACAATTAATTGAAGAATATATTTTTAAAATAATTATAAAAATGCCACCCTTTTATAGGTTTGATTTGATGATTTAAAAAATTATATTTATTTCATTAAATTAAATTTCTAAAATTTCCATTGATTAATTTTATTTCTCTCCTAAAAAATATATAAAAAACATTCAAGTTGAAAGTGTAATTTATAAATAAAATGACTTTAATAAAATTAAGTGATAAATTTTAAAGGAAACTATTAATAAATTATTAATTAACAGGAAAATATTATATTTAATAATTCAATTAATACAATTAATTCCTATTAATTTTATAACGACGTTATAATGATCAAATTTAAATAATAATATTCTTTATTTTGTTTACACTCGATGTGGAATATATTATACACCATAGAACATAGTATTTACTTTTAAAATATTATAATTCTATAGTTATAACCTATATATTCCTCCTCTTTTATAAAATGGTTAATAAAAACATTTTTCCTCTGCATATCTTACCACCACCTCATGAACAAATGAAATTTCTTTTTCTTCATCTTCTTCTATGGACATTTATGATGATGGATTTTATATATATATATATATATATATTATTTGAAAAAAATATTTATAATAATATAGATGTAATATATTATATATTCTATTAAATTGCCATTCATAAACATATGATTACACCATTCTTATATAAATGTGGACTACCACCTCTACAAATCAATGTGATTCAACTTTTTCCACCGAACCTCATAAAAGGTATATAATATTATTTTATTTAAAAAATTAATATATTTTTTATGAAATAATTATATTTATTTAATAAAAAAATATTACTTAGATTTCTTCAAATGTAATCCTTGAAAAATGGAAAATGTTAATCGTGCATATATTCTCCTTTTTCGTCTTTATGATTGTTGATTAATTTATTTTCCATCACCATATTTGATGGTTGGTTTTAAAATTAAATTTAATTTATAAAAAGTTGAATTATGTCATAATTATTTTTCTATATATGATGAAATAATTACCTCTTTTGAAATATTCAAACTGCCAAAGTCATTTTCGGCATATGAGATGAATATCATCAAAATATTTGACATGAACTTAATTGAGTAAGTAATTAATTATCACATGGTAATATATAAAATGAATGAAATAATAAAATTGAACAAGAATATTTGGAAAAAAAATGCTAACATAGGTTTACTATTAAGGAAGATAAATAATTTATTTGATAATTAGTACCTGTGTGAAGGGGTATGATAACTTAATTTCCATTCATTGGGTTATAATTCTAAATAATTGATTAGGTTATATCATGATTATTTGTGGAATGAACTAAAATTTTATTTGTTTTATTAGATATTATTTTTTGAGGATTTAAATTTTTTATTCATAATAAAATCATTGATTATTTTTCACTTCAATTATAAAAGATTTGTAGGGTATTTCATCTCAATTAAAACTCAATTGAAAACTAATTTTTATTTTGTACAATTTTTTATAAGGTGTATATACAACCCATTTAGAGTATGTAAAATTAATATTGATTTATTTATGATTTTTAATCATTCTATTCATGTAACTATTTAAAGATTTATATTTAAAATAAAATATAGTCTAATTATACTTTTTGATTGTGTATATTTTATTTTTTTCTATATTTTTCAAAATAGTTTGACAAAAATAATTTTTATTTTAAAAAAGGCTTTATAAATGTTATTAATAGTTTTCCTTAAATATTAACAAGATATTAAATGATAATTTCGAATTTTTCCCCTAATGGAGTCTTTTTTCAACTATCTTTACAAATAGTCAAAAATATTTTTTTAACATACAAAGAATTAAATTAAATTCCTTCCACTATAACAATTTTAAACCACATAACATCTTCTATACATTTTCAGTAGTATTAAAATGTAAAATAATTTCTGAATTTTTTCTCATCTATTTTATTTTATTAACCAAAATACATTTATTTATTTCAAAACTGATATTTCCGATAAGTTGATGTTCATATTTTTCCTACTTTTACTTGTGTGGTTAATAATATTCTCTTGAAACAATAACTTAATCCGGGCCATCGAAATTTAAATTTTCCCTGTATATCCAAATTCATTGTATCATTTATACAATTATTTAATAAATCATATATATTTTTACATACACCGATCTACATGGAATGTTTTTTGATTAACCAGGTATATATTGATATTTCATATTCATTACTAAATATAGATATTTTTTGAAATGGATTATTTGTCATGAATTAAATCGAAATTTTAATATATGAGTATATAATTTTAAATTCAATGATAGTTTTAGTGCTAATTTATATATCCCTTCTATGCATTGATATGTCTCATGAGAAAAATCTGTAATCCACTGTTAAATGGGTATTTAGTTTATACCTCCACAAATATTAAACTATCTTTGTGAATGGTCCTAATTGTAGAGATATCCCATGATATGAAATCATGATATCCACTATTAATGACTTCCTTCATTGATAATTAGTTATTATTTTCCATGAGTCTACTACAATGAATTAATACATGGATGTATTTTTTCTCAAGTTATTGGGTAAATGACATGTGTTTCTAGTTATTTTCATTGACATTTTTTAATTCATTATTTAATTATGATAGAATCCACTAAATGTAAAACTCACTAAGTTTTTTATCTAAAATTTTATTTCAATTTCGTTCCCTAGGATATGTAGAAATATTATTTTAATGAGTTTATGGATGGAGAATAATTTATCTTTCTATATATTATATTTTAATTCTATTTATTCCCCTCAAAATTTGTGTTTGGGTTAAGAACCACTATTTATGAATACTTTCCAATGGGGTTTTCATGGAACTAGAAACTCCCTATGATTATATATCCATGGGGTCATACTTTACAATGGAAGGAACTTATTTGTATGTTTTAAGTAATGATACTTAATAACTCATATTGGTCAAGAAGATAGGAGGTCGGGCTTATCACATTCTTTAGAGGGAGTTATTACCTACTCCAGGACTCCCTTATAGATTTAAGATATATTCAGTAATCCTTTATTAATCCCTCATTATAAAGTGGGTCCCCTTATAATTAAAAACCAATTATTATCATGTAAGGAATATATAATCATTTGTATGTATCCGAGTTTCTTTATCAATGGAGATATCTTCATGTATCTTAGGTTCTCCATCAATGGTATCCTTCTATGTATAGATCAATGATTATTCAGTCATTATTATGATAATGATAGTTTTTTATCCAATGTGGTGGAGAACTATGTAGATTAATTTGATATAGGGAGATCAAGTTTACTCTGTAAATTATAATCTTCGAAGGATATGTGAGTTGTTTTGATGTTGGAATAAGATCGATGAATGATTTTCCTATGTATCCTTATGAAAGGATGTTGATGTCATGTAGTTTGGTGTCACATAATGATGATCATCATACCATTAAGGGTCATGTGGTAAGGATATAACCATATAGTATAACATTATGAGGTAAGGACATCTAGGAGGAAGGTTCCTAGTCATGGGTTGGTGTGAGACTTATCCTGAGGCAAACCAATGTACTAGAAAGAGATTCATTATTAGGATAAATAAACCCTAAGGATAATGTGTCCTATATTGAAAAATGGTTATTTTGGGTGTGGGGTTAGAACAATAGAGAGGATTCTATCACATCCCAATTGTAGGTGAATAAAATCCCACATAGTTTGAGTATGTCTTATATGAGTGTATGGGACATTGAGAAGATTATGTTGTGGATTATTTAGGGAGAGGATTCATTTTTAAAAGGGACCATGAGGAATATCTTAACAAATGGTGTTTTGGGGGTTTAACATATGTTTTATTCTCAAGGAATATAATATGATTACGAGAATTATGATTAGGGATTACTCCTGAAGAGGATACCCATTCAGCTCAGGCCCTAATTGGGTGTCCTGTGTATTCTATTTTGACTGTAATCAGGAATTAGTTTTTTCATAGTTCAATCCATAGAATCGATAATATATATTTCATGATCACCATTAACAACTATGACTATGTGATTCATGACCAATGTGACGAATAAGAGGCAATGAATGATCTAACAATCCACAAACCACTCATTCTTTACTAATGAAAGAGAATTTGAATGGAGGTGGAAGAGGCTAATGTTTTGACAATTCCCTATGTTTTATTTACCCATAGGAGGGAATGAATGTGAAGGATAAAGAGTTATAGAGGAGAAATATTGCAAACTCTTATACCATAATCTATCGGATTACTCCAAGAGGGATTCCCTTGTATTGTTTGGGGCTTATTCTATCGAGGATTCCATTTGATATTTTGTTGGTTTTACTCCTAATATGGATTCCCATTTGAGGTTTAGTTGGGGCCTACACCTAAGGAGGATGACCATTGATCTTTTTTTGGGGATTACATCTATGGAGGATGACCATTGATCATTGGTTGGGTCTTAATCCTATGTATTCTTCCCACTGAGCTTTGTTAAGGGATTATTTATAAGTAGGATTCATATTTAGTTTTGGTTTTTTATTACTCTTAATCAAGATACCCATTTAGTTTTGAATGGGGATTACTCCAAAGGAGGATTCCCATTGAGCATTATTTGGGGATTACAAATAAATAGGATTCCTATTGGGAATTGGTTGGGGATTACATTAAGGAGGATTGCCGGGGATATTTTTTGGGGGGATTACTCTTAATGAGGATGCATGTTGAGCTTTTGTTGGGGCTTACTCCTATAGAGGATTCCCATTTATGTTTGGTTTCGGCTTACTTTTAAGGAGTATTTGTATCAACCCATTGGGGTATCATTGTAATTCCCTTCATATAATTATGTCTTATAGTATAATCACTTAAGATTACAAATAGAACATAACAAAAACATTACTAATGAATAATTAATGAAATAAAAAGAATATTTAGAAGTTAAGAAACACATAACGATGAAATAGTAACCTGACCTTTGGAATAGTAATTTGACCCTAATAAATAGTAAACTATTTAATGAAATAAAAGTAATCTTTAGAAGTTAAGGAACACATAACAATGAAATAGTAACTTGACATTTGGAATAGTAATGTGACCATAATAAATAGTAAAATATTTAATGTAATAGTAACCTCACCAATGAAATTATAAATAAAAATTATCTATCATAAAAGTGTCAATATCATATAATTATATCATAGTAAATGTAAACAATTTTTTTCAAAATTATTAATTATGTGTTGGTATTATTGTATGTCATATATATTTAATATTAATTTTATGATTAATTTAATAAATTTAAAAAAATTTGTTTTCTTAAAATGTTTTCATAAAATAATATTTTGATGTCTTATTATTATAATATCATTTTATGACACCTTAATTAATGTTTCAATGTTTTAGAAAAAAAATATTAATTTTAATGATTTTCTCAAGTAAATTGTGATTTTAAATAAAAATTAATTTTAGCATATATATAAAATTAATTTTTAAAAATGTATTTATTTATTGAATTCTAAATGTCTAAAAAATGTTAGGTTTATTTTTTGGTATTTTTCTAAAATAATTGAATTTTTGGTGAATATTGAAATATAATAATTTACTATTTATGTAAATAATTGATTTTTTGAGTCAATATTGAGTCATGGATGATGTAAGAAACCATTTTTTATAATTAATATACAAAAATTTATTTATTTAGTCTCAATAATCAGAGATATGTTTTTGTCTTGGGAAAAATAATAAAAAACCGAATAAAATAATAAGAAAACACCCCCTCCTCCACTATAAATACCACCTCTTCTCCTCACACCTCTAAATCCTGATGCCTTATTTGAATTCTTCCAAATAATCTTACAAAAAATCTTCCTCATGTCACTATGTTTTGGTATCATCATAATACAAATACCTCTTCCCTATGGAGGCTCTCAAGGGGGATAAATTCAAGATGTACATTCCCCTTTCCAATTATTTTATTTTCTTTTCATGTTCCATTATTTTCATTTTATCTCCTTAAACAACCTCATCAACAAGGTATGATAAATATAATTCCTTAACTATAGTCATGTTTTTAGGATAATGGTATAATTAATTATTATCTCCATTTCCCCCTCCTTTTATACTAAAAAATGAAAACATCGTCCTAGATGTGTCAATTTATCACATTCAAGGACGAAGAAGTTTTTAATTTGATTTACCTTCATAAATGATAGGTTATGAGAAAATTTTTAGGGTTGAAAAATATTATAATATTTAATTTTATCTTATTTAAGGTTCTATTATAATTTAGACTCATGATATTATTTTATAACACAAAATGAGTTTGTTGTGATCGAAAAACTGGCAAAATATACCGAAATGTTTATCATTAGATATTTCTCTAATGATTCATCCTAATTTCATAAACAATTAATATAATATCAATTTTTCAAATTTATGACCATTAATAACATAAATATTCAATTATAGATAATTATCCCTACCTTACATGACCCATGTACAAGTATACAAGTAAACTGATCATGAAAATCAAGGAAAACCACCGCTCTAAAGAAATTAAATTGAATATATTAACCCATAAAAAGCCATAAATGATCTCAATTAAATTATAATAAATAAAATTCATGAATAATGGGTTCTATAATTATTAATTGATGAATATAATTTGATTATCCAAAAGATTAATATCAATTCAAGGACTTCTTCAAACTTAAGGTAAGGGATTCTGCCCAAAACTCCATTATTACATCAGGTTATTCTTTATATATTTCTAACCAAATAAAATTATCTATTATTCTTATTTAAATAATATAAATGTTTTTTTATATTTTCCAAACTCATTTATCAAAATCTAATCATCCTTATTTTTTGGGGATATACATGTTTTTAAAAGGTTCTATACTCAATTCTTCCCGATAAGAATTCCTTAATTATTAGAATTCTCAAATTCATACCCATTTTAATGTGCACTATAAAATATATTTTGATCCACTGTTATTTTTATAAAATAAATATTTTTATTATCAAAATATTCTTGTTTCACTTATGGTTTTAAATTTAATATTATTCTATTTTTTTAATTCACTTCAATATTTTCCTTAAACCGCACTAAAATGTTTTAATTCTAAATACTCTGAAATACTCTAATAACATGTTAGCACATTAGTTTGATTTCTATTATCATGATATTTGGCTATTTATACGTAGAAATTTTATTTTTTTATTTAGATTCTTTTATTTCATAGATCACATTGTGTTATTCTGTTATGTTATACCTTTTAATAGTATTACAATACCCAATTCAAACAATGGGTAAAAAATTCATTTATGAATGATTCCTTATTTATGATACTTCATGTGGCACGCATATTCATGAACATGTTATAATTGGAATTCCTAGATATCACTTCAATTCATTGGGTAAATTGTAGTGTCATGAGATATTATGTGAAATAGTCTTTGGGTTAACATTGACTCATACTCCATATGCAACTATCATGGTTGTTAGCCTGTACTCATGCTCCTCTATATGGAATGATATTTTACATGTGATAAATTAATGTTTTGTGTTTCTTAAACATTAATATGATTCCATGACTATATGATCCCATGTTTTATATTTTATGATTCCTTATATCATGTTATATGCCTTTTTATATCATTTTGTTTGGCCATTTAACACATGTGCTATGATTTATTCTAGTGATATATTATTTAATGGGTTTTTATCTTGCCACATTTTTCATGATATCCCAATGTTATCCTATAAATATTTTTTAGTGCAATGGATTTTAGGATCTCAATTTGGATATTATATAAAACTTGTTTTTAGGATTTTCAGTAATTCACCAAATCATCCAAGACACTAGACATTGTGATTCTTATCCTGTAATATGATCTTTAATTATACAAAAATTATTTTAATGATATGTGTAAATATATACAGTCTCTATAGTTGGTATTACTGTAAGCTGTAGTTAAATTTGGTGACTATGAATATAAAACTATAGTAATAACATTAAGGATAAGACTTAGTATAAAAAAACATCCCCAAATTTTGGTAAGTATATAGTTACTAGTTTATCGTGAAAATAAACCCCAGTCTGTATACTACAACTGGATGTGGTTCTGGAACTGATTTACCTAGGAGTAACAAATCTAATTAGTTGTTTTGGGCCTAAATTTTGGTAACCTGTTACGCGACAACGAGCCTTACTACAGAATTTTTTTGACACTACTAGGGGATATGCTTTGGTAAATTCATATGCTCATTACAATCCATTATTAAGGGAATAAAAACCCTATAAGAATATATGTTAGGAAATAGATCATGTATAAACAATATAGAAAACTAGGGAATCACATGCTTACATATTATTTTCTTTCAAGACCATATACTTTCATATAAAAAGTATCCTCTTTATTCATATTATCTAGATATTAATGCCCCTTAATATCAATTTATTTTTCTTAGAAAATGGTGGGAAATAGAAGAACATGAGCTAATAATAAATGTTATAGGTATTGTGATGATTTCCCTAATGAAATCCCAAATATGATGGTAATGGGTGCTCAAAACTTCATGATAATACATGCTCAATTGGCTGAAGTTATCAATAATAATTTGTATCATGTGGAATTCCCAACTTCTCCAAGGAAATCGAAAGTTTCCATAAAATCCTTCATGTTGATAATTCCCCCATGTTTAGTGGAAATTCCAATTCCCTCCTCACAGAAATGTTAAATACTTCTATTGAAAAGATATTCATTATCTTCCAGTGCTAAAAAGAAGAGAAAATCGTGCTATCATTTTACTATTTTGATGGGGAAGCTGATTAGTGTTGGAAACTAAAAAATAATAATTAGTCCATGGTGGAAATTGATTTCATGGATTGAAATGAATTCAAGAAAATAAATTTCAATAAATATTTTCCCCGAACCATCCATCTCGAGAAGAAAGATGGTTCTTTAGACATAAGCATAAGGAAAATGATTCAATCAGGGCGTGTGAAGAAAAATTATCTAGGATTAAAAGATATGCCTCCAGCTATGTAATGAACAACGAAAACAAGGTCGATAGATTCATTATAAGACTATATCTGAGTCTAAAATAACCATTTCCAATTCATGACTTTGATAATTAAGAGGAGAATATATATATTTTCCCCCAAGTTTTAAAATAAGATAAGATACTCTCAATGATCTCATAAGACTGCTGAAAATAAGAGGAAAATTTAGTCTAAAATCAGTGGTTCAAAAAATACATCCCATGATATAAAGAAGATCGAACATCCTATATATAAAAATTATGGGAAAAAACATCTTATGAACTATTTAATGGGAAACAATAATTTCTTCAAATATGGATGAATGGGACATATGGATACATACTACCAAAGGGATTTGAAGAATTCCACTATTATGGAAGAAGAAAGGAAGGTTCATAACAATGCTCAACCAGTTTTATTGTGTTTCCACTACATAGAAAAAGGGAATTATGTGAATCAATACCGTAAGCCAAGGGTTGTTAGAGGTAATCAACAAAAAAAATCCAAGGTAATAAAGAAGGGCTAATTCCATCATTACTCTTAAGGTGGATCAAGAAAATGATATGGTGAACGGTATTCTGGTTATTAATTCCAAAATAGTTAATATATGATTTTATTATTGTTATACACATTCATTCATGTCTTGAATTTTTTATAACTATTTAAACCCCACCATAAAATATGGAGTTTGAGATAACTATGTGAACAAAGAATGTGGAAATTATTGCATCCATAGTTAATAACACCTCCCTGGTAAATTATTGTGGACTAAACCTCCCATAAAATATTTTCATACAACCTTTGAAATAGTTTTATTCTATTTTGTATATGATTTTTCTTGATTTATATAAAACCAATATCAACTATTAGGAACGGGAGATCACTATTCACATACGGGATCATCCTGTAATCCTGAATAAGTGTAAGGAGGAAGATGAATATCCCTTAGAATCAACGACTCAGCTGTGGATATTGTTTCCTTATGAGAAACAATATCTTTCTAAAATGATTGATACCAAGGAGATACTCGTGCTTGAATAAATTCACATTATAAGGGATTATACTAATGTATTCCCAAAAAAATTGTATGGTCTTCCTCTAGATCAAGAAGTTGATATATCAATAGAGATTTCCCTTGGATATCTACCTATATAAAATAGACCATATATAATGACCACCATAGAGATGGAATATATTATGAAGCAGTTACAGCATAATACAGACAATAGTTTTTTATGCCCGAGTGTTTCACCACATGGTTCAAAAAACCTCTTTGTTAAAAAGTATAGATCAATGCACCACTGCATTGAATATCATGACATTAATATTATCATGATAAAGAAAAAATATGCCCTACCACACATATATTAATTGTTTGATGTGATACATGGGACGAGTTATTTCTCTAAGGTGGACCTTCGAATGAGATATCAGAAATTAATGGTAAGGGAAGAAGATATTCCATAGACTACCTATCGAACAAGGTATGGAAACGATGATTTCATTTTGATTCCATTAAGAATCATTATTTATCTATCAATATTCATGGATATAAAAAATAGAGTCTTTAGATATTACATTAACATATTTTTGGTAGTCTTTATTGATGATATTAGGATATACACCATGAGTAAAGAGGGATATAGTGTGTTTTTGAATATTGTGTTAAAGAAATTGTAAAGGGAGAATCTTCATGCATTGTATTGTAAATGTGAGTTCTGGATAGAGGGATAATCATTCTTGGGAAATTTTATCAGCAGTAAAGGGATATATATGGACCCTTCAATGACAAAGGCAATCAAAGAGTGGCCTAGGCCAACATATGAAATGAAGATCCACATCTTTCTTGGAATATATGGGTATTATTTACATTTTATGAATAACTTCACATGATTTTAAAACCCAATAAAGAAGCTAATATGGAATGTTGTGGTGTTTTTCTTGAATCAATATTGTGATGAAGGCTTTAAGGAGCTCAAAAATAGGCATATAATTGCGCCAATAATCCCAATCCAGATAAGTGGAGGAATATTTTTTGTATAAAGTGATTTTTAAAATAATGGATTTGGATGTATTTTGATGAAAAATAATAATATGATATTCTATTACTCAAGTAATATGATAATTATTGAAGAAAACTATCCCACACATAATCTAGAGTTGGTGGTTTTGATCATTACATTGATAATCTGGTGGAATTATCCATATGGGGAGATGTGTGAGACATATACTGATCACAAGAGTCTCAAATATATATTCACACAAAACGAGGTTAATATGTGCCACTAAATATAGTTAGAGCGCATCATGGATTATGATTTCTAAATTCACTACCATCTCGATGAGGAAAATATTTTACCAGATGATGTAAGTAGAAAATATCCTCTGCATTTTTCAATCATGTGAGTTGAGAAGGATCCAAACCTGTTATAATTTCATATGATATACATGAGAATTATTAAGGTAGAAAAATAATCAATCATTATTAAAATCATTTCTCAACTACCCCACATGGAGAAAATAATGTATTCTCAATGAAATGATGTTGAAATTTTGAAAATGGTGGAAGCTATTAGAAATATGAAATCCTCCGAGTTCAATATTGATGAGGAAGGAGTTGTAATATTTGGATAATGATTATGTATATCATTCAATACAATGATAAATAAGGAGATTCTAAATTATGTACATAGATCAACCTTTTCTATTTACCTTGGGAGCACAAAAATGTTTTTAGATATCTGAGAGATATATTCATGGGAAAATATAAAGAATAATTTCATTGAATATACAGAAAAGTTCCTGGTATGTCAACATGTGAAGGCTAAAAGAAAAATTCTAAGGGGATGATGAAACCACTACCAATACAAACATGGAAGATGGAGAACATTACCATGGGATTTGTCACTGTACTTCCAAGGTTATCTGGAGGAAACATCGTTATATGAGTAATTATGGATTTTCATACAATGGTAACTCACTTTATCAAAATTCGAGAGGACTTCTCATTGGATAAACATGCAGTGATATATATCAATGAGGTTTTAAGTCTTTATGGTGTGCAACTATTAATTATATCTGATCATGATATGAGATTCACATCGAATTTCTAGAATAGTCTCCAAGATGCTCCAGAAACTGATATATACATCAGTATGACCTATCACCGTCAAACTAATGGCTAATCTCAAAGAACTATTCACATAGTAGAAGAAATATTGAGAGCATGTTCTATAGACATTAAATGAGGAGGGGACAAACATCTGCTACTTGTGTAATTCTCCAATAATAATAGTTTTCAGTCGAGTATCCAAATGGCTCCATATAAAACCCTTTTATGGGAAAAGGTGTAGAACGCTAATATGTTGGGATAAGGTTTGGGAATATAAGATTCTAGGACCATATATGGTTGATGAAATGATATAGAAGGTGAAAACCATTCAATAGCACATCAAGAAATCCTAAACTCAACAGAAAATTTATGAATAAAATCATTGACCGGACCTCTATTTTAAGGTCAGAGACATGGGATTCCTACACATCTCTCCATGGAAGTGGATCCTGAGATTCGGGAAGAAGGGAAGCTAATTACCAGGTACAACATCTCGTTTGAGATACTTGATCATGTCAGAGCTGTAAACTATTGACTAGAACTTCCACCAACCATGTCTCAATTACATGATGCATTCTATATATCCATCTAAAAGAAGTACATAATAGATCCTTTATATGTTTTATTTACTAGAGTCGGTACAATTTGAGAATGATATTTCTTACAAGGAGAAGCTAGTGATGATATTAGATCATAGAGATAAAGGTATACAAAAAAATACTACTCACATGGTGAAAGAACTATGACATAACCATAAGTATGAAGATGCAACATAGGATCTAAAGGAAGAGATGAAGGAGAAGTACCCACACCTATTTTCAGCCTAGAATGTAAAATGAAAATTTTAGGGTGAAATTTCATAACTGGGGATGAATATAATAACCCAATGTTTTTTCAGTGGAACTACGTTCTTATAATTATTTATTATAGTATAATTACATAATATTTAATTATATATCATAATACAAAATTCATAAATGAAGAATGAGTGAAATAAAATGTACCTCTAAAAGTTAAGAAAAAGAAACCAATGAAACAGTAACATAATCTTTGGAATAGTAATGTGACCTTAATGAATAGTAAACTAGAAAATGTAATTGTAACCTCAAAAATGAAATTATAAATAAAATTTATCTATCTTATAAGTATCAATATGATAAAATTATGTCATTGTACAAGTAAATAAATATTTAAAAAATTATTAATTAAATGTTGGTATTTTTTAGGTAATGTATCTTTAATTAAAATTTAATGAATAGTATACTAGATTAAAAGAAAATATATTTTCATAAAATGTAATCATAAAATAATATTTTTATCTCTTATGATGATAATATAATCTTATGAGGCCATATTTATTTTTTAAAAGTGTTAGAAAATTAGTTTTTGTTTTAGAATTTTTATTTTTCATGTAAATTATGATTTTAATTAAAAATTAAATTTCACATATATATATATTTTTTTAAAAATGGAGTTCATTTTGGAAATATACTTTTCAAAAAATTGTTAGGGTGAATTTTAGGTATTTTTCTAAAATACATTAATTTATGATGAATAATGAATTACAGTAATTTACATATATGTAAAAAAATGAATTTTTGGGTCATGGATAATGTAAGTCGCCATTTTTTTAAATTCACTGGCATGAATTAAATTATTTTTTCATAATTATCAGCACTATTTATATTCATGAGAAAAATAATAATATATTGAATAAAATAATGAGAAAACACCCCCTCCTCTACCATAATTACAACCCCTCACCACCACATCTCCTCACATCACTAAAGGATTCAGCCTTGTATATATTCTACCCAGTATTCTTATATAATCACCCACACATCCATTAAATTTTTTTCACATAAATAGATAAATTCCTAGTCCCAAAGGAGGCTCTTAAAGAAGATGCATTCAATAGGTAAATTCCACATTAATATTCATTTATTTTATTTTCAAGTTCCTTTGTTTTATTTTTCTCCCCTAAAATTTACTCATCCAAATGGTATGATAACTCTAGTACCTTAGATATACTATAATCCTTTTATTTTAATGGAATAATTATTCATCATCACTCCTTCCCCCTACTTTTATACTAAAAAAACATCATCTAAGAGGTGCCAATTTATCACATTCAAGGACAATGATGTTTTAAATTTCCTTTGTATTATTCAATGGATGGTAATGAAACCATATTAATGGATGAAACATATTATAATATATGTATTATATCATTTTTAAGTTATAAAATCATTTTTTACTCATGATATTAATTTATAACACAAAACAAGTTCTCTCTGATCGAAAAACCGCCAAAATAAACCCAATCTAACGTGATTAGCTATTTATACAATTGTTCATCCTAATGTCATAAAACCAAATGATAAAATATAAATTTAACCACTTTAAGATCAATAATAACATAATGGTTCAATTATGGATAGTTAAACCCACAATACATGAACCTTCTTACATGTATACAAGTATATCGATCATGACAAACCAAAGAAATCCAATGTGACCAAACAATGAAATTGAATATCATAACCCATAAAAAGGACATAAATGGACCCAATTAAGTTATACTAAAACAAGTTCATGAATACCATTTTTTGGTATTATTAATTAATAAATATAATTTGATTATCTAGGGCATTAAGATCCGGTGAAGGACACCTTCATACTTAAGGTAAGAGATTCTTCTCAAACCTCCATTATTCCTTTGGGTTATTATATCTCTCTTTTTACCCAAATGAAATTAAATTTTCATCTTATTTAAATATTATAATTTTTTTATATTTTACGAACTCATGTATCAAGATCCAATTATTCTCATTATTTGGTTATATACATCTTTTTAAAAGGTTACCTGCGCAATTTTTCCCGATAAGCGAACTCGATTTAAGAAAAATTCTCAAATTCTTACCCATTTTAATGTGCACAATAAAAAAAATTATACAGCAAATATTTTTCTAATATAAATATTCTTATATGAAAAAATTCTTGGTTCACTCCAGATTTAATATTAAATATTCTTCCATTTTCTATTTTAAAGGCTCTTCAATATTTTCCTTGAACAATACTAAGATTTTTTTAATTTTAATGATTCTTAAATACTCGTTCAACATGTTATAAATTATGTTTGAGTTATATTACCATGATATATGACTACTTTACCTTATTAAGGATGATGTATGATTTAGATCCTTTCGTTCATGGACCCCATTGCGATATTCCATTATGTTATGCCTTTTGACAAGATTATGATACCCAATTCTTACCATGGGTAACCCTTATGTTTATGTGTGATTCCTTATGTATGATACTTCATATAGAACAAATATTAATTAAAATTTTATTATTGGTGTTCCTATATTTCCCTCTAATTAATTGGGTTACATTTAGCCTCATGAAACATTATATACAATGGTCTTAGTGGTTAGCTTTGACTTGTGCTCCATTTACAACGGGCATAGTGGGGAGCCTAGACTTGTGATCCTCTATGTGAAATGAGTCATGAATTCTGATAATGTCATGTTTTATGTTTCTTCCACATTACAATGATTCCATAATAATATGATCGTATGTTTTATATGTTATGATTCCATATATAATGTTCAATTCCTTTTTATATCATTATGTAATGTCTTCTAATCTATGTGCTAAATATTATTTCAGGATTACTACATTACTAGGATTTTTAGATCATCCATTTGTTCATATTATCACTAGGTTATACTATAAACATGTTTTAGCATAATTTAAATTAGTATCTAAGCATATATATTACATAAATGTTGTTTTTATGATTTTTAATTATCTACCTAATCTTCTAATAAACTAACCTTTATGATCCTTGTCTCGTAATATGATTCATAATTATTTATAAAATCATGTAATGATATGTTTAAAATTATAAGGTCACTAATGTATTTACATTGTTATTTGGTTTGGGATTACTCCTAAGGTTGACTCCCTTTGAGCTTTACATGGGGCTTACACCTAAGGTGGATTCCCATTTATCTGTGGTTGGGGATTATTCTTAAGGGGATGCAGCTTTGGTTAGGGCTAACTCCTAAGGAGGATCCCCATAGTGCTTTGAATGTGGTTTAGTCCTAAAGAGGATTCCCATTTTTCTTTGGCTAGGGATTACTCCTAGGGAGGATGCCCATTGAGATTTTTTTGGACTTCCTTTTAAAGAAGATTCCAATTAAAATTTTCTTAAGGCTTACGCATAGGGAGGATTCACATTTAGATTTTGTGGGGGCTTAATGCTAAGAAGGATTCCCATTGATATTTTTTGGGGGTTTATTCCCAAGGAGGATTACCATTGAGCTTTTCTTGGGGAAATCTCTTAAAGAGGATCCCCATCGAGCTTTGGTTGTGTATTAATTCCAAGGAGGATGCCCATTGAGATTTGGCTGGTGATTATTCATATGGAGGATTCTCATTGAGATTAAATCTTCCATTTGAGTCAAGTGATGAGGTTTCAAGAGTTTGTAGAGGTGTTTATCCACTCAAGAAACTAGATGAATCCAATAGAACAGTCTCCACTCATAACATAGGAAAATTACTAAGAGGAGTATGTAGACTAAAGTAATTTGGGGTAGTATTGAAGAGTATCTGAAATTATTCTATTTCGATGGTGGAAAAAAAGGCTTTATATAGATTAACCCAAAATGTCCTTGACTAGGCCTGAAAAATTATTTGTGTGACTCCTTATTATTCATCGGGGTCATTAAAGATAGTGGATGGACTATTCCAGATGATTGGGACTATAGTATGGTAGTGATCCTGAGTGGTGGTGAATACCCCCTCACTATAGACTAGCGGGGTAACATGGGTGGGTAACCCAGGGGGTTTTCTCACCTACTGGCTTCCCAAGTGGGTAGCCCCGGTGGGTCTCCCTGGTTGGTTGTGCAGGTGGGTTTCCCATGTGGGTCTTGAATGTGGTCACCCTTGTGGGTCAGCTAGGTATGGTTATCCTAGGTGCAAGGATGGGAGCCATGCCCTAGTGAGGGACAACCATGGTAGGTCACCCATGTGGTGATAATCTACTTGGGCAAGGTATCTATGTGACAAGAGCCCTATCTGAGATTCACCTCTTGACTGTTTGTTTGACACTAGAATTTGTTTTTGTCAAGGGGTCTATTTATAGATCCACTGGTGGGATACGTGGATGGACCTATGTGGATGTCCTGTGCAGATAACCTATATGGATGTCATGTGTGGTGACGCGATCTACTTTACAAAATTTCCCTACCTTACAAGTTCCATAACCATTGACCCGAGTGTCTGTTAGGGCTCTGCGACTAGTAAAATGAATATTTTAAAAGAGATATAAGCATCGATACATGGTTAGGACAAGAAATATTATTTTAATAAAATTTAAATTTTATTTTAATTTGTTTTTTTATATCATCAATGAATAGAGTGTGATTTAGATGAAGGAAACATGTAGTGAACAGAATGATGATTTGGATAAACCATACAGTGAAAATACTTACTCATTCAATGATGTAGAATGAATGAGGGGAGAACCTAATATATCAAGTGATTTTCAAATTACTGATGATGAAGATACATAAAAAAGATGAAAAGTGGAAGTTGTTCATAAAATAAAGGAATTAGATCAAAAGTTGGATGAAGAGATTAAATCTAAAGATATCTGGATCCAAGAAATTGAAATTGAGGTTAACAAGGTAATAGGATTAAAACAAATGATTATTGAGGTGGATAATAATATAAGGGAGAATAATGATTCTCAATATTAAGAAAATCAGAAGTTGACTATTAATAGAGAAAATCTCAAAGATGATGTCAAGTGAATGAATCTGAACTCAAATGAAATTTAGGATCAGAAATCCATAAATGATGATAATTCTACAAAACTATCTGAACTTGTTTAGAAAAATGAATGGCTAAAACAAGAGAATGCATCCACCTCTGATTCTTTTTCTCAAGAAAAATTTAAAATAAAGGATAAATGTGATATGGTTGAATATCTAACATGAGAACTAGAAGTTGAGATTACTAGTAGTAAAAATCACAGAGGTGAACTCAATGCTCAAGTTGAATCAAGATATAGGAAGATACAACAACTGGAGGAAGAGATAGAATCAGTCATGAATGAAATGGGGAAATAAAATTAAAAAGGAAGGCCTATGTTGAAGGATTAATTTCACTTACTATTAGATTATCCATCAGTAGTTTATGATAAAATGAAAAGAAAAATTTCAATTTTGGATGAGAACCAAGAACAAATTTTCTCATATAAATGATCTTATAGTATGAGAAAGTTTTGAATTTGATATGATGATCCCATTTTTATGCATAGTATGAAGATATTAGTGAATTTTTCTAGAGATAAGAAAACATTTTAGGATCTAGAGCTAAACCTAAGAAGGTTGTTATAGGGATTAATGATAGCATGTTCTATTTGTGTGGGATTCATGTTCATACATCAAGATTATGTTTAGAGGCTCAGGAATACATTTCATATTGTGAAGATAGAAATTTTACTAAATATAATAATAAGAAGAAAAATCCTGAAAAGTATCAATGGAACACCTCTCAGAAGAAAGCATTCATCAGATGTTATTACAATGGAAGAATGGGAAACACTATGAGTATGTGGCAGGAAGATATGGAGTACAATATAAAATGAATAACTCAAGATAAAACAACATATCATTTGAGAAATGATGATATGAGGTATTCCATTGATATAATATGTTTTATATGTGATGATCATAGGTATTTGGAAAGACATTGCATATAGAAAAAAGAAGGTAAACAGGTGTATCAACAACCTGCTCTATTATAGTCAAAACAAAACTCTTGGAAAGAATGTGAACAACCCTGGTAGAAAAAGGAATGATAAACTATTGTTGTGAGTAAGAAGAATTTGAAATAAGTGGAAGAATCAAATCCCACATGAAAGGGTTTCAAGAATCAGAAAATTTATAAACGAAAAATGAATAAAAATATCATTAAAAATTCACATATCATTCCACATATCGAGAAGTGAATGAAAATGAAAGAACAATCTAATAGAGAAAGAAGCAAGAGCAGATGAAGAATGGAATGATTCTTGCTCAAAGAAAGAGTCATGATAAATTGCATATCCGTGCAACATCAAAGAAAGAAATGTGAAAGGGTGGGTTTAAAACCCAAATTTTGGGAAAGGCTATGCCTAAAGAATCTTCCTATCACAAAAAGACTCATCATGTGGGTAATGGACATGTATTCATATGGCCAGAGTAGTTGAAGTTAACGAGGAAGCATGAAGAATCAAGGAATAAGTGTGATGCTCTGCATGAAATAATCCAAGGGTTTACCCATCAGGATCAACCACAATCCTCATAATTAGGATTATAGATGTTCCTCTATCCCTATGTATATAAATTTTATTAAATGATGTTAATGTGTTTCATGTGAAAATGGAGATACGATTCATGGGTAAGTGGCATCAATAGATACAAAGTAGTGATGTCATGTGTCCCATAATTTAAATAGATTAAAATCAATTACCAGAGCTGGGAAACAAAGGGAGGGATTTCTAATTCAAATTTAGATTAAACAAAACATCCCAATTATCCAAATTATTATCAGAAGGATGTGTGATATATAAAAAGGGGTGACATGATGAAGAGTATGTTGATATTGAAGAGCTTTCAAATATATACATGGATTATACAGGGCTTCTGTGTTTCATTGAATATATATCCATTGGTATCACGCCCCAGCTCAAGTGTTTGTTTTCCTCCGAGAGAAGACGTGTTGCTACGAAGCAGCAACAATCATGCACTCTATGATTATGTATTTTGTTCTAACAACGTTGTATCAGTAGACTGTTTTCATGATACCAATGAGCCATGAATGAATATATTAAACCTTTCAACAAGATTCTTATGAAATGGGTTGATTTTTATAATAGATTCAGGGAGAAAATATGTAAAAATGGTGATTCAGAAGAAGACTCACATGTTGAGAATAAATCCTTGTCTTCCAAGATACTAGTAATAAGTGCTAAAATTGATAGGCAGAACATAATTAGTAATCATACAACACCAATGCAGACATGAAGGATGAAATTCCTACCACAAGCATTATACTTATCAAAAGTAGAGCGTAAATGCTTTTATGAAGCAGCTGGAGATGATAGTTGGGATCATGTAATGAATTAAGATATTGACCAAATTGAGAAGAATCTATCTTGGGAAATTGTTTTGAGACCAGAAGACAATAATTTCAAAAGGAAAAAATGGGTATTTCACAAAAGAAATGATTGAGGATGGTGTTGTGATTAAAAAAAATGCCTAGTGTGGAAAAGATACTTATAGATAAAGGGTATAGATGTTGATGAAACATTCGCAACTGTTGCAAGGATGGAGAAAATTATGTTATTTTTGTCTATAGTCATGCAACAAAAGAGTAAAGTTTTCCAGATGGATTTCAAGTCAGTATTTCTGAATGGAGTTCATGGAGAAGAATTCTACATTGATTAACCAGATGATTTTCTCATTCATGGAGATGAGAAAAGAGTTCATTGACTGAATAATGAATTTTATGTTTTGAATCAAGCACTAAGAGCATGGTATTTATGTCTTGACCAGTTTTTAAAGAAGATTTATTTCTAGTGTGGTGGATTTGATTACAATGTATATTTGAACAATGATAATATTCAATGAATGATGGTTCTAGTTTATGTTGATGACATAATATCTGGTGGATCAGATGAATCACAATGCAAAAAATTTCCCATATTCATGAAAAGTGAGTTTGAAATGTCGATGATTAGAGAGCTTCCATTTTTCCTTGGATTACAGGTGACACAAGGAATGAATTCCAAATTTATTTTTCAATCTAAATATTTCAAGGAGTAGTTGAGAAGGATTGGAATGTATAATTCCAAAGAGATGAAGACTATGATTGCTACCCTTTTTAAAATTTCACGAGATGATGAAGGGAATCCAGTTAATATCATAGAATACATGCAAATAATTGGAATTCTATTGTAACTAACAGTGAAAAGGCTGGATATTGTATATTCCACATCCTAAGAAGTGATATATCAAAGAATTCCCAAGGAGAGCCACGTGATTTTAGTAAAAATAATTCATTAGTATAACAAGGAGACAATGGATTTTGGAATAATTTATAATTAAAAATATCATCTAGAGTTATTGGGATATACAGATGTAAACTAGGCTGTGTTGGCTAATGATTGGAAATCAACATAAGGAGGTTCTCTTTATCTTGGAAGGTTTTTTATATATTGCTTATGTAAGAAACAAGATTTCATTTCATTAGACAAAATAGAAGTTGAGTAAATCACAAATACTGAAGCTTGTACACAATTATTGCGGATGAAAAAACAACTTGAAGATATGGTAATTGAAGTGAAATATCCTATCGAAATTCATTATGATAATTCATGTTCTATAATTTTGAGCAAAAAACCAGTCCACCAGTCAAGGAAAAATCACATTGAAATAAAAAATCTTTTTATCAAGGAGAAGGTGGAGTAGGGGACTGTGAAGTTAGATTTTGTGCCTATATAAGAATAGGTTGTAGACATTCTGACAAAGGCCTTACCCAAATAAGCATGTAAAATACATCGACTAGATATGGGAGTCTAGTTGACTTCCCGCACATGAAAAATTGTATATGTGGGACCTCCCTCTCCCCATGGTGTGACATGTCATTCTCTAATGTGCTGATATGTATTCATTACCCTATTGTAGACAAGAATGAAGTGAACTTCATGTTCGTTTATAGAGGGTGATAAAGTGTGACTATTCTAGGGGGAGAAAAGAAAAGGGGAGAAGTTGTTAGGTGGAGCAGCTAGATAGGGGGAGTTAAAGTTGCGATGAAGCAGTTTGAAGGAGCTTTACGATAGGTGAGCATTAAATATGTTGATGTTACAAGTAATCGATCAAATAATAGATATCAGGATAGTCGAGGATCGTGATAAAAGTAGAAGAGTGGTGTTAGATGGGTGTCAAAAAGATTCCATCACTCATAAATTATTATCAGTATGGTATTAGTAATTGGTGATTATCAATGAAGTGGTTCATTGATGAAGTCTTCATTATAGTCTTGGTACTCACACTGAGCATTGCTCATATGACCTTAGACTATGTGTTGATTAAATCCTTGATTAGTATCTGAATTGCTAGAATAAAATTATGGTTTAAGATGGAAAGTGCTTTAATGAGATATCAAAATATAAATAATTGTTTTAAGAAGAGTTTTCAACAGACCCAAAGGGGATATTGTTGGAAAAAAATACCTCAAGGTAACCTCTTGGTATGTTTTGGGTGTGGTTATGTTTTTTAACAAAGCCAGATGACTACAAATAAGAATTGATGGTGTTTGATGAAGACATGTTTTTAAGGTGATGCAGTTTCCTAGTGTTTTCTAAATGTTGGCGCATCAAAATCGGGGTTTTGATGTTGGAAAAGGAAGGATTTCTTCATAAGAATTAATTGTATGAATAATTGTGAATGAAATCAGGAAAGGAATAATAAGGAGGAGCCTAGGACATGGATCACGTACCAGGAAGAGGGAAAAATACGTGGATGCGGTTCGTAGAACCAAAAATGGATTATGGCTGAGAGACAGTGTAGTACATAGATGGGATGAATTCGGCAGATGATGTTGACTGCATAGGAGCAAATATGGTACACAGATCACATAGATAAATTGTTCATGGATGGATTGCCGTTCGTGATAGCTGAATATTGGTAGGTGGTAGGGACCAAATTTAATATTTGGAAAATCGTGATTTAGCAGATTAAGAAAATATCTTTTCTAGTATAATAATCGATAATCGCACAGATTACGATAGATATTGAACATTATTATGGAAGAATTTTTACTTTGGGTATTCAAAAAAGTCCAAAAATGGATCGTGCTGAAGGTGTTTATGAGAATTTATAACCCACAATGGAAGTACGGTATGCAGAATAGGAGGTCTGGTACATTGAATTAATTTACTCGGTACGCGGAGGTGGAATCTCTCGTACATGAGAAAAAAGTTATAAATTTAGTATGCTGAGTGGGAGCTCTGGTACGTGGAAGTGAAGGAAGTCCGTGAATAGAGAATGGTTTGTGGAAAGGATGAGATTCATAATGGAGGTTCGCAAAATCAATATGCAGTTGCAATACATGATTGCGAAGGTAGAGACAGTCCATAGATGAAGGGTGGTTCACAGTAGTGGTGACGATACACAAAGAAGGTGTCCCACATACCAAACCTAATACTCAGCATTTGTGAGAGACAAGGTGATTTGCGGTTTTCTCAAGGATGCTTTAAAAAGCATCATATCAGTTTGTGAATGTATTTTCCTGTACCTAGTAGTACTCGGGATGGTAGATTTTATCTGTAGGTGAAAAATGAACCTCAACCAAGAATCTACCTATAGTGTAGGATGCTGGAATTCATGAAAATGAAGGGACCTACATGTCCATAAACTATGTTTGACCTACAAGTCGATTAACTAGGAGGGGATTTCGTTCCAAGAGTAGTGAGTAAAGGAAGAGGAAGGTGATGACCATTTCCACCTCTAGTGATCCAGAGAACGAGGCATAGGGAATGACCCATTGGTCATACTATAATCAGACACTAATCCTTGTAAAGGCAGTGAGATTGGGCATAGAAGATCTAGCACTATTATTGTACTTATTAGTATCCGTGAGCATTAGTGAATTTGGAACATCGACACATTGTCTTTGTATGCACCTTGGATATAGCCCAGTGAGGTTGAACCAAGTAAAAAAACACTGTTTTCTATGCATGATTTCTTATAAGTTTGTATATTTCCATTGGAGGTAGAGTGAATTGGATTTTTTTCTAATAACGAAACAGGATCCAAAAGGGAGATTTTTTTAAATATACCATACCATGACTAAACCCCCTTTTCTTGGTATTCGACCAAGTGGACCAAAAAAATTTCCACTCACAAAAGTGGTAAAAATTAATTTAGAATTAATCACGTAGACTAGGAGACAAAGTAGGTTTTTAAAGAAAACAAGTGCAAATGTTTTAATTGTTTTTATATCCAACATAAATTTGATATCGATTACCATGAAATAAATTGGATTAATTTTATTTATAATTTATATACATGAAACTAAAACTAAAATATAATTTATATATATAAATAAAATAGTTAAAAAAGTAGTTTTCAATTAAAATTATGTATTTTTCATTATTCATTAAAAAATGAAACTTCACTAAAAATACAAAAATAAACCCAAAGATAATTTTAAAATTCATATTTCAAAAAATAATTTCGTTTTGAAATATAATATTTATGAAATTTTTAAAATTAAACATAAAATATTTTTGTCATTCAAAGGCTGAAAAATATACTTTACAAAAATAAAATTTTGAAGCATAAATCTTGATTTAATTTTAGCTTATCCCAACAAAATATATTGGATGAATATAAACAAAAAATTAAATTTATAAATAATATATAAATTTAATTAATATCCTTTACAAATTTTAATTAATTTAATTTATTAGGATGAAACATCTATATGATCATAAAAATAAAAATATTTCCTTTATATTCCATTTGATTACATTTTTATTTCTAATTAATTGGTAACCAACAGATTCAAATTATATTTGTGTAAAAAATATATTATCATATATTAGTTAATAGTATTGACAAAATCTAATTTAATGGATAATTTATATCTTATTATATTAAATAATAATATTTTAATAATACAATTTAAGCTAAAACTCAGCCATGTGTGTAACACAGGTTATCTAAGAAACTCGTTTGTTGTGTGCGGTGTAACATAACATGGTATTATGTTCGTAGAAAGATATATAATATATTAAATATATTTATAATATTAGATATACCATAATTAATTGAGAAGTTATAACCTATCAAATAAAATGTACGCTTTTAGAATTTTTTTGGTGTTACAACCATAATTCTCTAAAACTATAAACCTAAAATGTTCTATAAAATATAAGCTATCAAAATTTTCCTTTTTATGTTATAAGTTTTAGAATAATGAAATAAGTCATAGTTATTAGCATCACTTTTGAAAATGTAATGATTATAATTTAAGGACATGAATTTGGAGTATGAGTTCTGGGCTATTTTAGTTAGAATTAGTTTAAAGGTTTAGATAAATTTGGAAATAATGTTGTTTTCATGTTTGGTTATATTAATATTTATTGATACCATCACGTGTCTATCATGAGTTCAAAGTCATATACACCACATTTTATGGTCTTATAAAGTATAAATTTTGAGGATATTAATGAATTTTTTAGTGGTGTCGTATTGGGTTGAGATATTTGTGACACATAGTATCAACATGAAGTGTAATTTAGATATGAAATAGTTTTCAAGTTATAAAATGGACAACTCAAAGGTAGGTGGAATCCTGTTGCATCTTGAAATTCCACAGGGCTTCAATCTACAACTAAAGTGTGATAAAGGTGTAACACCTACCAATGGCTTAGGTGATTTCTTGGTTACTATGTAATTTTTATATGTAATGATTCAGTTCATCTCACAGTCCATCCCAGTGGGACCCATTCCAAAACTCACCAAGAATGCCTCAAATATGCACGGGGAATGGGACTAGAACTGAGTAGGCATATCACAAACATGGGAGGCATTTTTTATGTAAATATTCTCATGCCCACATCTCTGGACCCACAAAAGCTTAAATGTAAAAACCCACTAAAGAGAAAAATGAATTTATACAACTAACCCAACCAATAGAGTATGATGGAAATAATTGTACCAAATGTAAACTGGGACCGAATACAAGACCACAAAAAAGTGTTTGAAAACTAGAAAGTCTAACATGTAGGAACTAGGAGGTACTTGGACTACTTCTCAAAGCTAATGGAACACCTGTGCCTGTAGGGAACTCAGAATACTTGGTCTGGTACTGGACCGCCATGGAATCCGTCAAAAGTCTACTCTTCTACACTAGACACAACACATGTGAAAAAAACCATGTAGGGGTGAGTAAAACAATACTCATTATGGTACCCTGAAAACCACAATGAAATGAAAAAAAGGAAAGCCATAGTTAGCTTTACATAGTATATGTCCACTGAAAATATAATAGTAGAAACACAATCCATATATACATAATATCTAGACCCATGGTCAAGAGATAAGTAAAACAAACTCATTGCCCCACTAGGGATTCAGTTTGAAGGTTTCACAAAGCACACATCTGGGAAAACACACTCCATGTCTTGGACAGCTTTGATGTCATTTGTCCAAGAAATGATTTTTGTTGGGAAAGGACATGAGGGAAAAATAAAATCAATCTAGGAGAACATACTACTGAGTGGTGAAGGATAATGATATATAGATGAGGGTCACTCCGAGGGAATTTGCGGATACCAAAAATCATCTAGATTTACATACTATGTATAGGATCAGTGTCTTGTAGGATTGGTCATGTCATTACGTGACTCTACCTACATTTAAGAATAGATAGAGGATCTCGCTATGGGCCTCTCATAGGGATGCCTGACTATATCTAAGAAATTCTTATTGAAGGGATCATACTCATGTGGATGGAAATGATACCTGAACTTCAGGGCAGAGAGAAAAAGGGGAACGAACACAAGGAAAACATCTCTGAGGAACGGCGTAAATGAGGATCAAACCATGTCCCAAGAAATACAGAGTATGTAGAAGGGATCACACACCATGTTTCGAGACTCCGGGTATTTCCCATGTGTAAAGGCCCGAGTCATCGGGAACATGCCATGTAGAAATATAAGTACTCGGTGTGTAGGATAGACTGTACACCATGTTCGAGTAACTAGGGTCTACTCTGTGTACATGGGCATGTTCATATGCACAGCTTCATACATTGTGTGCCATCCCATGTAATTTGTACATGGGGTAACCCGTGGGGCTGTTCTAGTCTGGCCGTGTGGGGGATTACAAGGCCATGTACTCCACCAAGTGTCTGTGTATCTCTCGAGATATATGTTCAGTCACGTGTAAGGACCCACATGCCATGTTCTTTAGAGAACACGTCGTGTCTGAGATTCTAATCACCCAAAACTACAGCCACCGTTGGGTGGGGCCCACATGTCATTTCTTCCTAGGATCACGATGTGTTCTTCGCTGTGCATAGAATGAAAGACCTACCCTCCGCTCGGTCGACAATACATGGGGTGTTCTTCCAGATACACATCTTGTTGATCGGAATTTTCCAATAACGCATACTTGCTCCAACACGCCTCGGTGATGCATGGGTCTTTGATCTGGTGATCTGTTTACCCCGAAACACAATATCCAAGGTCTCACTACCATGCCATCGATGTTTTGGGAGGTTTTAGGTGTTCGATCGGCCTCATAAACTATTTTCAATCATCAGTGAAAAGATTGGTTGGAGAACAATTTCTCCTGAACCATGTTGATTCGTTTTCCACCATCGCTGTCGCACCTCTGTTGAGTATACACGACGTCATACCTCTAATTTGGGATCATTGCGTTGAAAAAAAAGACATTCAATGATATGATGTTCATAACCCCACTATGAATGCTTAGAACACGGTGTTAGGAGGAAGGAGAAATCAATATACAAAAGAGGAACTCACCTCCACGTCATTCATCAAGACATCGATTATCTCACATTAGGTAGATTAAATTGGGTGAATAAAAATATGATCCAAAAAATTTCACAAATCAATTTCTTAAATCAAAACCCATAAAAAATGAAAAATAATGCCCACCTATATGAACAAATGATCCTCATATCAACTTATTCGTTGGTTGGTCCATGTTCATCGATCAATCGAACAACGAGGCATAACAAATCAAAATCAAAAACCCTATGTCGATTCATATAATGAATGATTACCTCATCACATTTGTTAGCGAGGTTCATCGAATATGAGATGTGTCGATTGATTGCACTGTTGTCGTCCGCCAACAGATTCTCCTCCAAAGCCCCAATGGAAATCCTCAATTAGTAGGGTTATGTTTCTAACCCTAGGAACATTCCACAAGTAGGTATTTAAAAAGTGAGGAATTAGTTTGTTTCATAAAATGGAAACATTTAAAATAAATTAATTTTCAAATTATTTTATATCCCTTAAAAAGTCCAAAAACTATTTTTTGTAGCTGACCCACACCGATCAATGTTAGACCCTGCCTAAGGTAAATTCACTACTATGAATGCAAAAGTGTCGTCCGATTTATGATTGGAGCACCCATTTAAACGTAATTCTAATTTTTCTATAAAATTACTTGTGCAAACTGTTTTAAAGAATAATTTATTTCAAACATTTATTCATGGAACTATGGTCATCATAATCACACATCACTGAAAAATATGGATTCAAAAAAAATTCATATAATATTTAAAAATAATACTCAGAAAATCTGAGACACTACATTCTCCCCACCATAGCGCTTTGCATCCTAAAAAATCTGAAACAAGAGGATACACAAATAGATGTGGGTACTGGGTACAAATCTGAGCCTCCTGCTCCCACATGATCTTCTAAATGTCCTTGTGCTACCACCAGACATTTGTTTTGGGAATTGATCGCCCAAAAAAGACCCTCTCCTTCTGATCATTGATCTCTATTGGGTACAAAACGAAGGTCACTACGTCCTCGATGTCCAGCTCCACCCATGTTGATGATGTGCGATGTGTGGTGCACATACCTCCTCATCTGCGACACAGGAAGACATCATGTACCTAGTGCATCTATAGTGGTAGAGCTAAATGGTACGCCACCTAACTAGCTCTAAGAAGTAGTTGGAATGTTCTGATGACCCTCAGAGCTAACTTACCACCCCAGCAAAATCTCTGCAACCCTCATCGAGGTGATACCCAAAGGAAGACATGGTCCTTATCCTCAAACTCTAGAGGTCATCATCATCTGTCATAATAAGACATATTCCTGATCTGTGAAGTCTTTATCCACTCCAAGATGATCTGAACCATCCCGGTGGTAGCTCGCACCAACTCCGGACAATGTGTGCTGACTCTCCTGGCATGGTCCAACAAAGCGATGACTGGTAGGGTCTCCCATATAAATCCTCGAATGGTTCCATACCAACAGTGGAGTGGTATCAATTATTGTATGCAACCTCCACAAGGGGTAGGTAGTCCTCCCATCCAGGACTGAAGTCCAAGATAAATGCCATCAACATATCTTCTAGAACCTGAATGGTCCTCCCCCTCTGACCATCAATCTAGGGATGGAATGCTCTACTCAAGTGTAGCTGAGTACCAAAATCCTTCTGTAATACCTTACACAACTGATATGTGAACCGGGGGTCTCAATCTGAGACTATTGTCACATGGATTCCATGAATCCGAACAATCTCATGCACATAGCGGCATCCCATGCACACTATGAAACTCTACACCCTGATGGATAGGAAGTGGGACGACATGGTGAGTTGGTCAATGATCACCCATATGGAATCATTATCCGTGTACTTATATGGTAATCCCATCATGAATTCCATCAATATTACATCCCACTTCTACTCTGGAACTTCCAGGGAGTGATCTTACCCTGCTGAAACCTAGTTCTCAGCCCTCACTTTCTAGAATATAAGGCATCGATAAATGAACTATGCTACTGATTTAATCATACTTGACCACCAGAACTGATGTTGCCGGTCCTGGTACACTTTTTCCAATCCATGATGTACCACCAATGTTGATTTATGAAACTCCCTCAAGACCTCATCATGAAAAGCCACAAGTAGAAAAGTGCCTCCTCTAAAGAGAACAAAATTCTCCCCACCTTCTGAATATCCATCAAAAGCATGTCATGTGGATAAATGAGCACCTAAATCCTCACAATAGACATCCCTTATATTTTATTCCCTAACTCATTGTAATAGTGGAGGGGGAAAACCATCGAATCAGGGTAATCTACATCTCCTCTATCCATGAAGGATAACTTTAATGAGGCAAACTATTTCATCACCTAACTTAACAGCCTTGAGCTCGATCACCTGCTAAGATAATCATCCACATTGTTCCCCTTCCCAGGAGTATAGATGATCTCCAAATTATATTATTGGATGAAATCTAACAAACACTTTTGTCTCAGATTCAGATCCTTCCACGAGAATATGTATTTCAGGATCTTCTCGTTAGAGTATAGGATAATATGCTCTCCCATAAGGTAGTGTCACCACATTCTCAACGTGAAGACTACCATTGTGAACTTGATATAATGGGTTGCATTGTTCTTCCTATAAGGCCTAAACTGGTTCGAACCATATTAAATCACTTCCTGACTCTGCATCAAGAAACAACCATGCCCAGTCCCCAATGCATCGTAGAAAAATACATATTCGACACCCTTCTCCAGAAATCACAAAATCGGGGAACTCATCAAACTCTATCTTAACTAATCAAAACCCAGTTGGAACTTCTCCGTCTACATAAAGGGTTTCCCCTTTCTGGTCATGGATGTCATCGGTGCTAATATCTGGGAGAAATCATGAATGAATCTCTGGTAAAATCCTACCCACCAGAGGATGTTCCATACCTCATTCACGATCCCAGGGTGTTCCCATTAAAAAACTACCTCCACCTTGGCTGTGTCCATATCTACAACATCCGCTGAGATGACATGTCTTAGAATGTGGACTAACTCAATCTTGAACACACACTTCGAAAGCTTCCCATAAAGCAGGTGCTCTAAGATTATGTCTAGAACCATCTACAGGAGTCTCACATGGTTCTCCTCTGACACCGATACAAAAGGATGTCATCGATGAAGACCCATATGAACTGGTCTAAATATGTCTATAAGATTTGGTTCATAAGTCCCATGAACAAAACATGAGAACTCGTCATTCCAAAAGGAATCACCATGTACTCATAGTGACTGTAGAGGCATCTAAACTCCGTCTTCGGTATATCCACATCCCCTACTCGTAACTAGTGGTGACCTTATCGAATGTAAACCTTCGAGAACCACTGTGAACCTCTTAGCTAATAGAAGAGATTTTCTATCCTCGGAAGTGGATACTTGTTCTTAAAATTCCCTTGAAATAGGCGCTTGTAATCCTCGCACAACCTCAAAATCCCATCTACCTTCATGGAAAACAAAACAAGGGCCGCCCAGTGCGTAACACTGGGTCTTATGAAACCATTTCCCTGCAAAGCTGCCAAACATGGCCTCATCTCACAAATCACTACGGGAGCCATTCGATTTTCTATTAAGGAAATCAATGTAGTCTCGGGGTGTTAGTTGATGTAGAAGTCGATATCTCGTTGAGAATGTTGTCCTAAAACATCTTTGAGAACGACATCCTCATACTCCGTCACTACTACTGAGAACTAGAAGCTCAAAAAATCTACTGCTCTGTGGGTATAGTTATCCAAACCATGAGTGATTGGCTGCACCATCCTATGAATAATCTCATTCTTTGCTACTTGGGTCGTAATTTAGCAGACAAAGGAAAACCTCTTCCCATCACTGTATATTAACCACAAATATCTCCTAAATATTTCAATCTGGGCATGGACTGAAGATAGAGAATCTATACCAAGAATGATGTCGTAAGGCCTCGACACTGCCACCAAGAGGTTCCAAATAAAACTCTTCCTTCCAAGGGTATGATAACGTTGTTTGAAAATGTGAGTGATAATCAAGTCTCCTCATTTAAGAGTCTCCAAACATAAGGGTTGAGTTAATGGATATACTGGAATCTCATGGTTTCACACAAGACATGTGGAAAGGAAGGAATGACATGAACCTATGTCTGTAAGTACAGTAACTAAGGTAGATAAGACACATATCAAAACTCGGATCATTCCTGTAGTCCAAGGGATGTATGCCTCGACGCATTTAGCTATACCCGCCCCTGTACCCTAGCTCCCAAAGCCTGGTGTCGAACTTCTGGGGGTGGTGGTGGAAGTTGGTCGAAGCGTCTCCTACTACATGTAGCTCTCCTTGCTCCTATGCCATGTCTTCCACCTAGCAGGTCCGTCTACTCAACTATCAACCTCGGCCATGGTGGTCTATACACGGACTGCCTGTTAGTAGCTCGACAGGTCAGACATTATCTACAAGGATGTCCCCTACAATCACATGAGTAACATCACCTATCCCTAGGAAGGTAGGATCCATCCTTAGAGAACAGGAATATCGATCCCTTGTCCTTGGTCCTCCTGTGATGTATCCCACATCCTGATCCATGTGCCTAATGTCATATTCCTACTGCCGAGGTCCCCCGACCTTTTAGCTTGCTGATGACTGCCATCGACGGTCTCTGCACTGCCGTGATACTCTCGAACATGAAGCCAAGCTTGAGGAATCGATCATATGTCGAAATTCATATAGGCGCGACAGTAGCTCTGATGTCCCACCATAGCCCTCGATCAATTATTAGAGCTCAAAAGTACTGATCTCTAAACATATCCATCGAGTACCTGGCCAGTTTGGCGAACCTCGATGAATAGTTATTCACCTTAAAACTTCCCTACTAGAGCTGAAGAAGCTCCTAGATACACACTACTCTATATGTAATCGCAGATAACTCCTCCCTAATAAGTCGCTCAAACTCCGTTCTTGAAAGAATATCTTCATCGTGAGTGTCTATGCTAAGAATCCACCATCATCTCATTGAACCTTGAAGAAGGATCTCTCCTAGGATCACCATCTGGTCCACTGGTGTCGTCACATGACAGAAATTTCTTGTCACCACCTCAGGCCAGTACTCAGCCACCTGAGGGTCAGGCTTGCCTTGGAACCTGAGGGTGCCTATCTCTGGAACTCATGGAGCACGCTAAGCATGTGCCCCTCGCCTGTCGGTGATATAAGTACCATGGGTTGCTCCACTGGTGGTGGGATAGTAGGTTCACCGCATAGAGGTAATGCATGGAGAACTGGTCACTGTATCGAAGTCTCATAAAAAAGGGGGTCATCCTCATGATAAAGCTGCAAAATTATAGTGGGTATGCATTGCAGTGGAATCCTTTAAGGAAACAAGATGTTAAATGGTTAACAAGTATATCAAGATAGCTGACATAAATAATATGGAAAAAATAAAGTATAACGCATAATGATTCCATAATTTTGGTAATTAAGGAATTACGGAACATATAATCTTCCCTATGAGAAATTGAATTTTCTTTGATACTCATCTTACTAATAAATATAATGTTCTGTATCATTAAATGATAATTATATATTTTTCTTGAGCTATGAAATTCATATACAGACCTTTTATAGTAATCAGACATGTAAAATAAACTCCAAACCTCTTTAACATCATTAAATGGGTCCTAAATAATAATCTATAGTATGTATATATGTAAACAATAATATACAGATACAAAAATCAAGGGATAAGATGATTTAGACCATAAATATCCCTTCATGTGTTTATTTACCCACATGGGGTTTGTATTTTTCTTATATATGTACAATAGATCAATTTTTTTAATATACTAATTTTTATATTTCTTTTACACATAACTTTAATTTCATTCAATAAAGACAAATAATAATATGTTTAATATGTCTCAACATCAATAAGTGATTCCACACCTATTGATAATGCTACCCACATGTTAATAAAATAATCATCAATGTAACTAAATTCATTTAATAATGAGAATCCACCAGAACACATTGGCTTCCCTTGTCCTCACATCCCACCAGATTTTGTGTAAACATGTCTTACCCACACAAATATTCCTCTCATCCCACATTCATTGTCCCACTATCACTTAGATACCTGAAAAATATGGCTCATAAAAAATACCAGATATTAATAATAAAATTATGAACCGTGTTCCCACTAATGAAATCATTTTAGAAAATTGTAATAGAATTAATCATTACTAAGTTAATTATAAAAAGTTATTTCAAATAACCTAACTAATTAAGTGAAAATAATAATTAAAAAAATAAAAAATTAAAATAACAATATATAAATTTCATTTAATGTGTAATTAAAAATCCATCCTAAGATGAAATATGTGATAATCTTATATATTAGAATAAAAAAAATTATTATGGAATACAATAAAACATTACACATATATACTTTAAAAACCAACCACTTCAAACCAAAAATACAATTTTATCATTCATAATAACAACTGGATTAATAAATATTTTTCAATATCTAAAATTATATTAAAATGTATTTTATAAAAATAAATTAATATTTTAATTCAATATAGAAATTTCAAAATCAAATTATAATTTTTTAAAACAAATATAATACTTTTAATTTGTGGAATAGATCTGATGTCCATTAATGTGGATAATTATCATTTTTACAACTAATTTTTATATTGATAAATCATATATATTTTTAAACCCATGTCTTCCTTCTTGAAAAAAAAAACATATGATTTTCTATTGGTAATAATTTATAGTAAACAAATATCTATACTAATTATAATCAATATTACCATAACCATCATTATTTTTTAGTTTACTATGATAATATTCTATAAAAATAAAAGAAATAACTAAATATAATTATATCCAATATTTCATATATCTTTAGAGTATTAAAAGATTGCTTTCTAAAAGAAAAAAAATAAAAAAATACCTTACCACATTGGAGATATCATCACGTTCCACCTCAGTTTCATAAATTATAAATATTTATAACTGAAAAGTGATAATTTATAACTTAATTAAACTATATAACATTCCAAAATACCCTTTTCCATAAATATAAAATAACCGCATATATAACACACACACATATATATATTAATCAATACAATTATGTAATGAGTCTACATAATACTTTCCAAGAATATATGTATATTACTATAAAAATATTAAAATTACGAATCTTTAGAATTTACCATTTTATAAAAAGAATCTAAAAATTATTACAGAATTATTAAAACAACATTAATACTTAATTTTTTTTATAATTGAAAATTATTAATTTTACACTAATATGATCCCCTTGTATATTGATTAGTCTGATATATAAATCTAACTTTTCAATATTTATCAAAATATAGGTACATGTGGAGAAAAAAATATAACACAAAAAAATTACCCCTCTATAAATTCATCTAACACAAGAAAAATATCTCAATCAAAAACTACTTATCCAAATATAGGGTTTTAAATTATTATTATTCTTTAGTCATCACTTATTCTATGAGGATATAGAGGGACTCTATGAATTTTTCAACCGATACAACATTTTATAGGTTATCTACTAACATAATGTTTCAATATAGTTGTTAATATAGTTGTTTTTTCTAATATGGAATAAATGGAGAAATATTGGAAGGACCACTTATAGTCACACAGTACTCGGTTCACGATTGGGAAACCATAAAATAATGGAATACAATGTATAGATGACACATACTCCTTCTAATGAAAAATATTTTTCCTTCAATTTTAATAAATGGTTTTGTACTACCCACTCCATATAAATAATACTATAGTGAATAATAGATTATAATTGTTTTTATAATCAATATTTTCCATTATATTTTTGAACCCCTAGTCCCATCTCATCTTCTTTATAAGAATGATTTTGAAATATTTTTTCTATATAAAATATTATCTTAAATCACATGTTGTCTAATTGTCTTCCATTATAGTGAATTTAAATTTTTTATGTGGGATAATTTAATTAAATATTTAGATTTTTATAATATTTAATTCATTGTATGGAATACAATTATTGATGAAAATTATGAATATAGTATCAAATATTAATTTTATAGAATAATTGTTTCATTACAACCATAATATATAACGTTGATATTTTCACATTAATTTTTCCATTATTTTGGTAACTTTTTTATGACTTATAATAAAAGGTTGAAAATGAGTTCCTATAAAGCACCATGATATTTTATAATTATTATTTTTTAAACAAATTAAATTTCATCAATAACTTGCATTAAACAAAAAATAGTGTTAAAATAAACAGTGATATAATATTTAAATATTATCATTTGTATAATTACAAAAAATCCATTAAAATGGACAGAATTTATATGATTAAAAACACTATTAAATATATTTAATTTTATTACTAAATATAAAATTATTTATAAATTCACAGTAAATAATAACTCAAGCTTTATGAAATTTATTTTATTCTTAAATAATTTTATTTTTCTTCAAATAATATTTTTATTGCTTTTTGGTAGAAAATAGTTTGATTATGTTTTGGTACATGTATAAATTTTAATTTTTAAAATTATTATCATTTTTTTAATCAACATATTTATATTATTATAGGAATAATTTTTGATAATTTTCCCAGAATATTTATTTTCCAGTGAAGAGTAAAAATGATGAATTTACTTAAAATATTAAGTATAATGTTCCATTTTGTATCAAAAAAATTTCAATGTTAAATTAGTTATATTATATTTCACATTATTGAATTATTTATATTATAAACAATTATATATTTTATTTTGGTATAAAAACATTTTTAAATGTCTGAATAAATTTTACTGAAAAACTCTTTTTTTCATGGAATATTTAATTATTCTAATAAAATTATTTTATTGGTATTTTTTAATGATTCTATAGAAATTAATATGTTATATTATAAATAGTATTTTTTTAACATTCATCTAATATTGTTTAGTAATGAGATACAAATAAATGTAGTTTTATGTTTAATAAATGTATTTTTCATAATGATATTTCTGTCACGTTTTCAGAACATATTTTAAAATTATTTTCTACCAATTTTAGGCATAATATTTCTATAAAATGGATTATATATTTTTATTTTGGAGGTTAATATTAGGTATGTAGAACCCTTTTATTTTTTGTTGTCCTGAGTAGTAATCGTGGTCAAATTTATCACCACGATAAAGGTTAAATCAGGGTAATCTATTTAAAACTATGTGACATAGAAATACATGTTAACCACCATTCATATATGATCTCGGGAATTAATTTTTATTCATGTTAATCCATAATGGTAGTTGTTTAATGGATAATTTTCCATCAAAAGGACTTATATAATATTTTGATCACAAAATGATACAAATGGTCACCCTCTTAAATTAAAAAACTATTATATGTCCACATAATGAAAATTGAAACATATAAAGGAATATAAATGTCTATATTTATAATAAGTCTTTTTTATCATATTTTTAATTTTTATGAATTTCATAATTTCTATAAATTCTTATGAAACAAAAGTTCAAAAAAAATTTAATTAAGAGACAAATAAAATAAATGATTTTAAAAATATTAGAAGTGACAAAATTTGATTTAGTTAACATTGACCATGAATTTTCTAGATCTAAATAAAATATTTAGGAGGTTTAAAATAATTAAATTTAAAATCCCCATATGTTTTTTTGATGTCAAATTAACTGAATAGAGTTAAAAAATGGCATTTATGATATTTATAATAAATAATATTTTATTATATGAAAATAATGTCCTCAAAAAAACCAATTCATTCAAAGGATTGAGATATTATTGTAAAAATAAACCAAAGTCCATTATATGTTCATTTTTTATTTTATTATTACATTTTTAGACCTTAAATTTTTTAAAACATTAATATTCATGTATTTTTTAAAAGGTTCAATGAAGAGTTAATACAACAAGAAAATTGTAACAATCCGATCAAAAAATGTCCAAATTTTATTGAATGACTAAACTTTGAAACATTATCATAATATTTTTTATTATTATAAATTTTTATCCATTTAGACCTCAAAATAAAAAGTCATTAATTTATTTTTTTAAGATATTCAAATAATACCCCTCCCCTCAATTATAAAAGGGTGTTATTCCTTTCTCTTCATCATACCACATTCAGGATTACGCCTCGAACAAAAAAAAAAATGTATACTCATAAATCCCATATAAATATTCTAGATTTATTTTTATTCTCATTATACAAACCTTAAAGTCCTTATGTTTAGATCTAAATGAGTTATTTAAAAATTATTTTATCGCCTTAACCGTCACTTTCTATTTAATTATTCAAATAAATTATAGATATATATTATTATTCAAAAAATAATAAACTATAATTAATATAAAAATTTTTTAATTTGATTGTGAAACCATATGTATTCACGCTCTTTAAATTAATTGGAATGTGAAAATATCCCCCGTGTGCATGTACGACATACCGTCTCCAGGTAGTGGTGCAATTAATTTATCATCACTGAATTTTATGGATTGGTATTACTACAGATTTAATGTTTATTTATGATAATTATGACATTATTATACCTCCTATATTACAATATCATCTCTACCTTCTTACCATAAAATACTATTGGAAAACAATAATGTATATTGTGCCTACATGTAGATTACCATCTCCTTGAAGTGAAGTGATTCATTTTTCATTTTGAATTTAATCAGGTTTTAATATGGATATATTTATTAATAAATATGATAAATATGATATAATAATGATTCATTAAATTTTATTTATTTTCTAATTTATTTTTTCGTTCATTTAAAAAATGGAAACATTGTTTTTTCGTATGTATGACTTACTATCTCCAGGAACATTTTAATTAAATTTTGATCACATTATTTTCTGAATGAATCTAATTTTTTTTATAATTAATAAAACTATTAATTAATTTATTATTAAAATTCTATATATTATGGTTCCACCGTAATAATATTGTGAAAAAAACTACAAAACTATATCCTATATAACAACGATGTAGATATCAACCAAAACAAAATTTTTAATAAACAAGTGTTAAAAAATGGGTGAAAATGGATATAAGTAAATAATATAGGATATGATATATATTTGATTATATATTGTTAATAGATTTTATAAAAATAATTAAATAATATATATGATATTCCTACATAGTTGAATAAATTCAGATCTAAAGTAATGTATTTCCGTCTCACTTTTATTTAATGGGGACAATTTCCTTAGATACCACTTGTTTCTTCTTTATGGTTTATATAATACACATGAGTGTATTCAAATATTTTTACCATGAATAATATGGGATATAAATATCAATATAATTTTATTTCTTTCATGGGGATTATGATTCACCAGTTATCACTATTTTAAGGTGTTTATGTTAAAATCTGTTAGATTATCTTCATTGATTATGATTATGATTACGATAGTGAAATGATATGATATAATGATCAATAAACTAATGAATTTTCTTATCCTTTGGTTACATCAATAGTATACGTGTTTTACATTCACTTCCCTCATGTTAAGTACATAATATACTAATAATGTGTTTATAAGGAAAATCAATTTTATTTCTTTCGTTAGTCGAGAATCCATTTTCATCCATATCCTTATTTTATAAAATATTTTGAAAGATGATTATTAATATACTATTATCATTTGTAACCCAATTTAACCATATTTTCTTTAAAAAAATGGATAAAATGTAATCTTGATTTAATTTTTTGAAAGAGTAATTTATTTTATTTTTAATGTGTACAAAGACTATTGTATAAATTATATAACATGAATGGAATTAATTAACATCATGACCCATTAAAAACATGTTGCCTCATTTATATATTTCCATGGTTATGTAAAAAATTCTATAATTGTTTTTTAAATTTTTATATTTTAAATAAGTGATTTCAAAATGGAATGTTTATTTTCCTAATGAATGTTTTAATGGTCTTATAATGGTATTTACATTACTAAATGGAAATAACCATTGATTTTACATATGATTTACTTGGGATATGATCTAGGTATTTCACCATTAATATTTTTATTCATGGTTTATGATAATGATGAATACATTTTAATGGAACCTACTTCTTTTCCATGGGTTATGCTCGGATTTAATGATGTAATTAATATGAAGCCCATTCATTCACCAAGGGTTATACTAAATTGAATTGTTTATAAGAACCATTTCATTTAATGGGTTTTATGGGATGAATTTTTTTTTATTTTGTGGAAAAAATATGTATGGTTATCATTATGTGATGTTGGTTAAATTATAAATATTCACGATTTTTACTTTATAACAAAGGATGGTGGTAATGTTATAACAAAGGACAGTAATTATGGTAAAATCAATGACGGTGGCCATGTAATATCATAGTATTGGGGAGAGATATATCTCCTAATAATGCATTGGGTAAATATTTATATCTCATTAAATAAAAAGAAATTTAATAGGTATTGGAACAATTCCAGTAAAAGAAATTATCATCAATGATTATCTTGGGAGTGAACCTTCAATACTAAATGGGTTATAAAGGGAAATGAATGCACTATGGTAGAGTTGGTAATGAGGATTGAATGCTATTGAAATGAAATTTATTCATATATTTATAAGATAACCATATTTTTTATAAAAATATTATTCTCTCAAGGATAATTCTATTTGATTTCATTAGGATCCTTGTCTTATAAATATCCATGTTTTTTCCATAATTCATGATTATGATATATGTTATAAATTTTGTGGCTTTAAATTTTTTTGATCATAATATCATACCATTATTTTAAATTTCGGATCATGTTATCATTTATATCTCGTATTTTTTCCCAGAATAAGTGTCTGAGATCCCCCATTCTTATCTTTCCTTTCCACATGTTATAACGAAAAGTAACAAGCGTGATATATTTAATATGGTTTCTAGTAATGATGACTTTAGTGTGAGACAATGAATACATTTTATGATGTAGTTACTTATTTTCCTATGCATCAAAACTAATTATACCTATAAAACTATGGAATGGATCGTCATGTTATGTAATGAACATTAATATTTTATGAATTTTATCTATGTATGAAAAGTAAGGTCACAATAGTTTGTTTTAGTGAATGGTTTAGTTAAAAATTGGGAACTAGTATGAAAAACATTTATTGAGAACACTATGGATATATCATTGTGTATGATGAATGTAACATTTCAAACTGACTGACCACTAAACCTATAGCTTGACCAGTCTCCACTCAGCCTTGACAACACTTTTCCATAGGCTAGAGGCTGCTGAATTGTAGCAAGGCTCTAACAATGGTCTAGTTCTGAGATTACACCATCATGTTCAAAGTATTATTCTAGTATAATAGGTTTATATAAATGTACAATAGTAGAATTAGTAATTATTAATGACATATAGATATTGATAAATATATTGACTGAATAAAGAAAATAGATAATGCTAATACACATAATTATGGATTCATATAAATATTTTGTTCTAAGATACAATATGATGGAAAAAATAGAAATTACAACACAAATATAAGAAAAAGTGACCAGTATCTAACTCTACTAGAATCGTGAGTACCTGCTCTATCCTATGCCCCCTATCTCCCAAGTACACAAGACAACACAAGATGTAAAATAAAGGACCCACAAACAAGAAGATCTTCTTGGGTACCCTATTGAGATGGTGGCTCTAAATAGGTGTGAGATATAATCCCAATAGCCAAAAACCATTAGTTTCTAGATTAAACTAGTTCGTGCACTATATGATGATTAGTTTTCAAACATATTTAAATAATAGGGAGAAAATATATAATGAAATAACATTTCTATCCCAGACCCTAGATGGATAAACAATCTATTCTATATGCGTCTCCCTTATATAGATGTCTGTTCCATGGTAACCTGTCAAAGAAAAATGGTAATTTTAATTGAATCTCATATGAAGAAACATAATTTGTTCAAACCCATGATTGTGCTTTGGATTGTTGGTCACACCCCTAGGACATTGTCTAAGAATTTTGATACCACTTTGTAATCATAACAACTATAATAATAATGCATAAATATTGACCCATATAAAAAATCTATTAAATCCAGTAATGGAATCCTGATCCCATCCAAGGTGTTCCACAATGGAATCATACGGGTTTTTACGAGATCTCTCAATATAACCAGTACCACTGAGTCTATATAAGGTGACCCGTAACGGTATCCCTCTTATCCCTCATTGTATGATAAACTCTGATACCATACCAGGTATCTTACATATGGCACTATGTATCAACTACAGAATGATGTATCCATCTTTCCATCTAGTCCATCCATAATTTATCTAATAGGTAACCAGTTTCATTCACGAGTATAAATAATCCACCTAAATATCCCTCAAAGGAATGATAAAGGATCACTCCTGATGGGTCATGTGGTACCAATCCACGAACGATATGTCCATCCACGATATGTGCTGGTAAGGACCCATGATATCTCCCACCCCTTAAGCAGATTTGGTATATCCCTCACAAACACACAACGTCATCATGTAATGATAATATCACATACCAAAAAAGATATCCAATCATTTTTTCAATCCCTACATTCATGGGATTATGCATTAGCATAAATCAAGAGAAATGTGAAATGAATCATGATAATAAGGCTACACTTCATACTGAAATAAAAATTATCATGAGAAATTTCATCAAGAATAAATCATGGGTTATAATCAATATGAATGAAGAATAGTATTTCAATAGATTTCATTATCATATAAACATTTAATTTAAGTATGGAACATATGAATCAAACTAAGGGGACAAACTCATCGAAAAGAAATCTTCTTAATTAAATTTATAAGTTCAAGGAATTAATTATTGATGAAACAAACCACAAAGGAATGCAATTACATGAGTTTAATGGAATATCTAGTGGGGGATGAACACATGGAAGTTCAATAATTTATTCCAATTCAATTCCTAAATCAAAGGCCATTATTAATAGTACATCACACATAGTGGTTTTCAACAACTTGTAGTTAAGGCCATTAGAACGCAATGGAGGGAGTTCACTTATTGAGGGGTTATGTCAAGTTGATCCCTCAATGTAGTAATTATCTACTCACTAGAGTCATACAGAACATGGAAGCAAGTTCAATTTAATTTATTTGATAATATAAAGTCATCGAAAGTATGTTCTGGCATGCGGAATAATAGATCAACATATATGATGAAACAAAAAATTGGGAAAGAAGCTTGAACAAATACCATATTTAATGGATGACATACACATACAATATCATGTATTGGTTTGTAATGGTTCATGAGAAATTAAATAAACAAATGACTATCTACAAAATAGGGTGAATTAGTTCACTCCAAAATAGTGTAATAGGTACAAAGATAATCTAAGAATGAAATAACGATGGGTCATAGAAATACATGGATGGTTACAAGGAACCTGATGGCCATAAAATTTGTGAATATATGATAAAAATATCATTATAAATAGAGGAGGATAATAAAAACCCCAAGAGGGGATACTACACATAAAGGAGGAAGAAGAAGAAGAATGGGGGAAAATAAATAACAAGAGGGGTAAATGGGGATTTCATCCCATTAATGAGTTTTATGATTTGAAAACATGATTGGACAACCCATGATCCAAAATTTTTAATGAATTTACCTTATGATAGAGGTCACATAGTTTGGATTCAGGATTTTTCCAAACCGTGAGGCAAAACCACGTGCCCAACACTATACACTTATGGCATACATGAAACTAAACATGCAATCTAGGAAACACTATTTGATAAACTATTCAAAACACTTGCATGACATTTATTAAAAAATAAACATCCCATAAGTCTATGAACATACATCCATACAGTTAGATAAGACAATGATACACCCATCCTTTACTTTATCAGGCTATACAATATCCAAAAATGGCCGCACAATTTTAGATAAATTATGCACCCTGCCCGATTCTTCCATAAAGTTGGATTTTGTTCCCCAACACTATCAAAACATGACAGAACACCAGAGGGAGCCCTTGGGGAATAAAAAAGGTTTAAAAACAACTTTTGTTTATATTACAACCCTACTAATTCAATTTCTATGCTCATCTTACAAAAATAGGGCATCCACCAAATGATTAAATTCAAATATTCTTGGAATATAATTTGGTCCAAAAACATGGAATACCAAAATAAAAACCTAATGTTTTTATAATGAACCTTAAATGCATAGTAATAACTTATAATAATTATATTAAAAAATTTATTTCATAATTTTTTCATCCTATAAATGAATGACTCCCAACTATGATTATTTTTTCTCATAGAGTTCTTTTTGGTTTCAGTCAGTGGGTAGAACCATGATGATAAATGTTAACACCAATTGATAATGGTATGACCGTACACTTAAAAAACCAAATTAATCTTGAGATTAAATGTTAAACCTTATGATTATTCCTAATCATATATCCCATTATATACCTAACAAACTCTAAATGAACATTTTTCCTGATAAACATAATAATAGAAAGATTGAGTTTTATAAAAACTATAGAGGAATGGAAATTCATATTCCAAAATATTAATAATGTAAGGAAAATAAATAAAAGGAATGTCTCATAAAAATATAAGGTCGTTTAGTGTGGAAAATACGAACATAAAAGATATAATTTCTGAGGAAAAATGAACAGATCAATGGAAAAAAATAAATTATATACTTAGGTACTATTTAAAGTTCAATGTATCATGTGTGGGGAATATGGGTATTGTACTATCAAATTACTTAATCAAGTGGAAAACTCATATATCATTGAATGACCAATGCTATGATACTATTTGATGTTAAATGAAAAAAAATTTTATGTATTAATATTAAATAATATTATCAACGATATATACTTTACAAAAACCGTAAGTCATCTAAGGATTGTGTTTATTTTTTGATGAATATGTGTGTTCATGTTATATTAACTTAAGAGTTATGGAACCCATCATGGGTTTATGAGTTTAATGTTGGTAAAAAGTTAAAAGTGTCCAACCAAACTTTTATGGTAAACGTGATGGGATTTAAATATAATTAATTAAATTTTGGGTAATGTTTTATTGGGTAAAGGTATATGTAACCTTATGTATACCATGAAATTATTTGAGGTAGGATTCTCTTTTTATTTCTCTATAAAAAATTATAACCATTATAAATTATATTGTCATTTTGGATTAATGATATTTTAATTGATTTTTTTATATTTTTGGGGATGTTATAAGGATGTATATCTATAGTTTTATTAAAAAGGAAAAACTATCACATCTGGTAAGGTCATGGGTCTTGAAGCCACAACTAAAGGGATAAAGGGTGAAACACCTATTGATAACATACATGATACCTCAGATAGTATTCCATTTATTTTGTTTAATTATGTGAAAAATAAAGGTTACATTGTTTTTGGGAACATATGTTTTATCATATAGATATCCATGGGATTGAAAAAATATTTTTTATTATTTCTATTTCTAAATATTTTCAATATTTCTAGACCATTATTTGATAATGGTAAAATAGAGTACTATTGATTTTATTGAGCAATAAGGGTTTATTTTTAAAGTGGAACCACATGTGGTATTAATGTTTCTTAATCGTGATTTGGGAGATTATTTGATTAAGACATATTCATTTTTGGTATAGCTCTTTAGGAGTTATTGATGTTATTATGAGATAAATGTTAAATTTATGGTGAAAAAATATGTGTCCCAATCATTATAATATATGGGATTCAGTCTTGTCATGGTATATTTTAATGAATAAAAATGATAGTTTTTTCAGAATGATGTCTGTTAAAATATTAGTGTTATATTTTAAGATTTGGTGGATAATGGTGTATTTATTTATATGATGTTTTAGTTGATTACATTGTGATTTTTTTTTGGTTTTTATAATGTCTAAAGACAATATGATGATATTTTCATCCTTATTTGGATTATGTTGACTAATTTATGTTGATATTAGTTCTTGAAGTATAAAAAATACATATTCAATATTAAAAAAATTAAAAAAAGGTTATTTTGTGGTAGGAACCGATTGACATATGTGTTTTTAAATGTCACGTAATTATATTTCCTTATATTTCTAATAAATATGGTAAATAAATTCTCCAAATTTAGGAAAAGGATACTAATTAATATGTTATGTCATATACGTAAAATTAAAATGAAATGATGGTCTTTTAACACCTCATTGATTCATTTTTTGTTTGTTATTAATTTTTTTCGCACCATGTTCTCAATCAAACATTATTACTACCTGGTTTTTAGTTTTGTATTTCATGTCCTTAATTTCACTTCCAAATTAAGTTCACCTTTCTAATGATGTAGACTTATTTCATTCAATATAACCTTCATATTTATGTTTTTATATTTCAAATAAGAAGTTCTATTAAAAGAGTTTTCAATGTGACTTTTCCAAAGATGAATTTTTTTATTATAAACCCTTGATGATGTAGTACATGTTAAAATTTTGAGGATGAAATTTATTAAATATGGGAAAATGGAACACCCTCAGATTTTATGATTTTTTTCAGATAAATTAATTCTCTTTCATAACATGATTTTTATGATATTCCTTGTTTGAACAAACTATGATACACAATTGAAAAATTATTATTTCTTATAATAATAACATAGATGTTAAATTAGTTATAATGAATAATATTAAATAGATTATGAAATATATACAAATTTTATAATAAATACTTATGTATTACATCATTATTAGTAATTAATCAATTAATGATTAGTAATGTCTATTGATTTTTAAAAAATAGGTTTTCTTAAAAAAATATTATTTCATCTTGGGGAAAAAATTATATTGATTTTTTAGAAAATTTAAAAATATTATTTTTTAATATTAACATCAATTTTGAGATTTTCCTATTAAAATGAACTTATGATTATTTTTTTGGAATTTTCTGAAAATATTAATTTTCTATTAAATAGTAAAATATCATAATTTTATTGAAAATTCATTGTATTAAAATATTTTTATTTATAAAATGTATTATGAGTAAAATTAGTTTTCTAATATTTTAAATAATTAAATTATGTCTATTATAATCAATTATATTTATAAACATAGTATAAAAAAATTATTCGAAAAAATAAATTTTCTTAAATATTTGTTTAATTGTAATTTGTTATCATGTTAATAAATAGAATTTATCACTGTTAGTAAATTATTTGAATGAAATTTCTATATTATATAATCAATAATTTATTTAAATAATTTACCAATATTTTTTTGCCATGGGATAAGAATAAATATGATTTTTTTTCTTAAAAACTATATTTCTCTACAGGCATTTTGCATTGTGTTTTTCACAAATATTTAAAAATTAATATATTAAACATATAGGTGTTTAGTTTGAGAAAACGTATTCCATATTTGGATTCAGTAAGTTAAAATTTGGAAAAAATCACCAATTTTTGTAAATATTAATATTTATAGTAGAAAAATTGGGTACATCGGTAAATAGTAAATTAGGGTTTTCTAGGTTAAAACTTATTGATAAGTCCATTATTTTTAATTATTTTCTTATTATATTATTTTAGTTAAACCCTTGTATCCTTATTCATTAAATTTAGTTTTTTAATGGACAATTATTGTTGAAAATGACTTAATGAACATTCGAAGCACAAAAAGTTACAAAATACCAATCTCTTGGTTTTTGATATTTTTAATATGTCCAAATTGGTTAAAATAAAATTTATAAAAGAATATAAAAATAAATTTTGATATTAATGAAAATAATTTCCTAAAAAATTAATATATAATTTTTAGATACATTATAATTTTCTAAAATAATTTTGTAACCATAATATAATATTTAACCAATTAACAAACATATGATATAAATGATTTTAAAATTTTAAAAATTGATATAATTGGTATTTTTAAACATGTACAATGAATTTTGAAAATTTGTGTGAAGAATTATGATTATTTTAAATAACTATATTATAATTCCACCATTAACTTTATGTATTTGATGTCAAATTAAATGCTTAGTGTGAAAAATGATATTAATTATATTTTTTAAAAAATAATATTTTATTAAATGATAAAAATTTCATAAAATTAATATTTATAGAGAAATTAATGGGATATGGTTTAGAAAATAAATATATTTTCATTTATAGGTAGTTTTATTTTTTTATAGTCACATTTTTAAGTCTTATATGGTAAGAAACATTAATATTAAGGTATATGTCAAAAGGGATTACAGAAGGTTAAAACAAAATGATAAGGGTAAAAATATTATCCAAACATGTCTAAGTACTAATAAATTATTTTTAAAAAAAATTATCATCTTAAATACTAATATCACTTATTTTAAAGTTTTTGGAACTAAAATTATATTTGTATTAATTTAATATTTTTAGAAATGTAATGAGTTCCCATCCCCTCAATTAAAAAAGGGCACCCATTCATTCTTTTATTGACACCAATTTTATACCTATTGATCCACCAAAATATTAGAATTACTATCATTAAATATTCTAGACACATTATTGAGGTTCTGGTCACCCCCAAAGTCCATCTTTGAATCCCATAAGGGGAAATCTAATAGAGTTTTTTTAGGATGTGGTAATCACCATAACCGATCACTTTCATTTTATTAATTCTTTTACCCCATATAATTATTTTATATTAATTATAAAATAATAAACAATGTATAATAAATATAATGAAATAATTATTTTATAATTAAACCACCGAAAATCAAAATATTTTCATCAAATCAAATGTGAAAAATATCACTCGTGTGTAGGAACAAATTACCGTCTCCATATACCAATACATATATTTTGTCATCTGAAAATATTATAGATGGGGATTATGATGGGTTTAATATTTATATATTATAATTATTATTTATTTATAAATATATAATTATAATATCATATCTACCTTCTTACCATCCCAACTCCAAGAAAATAATAACATCGATCGATAGTACATGTGGATTATGACCTCCACAAAGTGATGAAATTCTTTTTCCATATATTTTTTTCTTAGATCTTAAGAAAATATGGATTTAATAAATATATATGATATATATGATATAAATATTATTTTGAAATTGTTATTTTTTATTTACCTTTCTTTCATTCCATTCTTCATAAAATATAAATACTGTTCATGCGTACATACGACCTATTTTCTCTATGAACAGTTTAATTCATTTTTCTAACTCTATCATTTATGAAAGGTTATAAAAATTTATATAATGAATTTATATGATATTAATATCAATATTAAAATGATTAATTTTTTTAACCATGATCAATATATAAGAATGATAAATAACTATATTTTAACATAGATAAAAGAAAAATTATATTTCACAGAAACAATGATTGAAATAAATAATTTTTAATAAAATTGTGATATAAGGTTATATGTAAATAATTTATGTCGTGATATGTATTATTATTGTTGAAAAATAGTTTTATAAAAAAATTATTACTTATTATACATGAGGATACCAAGCATAAAAATTAATTTAGAATAAATTTAAGAGATTTTATATCTCTTTGATATCTGTGGTCCATAATCCTTATAAAACACCTTCATTTTTGTGTGGTATAATCTAAATATGAATGCCACTTCATTAATATTCCCTGAAAAAATTATGGAATATGAATATCACTTTTTTTTATTTCATTGATTTTGATTATTAATATAAATTTACAAAAGTGGTAAGGATTTTATGTTAATATATATTTATTTATCATGATTTTTTTGATTTTCATATAAATGATGAAATATAATGATATACCTATCTATATTCTCATGAATTATTTATCCTCTTCTTATTTCTTGTGAATCAATTTATTCATATAATTTTCATAACCTTAAGTACTCATGATACCAATAATTAATTTTTAAGGAAAAAATACTTTATTTCTATCTTCTCCTGAAAAAACATTATATTTCATATTAATTTTTTATAACAAATTATTGAAAGACGGGTTGTAATATTGTCATATAATATTATATAGACATTTTTACCAAATAATTAGTTTTTATAAAATGGCTAAAAATAAATATTATTATCTCTTTCCGAACGAGGTTATTTTTTTATTTTTTCGACAAATATGTAAAAGGAATGTTTTCATTTTAAATATATAAAATAAACATAATTTCCCAACATAATGACCGCTAAATGAAATGAGGGGTCCCTTACATGTTTTCATAATTATATAAATATTATATATTATCACTAATATTTTAGAATTTTTTTATATTAAGAATTTTATTTCAAAATAGAAAGGTTATTTTCCTCGAGAATGTTTAAATGATAATTTCATGGTATTTATATTCATAAAAGACAATAACACATGATTTATATTATGAATTAATAAGGAAATGTTTCAATGATAAGACTCATATTATTTTTATAGATGGTTTATTTTTATGATGAAAATAAATTTTTGAAAACCTTTACCTTTACATTAGTTATGCTTTAATGAAATGATGGGATGTTTTTGAAAGCTGTTACATTTCTGTCATGAACCAACCCGGGTCGACCCTGAACCGATCACCCTAGCCGGCCTGCGACATGTCCTGAGGGGAATTCCCAATACCCACAGGCTGACAACTACTATCAGGCATCAAAATTAAACAGGTGGGAACAATTTGTCCCAAGAGAAAATAAACTGAGGAGGAGAAAAAGGAGAATAACGTAAGGAAATTAAATGGCACGAAGGGGGGGGGAACCAACAACATCAATCTAACCTGACCACAACCAAAACTCCTCACGACTCTGATAGTCACTCAACAGTTCACAACCAACACTCTCCCACTATGAGCATGCTCAAGTCAAACTCACAAAAACACTAAAAATAAGAAAACACTATTGGCATGAGTATTAATACTCAGTAGGAATGCCCAATAATCAATTCCCAATGCACTAACTTTAAATAAATAATTTATTAATTTCTTGTTTAAACTACATTGTATAAAATATGGGTTTTTACACACACTTTAATTTTATAAAGTAAGTAACCGTTCATTTCCCCTTTTTGTAACACCCCAGGTAAATAAACAATATGAAATCTTTATATTTATCCATATTTCTGAATAAAATTTTAATATTAATTTAATGGTAACACTATGCTCGATGGCGTACCTAATATGCGACAATGAGTTTATTGGAAATCTTACATTTTACTCTTATAATAAAATAATATTATTTTAAATGGTAGTTAACGCCTAGTAGTTTCAATGGAGGGAATGAATAGAACTAACTAAAAAATGATTATATATGTTTTTCAAATATTTTTACTTTTATCCAAAAAATTTTAGAGGCTTAAAATGCGAATGAATCCAATTTTAAGCGTAAAAATTTTAATATTCTTTAAAAGGTCGATAAACTGCCTTTGGATAGAAAAACCCTTTTTAAATCCACTTGTTGACAATTTTATATGTTATATTGGCGAAAATAAAATCCTTCTTTAGAATCATTATATCAAAATTTACTTTGGGTAGGTTTTTGTTTTTGTTTTTGATAAAGTCCATTTTTAATGAATTAGTGAAAACTGTTGTATCTTCATTCATAAACTCTTTTTAATATAATTTATTTATATGATTAGATCAGATTTTTAATTGGTTTTAAAGTTCAATTAGAATATTTTCTTACCATTAATTCCAATTTTGGTCATTGGAATTAATTTCACTTTGATGTTGGACTTAAACTAGTGTCAATCTTTTAATAGATATTGTTTCTTAAAAACACGCTATTTGTTTTGACAGTGGGAAATAAGTATTAAATTCATTAATGAAACTTCTATGTTTTGAATTTTGTAAAATATACATCATTTTTTAATTGGGAATATCAAAAATATCTTAGGGTGAATTTTTTGTATTTTTCTGAAAAACATCAATTTTTGATGAATAGTGAGACCACTAAGTGGTAGTTAAAAAACTGATTTTTCGTTTAAATGAAACTTTAAAAATTATGTGATTTGAATTTCAAAAATCTGACATACATGGTTGTCATTAGGATATAAAATTTGGTTCAATGGGATTAATTTTTTTGGTGAATAGTAACTTTTAAGTATTATTAATCGCGATTAAAGGTAATTAGTATAATTTAAAGTAAAGATAATGCTATAATAACATGAAATGGCCTTGACACATTTCTTACCCTTATTGGATGAGTCATTTATGATGATAAAAATCCATGTTTCGACTTTGGTACCCCATGGATCCACTTTGGTAGGAAAAGGACATTAATAACTTTTTATTTAAAGTTAAAATAAAAATTGCACAAACATGTATTGTTTTACTAAAAAAATTTACATTGGGATATACAAGTAATATTTGTTACTATAAATAATCATTATAAATCTAAAAATATTTCATGAATCATGATACTTTTTTATAATTTTTACGCATTATATAAATAAATTTATTTATGACACCATGATGATGCAGTGATTACCTCATTAATGAATGATTTAAATAAAATGAGAAGATAAGGTAAAATCGAAGACTTAAACTTGTCAAAAACCTATTGGATGGGTAAATTTAGAACCCTATCACCTTATCCTTGAAATATATAATTGTGGGACCTTTAATATCTGAAAATCATTTTATAAAAAAGAATCTTTTCAAGACATTCCAAGAGTGCCCCTCCTCCCTCTTATAAAAGGCCCCCAACTCTACCCCATTACCCACACCTCTCATGCCTTTGGCTCGACCAAACTATGCTCATTTTATATCTCCACATCCCTCTATTCATCCTAGAAGCCTTACTGTAGTCATAAATCTCATAAAGAAACCCTTTTGGTCCAAACCAAGGGGAGTTACTCGATTTAAAGGTAAAGTCTTCTCCAATGTTCTTTTGTTTGATTTTGCTTCTCCAACCCCCTAAACTCTTTTTATTCCTTTCTTTTGTAATAAAACTTGTATATTAAATATACTAGGATGTTGTTATGATAATTATTCAATCTAAACTTACACACACCTTCGTATAATGGTTAAAGAACATTCGGTTTCCGTGGATGGTCAATTACTGCCTCACGAAACGATTATTGTTCTATATACTCCTACCACGTCTCATGGTGGCCATTAATACAGAACAATATTTATTAATTCTATATATTATATTTATTTCCCCTCTACGCTTCTTTATTTTAAATTTTAAAACATACCTTTATGATTTGCATGTTGTGGAAATGAAATAATTTCATTTGAGAAAGTGTGTACTACCGCCCCCTCAAGTGATGTGACTCGTTCATGCAATACGTGGAATGTATAAAGAATTAATTTAATAAAATTATGTTACCTATATAACATATATATTATACTGGAATTATAATTTTTATATATCTCATTTAGTTTTAATTCAATTAAATACGAAATAGAAATGAAAGTAGCATTCATGCGTACGTACGGCTTACCATCTCCATGAACGGTGCATTTCATTTCGTACCTTTAAATTTTATGTAATATTATAAATGAAAGTATATACTGGATATATATGATATATATTATATCTAAATCATTAATGTAATTCTGGATATAATGGATATTTTACCACATGAGAAACTTGTATTTATAAGAAGTTTATTTTTGACTCAAATACCAATTATCCCCAAAACGACCGTTATTAACTTAAATAATTACATAATGTTCATAAAATGGTAATAAATGAAATAAAAGGAATAATGAACATAATAAATTTTCTTATTAAATTTTAAATTAACTCTATTTTATTATTCAGGAGATTAAAGGACGATCGAGTCAAGTCGGACACGAGATAAGGGATCCTACCTCTCTCTTTCTTTTTAAGTACTCTCTTTTATGACATTTATTTTAAGCTCGTCGTTATTATGTTTGGGGATGTTATTTAATATTCATAATACTATAATTTTTATGTTAATATGATGAGAGACCCTATTTGATATCATCAATCCATTTTTGGATGTTTTAAGTGGCGCCATTAGGCTGGCGATTTTTTGTAAGGGATCATACCTCTCTCTTTCTTTTTAAGTACTCTCTTATATGTCATTTCTTTTAAGCCGATATTTATTATGTTTTGGGATGTTATTTTATATTCCTCATACTGTATGTTTTATGTTCATATGATTAAATACCTTGTTTGATCTCATCAATCAATTTTTGTATGTTTTAAGTGGTGCCGTTAGGCTGCCGAATTTTTGTATGGGATCCTACCACTCTCTTTCTTTTTAAGTACTCTCTTTTATGTAATTTCATTAAATCTCATATTTGTTATATTTAGGGTTGTTATTTTATAATCCAAATTCTGTACTTTTTTATTTTATTATTATGAGAGACCCTATTTGATCTCATAAACCAATTTTTGTAAGTTTTAAGTGGCGTCATTAGGCTGCCAAGTTTTCGTAAGGGATTTTTCATCTAACATTTATTCCCATGAGGTTCATACTAAATTTTACACTACTTTCTTTTGTATGGTTTATTTACTGCTCATTATTGTATTCTTTGTGTAATTTACTTTAACATATGGGTATTTACCGCTTCATTTTATAACCCTTCTTTCATGGGGTGTATGTTTTGAAAATTACCCAAATCGGTAAGGAAACCTTTCACCCTCCTCATTTTAAAAGACTTATTTTGTTATGTATTTTAATTTACATATTATTATGCTGGGAAATGTTCTTATATATCCTTATTGATTTAAATTTTATGTCCAAGTGATGAGATGCTACTTTCTCTCTCATCAATTCTTTTTCTAAATTTTAAAGTGATATCGTTAGGCTGTCCAATTTTTGTAAGGGAACTTCTTAACTCAATTTCAATTCTTTTTGTCAAACTTGTACTTCTTGATTATGTCATGCTATGAATATGTGTGGACGAAATCTGATTGTTTTACACATAATATCAACATATATTTGGTTTATTTATATTTGTCACACATAATTATGTCATTTATTTATCCTTGCTCTAACGGCATGATCCTTGATTGGGATTACATCTCAATTTTTTCGCATTGAGAAATTTCTTAATGATATGCACTTTTATTCATTCATAAAGTGTATATACAACCCCTTTTAATTTCCATATCTATATTATGTCTATACTAAATTCATTTAAATGTTTTGAAAATGGTCTACTTTCATGTGGCATATAATTTAAATGTTCAAAATTGAAAATAACCCTTTTATTAAATCATTTTTTTAAATGGTTTTAAAGATTTATTCATTTAAACATTTATCATCCATGTCCATGTTTTAAAAATGGTTTTAAGGATTTATTTATATATACATGAATGTTTTAAAACCCTTTCAAAAGTTTCAAAGTGGTATGGGACACTTTGATTGTAAAATCACTTTTAAATGTCTTCTTTTAATATTTTCAATGTATAAAGGGAGTATTCTCTCATAGAGTTGTAATGATTTTATTAGATGTTTTTATTTATGATAATATCATGATGTGATCTCTTGTGATTGAAATGTGGAAATTTTATGTTTCTTTTATTCATGTTTTAGGTGTTATTATTATGTTATGGTTCATTGGAAATGTTTATGAAATCGGGTGGTTCGGTGATAAACTATGGGCGGGTTAGCCCGAGATAGCTCTACAATGAATTGGGTAACATGAAGTAGTTAAACACTAAGGTTTATCCAAAGAGATTTAGGGAATATACTATGATTGGTATTCAACACGTAACCATGAGGGTTACTCCCTACGTAAGAATGTTATGAATGCCTCAAGTTACATTTACCTCTTATGATTTCTGTGAGTTATTCATAAATTTTATGATTTAATAAGGTATGTTAAAGTTCTTATGTTTTATGGGTAAAGTATTATTTCATTTATTCTTATGTATACATGGACTAATGTTTTTTTTCCATATTGTTATAACACTTACTAATATTTTTATGCTCATCCCATGTTTTTGAAATGTTTTCCATAGGACTTGAAGGTGAATAGGGTCAAGGATGAGATCAAGGAAATGCATGTTATCTAAAACATGGAACTAGAAAAGTTTTTTTTAAGTGTTTTTATTTTAAGGAAACTGAGTAGAAGTGTATACGTTTTAATCTTGTGAGATGTAATAGTTATGTCCTAATTCTCTAAAACTATAAACCTGAAAAGATCCCCAATGTAAATTATTCATTTAATTCATGATTTTGTAATTTTTTAAGGCTGGGTCCTTATAGTTGGTATCAAAGGTCAGTTTATATAACATTAGAGGTTATAGTGTTGTTTAAGCATAAGTGACAAGTTTTGTATAAACACAATGGTTATTATATTATATAGAGTCATTGTTATTTATGAAAGTTGGAATGAGATTTAGATAACTTGGATAATTATATCTTAGTGTTTATCTTCCTCTTTAGTACATGATAATTTTGTTGATATACTCACACTGAAATTTTTGGTTTTAGTAAATGGATGGATCTAGAAGGCACAAAAGTAATAATGGGTTTGAAGGAAACTGTGCTGGTTCTCTGATTACGAGATTCGATGAAATGGGGGATTCAATGAGAAATCTCATAGTTATTCTAAACCAACTATCAGGAGTCATTATCAACTACTTGAACCTTAGTGAGTTCACTAATGCATCATGTATGAGAGAACCAACTCGATGTGGATGTTCAAGAAATAGTTATAAAGGTAACCATTATGGTTTATATGTTCCTTGATTTTTAGGTAATTATGGGTTACTATATGTTATGATGGAATATGAACGACATGAGATAAATGTGAGGTTAAATTTTGATATGGTTATTTTTAAATATTTTATCGCTTTTTGGGAAATGTTATAAGAATTATTTAGTTCTGGAAAAAGGACAACGCGTAGACCGTGTGGCAACTTGTCGCGTCGGATGAAGTTGCGGGAATCGAACCCACAACCAATGTGTGACTTGTATTTATCGCTTTCCACTAGTCTACGTGAATTCCCTGTTTAGTTGGACTAATTATTTTTAGTTATATGATCTTATAAATCTAGAATAAGTTGATATTGGGTTATCTATGGAAATTTTTAACCTATCATGGAGTATATGTGGTTAGGTTAATTACTTTTCAGTTTGAGAATTTAAGAATAACTGATGAATGGAGATAAATATTAAGGATTGTCTTGGAAGACTATGTGATTAAATCCTTCAGAGATTTGGGTTTCAATCTTAGTTTTGATTACATTGAAGAATTTTATAGATATATGTTTATTAAATTGTATTTGTTGAACTTTGGGTATTGTTTGACAAATTTTGGAGATTAAGAATAGATTTTTTTATCCTTTTTGGGTATTATCTGATCTTATACTAACCTTTTTTGTTTTGGTTTTGGACTAAAGACATGGAAAATATATAGTCCTCTTTTTTTGGATTAGGTGATACTCAAGAAGTTGATAATAATACTCTTAATGTGAAAAAGTCTTCCTGAATACTCGTCTTTTAGAGAAAATATGAGTTTGTGTAAGAAATCTAGTAAAAGCTGAAAGTCAACATGACAAGTAAGTATGTTTCCATAGGATTTAGTTAAGCTCATAATTAAAATCCTCAATTAAAAATAACATTAAACAAAAATGTTTTATGTTAACTTTTCCTACTGGGGAATCCAATACCGTTAATCCTATCACAACTTTGTGGATTTATTTTGGTTACCATTATCCTAATCATGTTTTCTATCACTATCAATCAGAATGTGACCCTTTATTCTCTCTTCCCTATCCATGTTTTCCTATATTTAATCCTATTATGGGTTAACTTGTGTGACCTTTGTACTTTGCTTTCTTTATTTTAAAGTGATAGTTTTACCGACTCTTGATCCAATGTGAAACATTCAATGATATTTCCGAGCCCAATTTTAAAATTTCAAGGAAGCAATTCTCAAAAGGGGGGAAGGATGTAACACCCCAGGTAAATAAAGAATATGAAATTTTTATATTTATCCATATTTTTTAATAAAATGTTAACATTAATTTAAATGGAACGCTATGCTCGATGGCGTACCCTATACGCAACAATGAGTTTCTTGGAAATCTTACGTTGCACTCTAATAATGAAATAATATTATTTCAAATGGTAGTTAATACCTATCTATTGTAATGGCGGGAATAAAAATAACTAACTACAAAGTGATTATATATGTTTTTCAAATATTTTTACTTTTATCCAATAAATTTTAGAGTCTTAAAATGCGAATGAATCCAATTTTAATCGTAAAAATTCTAATATTCTTTAAAAGGTCGATTAAATTCCTTTTGATGGAAAACCCTTTTTAAATCCACTTGTTGAAAAGTTTTTATGTTATATTGGACCAAATAAATTCCTTCTTTAGATTCGTGATATCAAAAATTACTTTGTATAGGTTTTTGTTTTTTTGATAAAGTCCATTTTTAATGAATAAGTGAAAAATGATGTATTTTAATTCAAAACCTCTTTTTATTCTAATTTATTTATATGGATAGATCATCCATTTATTTTTTTAATGTTCAATTATAATATATTTTTATCATTTAATCCAATGGTGGTCATTGGAATTAATTTAACTTCGAAATTGGACTTAACTAGTGTCAAAATTTTAATTTATATTATTTCTTAAAAACAAGCTATCTGTTTTGAAAGTGGGAAATAAGTATTAAATTATTTAATTCAAATTATATGTTTTTAATTTTGTTAAATAAGCATGATTTTTGAATTTGGAATATCAAATATTTCTTAGGGTGAGTATTTGGTATTTTTCTAAAAAACATCAATTTTTTTATAAATAGTAAAACCACTAAGTGGTAGTTAAAAAACTGATTTTTCATTTAAATGAAACATTAACACATCTATTATTTGAATTTCAAAAATCCAACATACATGGTTGTCATTAGGATGTAAAATTTGGTTTAATGAGATTATAATAATTTTTCTGTGAATAGTGACTTTTATGTTTTATTAATCGTGATTAAAGGTAATTAGTGTATTTTAAAGTAATGATAATGCTATAATAACATTAAATGACCTTGAAACATGTCCTACCATTATTTTATGAGTTATGGCCTACCATGAAAAAACATGGGTAAACTTGGGGACCCCATGGAGCCACTTTTTTAGGAAAATGACATTAATAACTTTTTATTTAAATTTAAAATAAAAGTGTCTGAAACATGTATTGTTTTACTAAAATAATTTTTACATGGGGTTATACAAGTCATATTTTTTACTATAAATATTAATTATAAATATAAAAATATTTCCTACATCATGATATTTTTTTAATAAATTTTATACATTAAATAAATAATTTTTTTTATGACACCATGATGATGTAGTGATTACCTCATTAATGAAAAATTTAAATAAAATGAGAAGATACGGTATAATATAAGACATAAAATTGTCAAAAAACTATTGGATGGGTGGATTTCGTACCCTTATCACCTTATCCTATAAATATATAATATTGGGACCTTTAATATCTGAAAATCATTTTATAATAAAGTAACTTTTCAAGACATTCCATGAGTGCCCCTCCCCCCTCTTATAAAAGGCCCCAAACTCTACCCCCTTACCCACACCACTGAAGCCTTTGGATCAACCATAATCTGCTAATGTTATCTCTCCACATCCCTCTATTCATCCTAGAAGCCTTACCTTAGGCAGAAATCTTTTCAAGAAACTCTTTTTTCCAAACAAAAGGGAGTTACTCGATTTAAAGGTAACGTCTTCTCCAATGTTATTTTGTTATATTTTTCTTCTCCAATCCCTAAACTATTTTTATTCCATTATTTTGTAATAACACGAGTATATTAAATATACTAGTATTTTTTTATGATAATTAGTCTATCTACATTTAAACACACCTCCGTCTAATGGTTAAAGAACAAAAGGTTTCCATGGAAGGCGAATTACTACCTCACGAAACGATGATTGTTCTATCTTCTCCTACAACCTATCATGGTGGCCGTTATGATGTCACTATATTTATTTATGATATATATTATATTTATTTTATCTCTATGCTTATTTATTTTTTATATAAAAAAATACCTTTATTCTTTGCATGTTGTACAAATGTGATAATTTCATTTGAGGAGGTTTGGACTACCTCCCCTCAAGTGATGTGCTCGTTCATGCAATACACGGAATGTATAAAGAAATAAATTAATGAAATTATGTGACGTATATAAAATATATATTATACTATAATTATAATATATATATCTCTCATTTAGTTTTAATTTCATTAAATATGAAATACAAAAGAAAGTAGCGTTCATGCGTACGTACGACTTACCGTCTCCATGAACAGTGCATTTCATTTCTTACATTTATATGTTATGTAATATTATAAATGAAAGTATATACTGGATATATATGATATATATGATATCTAAATCATGAATATAATTCTAGATATAATGGATATTTTACCCCAGGAACAACTTGTAATTATAAGAAGCTAATTTTTTACTCAAGTACCAATGATCGACAAAACGACTGTTATTAACTTAAATAATTACATAATGTTCATAAAATGGTAATAAATGATATAAAAGGTATAATGAACATAAATATTTTTCTTATGAAATTATAAATTAATTCTATTTTATTATTTAGGAGATTAAAGAATGATCGAGTCAAGTCGGACATGAGGTTATGGATCCTACCTCTCTTTTTCTTTTTAAGTACTCTCTTTTATGTAATTTCTTTTATGATGATATTTATTATTTTTGGGGATGTTATTTTATATTAATCATACTTTTCCTTTTATGTTCATAAGATGAGAGACCCTATTTGATATCGTCCTTCCATTTTTGGAAGTTTTAAGTGGTGCTGTTAGGCTGCCTAATTTTTGAAAGGGATCCTACCTCTCTCTTTCTTTTTAAGTACTCTCTTTTTTGTCATTTCTTTTATGATCATATTTCTTATGTTTGGGGATGTTATTTTATATTCCTCATACATTACCTTTTATGTTCATATGATGAGAGACCCTATAAGATCATATCAATCTGTTTTTGGAATTTTTAAGTGGTGTCGTTAGGCTGCCGAATTTTTGTAAGGGATCCTACCCGTCACTTTCTTTTTAAGTACTATCTTTAATGTCATTTATTTAAAGATCATATTTCATATTTTTGGGGATTTTATATTATATTCATCATTCTGTAATTTTTATTTTCATATTATGAGAGACACTATTTGATCTCATAAATCCATTTTTGTATGTTTTATGTGGTGTCGTTAAGCTGCCGAGTTTTCGTAAGGGATTTTTCATCTCAATTTTATACCCGTGAGGTTCATTCTACATTTTCCACTATTTCATTTCGTGTGGTGTATGTACTGCTCACGATTGTATTCTTTTTTTTAATATACTTTATCTTCTGGGTATTTACAACTTCATTGTATGACCCTTCTTTCATTGGGTGTATGCTTTTAAAATTACCCAAATCGGTAATGAAACCTTTCACCCTCCTCTTTTTAAAAGACTTGTTTTGTTATGTATTTTAATTTACATGTTATTATGTTGGGATATGTTCTTATATATCCTTATTGATGTAAATTTTATTTCCAAGTGATGAGATACAATTTTCTCCCTCATCAAATCTTTTTCTTAATTCTAATGTGATGTTGTTAGGATGTCAAATTTTTGCAAGGGAACTTCTTAACTCAATTTCAATTCATTGGGTTAAACATGTACTTCAAGATTATTTCATGCTATGTAAATGTGTGGATAAAATCTGATTATTTTGCACTGAATATCCACTTATATTTTTTTTATTTATATTTTTCACACATAATTATGTCATTTCATTTTCCTTGCTCTAATGGCATGATCCTTGATTGGGATTACATCTCAATTTATTCTCATTGAGACATTTCTTAATGTTATGCACTTTTATTCATTTATAGAGTATATATACAACCCCTTTGACTTTCCATATCCATATTATGTCTATAATAATGTCATTTAAATGTTTTGAAAATGTTCTACTTTTATGTGGCATATAATTTAAATGTTCAAAATGGAAAACAGATCTTTTATTAAAACATTGTTTTAAATGGTTTTAAATATTTATTCTATTAAACATTTATCATCCATGTCCATGTTTTAAAAATGGTTTTAAGGATTTATTTATATGGACATGAATGTTTTAAAACCCTTTCAAATGTTTGGAAGTGGTATGGGACAAATTGATTCTAAAATCTCTTTTAAATGTCTTATTTTAATATTTTCAAAGTATAAAGGGATTTTTCTCTCATAGAGTTGTAATGATTTTATTAGATGTTTTTATTTATGATAATATCATGATTTGATCTCTTGTGATTGAAATGATGACATTTTATGTTTCATTTATTGATGTTTAAGTTTTATTATTATGTTATTGTTCTTGGGAAATGTTCAGGAAATCGGGTGGTTCTATGATAAACTAAGTGTGGGTGAGCCTGAGATAGCTCTCCAATGCATTGGGTAATGCGAAGGAGTTAAATGATACGGTTTCTACAAAGAGATTTAGGGAATATACATTGATGGGTATTCTAAATGTTACCATGAGGGTTACTCCTTACGTAAGAATGTTATGAATGCCTCAAGTTACCTTTACGTCTTATGATTTCTATGAGTTATTCCTAAATCTTATGATTTAATAATGTATGTTAATGTGCTTATGTTTTATGAGTAAAGTACGATTTCATTGATTCTTATGTATACATGGACTAATGTTTTTTTCATATTTTTATAAACCTCACTGAGCTTTTTGTTCTTATCCCATGTTTTTTAAATGTTTTCCACATGACTTAAAGGTGAATAGGGTAAAACATGGGATCAAGGGAAGTCATTCTATCTAAAACATTAAACGAAAAATTTAAAATTTAAGAGTTTTTATTTTATGGAAAATGAGTAGAAGTGTCTACTTCGTAATCTTGTGAGATGTAATAGTTATGTCCTAATTCTCTAAAACTATAAACATGAAAATATCCTCAATGTGAATTATTAATTTAATTCAATATTATGTAATGTTTTAAGGCAGGGTCCTTATACTTTTAGTTTATGTAAAATATTAATGTTTGAAAGAAACATGTGCATTGCATTTTATGATCATTTTTGTGAAAAATTTAGAAATACAAATTTTAGTTGTATGTAAAAAGCGAATACCACACAACACGCAACACTCAATAAGGGAAATGAAAAAAATGACACACAAGGGCCAGATACCGAACTAGAACTCTCAATTGTCAGCTATATATGAACCAACACTAAATGAAACATATGTCGAACTTAGGAGCTCATGAACAATCTAGAACGTACTATACATGTGACTCATCCTGAAGGCATTCCCTAACTCGATGACTTCATAACGCCCTAACACTTGGCATACCCTTACATAGCCTAACCAAGGGGCTCAATCCCCACAGTTTTAACAACTCAGTATTACCCTGCTCTGGGGCCACAAGCCAATGCATAATCTAAACTTGTGCAGCATTCATTCTGAGAAGATTCACTCCCTATGCCAGGTTCCCATGTCAACACAAGCAATAAAAAGGGGTGCGTCCACAATGTAAATAAATTAGTCCTGATGCAAAACAATAAAATACAGCTCATGCAATCAACTCACACCAAAGATCACCTATGAGTGGATTTTAAAAAAAATTATATTATTAAAGTGCCAAACGGGCCTCCATAAAATTTATGAAAAACCTAATTTCTCAGAAAAACCCAAAACACTCATTCTCACATCAGAAGAAATCATTTATCATTTAAACTAAAATGACATTTGAAATTATGTGAACTATATTTAAATTCCCAAACTGGAATTATTTCACTATTGGGTGTCCGTTCGTCGAGAAAATATTTCAGGTTTCATGTACAAAGGAAATGGTACTTTTACACCAAATAATCATTTAAAAATTAGTTATCATATATTATTTTCTATTTATTAAAATTAATAAAACATCCAGAAATTAATAAATTCTAAATCTGAAGGTGATTGCAGTGGGGGACCTACCTCAACTAGCATCTCGAACACGGTGACGCGACACACCTCGCAAAGGTGTGCATGCACGCACACGCCGATGATCGTAGTATCACGGGTTTTCCCGCCAATGCGATGCAACCAAAAAGATAAATAAAATACATGAACATGGACTTAAAACAATCCAAATGGACAAACAGAACAAAAGAACCATCTCGACCTACTTTCAAAACATAACTTTCACCATTGCTACTATTTAATAAACCATATTAAAATTTATAAAACAATTTTCAAAGAGGGACCCACGACTTTAGACACCCAAAACCTATTCAAAACCCCTCCTTATAAATAAACATGCACTCGCCACACACCAAAAGAGAACTGAAACCCTTGAAAATTTTAATTAACCAATGACACATTTTATAAAACACTTCAAAAGGCCCAACATGGGTTTCCAAAGAACAAAACACTTGTATCACAAAACCAAGATGCTAGACACATCAAAACTTATTAACATCATGTAAAAAAATATTCACACCATGAAAACCAGCCAATAAACACAATGAAATAATTAAATGGGAGAATTACTTCAACAAAGAAGTCTTATAGGCAGAATCACCTATCTAAAACGTGGACAGACTAGCCAAAACTGGTGTGGAACCTTGTTCTCACCACAACTACACCAATGAGAAGCCAAAACACCCTACGAATATGTTTGACACACAAAAATTGGGATTTAATCCACAAATAAAAAACACAAACCAAAAAGAACACCAAAATAATAACCCCTTACCACAAAGGGTAAAGAACATGGTCGGAGGGAAGAAGCGAGCCAGAGAGCGGGTGCACCGGCAAGGTCTCGACCGAAAGGGGGGTGCGCTGGCAGGAAAATGGGTAGACGAGGGAAGGACCAGCATTGGGGAGAGTGGTTGGGTGAGCATGGAGGAGTGGAAGTCCGGAGTAGCAAGGGTAAGAGGAGGATATGTTGATGGGTTACTCGAAGGGACATCAGAGGTGCTGGGCGAGGCCGGTGGTGTGAAGGGTCAGGGATGGAGGCGTTGAGTGCTGCGGCGAGGCAACGATGAGGGCGAGGTCGGTTGCGCATGGTGGCGGGGGCCTGGACATAAGGCACATGGAGAGTGTTTGGGGCTTGCCTTTCTAGCCGGAGGCACAAGAGAAAAAGTTAACTAGGGGAGAGACCTCGTGTGCGGTCTGGAAGGGGAAACAGGGGTACATCAGCAGCGTAGAACATGAAGGGTGGGGGGGAACGGGGGCTAGTGTTTCATAAAGGTTTTTTAAATGATAATATTATAAAAATATTAATAATAATAATAAAAATAATAATAAAAATAATACTATAATAATATTAATAATTAGAACAATATTAATAGTATCATAAGAATAAAAATAATAAATACAAGGAAATGAAGATTAATAAAAAAATTAATTACACCATATTATCAAAAATAAAAAAAATAATAAATAAGGAGAAAATTTCGAACACCTGGAACGACTACGCGGCGACCACCAACTGTGCGGCGGCCACACATGGGTCCGAAATCTAGTAAGGTGTTAAACAATTACAAAATATAATCTAGGGCTCAACCCAGACCTTGGCACAAACACTCAGAACCAAGAAAATATAAAATAAATTTAATAAAAAGTATGGGATTAATAATTCTACCCACCACAGAAACATTCTTCCCCCAGAAAGTCACCCAACCGAAAAAATAGACAAAACAAGAGTCCATGCCTGACTGAGACCAAAAGAAACCACAATACGAATGAATATGATAACAAGAGAGGGTTCTCCCCACCACAAGAGCTCATCTAATGCGCAAATTTTAACACCCAAAAATACCACCCCGGGAAGGGGGTCGACGTGGGAACTCCAAAACAATCTAAACTAAGTTCTATAACACGAGAAAACAACACCACCACTAAATCCTAGAACTCTTGACCAATACCAAACACTCACAACACTAGGGGAAAACCTTCGACCGGAACATACCCCAAGTAGTGAACCCAAGAACAACCTCAACATCAACTCTTTCTTAGGCACATACATCTCCAAACGAACATAGCTAAACCATAATTAACACATGCAAGGTCTAAGCACACTTTTAAAAAAAATGCACAATCTAGAACACCATAATCAAACAAATGAGACGGTTTGGATTAAAAATGAACACATTCATCCCAACCTCACTATGACACAGTGAACCTACAACAACACCAAAACTTTAACAGTGGAAGGATGAGAACCGAAGGACATCAAATGATTTGTTTCCAACATGGAACATGAATCCCAAACTGAATCGTCACACCCCCAACAACTCTTAACTGCGCGCGACATTCACACCAAGACCTATGGCTAGGGCTCTGATGGTTGAAGCATCTCCTTCCTCTAGAATCTTCTAGTCACTGTGTCTTCCCCAGACGACGCTTCCTGCAAAACTTCTCTGGATAACCAAGACACATGCAATGATGGAATGTCCTCGGTGGGGTGTGACATGATGGCTTTGCATTCTGTAAACGTCCAAACTGATGGCACACCACGGAACGGTCCGACGAATAAGGAGCCAGAACCACTTTAGACGATTCATTAGAAACATATCCCTATAGCACAACCTTCTCGCTAAATGTGAACCTTTGCAAGCGGCCGAATACGCTGGATTTCTGACAATCTGCACATTGAAGACCCACTCAGCTAAGAATGCCTCATCCACCAGTTTCTCGAAACAACGACCCTTCAATGGGTGGACCTGCTCCCCAATCTTTGATCACAGTCCCTCGATGAAGAGGAAATTCATTATCAATCTCTATGATTCTACCTCCAGAAAAAAGGATACAAGTTCCTTAAAATTGTCAACATATTCCTTCACAATATTTTGGCCTTGTTGAAAGCACATAAGTTCTTTCCTTTTCTTTGTCTTCACCTCTTCAGGTATACACTATCAGAAGAAGATTGTTTTAAGAAAATCCCACTTCATCCCAACTTACATTGTTGGTGGGGCGAGCAACGCTCTTCCGTCCAGAGATGGACCTTCAAACTGTCCCAAAAAAACACGCAATCTGATAGATTCGAGAGTTCCCAAAATCCTAAAAGCACACTCGACCTCTTCAAACCACATAACTACCTTTAATGGACCCTAGTCACCGTTAAGTAAAAATAATGTCTGAGAAGGACCAAAAACAATGCATGAATTAGCAGATACTCCTAGGACCTTTCTGGGTGGAATGTTCTAAACAAAATATAAAATACCAATCCAAAACTGATATCAAACGAAGAAACATCAATAAAGCACCATCATAAAAAAACAACCAACTCAAAAAAAAACTATAAAACTACAAACACAACCAAAAATTCCCTGTCCAAAATTCAAATTCAATTTTGGATTCCAAAACTACATTTTTTTTCAAAACCGCATTCTTTCAAGACCACTTTCCAAATACCAAATCTAATTTTCAAACAAAAATCACATTCCAAAACCATGTTCCTCTTTAAAAGACAAATTAGAAAACATGGTCAAGACTTTAATTTCAAACACAGCCAGGTAATCCCATGAACCGTTGCACATGTATTCATCCACTTTCATTCATACGCACCAACACGCACTTTCCAGACATCCTCTTACATGTTCAATTATTCATATAGAGTACCTGAGGATTCACCCTAAAACATTCTTGTACAATTTCCAAGCAAACACCAGTTTTCCAAACCAAAGGCTTTCAGTTTTAAAACCCATTTCATAAATTATATTTCATTTAATTGAAATCAATTCCATTTTCAAAAACCATTTTTTTCATTTCCAAAAAAATGTACATACACCATCTAGAATGAAAATGACACTCAACTTGCATCAAACCACAAGAGTGAGGGACTAGCACTCACACTTAACCCGTGGACATGGATGTGGGCCATTCCCCATGTAAGCGTAAAAAACTAGGAGGAATTAAAACTGTATACCCAAACTCTTCATGGGTCGCTACTCCATCTGACATCATGATGTAAAATCGATTTACCTCCATTTCCATCCATATATTAAAAACAAACCAGAACGAAACAAAGGCTCAATTCTCAGACTACCCATGACGACTCAAGGTTCAGAACATGAGAGGGTTCATGAAATCCTTCATGTACCAACCTATTGAGTCCCGATACTCCTAATCATTATCTACCAGATGTCCCAAATAACAAGGGCCTCCTTTGATACCATTTTGTCACGAACCAACCCGAGTCGACCATGAACCGGTCACCCAAGCCGGCCCGTGACCTGGCCCGAGGGGTGTTCCCGATACCCATGGGCTTGCAACTAGTGGCGGGAATCAAAATTAAATAGGTGGGATTGATTTGGCCCAAGAGAAAATAATATAAGTAGTGGAAAATGTAGAATAACACCATGGAATTAAACGTCATGAAAAATGGGGAACAACCAACAACAACAAGCTAACCTGAACACAACCAAAACTCATCACGACTCTGAGAGTCGATCACTAGTCCACAACCAACACTCGCCCACAATGAGAATGCATAAGTTAATGATGAAATGAAACTAAAAACAGGATAACACTAAAGGTGTGAGTATTAAAACTCAGTAGGCATTCCCAAAAAACTATATCCAATGCACTAACTTTAAATAAAGAGTTTATTAATTTCAAGTTTGAACTACATTGTATAATATATGGGTTTTTAAACACAATTTCATTTTCTAAATCATGTACCAATCCATTTCCCTTTTTACTTTACGTAAATTTTTAATTTTTTAAAGAAACATGTGTATTGGATTTTATGATCGTTATTTCCAACAATTTAGAAATCCAAATTTTATTTGTATGTAAAATGGGAAAACCAGATAACACGCAACACACAAATTAGAGAAATGTAAAAAAATGGCACACAAGGGCCAGCTACCGAACTAGACCTCTCAATCATCTTCCACATAAAAACAAACATTAAAGGAAACATGGGTCTGACCTATGAGCTCGTGAAAAATCCATAACGTACTATACATGTGACTCATCCTGAAGACATGCATTATCTCGATGATGTCATAACTCCCCAATGCTCAACATGGCCCTACATGGCCTAACCGTGGAGCCCAATCCCTATAGCAACAATTACTCAGTATTCCCCTACTATGGGGCACTAGCCAGTGTGTAATCTAAACAAGTGCAGCAATCATTCTCAGAATATTCACTCACTACGATAGATTCCCATGTCAACACAAGAAATAAAAAGGGGTGTGTACACAATGTAAATCAATCAGGCAAGTTTGACAACCATCACATATAGCTGACACAATAAATTCACACCAATGATCACCCCTGAGTGGGTTTTCCAAAAATAATTTATTTTATTAAAGTTCCAAACAGGCCTTCACCAATTTTAAGGAAAAACCTCATTTCTCAGAAAAACCCAAAACCCTCATTCACGCTTCAGAAGAAATCATTTATCATTTAAACCAAAACAACATTTGAAATTCAGTAAATTATGTTTAAATGCCAAACTGGCATTCTTTCACTACTGGGTGTCCGTTCGTCTAGAAAATATTTCGGGTGTCGTGTATAAAATAAACAGATCTTTTTACACCAAATAATAATTTAAAAATTAATTATCTTATATTATTTTTTATTTATTAAAATTAATAAAACAAAAAATAATTAATAAATTATAAATCTAAAGTTGAGTGCAGTGGGGGACCTACCTCAACTCGCAACTTGAACACAATGACGTGGCATGCCTTGTAAAGGTGTGCAAGCACGCACACACCGATGATCGTTGTATCACGGGTTTCCCCACCAACACGCTGCAACCGAAAAGATAAATAAAATACATGAAAATAGACATAAAACAATCCAAACGAACAAATAACACAAAATAACCACCTCAACCTACTTTCGAAACATCACTCGCACTATCACTACTATTTAATAAACCACTTTAAAATTTATAAAACAATTTTCAAAGTGGAACCCACGGCTTTAGACACCCAAAACCAATTCAAAACACCTAATTATAAATAAATGTGCACTCTCAACACACCAAAACACAAATGAAACCCTTCAACTTTTTAATAAACCAAAGACACAGTTTCTAAAAAAATGATAAAATCCCAACATGGGTTTCGAAAGAACAAAACACTTGTTTCACAAAACTATGATGCTAGACACATTAAAAAAAATATTAACTTTATGTAAAACTATATTCACACCAAGAAAAATGGACAATGAACATACTAATTTAATTAAATGGGTTAATTACCACAACAAATAAGACTTATAGTCGGAATCACCTATCTTAATCATGGACGGACATCCTGAAACTTGTGCGGAACCTCATTCGCACCACAACCGCACCAATGAGAAGCCAAAAAACACTACATAAAAGTTTAAAACGCAAAAATTGTGATTTAATATACAAATAACAACCCATCAACCAAAAATAACACCAAAATAATAACCCCTTACCACCAAGTGGATGGATCGTGGCCCAAGGGAGGAAACAAGATGGACAGTGGGTGCACTGGCAAGGTCTCGACTGAATGGGGGGGTGTGCCGGCTGGACAGAGGGTAGCAAAGGGGGAGGACCGACATTGGGGAGAGTGGATGGGCGAGCACGGAGGAGTGGCAGTCTGGAGTAGTGAGGGTGAGAGGAGGAGAGGTGGCTGGGATGCTCAAATGGATATCAGAGGTGCTAGGAAAGGTCGGCAGTGTGAAGGGTGAGGGCTGGAGGTGATGAGCGTTACGGGGAAGAAAACAGTGGGGGAATGGTCGGCTACAGAGGGAGGTGGGGGCCTGGGAAGGAGGCACATGTAGTGGGGCTAGCACATTTCTTGTTGGCCGAAGGTGGAAGGGAGAAAGGTAACAAGGGGGAGACCTGGTTTGCGGCCTAGAAGGAAAAGGAGGGGTGTGGCCGTGGCGTGGAACATGAAGGGTGTGGGGGGGGGGGTGGCGCCGAGGCTAGGATTTTCATACAGATTTTTATAAATGAAAATATGATTACAATAATAATAATAATAATAATAATAAACATAATTACAATAATAATAATAATATAATAATATTAATAACATTAATAATAATAACAGTTGCAGAAGGTTAAAAATAAAAAATAAAATTAAATAAGAATTAATAAAAATAAATAAAATAATGTTAATTACACCATATTATCAAAAATAATAAAAATAATAATGAATTGGAAAATTCCCAACACTTGGGCGAACTGCACGGCGACCGCCAACAGCGTGGCGGCCGCGCAGGGGTCCGAAACCCAGTAAATGCATTAAACGAAAACAAATTCTAATTCGGGGCTCTGCTTGGACCTCGGCGTGAAGGATCAAAACAAATAAACTCTAAAATAAAATTAAATAAAAAGTAGGGTTGTGACAATTTTACCCACCACATACACATTCTACCCTCAGAAAGTCTCCCTGCTGAGAAATAGACAAAAGAAGAGTTAATGCCCGACTAAGACCAAAAGAAACCACAGTATGAGAGAACAAGAGAACACGAGAGGGTTCTTTCCACCACAAGAGCACAAATAATGCAAAAATTTTAACAACCAATCATACCTCCCTAGGAAGGGGGTCGACGTGGGAACTCCCAAACAATCTATACTAAGTTCTATAGCACGATCAAACAACACATCCACTAAAACCAAGAACTCTTGACCAAGACCAAACACTCCCAACACTAGGGGAAAACCTTCGATCGGAACATACCCCAAGTAGTGAACCCGAGAACAACCACAAAATAGGCTCTTTCATAGGCACTTACATATCCAAAAATACATTGATAAACCAAAATTAACCCACATAAGGTCCAAGAATACTTTTTAGAAAAACACATGATCTAGAACACCATAATCAGACAAAAAAAACTATTTGGATTACAAATGAATATGGTCATCCCAACCTCACGACGACACAATGAACCTACAACAACACCAAAAAAATAACTATAGAAGAATGACAATGGAAGGACATTAAATGTTTTGTTGCCAACATGGAACACGAAACCCAAACTGAGGTGTCACATCCCCGATAACTCCTGCATGTGCACGAGCATCACCCCAAGACATATGGATGGGGCCCTGATGCTTGAAGAATCTCCTTCCTCATAGTATGGCACTGGAAGATTTTGGTCACAATGTCTTCCTTAGATGACGCTTCCTGCAAAACTTCTCTATATGTCCTATACAACTGCAATGATGGCACATCCTCGGTGGGGTGTGAAATGATGTCTTTTCATTCCCTAAATGTCCACACTAACGACACACCATAGAATGGTTTGACGAACTTGGAGCCAGAACCACTTCAGGTGTTTCTTTAGAAACATGTCCCTCTGGGACACCCTGATCTCCAAATTGGAACCTTTACAAGAAACTAGATACGCTGGATTTATGAAAATCTTCACTTCGAAGACCCACACAGCTAAGAACGCCACATCCACCAGTTTCTTGAAACAACGACCTTCCAAAGGGAGGACCTACTCCTTGATCTCTGGATGAAGACCCCCAATGAAGTGGGAAGTCTTTATCAATCCCTGTGATTCTACATCTGGAGAAAAGGAAAAAAGTTCCTTGAAATGGTAAACATATGACTCCACCATCTATTGGCCTTGTGGAAAGCGCCTAAGTTCTTTCCTTTTCTTTGTCTTCACCTCTTCAGTTATAAACCATTGGATGAAGAAATATTGAATGACATCCCCCTTCATCTGAACTTACATTGTCGGTGGGGTGAGAAACTCTAATACATCAAGAGATGGACCTTCAAACAATCCCAAAAAAATACTCACTATGATAGATTCAGGAGTTACAAACATCCAAAAAGAACATTCAACCTCTGGAATCCACATAACTACCTTTAACGGACCTTGGTCACCATTAAGTATAGGCAATGTCCGAGAAGGACCAAAAACTGGGCATGGCTTATCAGAAACTATAAGGACCTTTCTAGGTGGCTTGTTCTGAACAAGATATAAAACACCAATCCAAAAACGACATCAATCGAAGAAACCTAAATAAAGAAACCTCATCCAAAAACAACCAGCTCAAAAAAAAAACCAAACAACCACAAACACAACACAAAATTCCCTGTCCAAAATTCCTATTCCATTTTAGATTCCAAAAATACCCTTTTTTTCAAAACCTCTTTCTTTCAAGATCACTTTCCAAATACAAAAAACCACTTTTCAAACAAAAATCACATTACAAAACCATTTTCCTCTATAAAAGACAATTTAAAAAATAGGGTAAATTCATTAATTTCAAACACACACAGGTAATCCCATGAACCATTGCACATCTCTACATCCACATTCATTCATACACACCAACAAGAACTTTCCATTCATCCTCTCACATGTGAAAATGTTCATAAAGAGTACCTGAGGTTTCACCTGAAAACATTCTCGACCAATTTCCAAGAAAACAAAATTTTTCTAAAACAATGGAGTTCAGTTTTAAAAACTATATCATAAATTTAAAGTCATTTAAATGAAATTAGTACCATTTGCAAAAAACCGTTTTATGATTTCCAAAAAAACAAACTTACAACAACCAGAATGAAAACGTCACTCAACTTGCATCAAACCATCGGAGTGATTGACTAGAGGTCGCACATAACCTGGAGACATAGTAGTTGGCCATTCCCTAAGTAAGAATAAAAAACTAAGAGGAATTAAAAACATTTACCCAGACTCCACATGGGTCACTACTCCATGTGAGATCATGATGTAACATCGGTTTACCTCCATTTTCATCCCTCATTCCAAAACAAAACAGAATGAAACAAAGACTCAATTCTTGGACTACCCTTGGTGACTAGGGGTTCGGAACGGGATAAGGTTCATGAAATACTCCCCGTACCTACCTCTCGAGCCCCAACAGTCCTAATCTCCATCTACTAGACATCCCAAATAAAAAGGGCCTCCTCTGATACCATTGTGTCATGAACCAAACTGGGTCGACCCATAACCAGTCACCAGAGTCGGCCAGTGACATAGACCGAGGGGCGTTCCCAATCCCCCCGGGCTGGAAACTAGTTCCGTCCCTCAAAATAAAATAGGTGGGAATGATTTGGCCAAAGAGAAAAGAAACTAAGAATCAAAAAACGGTTTAATAACACAAGGAAATTAAATGACATGAAAAAAGGGGGAACAACCAACAATAGCAAACTAACCTGACCATAACCAAAAAACCTCACGATATAGAGAGTTTCTCACCAGTCCACAACCAACACTCGCCCATGGCTAGCAATCTCATGTAAAACCTACAACAAAAATAAAAACAGGAAAACACTATAGGCGTGAGTATTAAAACTCAATAGGCATTCCCAACTAACTATTACCAATGCACTACCTTTAAATAAAGAGTTTATTAATTTAATGTTTGAACTAAATTGTATAAAATATGGGTTTTTACACACACATTCATTTTCTAAAGCAAGTAAAAGTCAATTTCCCTTTTTAGTTTAAGTAAAAGTTTTATGACTGACAGAAACATGTGCATTTCATTTTATGATAATTTTTGTGAACAATTTAGGTATCCAAATTTTTGTTGTAAGTAAAAAATGGAAAACCACACAACATGCAACACACACTAAGGGAAATGGAAAAAATGGCACACAAGGTTCAAATACCAAACTAGACCTCTCAGTTTTCCGCCACATACAATCAAACACTAAAAAAACTTTGGGTCGATCATAGGAGCTCATGAACAATCCAGAACATACTATACATGTGACTCATCCGGAAGGAATGACCTAACTCAATGACGTCATAATGCCCTAACACTCGATATATCCCTACATGGCCTAACCAAGGGGCCCAATCCCTATAGCATAAATAACTCAGTATTACCCTACTATGGGGCCACTAGCCAGTGCGTAATCTAAACTAGTGCAACAATCATTCTCATAAGATTCACTCACAATGCCAGATTCCCATGTCAACACAAGCAATAATAAGGGGTGCGTCCACATTGTAAATCAATCAGTCATGATGCATAACCATGACATACAGCTCACACAATCAATTCACACAAAAGGTCACCCCTGAGTGGGTTTTCCAAAATAATTTATTTTATTAAAGTGTCAAATGGGACTTCACCAATATTAAAGAAAAACCTCATTTCTTAGAAAAACACAAACACTCGTTCACTCTTTAGAATAACTCATCTATCATTCAAACCAAATAGGACATTTGAAATTCTATGAATTATATTTAAAATCCAAACTAGCATTATTTTACTTCTGGGTGTCTTTTTATCAAGAAAATATTCTGGGTGTCATGTATAAAATAAAAAGATCTTTTTACACCAAATAATCATTTAAAAATTAATTATCTTATATTATTTTTAATTTAATAAAATTAATAAAAAATTAACCATATAATAAATTCTAAATCTAAAGGTGAGTGTAGTGGGGGACCTACCTCAACTCATAGCTCAAACACGACGATGCGACATGCCTCACAAAGGTGTGCGAGCACGCACATGCTGATGATCGTAGTATCGCGGGTTTCCCCACCAATGAGATGCAACTACAAAGATAAATAAAATACATGAACATGGAAATAAAAAAATCCAAACTAAAAAAAACACAAAATAACCACCTCGACCTAATTTCAAAACATAACTCGCACCGTCACTACTATTTAATAAACCACTTTAAAATTTATAAAACAATTTTCAAAGAGGAACCCATGGCTTTAGACACCCAAAACCTATTAAAAATCCCTCTTTATAAATAAACGCGCACTAGAAACACACAATAACCCAACTGCAATGCTTGAACATTTTAATAAACCAAAGACACGACTTATAAAACACTACAAAAGGCCCAAAATGGGTTTTCAAAGAAAAAAACACTCGTATCACAAAACCATGATGCTATACACATCAAAAAATATTATCTTCATGTAAAACTACACGAAGAAAACCATCCAATGAACACACTGAATTAATTAAATGGGTGAATTAATTCAACAAAAAAGGATTATAGGTGGAATCACCTATCTCAAACGTGGACGAACCTCCCATAACTGGTTCTGAACCTCGTTCGCACCACAACCACACCAATGAGAAGACAAAACACCCTAAAGAATTTATTTACACACCAATATTGTGATTTAATCTGGAAATAGAAAAACATTAAATAAAAATAACACCAAAATAGTAACCCCTTACCAAAAAGGGGAAAGAAAGTGTCTGGAGGGTGGAAGCGAGATGGACAGTAGGTGCACTTGCAAGGTCTCAACGTAAAGGGGGGGGGGGGGGGTTGGTGTACCAGCTGGACATATGGTAGGCGAGGGGGAGGACTGGTGTTGGGGAGAGTGGCTGGATGAGTACGGAGGAGCGGTGGTCTGAAGTAGTGAGGGCCCGAAAAGGAGAGGAGGATGGGTTTATCAAAGGGACATTGGAGGTGTTGGGCATGGCCGGCGGTGTGAAGGGTGAGGGATGGAAGCATTGAGCACTACGGGGAGGCAACAGTGAGGGAGAGGTCGGCTGTGCAGGGAGGCGGGGCCTTGGGAGCGAGGCACATTGAGAGGGGATGGGGCTTGGCTTGCTGGCCGGAGGTGCAAGGGATAAAGGTAACGATGGGGAAACCTGTTGTGCAGTATGGAAGGGGATGGAGGGGTGTGCCCATGGCGTGGAATAATAAGGGTAGGGGGTGCACCGCCTGGGATAGGGTTTTATATGGGGGTTTTTAAATGATATGATTATCAAAATATTAATAATAATAATAAACATATTAATAATATTAATAATAATAATAATACTATAATAATATTAATAACATTAATAATAATAATAGTAGCACACAAATAAAAATAATAAATAAAAAAATGATGATTAATAAAAATTAAAAATTATTGTTAATTAAACTATATTATCAAAAGTAATAAAATTAATAAATAAGGGGAAAATGCCTGACACCTGGGAAAACTGTGCGGCGACCGCCAACTATAGGGTGGCCGCACATCGGTCTGAAACCTAGTAAAGGAATTAAACAACAAAAAATTTTAATCTGAGTCTCAGCCCGGACCTTGGCGCGAATGCTCTGAACCATGAAATTCTAAAATAAAATTTAATAAAAAGTAGGGGTGTGAAAATTTTTACATGTCATGCTATGATTAAATATTTATGAAACAAATTTATTATCATGGATACTTATATGATGAATATTTTATGGTCTATTGGCCCAAATATTTATGATTTCTATAATGTGACGATGTTCACATTATAAGAAATTATATTTTTTTCTTTATAACCATATATGGATGTTACATTATAATTGATGATCATGGATGTTATATAATAATGTTAAATCATCATATTATACAAAAGTATTTATGAGACCTATACTACTATATGATTAATTAGGAAAATATTGATATATCTTGAGATTAATTAGACTATAATGTAGAGTGAACCTAGTTTAGTAAGGGATTAATTCCATTAGGATATCCATAGTAGTGAAACTTGATTACTATGTTGGTTTAGGGAGTAATGATATTCCACTAAGATTTTCTTCTAAATGGTCATTGACTAATAAATAAATGGTTTTATATTCATATGTGTATTCCCAAAACATATGTCTTATTCCATTTTAATTCCCTCATTGATCATGCTATTTTATTCATTTATAATTCATGTCTTATAAACTACCTTGATTTGTCCTGTGATTCAAGATTTTAATTTATGATATGTAGGGTATTATATTCTAATTTTATTATCATATTTTCTTAAACTTATGTTAATTATATACTAACTTAATCTTTAATACCTCTATTATTTATCCTTATGGAATATATGAGAGCATCCATTCTTATGTTTTATTTCATAAGGTTCTAAAGAGAATTACTAGGTTTGGCATTTGTATGAAGGGTTCCAGTTTTGAATATCATAGGGGGAGATGATGTAGGTAATTTTTTCGAATTGGATGTTAATTTCTTAATTATTCTAAGGGAACATTATATTATTTTAGGATGGGTAATTAGGTATGGTATTTAATATTCATAAATTAATATGTGATATCTATGAATGTAAAGTATGGGTCACTATATCCAAATATAATACATTAATTTTGGGAACTACATAATAATTTCTATGATTTTATTATGTTTCCATTTCATTAGTAATAACCCTTGATTATACCTTGAGTATTATAGTGGATAAATTATTTGTTTTATAATGGAACCTTAATCTCCGGTAAACTAGTAGACTATTTGGTTAACTAATATAGCTATTTCATTTTTAATATTCAAAAGAAACTATATTTTCAATAAATAATAAACTATAATAATCAAAACTAATGTGTTATTTGATGAGTTTGAATTAATATAATATTCTATAATTATTTAATAACTAAACCCTAATAGAAATTTGGTATTTTTCTAAAAGAGAATATTAAAAGATAACGAACTTTAGCAATGAATAAATTTAAACATGGGGTATTCAAGAAAACATTCAATGAAAATGAACTCATATTTTTAGTTTTGTATTATAACTATTTATACCCTAAAATACTTATTATTATCATAAACATATTTTTTTCATTTTTGAATCATCAATCCATTACATTTATGTACTGATTATTAAAAGGATTCTTTGGACTTGGTGCTTTTCTGAGTTGTTGTAAGGAGTGACAACTAATATTACTTGGGATTATATTACAATTTAAAATAAAATGATATAAATTTAATATTTAGGTAATGGGTCAATGATACTTTATTATATAAGATTAATAAAAAATAATGATTATTTATGGTCATTGGAAAATAGTTTAATGAAAACATTTTGAAGGAAATATATTAATAAAAAGTCAAAAAATATATCATGATTATTGATAAATATTAATAGCTAAATCCAACAATGTAGTGAAAACATCATAGAAAAATATATTGAAAACAAGATAATTGGGCAGATTCACTATATTAGGAGTTTAAATAATACAATTTCAATTATTTGCAGTTGTTTAAATATTTAATTAAAGACAATTAAAACATACTTTCACCATGATAAATGAAAAATATATTATAATTAAAATTCATTAGGTAATAAATAGAAATGTATAGTTTCGATGGTTTAGGTTTCTTACCATTATTAATATTTAATGTAATGAAAAGGGTATAAAGCATTATACATGTTCCAGATCCTTTATATGAAACAAAATAAAAATCATGAAAATAATGATTTTTTATTATATACACTATAAAAAATAATCTAAGGTTTGTATAATTACCTAATCATGTCATACCAATGATTCAATACTAAGAGTAAAACTAATATAAATCCAATATTTTATCATTTTTACGTATATATTAAAATTTTAAAAAATAAGTAAGTCTATATTGCTTCCAAAATCATAAAAGATCAATGAGATCATTCATGGGATTTTGATTAAATTTAATTATTTAATATCATCAACAATATATAATTTAATACTTGTATCAATTAAAAATTTAATTTATTAATATATATCGAGTTGAATTGTATTTGAATATGTATTCATACGAATGGATCATCAGTTTCAATACTTATAAATGAGTTGTTTTTGTGATGATTACCTATATAATAAATAATATTCATGATTGTTCATTATTCTAATTTAATTTAATTATTTGGTGTATACTTAAAACTCAAAAAATCATGGCATAAAGTAGTTTGTTATCACAATTTAAACAATGCATTTCAGTTCATTCATTTATGTGTCAAATTAAAGGTTGTTCCATATATATATATGACTAACTTTAAAATTGAGGATATATTTTATATCTAAACTTATCATTAATTAAGGGTGTAAATAGAAATTTATAGATTTAACTAAATCACTATAAATTTTGTTCATTTTTTTCTTTCTTTCCTTTGGAAATATTAACGAACTGAACAAAGAAATTTGGGATTTTATTATCCAATCTACTAATCCACTATGTTTCAAAATTATATTTTAAGAAATTTAATTATATATATGATTGATAATATATTCATTAATTTTTTATTATATACGTCGTACCTTAAAAATTTTGATTCAGCTTGAAATGACACCTCTATATAAGATCTCATCCTTGTGAATTTATATTTCTATATAATATATCCTTATTTTTATAGTATATTTAAAATAGATTTAAAAGAATGTTTAAATACATTGTGTTTTTTAAATATAAAAAATATATTTTATCATTCACCTATAAAAATATGAGAATAAAGGGATAAGAAATAATGGATGGAATGATACTTAAAATGATTCACAATTAACATGTGCTGTTATTATATAAAACCTTATAAACAATTTCAATGGATCCACACTAACATTAGTGTGATTAATGGCACTCATTTCATATCTAATGAACAACATGTTGACAATATATAAACACCCAATGGGGATAAAATTATAAAATGTTACATCTAGTGTGGGTAACAATGTCTATTTTACATGGAATTCCACTATAACAAACATAAAAAATCAATTTTAGTGTATATATATTTTAAAAGTATTTTATAGTTAATTAATTATATACACAAAATAAAATCAAGATATTTTTTTAATGATAACATATTATTCCATTATATTTGTATAGATTAATAGAATTTTAAAGGACCACACCATTATGTGTTTTTGAGTTAGAATAAGGGTTTTATTCTTGTTGTCTTAAATTAAGTTTGAATGAAAATAATTGATGTTGGGTTACTAGGGGAAATCACTAGACCAGTTTTAAGGGAATAATGAGTTCTTCCATAGTTGATAAATGATATTAAATATCTATAATATTGTTTTACATAGAAAATATATTGAAATAAAAGATGATATATTTGATTTAGTCCATTAGTTTCCAAGTCTAGAACAACCAGGTACTCGCTAATGTATGGGACATAGTTTTCCAATTTTTTATTCTAATATGTTGATAATGACCATTAAATAGGTTCCCATTGATACACCATGTACTCAATAGAGGTAAATGGTTTCCTTGTTCTACCTCTTCAAAATTTTTAAAACAAGTAATGTAATATCTTTATTTTCCATAGATAACACATATGGGTTTTTGGTGATGTAGGCCACCCGGTGATGTGGTAGACAAAAATTTGATCATTCAATATCCTTTACATCAATTTATTATGGTTTTTTTTGTTTTTAATCATTATAATATCAGGAAATATATTAATTTTTTCCCATTTATTATTATCATAGTATTATTCTAATTATTGGTGCAATTCTACTTTGTGTTAGAAGTGAGCTTCTACCAGATTCATTTGGAATCACCTATAAATAAACTAATTTTTTAGGGATTCATTGATATGGATCATGGGGATTAGTTAAAATTATTTCATTTAATTAGTCATGATTCATGTATCCCATTTGTTTTTTAGTTTAATTGGATATTTTATATTAGATAGATAATCATTTTGGATAAATATATGTCATTTTTGGGTAGTGGATTTGGGGTGTGCCTCAAGAGTGGAAAAATTTCCATTTATCAGAGACTTAGTGTCACATGTGTATTCAAATAGAATAATTAAAATTATTTTAACAAGATTATATAATTTAAAATTATCATCTCTAGGAATAATTTTGACTCTTGATTTGAGAGGTTCTCATTATAGTTGGTTAGGTGGCTAATACATTTTAGGGTGAAACAAAATTTTCTGATATGATGGATGTTTTTATAATGATTTTTATATTTATGAATTCATATTATAATATCATATTATCCATCAAATGGTATTGGATTACATATCCTAAAATTTAAAAAAAAAACTTTCACTGAATTCTTAGTATTTTTTGACTTTAGGTTCAATGAGTCTTAGTGACCAAGTGTGTTTATTTTAGGTAGTTTTTGTTCATTTTATTAAATAAATGTAAATTATTTATTTAATTATATTTAAAAGTTAGTTTGTATAATTTTTTAGTTGCAATGAAACATTATTTAAATACTTTTACTAAAATTTAAAAATTATATTGTATTTAAAATGGATTCCATATTGGGAATCTATGTGAATAAAAATTTTAAATTTAAATAAAGTTTTATTTTGGTTATTTTGAGTATATATTTTGATACTGGTGAATCATTTTAAAATGATTATTTTCCTATATTTTGGATAATATTTATTCTATATGTACATCATTAGATGATTTCATGGGATATAAAAATTCTAAAATATTCCTTCGATTATATATTTATATGAAATTTGTTTTTAATGTTCCTATAGATTTTCCATTCTATTTGGACTTTATAAGGGAAAAATTATTTTTAAATACATTTATTCTATAATGAGATTCATTGTTATGTTTAATTTTTAAGCCTTTAACCATTTAACAATGTAACCATATACAAAGCCTTACATTAGTTATGGGTTTGTTAAATGGGATTAAAATAAATGTTTTGGTTCATTTTTGTAACGCCTGAGACTTTTATGTGAAATATTTTGTTTTTATGTTATATAAATCATCAAAGGAATCGTTCACTAGACACAGCACTAGCCTGGCTTGCTTTAGACGCAACCGCGACCTTCTCGATAGCTTGCGTCGTTTGCAATACCGTGTTTCACTAAACAACGATATGCTATTAAAATATTATTAAAACTAGCCATTATGAATAGTAATAACTGAATTTTGAATTTTATAACATTTTAATTCAACATATGCATTTTCTAGAATGAGGTTTAAAAGGAAGTTCGGTTTTTTTTGGATAAAAGAAATATTTTTCAAAAAATACAGTTTTGCTGCCTTTTGATGGCGCACCCACATTAAATCTAGTTTTTGACATGTTTATAAGTACAATTTGACAAAATAAAATTCTTCTTTTGAATCATGGTATAAAAATTTACTTTGGATAAATTTTTGATATTTTTCTGATAACTTTCATATTTTGATGAATATCAAAAATACGCTAATTTTTAATTAAAAACTACTTTTTTCATTGAGATAATTTACATGGATAAATTATAATATTGAATGGTTTTAAAGTATAAATAGAATATATTTTTACCATTTAATATAATTTATGTCATTAGCATTAATTTTACATTGAATTCATAGGTAAAAACATTTCAATCTTTGGAAATGTTTTAACTTCTAAAAACTGTTTTCTTAACAACAGGATTTATTTTAAATTAATTACAGCAACTTATATGTTTTGAATTTTGAAAAATGGATTCCATATTCAGAATAATTGGGTCCAAATTATTTTAATATACTACTTTTTATTTTTGAGCATTATGAATAGTAACTATGGTAAATTTTATTTACCGTAGTTAAAGGAAAATCAAGTAATTAAGGGTAAATATAAGATTATAATTTTACCCTTACACCTTCCAAAATCCTATTGGATGACTAAAAGTCTACCCATATCACTTAAGGGTCGGATTAGATTCATTTAATGGACTTGTGTCCATGAAAATAATTTATTTATTATTAAAACCAAAGAATGTGACAACATGTCACTTTCTTAAATCTTATAAGTATAATAATTTTACATTGGTGATAAAATTAATAAAACTTCGAACATTAATATTCTACAGAAAGATAATACATGTATCTACATCATAGTAATTTATTTTGAATTTTTAGGGATTAAATAATTATCATTAATTATGACACAATATTGATGTTGAAATTATTTTATTAATTAAAATATCAAATAAATTGTTTTAAATATATAAAGATAAATATTATATGAACTATTTAATGTGCTACACTAATTTTCTAGATACATATGAAATTTTATTAATCTATTAAAGCTTTTAGTTTGAACATATCTTCTCTATATATTTTATTTAAATTCAAATAAATGAATAGTGTCAAAATTGACACGACTGTTATTTTATAAAAATAACATATTATAAAATTGTTTAAAAATCAAAAAAATATTTAAAAATTATAAATTAAAATTTATATGGTCTAAAATGTCATAAAGTGTCAAATTATGGAAAATTCACAACACATATGTAATTATTTATAATAATTTAAAATTTAGAATATTATTACCACAAATAAAATTTAATTGATAAATAAGGATAAATCAAGTTGATAATGTTTAAAATAAATTCCTAACATGTCTAAATTTTATTGGTTGATGAGATTACAACCCTATCTCATAAAATATTTTGATATGAGCCATTTCGGTAGTTTTAAAGTGGGTTTGGGATTTAATATAAACTAATATTTCTTATATTTCCAATGGTGCCCCTCTCCTCCCTTATAAAAGGGTACCTCCTCCCTCTATTCCTCACAATAATTTGATCTTTCAATCTCGGCCAACCCCTGCGCATTTCACATACCCACTTCCTTAGAAACCTACTAGTGGTACTTGTAACACCCCGAGATTTTATGGAAAATATTCTTTTTAATTTCATTAATGTCTTTTGTTGTACGCTACACCAAAAGAAGCTTTCACAACACGCAACCCTGACTTGGCTTGCATTACACGCAGTCGCGACCTTCCTCGATAGTGTGTGTTGTACGCAATACTGGGTTTTACTAAACAACGATATATTATTATAATATTGTCATGAACTAGCCTTTATGAATAGTGTTAACTAAATTTTGAATTTTATAACATTCTTATTCATCTTACACATTTCTAGGACATGTTATAAAAAAAAAGATTTCGGGTAAAATAAGTATTTTTAAAAAAATGTTGTTTTTCCACCTTTTGATGGCGCACCCACTTTAAATCTAGTTTTTGACATGTTTATAAGTTTAATTTGACAAAATAAAATTCTTATTTTGAATCAGGATATAAAAATTTACATTAGATAAAGTTTTGATATTTTTCCGATAACTTTCATATTTTAATGAATAGTAAAACCACGCTATATTTTAATTAAAAACAAATTTTTTCATCGTAATATCTTATGTGGTTAAATTATAATATTTAATGGTTTTAAAGTATAAATAGAATATATTTTTACCATTTAATATAATGTATGTCATTAGAATTGATTTTACCTTGAATTCGTAGGTTAAATCAATTCAGTCTTTTGCAATGTTTTAAAGAAAAACCCGTTTTCTTTCGAAAATGGGATTAATTTAAATTTATTTTCTGAATATTTTGTGTATTGAATTTGGAAAAATTGATTCCATATTTGGAATTAGTGGGTCCAAATTATTTTAATAAGCTACTTTTTATTTTTGGGCATTGTGAATAGTAACTACGGTAAATTTTATTTACTATAGTTAAATGTAAATAGTGTAATTAAGGGTAAATATAAGATTATAAAATTACCCTAACACTTGTAAAAATTCTATTGGATGGCTAAAAGTATACCCATATAAACTAAGGGTAGGATTAGACTCATTTTATGGACTTTTTTCCAGGAAAATAATATAATTATTATTAAAACCAAAGAATGTGACAACATGTCACATTCATAAATCTTATAAGTATAATAATTTTAGTTTAGAGATAAAATTCATGAAACTTCGAACACGAATAGTCTCCAGTTAGCTAATACAATTATCTACATCATAGAAATTTATTTATAATTTTTAGGGATTAAATAATTATCATTTATTATGACACAAAGATTATGTAGTAATTGTCTTATTAATGAAATATTGACATAATTGATGTTATAAATACCCAAATAAATGTAATTTGAGACTTTTTATGACTTAAATTAATTTTATATGTTAATATGACATGTTATTGTTGATATAAGTAACTTGGTTTGAACTTATAATTCTGTTATGAATTTCATAAAAATCATGTACCAAATAGTGTCAAAATTGACATAAATTAATATTTAAAACAAATATTATATTATTAATTGTTATGTAATTCCTAAAAATATAATGTTCGACCAAATGACTTAGATAAGGATAGATATATTAATAATAAAAAACTTGGGGTTCGTTTGGCTTGTTATGGTATGTTTATTAACCATATAGTGTAAGAAAACAAAAAGACACGGTAAAAGTTAAATTATTTAACTTAGAGTTAAATCTAATTGATAAGGTTAAAATAATAACCTAAACATGTCTAAATCCTATTGGATGAGAGTATTTCGACCCATCCCCACTTTATATTCGAAATAAGACCCTTTGGAACCATTATAAACCGAATTTGACCTTAATATAAAATAATATTTTGAGATTTTCCTAAGGTGCCCCTCTCCTCCATTATCAAAGGGAACCTCCTCCCTCTCTTCCTCACACAAAATTGAGCCTTCAATATCGGCCAAACCCTTCCAAATGTTCTTCTACACTTCCCTAGAAACATCCTAGAGGTTCTGGTATTCCACAAAGACCAATTTTAGTACCCTAAGAGGAGGTCTCAAAGAGGCGCTTCAAAAAAGAGGTAATTTCCGTTACCGATTCTTTCACCTTTATTTCTTCTTCCACTTCTTCTTCTTAGGTTGTTTCATTATGAAGTAATAAAATCAGTATCACTCATATACTGATATTTTATTATAAGTATGAAAAAATCATATTTCACCATCTATCCATCCTATGGAAAACGAAATCACCGCGTGTGCGTGCGTACGGAATACCGTCTCCACGCCGTGGTGAAATCTATATTCCACCACCACCTAACTTGGATGGGTATAATGGTGTAAATAATAGCTATATATTATTATTTTTAAGTGATATTGATTCTGAAATAGTATACATACACTCCAACACAGTCCCACGATCATGAGAGTGATATCATCGCTCGTGCGTACGTACGGACTACCGTCTCCACGACGCGATGAGATTCATTCTCCAATTTAACCATTCATGAATGATTATAAAGTATATATAATAAGTAATAATGAAATATATGACATAATAATGATACTGGATTTATGTGTATATATATGTATGGCATCTACTTAATTCCGTTCAACTCAATAAGGAAACGAAAACAGCGTTCATGCGTACGTACGGCCTACCGTCTCCATGAACGGTGTATTTCTTTCCATTTACTGATTTATTATATATTTGTATATTATAAATATATATATATATAATTTTTTATATTCTGGAATGAAGTAATCATGATCTATGTAATCATATGAATAATTACAAGTCAAAACACGGACGACAAATTAAACAATTTTACCCAAAACGCTCTTTAACATGGAATTTACAAAAGAACGGGTAATATAAAGTCATAAGTGAATCATATATGATATCATAACAATGAATATGATTATGTGATAAGTCAATTACATTATTTAAATCATTATACAGGAGGTTCGGACACTTAAGAAGCAAATCAGACCTAAGGTAAGGGAAATATCACAATCTCATTTTTATCCGAGATTGTTTATACTTTGGTTTTTACTGGGGTGTCTTTTATCATCCACATCCATGTTTCCTCAATATGTAATATTATTTCCATCCACCTACAATCATTTAAATCCAATTTTACTCTTCGGTATGTTTTTATTAAAAGATATGAAATGAATATTTTGTCGTTTTTCATACGAGGTACTTTTTGACTTTTCCGACAAACTTATGAGAAGAATGTTTTTTTTAACTTATACGGCATGAATGGATTTTTAAAACATTTTTTCCAAGAAGCTTACTTTAAAAATTTTCAAGTTTATTTTTAATCAACTTCTTTTAGTTTAATGTTTTATGACATGTTAAGAAAGGAAAAAATGTTTTTGAAGCAGAAAGGATATTTTCCTCAAGAGTGGAGTTCAAGTGTTTTATCAAAATTATTTTCCATCTAAAATAATAAAGGGTTATGTTTTTATCCCTATTATTAAATTGATTTGATTATGTTTTGATGGAATTATATTTTTATGAATTCCTTTATCTTATATGAATTGTTTTATGATGTTTAAGATTCCCATTTTTATTACATGGGTTATGAAATGATGTATGATTTATGATTTTGTGGCACAAATAAGAATGGTATAATTATGAGATGGGTGGGACCTATATCTCCCTCCAATTCATTGGGTAAAGATTTTATATCTCATGAGATAGAAATGGCTAGAATTGTAGGTTATACCGGTTCAGTGAAACAGGACTGAAACGAGGGTGACTCGGTTCAGAAATGGACTTTGTCCACTAAGATAGTCTTGGAAATGAGTCTTGACTAATAAGAAATGATTCTCTATGATTATGTGTGTATGACACAAGGTTTCATGTTTTAAGTTATGATTAATGGGATTCCATTTCACTACTATGATTTATCCCATGTTATGAAATTATGCTCTCTTTTGCAGGTTAAGATTTCCAAATTTTTATGTTCTTATGAATATGATGTGATTGATATTTCTTTTGTTAACCCTTACTGAGCATTTGAGCTCACCCTTTTATGTTTTCTTTTCCCCAGGATATAAAGAAAGGTTATAGGTAAAAAAAGGAAGATCTTTATGGGAGATGTTGAAGATCTTTCACCACGATTAGAAGATTATATTCCGAGTTTCCAAAGACACTAAACTATTACGATCCTTGTGTGTGTGTTCTTGTTATCTTCTAAGTATTCCGCAAATGTAATGTAATGTCCATGTACGTCAAGCTTCGGGTCTCTACAGTTTGTATCAGAGGAAAGGTTTAGTCAACCTTTGGAAACTAGGATGTGTGAACGTTAGTGAGATCCCTAGAGATATTTCTAAGGTATGTCTAGGGATGTCCCTAAGGATAAGTATACGTATAGAATATAGTCCTAGAACTATGGTAACGATATTAGATTAAACCAAAGATGTTAGATATTGAAGTTACTCCTCATTTATTATGATTTTTGCCTCTCACACTATTCTTTTTGGGTTTTAGAAAATGGATGGAAACAAGATGATTCACGATAATGGAGGATATGATGGACAATAGAATGATGAGAAACCAAATGAAATGGGATTTGGAAGTCCAAAAATAATTATTATGCTGAATCAACAATCTCATAATATGATCAATAATGTAAAATTTGGTAAGTTTCCCGACTCAGCTAATAAGAGAGAGATGGAGTTTCATGATGATCATAGAGGAAAGAAAGTTCAATTTCCCCTATGCAAATCATGTGAGAAGAGGCATAAAGGAGAATGTTTCAAAGGAACTGGAAGATGCTTTGGGTGTGGAAAAGAAGGACACAAAGCCAGTAAGTGCAAAGGAAAATGTTCAGTTAACACTAGGGATGAGGATAATGGTATTGCTACGACATCAACAATGGTTAAATGTTTTAAATGTGGAATGTACTGGCATTATGCAAAACAATGCCCTAAGGGAAAGTCTACTGAAGAGAATCAGTATGTTCGTATGGGTAGTATTTATGTTTATGATGATGAAGAGACTACAAATGATATGTGAGATGAAAGAATTGTTGAAGCTCGGTCAATGGTTTAAGAATGTAGTGGAATGATTACATGTTTATCAAGTGTAATGTTACACTATTGTCTTTCCTTGAGTTTTGAAAGTTTATGATTAATGGTACTGGTATCCATGAAAGGTTATTGAGATATTTTTGGAATGTAGATGATATGCGCATAATGAAGGGATAAGGAGAAAATTAAATGTTTGATAGTATTCATGAGCTCATGACTGATATAAGTAAAAGGTTATATCATGGTTTGAGTATATCGATTTTTTGGATTTTGGTATGTGGAAAGGGTTAACTTTTAACTGCAATCATGTTTTCACTAAGGTTCAATGGGTATTCAATAGAATACATGATTAAGGCCTTTGAACGTTTGGAATGTGACCAACAAGACATATCTTATGATATATGGGGATCAACGATGGTATTAAATCTCTGGTAATCATTTTCACTACATTATGAGAGTGGACTGCAGTATTATGGATAAGCCTAAAGACTAGAATGGATTATGTTGGACATAAGTTAGTATTGTTTAAGGATAGAAGTTTTTTTTCGAAATTATTGATGGGATGTTATATTAATATTGTTTTAGAAAAAGGACAACCTGCAGGACGGGCGACAGCCCATCGCGTCGGACAAGGCTGTGGGAATCGAACCCACAACCGAAGTGCGACTGGCCTTTATCGCCTACCACTAGCCTACAGGAAGTCCCTAGTTAGTATAAACTAGTTTTATTTTATTAAGCGGTATGATATATGAAGTATAAGTTCATTTTTGGAACCATATACGATTAACCATAAGATGGACTTATAACTTTTGCTAACCTTTTGTTTGAAAGAGATGGAATAACCCATCATTCTATCACAAGATCTGCTAATACATCACGAATATAAAATTCAACTTCATTTCTTTAAGGGATGAAGTGGAAATTGTTCAATTCACGAACAACAGTGATATTGTACCAAAATCAAGCATGTATTTCTTCTAATTCAAAATTTTAAACTTTAGGGAAATGATATTAAATACCAAAAATGTTGTCCTAATGCCCTTATATCTGATGAATCAGATGGTACCCTAGATCATCACAAATTTATGGCTTTGTGATTTCTGGATTTTCCATATCCATGTTCTCTACCACTCTCTATCAGAACTTGATGGTTAGATTTTTCTCCCATATCTATATTTTCACTTATGTTCTCCTACGTGGAAACCCCGTGATGAGTTAATTTGGGTAACCGTTACATTTAATACATTAGTTTTTAAAAGCCATGTTTTGGTATTCCTTTTTACAATGTGGGTTTCTATTAAACAAACTTTCGAGTAGTAAACCATTTATAACCCCGACGAATTTCGAGGGCGAAATTCATTTTAAGGGGGGTAGAATGTAACACCCCGAGATTTTATGAAAAATATTCTTTTTAATTTCATTAATGTCTTTTTTTGTACGCTACACCAAAAGAAGCTTTCACAACATGCAACCCTGACTTGGCTTGCATTACACGCAGTCGCGACCTTCCTCGATAGTGTGTGTTGTACGCAATACTCGGTTTTACTAAACAACGATATATTATTATAATATTGTTATGAACTAGCCGTTATGAATAGTTTTAACTAAATTTTGATTTTTATAACATTATTATTCATCTTACACATTTCTAGAACATGTTATAAGAACAAAATAATTTTTTCGGGTAAAATAAGTATTTTTCAAAAAATGTTGTTTTGCCACCTTTTGATGGCGCACCCACTTTAAATCTAGTTTTTAACATGTTTATAAGTTTAATTTTACAAAATAAAATTCTTATTTTGAATCAGGATATAAAATTTTACATTAGATAAAGTTTTGATATTTTTCCGATAACTTTCATATTTTAATGAATAGTAAAAACAAGCTATATTTTAATTAAAAACAACTTTTTTCATCGTAATATCTTATGTGGTAAAATTATAATATTTAATGGTTTTAAAGTATAAATAGAATATATTTTTACCATTTAATATAATGTATGTCATTAGAATTGATTTTACCTTGAATTCGTAGGTTAAATTAATTCAATCTTTTGCAATATTTTAAAGAAAACCCCATTTTCTTTCGACAACGAGATTAATTTTAATTTAATTTCTGCACTTTTGTGTATTGAATTTGGAAAAATGGATTCCATATTTGGAATAAGTGGGTCCAAATTATGTTAATAAGCTACTTTTTATTTTGGGGCATTGTGAATAGTAACTACGGTAAATTTTATTTACTATAGTTAAAGGTAAATCGGGTAATTAAGGGTAAATATAAGATTATAAAATTACCCTAAAACTTGGAAAAATTCAATTAGATGGCTAAAAGTATACCCATATAACCTAAGGGTAGGATTAGATTAATTTTATGGACTTTTGTACATGAAAATAATTTAATTATTATTAAAACCAAAGAATGTGACAACATGTCACTTTCTTAAATCTCATAAGTATAATAATTTTAATATAGTGATAAAATTGATGAAACTTCGAACATGAATAGTCTCCAGAACTCTAATAAAATTATCTACATCATATAAATTTATTTAGAATTTTTAGGGATTAAATAATTATCATTTATTATGACACAAAGATGATGTAGTAATTGTCTTATTAATAAAATATTGACATAATTGATGTTATAAATGCCCAAATAAATGTAATTTGAGACTTTTTATGACTTAAATTAATTTTATAGGTTAATATGACATGTGATTGTTGATATAAGTAATTTGGTTTGAACTTATGATTCTGATATGAATTTCATAAAAATCATGTACCAAATAGTGTCAAAATTGACATAAATTAGTTTTTAAAACAAATATTATATTATTAATTGTTATTTAATTCTTAAAAATATAATGTTCGGCCAAATGACTTAGAAAAGGATAGCTATATTGATAATAAATAACTTGGGGTTCGTTTGGCTTTTTATGGAAAGTTTATTAACCATATAGTGTAAGAAAACAAAAAGACACGGTAAAAGTTAAATTATTTAACTTAGATTTAAATCTAATTAATAAGGTTAAAATTATAACCTAAACTTGTCTAAATCCTATTGTATGAGAGGGTATCGACCCATACCCACTTTATCTTCGAAATAAGACCCTTTGGAACCATTATAAACCTAATTTTCCCTTAATATAAAATAATATTTTGAGATATTCCTATGGTGCCCCTCTCCTCCCTTATAAAAGGGCACCTCCTACCTCTCTTCCTCACACAACTTTGAGCCTTCAAGATCGGCCAACCCCTGAAAAATTCTCTTCTCCACTTCCCTAGCAACATCCTAGAGGTTTTGTTCTTCCTGAAAGACCAATTTTATTTCCCTAAGAGGAGGTCTCAAAGAGGCGCTTCAAAGTAGAGGTAATTTCCGTTACTGATTCTTTCACCTTTATTTATTCTTCCACTTCTTCTTCTTAGGTTGTTTCATTATGAAGTAATAACATCAGTATCACTAACATACTGATATGTTATTATAACTATTAAACAATCCTATTTTACCATCTATCCATCCTATGGAAAACAAAATTACCGTGCGTACGTGCGTACGGAATACCGTCTCCACGCCGTGGTGAAATCTATTTTCCACCACCACCTTACTTGGATGGGTATAATGGTGTAAATAATTACTATATATTATTATTTTCAAGTGATATTTATTCTGAAATAGTATACATACACTCCAACACAGTCCCACGATCATGAGAACGATATCATCGCTCGTGGGTACGTACGGACTACCGTCTCCACGACGCGATGAGATTCATTCTCCAATTTAACCATCCATGAATGATTATAAAGTATATATAATAAGTAATCATGAAATATATGACATAATAATGATACTGGATTTATTTGTATATATATGTATGTCATCTACTTAATTCCGTTCAACTCAATAAGGAAACGAAAACAGCACTCATGCGTACGTACGGCCTACCGTCTCCATGAATGGTGTATTTCTTTCCATTTACTGATTTATTATATATATGTATATTCTGAATATATATATATATATATATCATGTTTTATATTCTGGAATTATGTAATCATGATCTATGTAATCATATGAATAATTACAAGTCAAAACACGGACGACAAATGAAACAATTTTACCCAAAACGCTCTTTAACATGGAATTTACAAAAGAACGGGTAATATAAAGTCATAAATGAACCATATATGATATCATAACAATGAATATGATTCTGTAATAAGTCAATGACATTATTGAAATCATTATACAGGAGCTTCGGACACTTATGAAGCAAATCGGACCTAAGGTAAGGGAAATATCACAATCTCATTTTTATCCGAGATTGTTTATACTTTGGTTTTTACTAGGGTTCATTTTATCATCCACATCCACATTTCCTCAATATGTAATATTATTTCCATCCACCTACAATTGTTTAAATCCAATTTTACCCTTCGGTATGTTTTTAGTAAAAGATATGAAAGTAATATTTTGTTGTTTTTCATACGAGGTACTTTTTGACTTTTCCGACAAAATTACGAGAAGAATGTTTTTTTAACTTATACGGCATGAATGGATTTTAAAAAAGAAATTCAAAGAAGCTTACTTTAAAAATTTTCAAGTTTATTTTTAATCAACTTCTTTTAGTTTAAAGTTGTATGACATGTTAAGAAAGGAAAAAAATGTTTTTGAAGCAGAAAGGTTATTTTCCTCAAGAGTGGAGTTCAAGTGTTTTATCAAACTTATTTTCCATATAAGATAATAAAAGGGTTATATTTTTATCCCTATTGTTACATTTATTTGATTATGTTGTGATGGAATTATATTTTTATGAATTCCTTTATCTTATATGAATTGTTTTATGATGTTTATGATTCCTATTTTTATTACATGGGTTATGAAATGATGTATGATTTATAATTTTGTGGCACACATAAGAATGGTATCATTATGAGATGGGTGGGACCTATATCTCCATCCAATGCATTGGGAAACGATTTTATATCTCATGAGATATACATGGCTGGAATGGTAGGTTATACCGGTTCAGTGAAACAGGACTGAAACGAGGGTGACTCAGTTCATAAATGGACTTTGTCAACTAAGATAGTCTTGGAAATGAGTCTTGAATAATAAGAAATGATTCTCTATGATTAGGTGTGTATGCCACAAGGTTTCATTTTTTATGTTATGATTACTGGGATTCCATTTTACTACTATGATTTATCCCAGGTTATGAAATTATGCTCTCTTTTGCAGGTTAAGAATTCCAAATTGTTATGTTCTTATGAATATGATGTGATTGATATTTCTTTTGTTTACCCTTACTGAGAATTTGAGCTCACCATTTTATGTTTTCTTTTCCCCAGGATATAAAGAATGGTTTTAGGTAAAAAAAGTAAGATCTTTATGGGAGATGATGAAGATCTTTCACCACGATTACAAGATTATATTCCGAGTTTCCAAAGACACTAAACTATTACGATCCTTGTGTGTGGGTCCTTGTTATGTACTAAGTATTCCGAAAAAGTAATGTAATGTCCATTTACATCAAGCTTCGGGTCTCTACAGTACTGGTCTTATCAAAAGACCAACTCTAGTGCCTTAAGAGAAAGTTTAATGGAGGTACTTAGAGAAAGAGGCAATACCTTTTACCATTTTCTTCAAGTTCCATTCTACTTCTACTACCTCTTCTTTAGTTTTTTCATATTGAGGTAATAACATAAGTATCACTTATATACTGATATTTTATTATAAATATAAAACAAACCTATTTCACCTCTTATCCATCCTACGGAAAACGAAATCACTACGCGTGCGTACGTACGGAATACCATCTCCACACCGTGGTGTAATCTATTTTCCACCACCACCTTACATGGATGGGTATAAGGGTGAAAGTAATGAATATATATGATAATTGTAAAGTGTTATTGATTCTGAAATAGTATACATACACTCCAATACAATTCCACGATCATGGGAACGATATCATCGCTCGTGCGTACGTACGAAATACTGTCTCCACGATGTGATGTGATTCGTTCTACATGATCTTCATTGCCTAATGATTATATAAATGAATAGAATGAATGAATATGATATATATTACACTAATACCATTCTAGAAATGAGGTATCTATAACCTAAATAGAAGAATAATAATTTATTCGAAAAACACGCAAAAAAACAAAAAAAAGTAATAATCACCCGAATAACAAGAAGTAATGAAATATTACTAAAAAAAGCTAAGAATATCACCATATATGATATTATAAAAATAATTATGATTCTGGAATAAGTCAATAACATTATTTAAATCATTATATAAGAGTTTCGGACACATACGAAGCAAATTGAACCTATGGTAAGGGAAATATCACAATCTCATTGTTATCCGAGATTGTTTATACTTTGGTATTTACTGGGGCGTATTTTATCATCCATATACATGTTTCCTCAATATTTAATATTTTTTCCATCCACCTACAATTTTTTAAATCCAATTTTACCCTTCGGTGAGTTTTTAGTAAAAGATATGAAAGGATTCTTTTGTCGTTTTTCGTACGAGGTACTTTTTGACTTTTCTGACAAAAGTACTAAGAATGTTTTTTTAACTTATACGACATGAATAGATTATTAAAACATAATTTCCAAGAATCTTTCCTTACAAGTTTACAAGTTTGTTTTTAATCTACTTCTTTTAGTTAGAATTTTATGACATGTTAAGAAAGGAAAAGTGTTTTTGAAGAAGAAAGGATATTTTCCTCAAGAATGGAGTTCAAGTGTTTAATCAAAATTATTTTCCATCTAAGATAATAAAGGGTTCTGTTTCTATCCCTATTATTACATCGATTTCAATATGTTGTGAGGGAATTATTTTTATGAATTCCTTTATCTTATATGAATTGTTTTATGTTGTCATGATGTTTAGGATTCCCATTTTTATTACATGGGTTATGCTATGATGTATGGTTTATGATTTTGTGGCACACATAAGAATGGTATCATTATGAGATGGGTGGGACCTATATCTCCCTCCAATTCATTGGGTAAAGATTTTATATCTCTTGAGATAGACATTGCTGGAACGTTAGGTTATACCGATTCAGTGAAACATGACTGAAACGAGGAACGAACTCGGTTCAGAAAGGTACTTTGTCCACTAAGATAGTCTTGGCAATGGGTCTTGACTAATAAGAAATGATTCTCTATGATTATGTGTGTATGACACAAAGTTTCATGTTTTATGTTATGATTATTGTGATTACATTTCACTGCCATGATTTATCCCATGTTATGAAATTATGATTTTTTTGCAGGTTAAGATTTCCAAAATGTTATGTTCTTATGAATATGATGTGATTGATTTTTGATTTCTTTACCCTTACTGAGAATTTTAGCTCACCCTTTTGTATTTATTCTTTCCCCCAGGTCAGGAAGAAGGTTATTAAGTAATATATGCCAAATGGGACTATAGATATGATGAAATAAATGGGGGACAATGTAGATGTTTTATGAACCAGTTGTTAATGTTTCCCAGTTTCTAAAGACACTATGCCTATAGGGTCCTTTCATGGTTTTGTTATATGTTGTAATAAGTATGCTTCAATTATGAAGTAATAACAATGTATGTAAATTATGGGTCATTATAGTTGGTATCATAAGAAAGTTATAGTCATCCTTTGGAAACTAGGATGTGAAAGCCTTAGTAAGAACCCTAAGGATAATTCTAAGCATAGAACACAATCTTAGTGTTTTAGAAATGGCCATGAATAAACGAGGATAAGACCTTAAGTGTGAAATTTTATTCTTGATTATGTGGTTTTCATATTATAATTAGTGTTTCTCACACTATTCTTCTTGGTTTTAGTCAATTGCTGGAACCCGAAGTCACCGTGTTAATGCGGAATGCGATGGGCAATGCAATGATTGTCCCCCTGAGCAACAAAACATTATGGGAGCTGGAATGAAAAACCTTGTTGCCATGCTCACACAACCTTCTGAAGCTATGAATCATGCAGGACTTCCAAACGAGCAAATGAAAGAGAAACATTCTATTGAATCCTTCATGAGACAGCGTCCACCTTCATTCAGCGGGTCTATTGATCCATTAGTTGCTGAACAATGGATTAGTACTACTGAAAAGATATTTTCATTTCTTCAATGTTCTGAGCATGATAAAGTCATCTTAGCAGTGTATCGTTTGGAAGGTGATGCTGATCAATGGTGGAATATTATTAAGAATACGAGGCAAAGGGATGAAATTGATTCCATGGAATGGGATGAGTTCAAGAACTTATTTTTCAATAAGTACTTCCCTCGTATTCTCCGAACAAAGATGGAGAAAGAGTTTCTTGAACTGAAGCAAAAGGATGATGAATCTGTTGGTACCTATGAAGCAAATTTTATAAGACTTGCAAGGTATGCTTCTGGTATTATTATCCAACCTGAGAGTAAGATCTATTGATTATTTCGTGGCTTAAAACCAAGTCTTCTAAGGGAATTATCCATAAGGGACTTCAATAGATACGAGGAAATCGTTCAATGTGCACTCAAAGTCGAGATGGAGATTAGAGTAACCCACCAGTCATATGGGTTTGATAAGAAGAGGAAAATGGAATTCAAAGGAAAATCTAAAGAGCACACTGAAAAAAAGATGAGCTTTCCCTTATGCTCAAAGTGTGGAAAGAAACATGGAGGGAGTTTTCTTAAAGGGACAAGTAAAGGTTTCAAATGTGGAAAGGAAGGTCATCGGACATTTGAATGCCGCGATGATGGGAAGAAGATGTCTAATGATGTAAGCAAAGGAAGGGATACACAGAATGAACCTACTACACTTCAATGTTTCATGTGCAAGGAGATGGGACATTATGCCAAGAAATACCCTAATCCAATGGTTGATGATGATGGTCGACGTTAACAAACTCTTAAGGCTAAAGACACAGGAAATTCACATGCAATTTCTATCAGCGATGTGGAGTATGATAACGATGTGGTGAAAGGTACACTTACCATCCACTCTAAAGTAGAAAATGTGTTATTTGATTCTGGATCCACCCACTCTTTTATTTCTGAAGAATTTTCTAAGAGTATCATCGTATTACCTCAACAATTAGATGTTAAGTTAGCTGTGACAACACCTAATGGCACAACAGTCACATCAAAAGTTTATAATTCTTCCCCGATTGAAGCTTGTGGGAAAGTGCTTCCTGCAAATATTGTGATCCTTCCTATAGTGGAATTTGATGTGATTATTGGCATGGATTGGATTTCTTTATATAGAGCTCATATTAATTTCCAAGGAAGGGAAGTCACATTTATATTCCAGATCAATCTATGATCGTCTATCGATGCAAGGATGAACATAACCTTCCAGTGGAAATTTCTTCCATCTTATGGGTCTTGATTACACTAAATGAGGGTTATTTATCTCAACTGTTTGGTGAGAAACTCACGATTAATAATATTCCCATTGTACGGGAGGTTGATGATGTCTTTCCGGAGGAATTGCCGGGTCTTCCACCAAATCGTGAAGTTGAGTTTTCAATAGAACTCGTACCGGGTGCTTTGCCTATTTCAAAGACACCTTATAGAATGGCCCCAATTGAGTTGCACGAATTGAAGAAGCCACTGCAAGAGAATATTGATAAGGGATTCATAAGCCCTAGTGCGTCACCATGGGGAGCACATGTTATGTTTGTTAAGAAGAAAGATGGATCAATGAGACTCTGCATTGATTATCGAGAACTTAACAAGATCACTATCAAACAAAAATATCATCTCTCACGCATTGATGACTTAATTGACCAACTATGCAGAGCTCAATACTTTTCCAAGATTAATCTTCATTAAGGGTATCATCAATTAAGGGTCAAAAGGGAGGGTATACCAATGACACCTTTCCGTACAAGGTATGGACACTATGAATTTATAGTGATGCCATTTGGTCTTACTAACGCCCCTGCTATCTTCATGGATCTGATGAATAGAGTCTTTAGAGACTACCTTGATCAATTTGTGGTAGTCTTTATAGACGATATTCTTGTCTATTAAAAGAGCAAGGAAGAACATGAAGATCACTTGAGAATTATATTGAAGACCCTGAGAAAGGAGAAGCTTTATGCCAAATTTACCAAGTGTGAATTTTGGCTTCAAAAAGTTGCATTTTTGGGTCACATAATCTCAAAAGAGGGGATATCTGTGGATCCAGCAAAAACAGAGGTTATCGAAAGATAGTCAAGACCAACAACAGTAACTGAGATCCGAAGTTTTCTTGGTTTGGCTAGATATTATCGATGTTTTGTGAAAGATTTTTCACGATTATCTAATCCACTCACCAGGATGACTCGGAAAGTAGTTAAGTTTGTTTGGACGGACGAATGTGAAGAGAATTTCAAGCAGTTGAAAAGAAGGTTATCCAGTGCACCTATTCTCACACTGCCTTGTAGTGGATAAAGGTTTTTGATCTATAGTGATGCATCCAAGAAGGGGATGGGGTTTGTTTTTATCCAAAATGATATGGTGATAGATTATGCCTCACGACAGTTGAAAATCCATGAGAAAAATTACCCAACACATGATTTGGAGTTAGGTGTGGTAATATTTGCATCAAAGATTTGGAGGCATTATCATTAAGGAGAATGGTGTGACATTTATACTGATCATAAAAGTTTAAAGTATATTTTCACACAAAATGAGCTGAATATGCACCAAAGAAGATTGTTGGAGCTGATTAAAGATTACGACTGCTCAATTCATTACCACCCTGGGAAAGAAAACAAGGTGGCAGATGCATTAAGTCGACAAGACCGTGCCAGTTTATCCATGATGAGGATCACACAAGATCCAATATTTATGGATTTACAGAGGATGGATCTTGGAATTATAATGGAAGGGGAAAATCGTATCTTTCTCAAATGAATGTTCAACCATCTAAACATGTGAATATTAAAGAGGAACAGAAAGAATATGTATAGTTACAACAGAAGGTGAGAAATGTTCCTGAATTCATCCTTGATTGTGATGGGATAATAATGTTCAGGAATCGGGTTTGTGTTCCTCCCATCCCCGAATTAAAGAAGGAGCTGCTGGATGAGGCTCATAGTTATTCATTCTTTATTCATCCTGGAAGCATGAAGATGTATAGGGACCTGATAGAGTACTTCTGGTGGGATGGCATGAAAGGAGATGTTGCTAAATATGTCCCTCGATGCGTGGATTGTCAGCAAGTTAAAGCTGAGAGACAGAAGTCTAAGGGGATGTTACAACCATTACCCATACCCGAATGGAAATGGGAAAACATCTCTATGGACTTTTTCACAGGACATCCTAAGGAAATAATGCTATTTGGGTCATAGTTGATCATCTTACCAAGTCTGCACACTTCATTGCTATTAAAGAGGATTTCTCTATGGATCAGCTTGCCAGGATATATGTAAAGGATGTGGTAAGATTGCATGGAGTACCACTTTCTATTATATCTGATCGGGATTCGAGATTTACCTCGAAGTTCTGGCGAAGTCTTCATCATACTCTGGATACAGAGTTGAGTTTTAGCCCTGCTTATCATCCTCAGACAGACGGTTAGTCTGAGAGTTCAATTCAAACTCTAGAAGATATGTTGAGAGCTTTCTCTATAGATTTCAAATGTGGTTGAGATCAACACCTACCTTTGGTGGAATTTTCTTATAATAATAGCTTTCACTCCAGTATTCAGATGGATCCTTATGATGCTCTATATGGAAAAAAATGCAGGACTCCAACATGTTGGGATAAAGTTGGGGAAAGAAAGCTATTAGGACCTGATCTCATTGATGAAATGGAAGAAAAGGTCCGATCTATTCAACAACACATAAGAGCATCTCAGAGTCAATAGAAAAGTTATGCCGACAACCGAAGAAAATACCTAGAGTTTGAAGTGGGTGATAAAGTGTTCTTACGAATATCTCCATGGAAGAGGGTCATGAGATTTGGAAGGAAGGGAAAGTTGAGCCCTAGATATATCAGTCCTTTCGAAATACTAGATCGTGTCGGGAAGGTAGAATATCGATTGGTGCTTCCACCAAATCTCTCTAAAGTACACGATGTGTTCCATGTATCTCTCCTGAGAAAGTACATACCTGATCCTTCACATGTACTCAGCTCAGAAGCATGATCTTTCTTATGAAGAACAGCCGATAGAGATTCTGGATCGTAGCAAAAAAGTCCTACAAAACAAGACCACTCGCTTGGTGAAAGTTTTGTGGAGGAACCACCAATTAGAAGAAGCTACATGGGAGCTTGAGGATATGATGAGGGAGAGGTATCCACATCTGTTTGTTACAAAGTGATGAATTTCGATGGTGAAATTCATTTTAAGGGGGGTAGAATGTAACGCTCGAGACCTTTATGAGAAATATTTTGTTTTTATGTTATATAAATCATCAAAGGAATCTTTCACTACACACAACACTAGCTTGGCTTGCTTTACACGCAACCATGACCTTCCTCGATAGCTTGCGTCGTACGCAATACCGAGTTTCACTAAACAACGATATGCTATTATAATATTATTAAAACTAGCCATTATGAATAGTAATAACTGAATTTTTAATTTTATAACATTTTAATTCAACTTATACATTTTCTATAATGAGGTATAAAAGCAAAATAAGTTTTTTTTGTATAAAAGAAATATTTTTCAAAAAATACAGTTCTGCCGCCTTTTGATGGCGCACCCACATTAAATCTAGTTTTTTACATCTTTATAAGTTCAATATGACCAAATAAAATTCTTATTTTGAATCAGGGTATAAAAATTTACTTTGGATAAATTTTTGATATTTTTCTGATAACTTTCATATTTTGATGAATAGTAAAAATACGCTAATTTTTAATTAAAAACAACTTTTTTCATTGAGATAATTTATATGGATAAATTATAATATTGAATGGTTTTAAAGTATAAATAGAATATATTTTTACCATTTAATATAATGTATGTCATTAGCATTAATTTTACATTGAATTAATAGGTAAAAACATTTCAATCTTTGGCAATGTTTTGACTTCTAAAACCCATTTTCTTAACAACGAGATTTATTTTAAATTAATTACTGCAACTTATATGTTTTGAATTTTGAAAAATGGATTCCATATTCATAATTAGTGGGTCCAAATTATGTTAATAGACTACTTTTTATTTTTGGGCATTATAAATAGTAACTATGGTAAATTTTATTTACCGTAGTTAAAGGTAAATCGGGTAATTAAGGGTAAATATAAGATTATAAAATTACCCTAACACCTTCCAAAATCATATTGGATGACTAAAAGTCGACCCATATCACCTAAGGGTCGGATTATATTCATTTAATGGACTTTGTTCCATGAAAATAATTTAATTATTATTAAAACCACAGAATGTGACAACATGTCACTTTCTTAAATCTTATAAGTATAATAATTTCAATTTGGTGACAAACTTAATGAAACGTCAAACATGAATAGTCTCCAGAAAGATAATACAATTATCTAAATCATATGAATTTATTTATAATTTTTAGGGATTAAATAAGTATCATTAATTATGACACAATAGTGATGTTGAAATTATTTTATTAATTAAAATATCAAATAAATTGTTTTAAAAATATTAGAATAAATATTATATGAACTATTTAATGTGCTACACTAATTTTCTAGATACATGTGAAATTTTAGGAATCTATTAAAGCTTTTAGTTTGAACATATCTTCTGTATATATTTTATTTAAATTCAAATAAATGAATAGTGTCAAAATTGACACTATTATTATTTTATCAAAATAACATATTATAAAATTGTTTAAAAATCACAGAAATATTAAAAAATTATAAATTAAAATTTACATGGTCTAAAATGTCATAAATTGACAAATTATGGAAAATTCACTAAACATAGTTTATTATTTATAATACTTTAAAATTTAGAATATTATTGCCACAAATAAAATTAAATTGATAAATAAGGATAAATCAAGTTCATAATGTTTAAAATAAATTCCTAACATGTCTAAATTTTATTGTATGATGCGATTACAACCCTATATCATCTAATATTCGGATATGAGTCATTTTTGATGTTTTTAAGTGGGTTTGAGATTTAATATAAACTAATATTTCTTATATTTCCAAAAGTGCCCCTCTCCTCCCTTATAAAAGGGCACCTCCTCCCTCTCTTCCTCACACCAATTTGAGCCTTCAAGCTCGGCCAATACCTACCCATTTCACTTCCCCACTTCCTTATAAACCGACTAGAGGTACTGGTCTTATCAAAAGACCAACTCTAGTGCCTTAAGAGAAAGTTTAAATGAGGCACTTCGTGAAAGAGGTAATACCTTCTACCGTTTTTTCAAGTTCCATTCTTCTTCTACTACCTCTTATTTAGTTTTTTCATTATGAGGTAATAACATCAGTATCACTTATATACTGATATGTCATTATAAATATGAAACAACCCTATTTCACCTCTTATCCATCCTATGGAAAACGAAATCACCGCGCATGCGTGCGTACGGAATACCGTATCCACGCCGTGGTGTAATCTATTTTCCACCACCACCTTACTTTAATGGGTATAAGGGTGAAAGAAATAAATATATATTATTATTGTACAGTGTTATTGATTCTGAAACAGTATACATACACTCCAATACAATTCCACGATCATGGGAACGATATCATCGCTCGTGCGTACGTACGGAATATTGTCTCCACGAAGTGATGTGATTCGTTCTACATGATCTTCATTGCATAATGATTATATAAATGAATTGAATGAATGAATATGATATATATTACACTAATACCATTCTCTAAATGAGGTATCTATAACCTAAATAGAAGAATAATAATTTAATCGACAAACACGCATAAAAAAAAGTAATAAACACCAGAATAACAAGTAGTAATGAAATATTACTAAAACGAAGCTATGAATATGACCATATATGATATCATAAAAATAATTATTATTCTTGAATAAGTCAATAACATTATTTAAATCATTATACAGGAGGTTCAGACACATACGAAGCAAATTGGACCTAACGTAAGGGAAATATCACAATCTCATTTTTATCCGAGATTGTTTATACTTTGGTATTTACTGGGGTGTATTTTATCATCCACATCCATGTTTACACAATATTTAATATTGTTTCCATAAACCTATAATTTTTTAAATCCAATTTTACCCTTCGGTGAGTTTTTAGTAAAAGATATGAAAGGAATCTTTTGTCGTTTTTCGTACGAGGTACATTTTGACTTTTCCGAGAAAAGTACGAAGAATGTTTTTTTAACTTATACGACATGAATGGATTTTAAAACATTATTTCCAAGAATATTCGATTACAAGTTTACAAGTTTATTTTTAATAAACTTCTTTTAGTTAGAATTTTATGACATGTTAAGAAAGGAAAAGTGTTTTTGAAGAAGAAAAGATATTTTCCTCACGAATGGAGTTCAAGTGTTTTATCAAAATTATTTTCCATCTAAGATAATAAGGGGTTATGTTTCTATCCCTATTATTACATTGATTTTACTATGTTGTGAGGGAGTTATTTTTATGAATTCCTTTATCTTATATGAATTGTTTTATGATGTCATGATGTTTAAGATTCCCATTTTTATTACATGGGTTATGCTATGATGTATGGTTTATAATTTTGTGGCACACATAAGAATGGTATCATTATGAGATGGGTGGGACCTATATCTCCCTTAAATTCATTGGGTAATGATTTTATATCTCATGAGATAGACATGGCTGGAACGGTAGGTTATACCGGTTCAGTGAAACAGGACTGAAACGAGGAATGAACTCGGTTCAGAAAGGGACTTTGTCCACTAAGATAGTCTTGGCAATGAGTCTTGACTAATAAGAAATGATTCTCTATGATTATGTGTGTATGCCACAAAGTTTCATGTTTTATGTTATGATTATTGTGATTACATTTCACTGCCATGATTTATCCCATGTTATGAAATTATGATTTCTTTTACAGGTCATTATTTCCAAAATGTTATGTTCTTATGAATATGATGTGATTGATTTTTGTTTTGTTTACCCTTACTGAGCATTTGAGCTCACCCTTTTGTATGTTTTCTTTCCCCCATGTTAGGAATAAGGTTATTAAGTAAGATATGCCAAAAGGGACTATAGATATGATGAAATAAATGGGAGACAATGTAGATGTTTTATGAACCAGTTGTTTATGTTTCCCAGTTTCTAAAGACACTATACCTATACGATCCTTTCGTGGCTTTGTTATATGTTGTAATAAGTATGCTTCAATTCTGATGTAATAACAATGTATGTAAAGTATGGGTCATTATAGTTTTTGTTCAAGGTCCATTAATAAATAAAGATTCCAATTGTGAATGATTAGTATTTATGAAACATTGATTATCTTAAGTACATGGTGTGTGTTATGAGGTTATTTGAAACCTCGTTCCAATTATCAATCATTAATCATTATTAGAGTATGTGGTCCACCTCTGGAATAATATTTAAGAAATTTTTATATTCTTATCGATTTTTTAGCTTCATTATTTTCTTATAAGAGTGAACTATTAATTGGAGTAGATAAAATGATATTGGATATAACCCCTTTATAGTTTTACTGATATATAAATCTAGATTAACAGAATGTTCCTCTCGAATTATAAAAATCTATTATAAGGCTCAATATGTGGGATTTGGGGGTGAGTATATTCTTTATTCATAATGTTGATAGAAAAATAGTTACTTCCCCTCATTAAAATATTTTTTATTCTATATGTGATACATTTATTGAGAAAGTATATTTTGAAATAAAAAGACTCAGTATCGACATATTTATTGTGATATATCCCCCTTAATAATTGACTTTTAAAATGGCCTTAGGGTAAAAAAAATTTCACAAGGAGTTTGATTTATTTTAAATTAATGCATTTTGTTCTATTTTATTTAACTAGTCATGATAAGAATTGAAATAGATTTTATCCTCCTTATTGAGGTATGAAAATGGATAATCCAATGAGACTCAAGATGTAATGGTGAAAAAATATTGGGAGGTGATAATTAAGTGTATGAGTTTGACTTTACTTGTACTCCTAATTGGTTGTATCAAACGGTAATCAATAATACTGGGAAAAATATTTTTTTTGTTGATGATTAGATATATTTCATGGGATAAACATTAGATATAGTGATATTACAACATAAAATGTGTGTTAATACTTATAGAAACTGAAAATATATTTGACTGAATCAAATGTATTATATGGCTTTTATCGAAAATAGTTTCTATAAGGATAGACAATATGAGAAGGGGTAGTCGATGTGTAATTATTATGATTCAATCTCCTAAATGGCACTAGTTTAACCACCAAAACACCTCAGTAACACCTATAAGTTGTCATATTATAACATAAATTCTAGAAATTTATTACAAAGATTTTTTTATAGAATTCTAATAAAATATTATAAAAATTTAACAATCTGTTATAATTTTTTTGGACAAAATCAATTGATTAGTGATGAAAAGGCCCAAAAAATTGTGACAAACCATTTAAATAAATTTTTAATAAATAAAACGTGTATATAACATTGAAATAACAATATGAAATAATGATTACATATTTTTAGAACCATAATATAAAAATATGTCCATAAATATTATGAAATAAATCAAAACCCAAAATTTTAAATTATTTCTGACCAAAAAATTATTAATGGCCTATATAGAAGTTCCATACAAATGAAATTTTATAAAATTTCCCTGATAAACACTTAATCATTTTCTACAATCCTCCACCAAGAATTATATAAGCATATTACCATGCTCTGATATGGATATAAACCCATCAAGAAAAAAACATTTTTTTAATCCACAACTTACACGGTACCAACAATATTATAACAATGATTCATTCCTAAAAAAATTTCCATGAACGGGGCGTTCATACACATATTAAGAAGCATATTATCAATTCTAATCAACTCATCAATGGAAAACTAATTTTTTAAATGAACATAAATATTCATTTTTTTAATGTTCAATATAATAGTTTGGTAATTCAAAAAAAAATTATTTAATTAACAATTAATGTGATTCTAATTAGTAATATGTGATGAATAATAACAAGTATATCCATATGCCTAGAGTGTCCATGTCATTCAAATATTGTTTGATTCAATACTTGATAGTGGAAAATTACCTTATTTTGGTCAATACCATGTCTATTAATCATATAAGGAATTTTTTTATGATAAACTTCCATGTGTAGTCTTCCTAGGGTACCCACACCATTATTTTTAGGAGAAACCCACATCCATTGCAATGCAGAAAGTGTGAATAGTGTTAAGGGAAATCGTAAATCTTTTCCCTTTGGGAATATTGTAATTTGAATAATAATTTGATGGTACCATGATCCAATCCCAAAAAATCTCATGTAATTTTGTTAAGTCATTTCAAACCCACTCAATATATTAATATTCACACATGGTCCTAACATACTAGTATAAATAAATAATAATAACTATATTAAATATAAACATATCACATTACTTAATCCTTAATATATAATAAGGAATGTTCATGACCTACATATGAATGAAGGACAAAAAATATCATGATTAACAATATTTAATGGTAGACATGGATCTCAATGCTAAAAAGTCACCAAATCACAATGGCATGTTTCTAATATTTAAAAATAATTCCATAAGTATAAAAAACAAAACAATTTTATATCATGTATTTTTACATTTCTACATGTTAAAAACCATTCATGGATCTTTCACTATGAATGGAATATATGTCCCAATATAATTCATAAATATAGTGTATTTATTTTTTGAGTAAACCAACTTACCTTTAATACAAGGAAGAAATTAGAACAAGATTGTTTTTATGATAACTATGGTAATTCAATTTAGTATTAATAAGGAAATTTTGTTGTGAATAAGATTTATTTTAGTGGGGTTTAAATAAAGTATAAATAGATCATATAATTTTCCTCCAACATATGACGGTAATATAATATAATGATAAAAAATCTAAATATATATGTGCGAAAAAAATAAAATACACATGAAATGAAAATTAAAATATAAATACTATGAACATAATATAAGTTAAATATTAAAATCATCAAATATAAAAAATAAAAATTGTTGTTGAATATTGAGTTCTAGATTGTAATATAAAAAACCCATTAATGGTTATTATAAAAAATAGTTCAGACTATGACATCTTTCAAATTTTATCTGAAAGTGATAAAATGATTACTATCATAAATCCATTGGATAGAATATAAAAATTTATAATATTGTATATAAATAATTTCCTAAGATACATATATTAAACAAAAAACATACTTAATATATTTTTAGTAATAATTATCTCTTTCTCTGAGCTCCTATAGATCATAAAGATTAACTAAAAAAATACACACACAAAAATATGTCAAAAACATTTAGAGGAAGTAGATTCCTAACCCCATAGTATTTTTGGTCTCATAAGATTTAATGGAATTATAAAAAAAAATACATATTCTTCAATAAGAACTAGAAAAACGAAGCAAAAAGTATCAACCTAAAAAAATTAAAAAAGAACATTTCCAAAAATAATGTATTGGAAATATTTTTTAGACGTCTTATTTATCGTGCACCATTTTCGATGAGTTGTATAATTTTATCTAATTATAGATATTGGTGTAAAAATTTCTCCATGTTCTTTAGATTCATAATAAAAAAAATAATCGTCAATATCATATATTAGATTTAGTACAATGATGATTCTAAATATTTTAGATAATATGTGGATTGTATTTAGCTAACTAGATATTAATCAATTTGAAGATAAGTTTTCATAAAAATTTGAACTAGAAAAACGAAAAGTATATTTAAAAAAATTCTCTACTGTAATTGAAAAATATAATATATCTTTATTATTTCATTTGATAAAAATTACACAATAATAATTGGGCCTAATCAAATATAAATAGATATAGTCCCTCTATGATGAAAATAAATTGTACATTTTTTAATATATCATTTTAAAAGTAATTTTCATTTGAAATTGAATATATATATCTTTTAATGACTTTTAAAGAGAAAGGTAAATTATTTATAATAAATCATAAATAAAAATATTATATTTTATACTATATAGTTACTCTATAATGAGGAAAAATAATCATTTAAATATTTCTAAAATAGTAAAAAATAGTCTTTTATAAATTATGGGATATCACATTATTTTTGATGAATTTAGTACATTATTTAAATGAGAAAAGAGTTTATATTCATAAAAAGAAATATTTTTTTTCATATTCAACTGATCTGTTGAAAAATATCAATTTTAACTAGTTTAAAGATCAAAATTTATGAAAAATGAGTCATTTATTAATTTTCAACGATTTTTGTTTTATTTAACTGATATCCTAATTTTGAAAACAAAATTATTATATGATGTTGTTAGTTAATCAACATTTAAATCTTTCCTATTAACCTATCAATAATAAAAAAAAATATAAAAATGATATATTTAAATTTGATACTCATATCTAATGCTAGCCCTGATGTTGTAAAGTGGAAATCATTGAAAATATTGAATGTCTTGAGATTATAATCCAAAGACATAACCTATATGCCATTTGATACCAATAAAGTGTAACATGGGAAAAAATAGTTACATAATTCATTCCATTAGTCCTCTTTAAACATTTTATATGAGTGTGAAAATTGGAAAAGAACATTAAAGGGATTGAAATAATATGAATTGTCATTAATTAGATGATAGTTTGAAAATATTATAATAGAGAATTCATTGAAATATTATTTCATATTTAATAATTGAACTCGATGTAATTGTAAATGTGTTGAAAAACTAACATATTTACCATAACATTATTCTTTATGGAACAATAAACTATATAATTAAAATAGATATTGAAGGATAGTTCATGCCATCACTTGGAATTATATAAAAATCATATACCATGAATTTATAAAATTCAATACTAAAAAAATCAATTCATACATTAAAAATATGAATCAACATTTATAAATAACATTATAAAAAAAGATAAATCTTATCACATTCATGGACTAGTAATTCAGTTGGTGAGTTGAGACTTCTGTACATTAAACATTGGGGAACATTATCATGCAACCACAACTGATGTATTCCCAAAAGACCACTAAACAACCACTTTATATAAATTATTTAAAATATAATAATTAATGAATCCAAAATATGTATCCATAAAATCTATTGAATGAATAAATTTGAAAAAATATATGTTGTTAATGCCTAGGATTCATCAAACAACATTTTCAAAAGCTTCCATATATATAACAAAAAAAAATATAAATATAAATGTAACGGCCCAGTTCCCAAAGCCTCCCTGAGGTGCCCTATACCCGGTTTTTCACATGGCCTCAAGCGCATTTCACCGAATGCCAGTGGCCGCCGACTAGCAGCGAGGGCCTTGGGTGGGATAGTGGGGAAACTATGCCCTCATTGGAAAATTAGACAATAGAAGTAAACAACTACATAAAATAACGGTAGCAGTAAATATCCTACAACATTAACAATGGAATAATGATCAAGGACCAACTTGAGCATATGTATATAAATGATTAATGATACATATATGTGTATTAAAAATGACAAAAAAGTCACAATGATGAATACAGTACTACCAAAGTAAAAAAGGAAAACAGATAAGCAACTACTCAGCATCGGAAGCCTCTTCTTGGTCCCATGATCTTCAGCTCCAATGCAAGTCATGTAATTGAAGTAAAAGGTGCATACCCTTGACTATACCTGTAACAATATAATCTATTTGTTCCTAAAAGGATTTATCAAATAGGGTGTGAGACGAATACCAGTATGAAACCACCACAAGATGTGTGCCTACCAGTATGTGAATATATGGAAGGAAGAAGTGCATAAATAAGTAAACAAGGATGTAATCAATAGTAACAATCCAAAATTTCATATATCAAGCACCAACTAATAAATGAAGATAAATTGAACAGGTAACCCTCTGGGATGTACTCAGAGCCTATCTGATATGGTCCTACATAACAGAAACAAGAAAGCAGCTAACAATTAGGTAACAATCTGAGAAGTACCCACAACCTATCCCCTCTGGTACTACCTATCATGTACAAGCAACCCTCTGGGAATCAAACTCAGTCTAACCCATTTGGTTCAACATAAGCATATACTCCCTAAGGAATCACTCACCATCAATTCCCCCTATAGTCTCATATCATAACTAAAGGTGCTCTAGGGAAGCACTTACGTCACATTCCCTCAGTGAACTGCGTCGAGGAACTACGGACTATCTGGGGAAGAACTCAATGTCAATCCCACTTGTGGTCCCGCATCGTAAATTATAAAGCCACTCTAGAGAATCCCTTATGTCAATTCTATCTATGATCTACTACACCATGTTCTCACATCCCTGTGTAAGTCAAACAATTATAGCAACGCGTATCGACCAAATTAAACCTCAAGACCTACTTGGCTAGCAGTCTACAACATATCAGCATGTCAAAAAAATAAGATCACTCCATCTTACAATACTAGGCATGGGAAACAAACAAAGAATCCTAACAGGCTATGAAGAACGAGATGGTCATAAACAGACCGTGAATGGGTAAAACCTCCAAAGCATAGAAATCATCCTTAATCACATACAAATAACCTCTACTCGCACACACTAGCAAAGAAGGCAATTAACAGGGTTAAAAATGGTAAACTCACAATACACTATTCATGGGTATTGGTGATTTTTCACAAACAATTCAAATAACTTAAACTGAAAGACACAAACCATTTACCTTTTTGGGTTTGGAGAAATTGACCCCTTCACCAAAACACTCTCCAAACTGGGTGAACGCCTCCTAAAAACCACCTCAAAAACTCTTTCATAAAATCAACAAGGTTAACCATTAAAACACAAATGCATCAAAACCCCAGATCTACATGAAACCCTTGTGGATCTTGAAAACTAAGAGAGGAATATGGATAACCCTAAACTAAACACCAATGAACCAAAAGAGGGACTTACCCGAGGAGAAACACCTTTGATCAGAAAAAAACCCCTTTGAATTGCCTCTAAAATGAGCCATAGAGCTCCCCCAAGCTCTGAAAATCGCAAATCCTACCTGAGCCACGTGATGAGGGAAGAATGGTGGAGGAATGAGAAATCCCGAGTGGCCAGGTACATAAAAACTCTAACATTATGTGGCCACAGAGTTACCCCACATTGTTTCACAAACCGTGCTCTAAACATTTTATTGCCACTATCTCACCTATGGAATTCACACAACAAGTCTACATGGTCTGACAAACCGTGCGCATCCCATGCGGAGCCTACTGTCTAGGGTGCATGGTTTCATGGGCTGGCCGCATGGTTTGTTCAGACTGTGCGCCAACCGTGTGCCCCAATACAACCTACTTTAAAACCTCCTTTTTCTCAAAAACGTCCAGAAAAAGAAAAACATACCTAAAAAGAAGTTACAGGTTCTTACAAACTTCTCCCCTTAAAATCTATTTGTCCCCGAATTTCCATAGAGCGGCATACAAGAAAAAACTCGAAGAGCTCTAGCCACTTAGCTCATACATCATCCTCCCTTTCCGAAGTCTCGTCCTGTACTCGTCTGTGATGCCATATAACTCATACTATAGAAATAAAAAGACCATATAGAACCTTTTTACTCCAATCAACAATCCGGATAAGATGCTCCTCGAAGGATGCACCCCCTTTTTGTGCAACCTCCTCAGGATGAAAGACATGAGACAGGTCTGAAAAGTAATGTTGAAGCTATGAAACATGGAAGACGTCGTGCATAGCCCGATACCTCTAAGGTAACTGGAAATGATATTCAACCTACCCAACTCTCTCCAGAACCACAAATGACCCGACGTACCTCGGTGAAAGCTTACCCTGCCTCCTAATCCTATTGTGTCCCAACCTCGGTGAGACCTCACGAAAAACCAGATCCCTGACCAAAAACTCTAGAGGTCATCTTTTCTAATCAGTATAAGATTTATTTTGAGACTGTGTAGTAGAAATATTCTTTAGAATCAACTCTATTTGTTTTGTGGTCTCCAGAACAAGACGATGTCCCTGCAAAGCTGCCGCCCCTACCTCCAGCCAATATAAGGGGGATCGGCATGGCCTTCCTTACAAATCCTGATAAGGTTTCCTCTGTATAGTTTCATGGAAACTATTATTTTTGGAAAACGCCACATTAGGTATATTATTCTCCCACGAACCTCCAAAATCCGAAATGTGTTCTCGGAGCATGTCCTCAAGCACCAGAATCATACGATCAGACTAGCCATCTGTCTGGGGATGGTAAGTTATACACAAAAGTACCATTGTACCCAACACCTTCTAAAGCCCCTTATAGACCCGTGAAGTAAAATGTGCATCCTTGTCTGAAATGATGGAGTGTGGATCTCCATGAAAACGTATAATCTATCTGAGGTACAATTGTCCTAGATCCGTAACACTATACGTATCCTTGATCGGAAATAAGTGAGCAACCTTAGTAATCCTGTCAATGACGACACAAACTGCATTGTTCCCTCAAGGTGATCTCGGAAAAGCAGTCAAGAAATCCATCACAACGTCATTCCACTTCCACTTGAGAATGGGTAACTACTGCAAAATCCCTACTGGTCGCTGCTGCTCTACCTTCACATGATGATAGGTGGAATACCTCATGACAAAACTAGAAATGTGTTTCTTCATACAAGGCCACTAGTAATGACAATGTTGATCACGATATATATTGGTGACGCCAGGATGAACATCCCAAACTGAGGAATGGATGTCCCACATTAGCTCCTTGTGTATGACTGTTGGCACACATACGCACCCCTGGAAACGAAATATCTCATCCTTGCCTATGGTAGATCTAGGAATTGGGTCCTCTATTGACATACTTTCCTATAAGACTAGGATGTTAGAATCTGATAGTTGTCTCTTTCTTACATGATTAGGAAGGCTAGAGGTAACAACTACAGAAGAAAGGAATGTCTGCCACTGTCTATCAAGCACCTCCAAATATATCTCAGAGAATAGAGACATAATCCACTTTTCATTGTTGGCCTCTTGAACTGATTGTATTTGAGTCCTCGTTCTCAACGTATCAGCCACTGCATTTCCTTTCATAGGGGTGTAGGCAACCATAAAGTCAAAATACTTAAGGTACTCAACCCACCTTCACTGTCTCAAATTCAAATCACAGTGACTAAAGATGTACATGAGACTTTTGTGCCCTGTGAAAACCACAAAATTCTCTTCTAGAAGATAATTTCTCCAACAATGTAAGGCTTGAAAAACAGCTTCCAACTCAAGATCATGTATCTGGTTGTTCCTCTTATGTGTCCTCAACTACCGAGACCTATATGCAATGACTCTTTCACCCTGCATAACCACAACTCCTATCCCGAGACCAGAAGCATCACAATAAATACTATAGCTCTTGACTAGATTAGGAAATAATAGTATCGGAGCTGAAGTAGACCTTCCTTTTAGCTCCTGAAAGGAACATCACACCATTCTTAGTCAGACCCGTCAGTGGTGCTGATAAGCACCAAATGTCCTGAATGAAATGTTTGTATTATCCATCCATCCCTAGAAAAATCCACACCTTAAAGACTTTCTTTGGCTGCTCCCAGTAAACTAAAACACTCACTTTATCTGGGTCAACTGATACTCCTATATCTGAGATAACATGTCCCAGAAAGTGAATATGATTTATCCAAAAGTGGCATTTTGAGAGTATAGCATATAACTGGTGATCTCTCATTGTACTAAAAACAATATCAATATGTGTAGAATGGTCATGTCGAGTGTGAGAGTACACCAATATATCATCCATGAAAACAACCATTAAGGAATCCAAGTATATATAGATCACTCGGTTCATCAGTGCCATGAATTATGCAGGTGCGTTCGTGAGACCGAAAGACATAACTATATACTCATATAGACTATACCTACTCTAGAGGGCTATAATAGGTATATCTGATAGTCTAACGTGAAAATGATGATAACTAGATCCTATGTTAATCTTATAGAACAAATGGGCTCCTAGTAGCTGATCAATGAGATCATCAATCCTGATAAAGGGATAACGGTTCTTGACTCCCAACTAGTTCAACTTCCGATAATCCACACAATGTCTATGGGTATCGTCTTCCATCTTCGCAAATAGGACAGAAGAACCCCAATGAGAAGTGCTGGGTTGGATGAAACCCTATTTCTGCAACTCATCCATCTGCATCTTCAGCTCCAGAAACTCAAGTGTAGCCAACCTATTAGTAGGAATGGACACCAGTTATGATCCAGCCACAAGCTCGATGGAATATTATACCTCACGTTTCGGAGGAAAACCTAAAAATTCTCTGGAAAGAAATCCATGAAACGATCCAACACTAGAGAAAAGATCAACTGTGATGTCCCCTAATCATCTAGATATAAACCATCAATCTGGGATGTAACTCCTCCTAACACATGATGCTAGGGACCCACTTTTCTCAACTAGACATCCCATTCGCCCATATGAAGAAATGATCTTCCCTCGTGTGATATAAAACTCTCCCTACGACGATAGAAATCGACAACTTCCGAGAAGGGAACTAACTAGTCAATTTCAAGAGTGAAATCATAGCATGTAATCAATAGGACATAAGGGTCCCATAATAAGTGATGCCCACCAACCTCTAGAGGGAACTCCTTATAGTGACGTACAATCGCCGTTCAAGTCCCCAATAGAGTGTCTAGTGTCAATAATTCAATAGAAGAAAAGATGCAGAACCCAAGGCTCTCCACAGCAACAATAATGATAAATTTATGGGCATCCCCTATGTCGAAAAGAGTTTAAGATAATATTAATGCTACTATGATCGTACCATGAACTATAGAGGGTCCCAGATTTTGCTCCTGTTGGGTCTACTCCATTGCAAAGCCCGACCTATGCCTTGGCCTTATGTCCCTGACTGACCGCTCGGAGCTGATCTATTATTCTGTCACTGAATGACTGGTGACTGACCACCACATACAAAACCTCCACCTCATCTTGAACGGGTAGAAGAACTCCAGTTCCCAGACTGGTGAGAAACTGAAGGTGCTTCTCTTGAACCCAAAGACATAGAAGAACCGTATTCACCAGTAGCTAGTGCAAAGACCTAATAGAAATGCTGAAATTGACCCGTCTTTTCGCAAGATCAGCACTCCACTGGGTCTATCTGGAACTGTGGCCTCGTATTCCCACTCTTTCCGCACTGGTAGCATACCACAAGGCAACCAAAATTTTTTTCTCACATCCTTGGATCACCACGTGAATACTCCGTACAACACTTCCTACTATCAGTAGAAGGAACGCTAACTCTAGATGTCAAGATGTCTATTCTTATAGCTCCAAAATCTCTCAGATTGTGCTTTGTGATCAGCGCTTGGTTGACGATGGAAGTGATGTATGTAAACATGAAGATGTTAACATGTGATCGGATGTCGTGCCTCAAACCACCCTCGATCTTCCTTTCCCGGAATAACTGACCACCTCAGGGAATAGGCGTGAAGTTCTGCATCTTGGAAAAGCATGAGGAATACTCCATGATAAAAATAGTTCCATGCTCTAGACTCATAAAATCCAAGGCTCGATCAGCCCTCAAGGTCATCAGATAGATCAAGTAAAAGAAGATTTGTGGAAACCCCTCCCACGCCATAACCTATTGTTGTCCTGCCTATGAGATCACATCCCACCACCTATGGGTGGAGTCCTGAGGAATATAGGTAGGGATATTGACCCTCTTCAATGGAGGAATATCTAGAAACTCAATGATCAAAAACATAGATTCTAGCCATGACTCTGTAGCCTATGGTCCCCCATCCCCGGAGAAAGTGGGAGGATGCTACTACTGGAAAACCCACTTCAAATATGTCATCGATTGTGCTGGACGCGGTGCTCCCAGATTGGTTTGCATCATCCTCATAACTCCTTCCCTGAACTGTGCATCAGCTTCGGGGTCATGTATAACTGCTGGGTCCAAGACTGGCTCAAAGGGAGAGTCCGTAGGATGTCCCTGATCAGCCATATCTAGTGTCTGATCACCATCATGTGGCTGGCATACATCTGGAGGATGTCTCGGTGTCATGACGCTAGAAGGTCAACTCACACCTAAGTTCAAGATTAACAGGGACTGATAAATATGAGTACACAACGTATACAGAGAAAGGATGTTTCTTCCCGAACAGTAGAACACATTTTATGTAGTCAAAACTACATGGAGTGCATTGTGTGTTTTTGTGGACAGTAAGCCTAAGAAACTATTCTAGAACCTAAAGAAACACTAAAACAAACATTTAGAGTTCCAAATTTCGATCTTTGGGGGCACATACTCCCAACAAATCAAAGCTTGGCATCTTATACATGTTATATCAAGTCAAACAAATCAATGATCCGCCAAATTCCGGTCCATGAGCAGCCATAACACCTCATGAACCAAAGTTTGGTGTTCAACTAAACAAAACCTTACACAACAATACCCTAACAAAGAGAAGGTATTTTTTTCAAAGCATCTATCACAACATCATTCATAATCTACACATCATCTATCAGAAAAACATGCAATTGCTAATGAATCCTCGATTGAATGCACGAATGAATGAAATGTGACTTCTATAAAGTGAATTTATGATTCCTTAAATGGAATAACATCATCTCATTTGGTTGAGATAGAAATAGAACCTCAATAACGTCAACAGTAACCACCCAAAACATGTGAATCATCCAACGGTGAAATCAAATCAAATGTAAAATTTCGAACCAATTTTTTTTTTCAGTAAATGAGGTAGAATGGGTTTTCCCAATGAACAGGTTAGCTACTCGTAGGAACAACATATTATCAAGTACCTATTCCTTCATTTCCCTATATAAAGGCTCCAAATAGTATGAAAAGAGAAAATAATTCCTTTGATACCACTTTGTAACTTCACAGATCTAGAAGCCTCATAGAGGCACCCCATACCTGATTGGTCACAGGGCATCAGGCTCATTTCCCCGAATTCTAGAGGCTACCGACTATCAGTGAGGTCCTTGGGTGTGATAGTGGGAAAACAATTCCCTCATTGGTAAAGTACACATCGTAAGTACACAATCACATTAAATAACGGTAGGAGTAAATATCCAACAACAGTAACAGTGGAAGACTAATAAAGGAACAACTGGATCATATGTATATAAATGATGCATGATATATATATGTCTAGGAAAATAGGAATACAAGTCTTAATGATAAATAGAGTACTAACAATGTACAAAAGGAAAAAAGATAAGGAACTCCTCAGCATCGCAAGCCTTAACTTGGTCCCATGATCTCCAACAACAATGCGAGTCATGTACCTGAAGTAGAAGGATGCTTGAATTTGTCTATACCTGCAATAATATAATCTGTTTGGGTCCAAAATCAGGGCCCAAAAATGGTGTGATACAAATCCAAGTAGGCAACCACCACATGAAATGTGGATAACAGTTATTGAATATATGGCAGGTCGAAGTGCAGAAAGAAGTAAACAAGGAAGTAGTCAACATTAACAATCCACAATTTCAGATATCAATCAATAGCTAATCAAAGAAGATAAATTCAACAGGTAACCCTCTGGGAATTACTTATAGCCTATCCTCTATGGTCCTACCTAACAGATACATGTATGCAACTAACAAACAGGTAAACCTCTGGGAAGTGCCCATAGCCTATCCCTTCTGGTCCTACCTATCAAGTATGAGCAACCTTCTCGATAGCACACTTAGTATAACCCCTCTGGTTCAGCTTAATCATAGAATCTCTGAGGAATCACTCACCGTCAAATCCCCTTATAGTATCGTATCATAACTAAAGGCACTCTAGGGAAGAACTTACGTCACATTACTTTTGTGGCCCGCATCGACGAACTACAAAATCTCTAGTGAAGCACTCAACTTCAATTCCCCATGTGGTCTCACATCGTATATTATAAAGACACTCTAGATAATCCCTTACGTCCATTCTTCCTATGGTTAACTACACTGGGTTCTCATGGCCCTTTGTAAGTAAAACAAGTATTGCAACGCATATCAGCCAAAGTAAACCTCATGAACTATTTGGATAGAAGTCTACAACATATCAGCATGTCAAATAAAGATGATCACTCCATCCTACAATAGTAGGCATGAGAAACATACAATGTATCCTAACAGGCTATGTAGAAACAAACAGTGATAAACATAACATGCATGGGAAAAACCTCCAAAGCATAGCAATCAACCCTAATCACATACAAATAACCTCTACTCGCACACACCAGCAAAGCAGGAAGTTTAAAGGGTTTAAAATGGTAAACACATAATACCTCATTCATGGGTATAGGTGATTTTTCACATACAATTCAAAGACCTTAAATCGAAAGGCACAAACCAACTACCTCTTAGGGTTTGGAAAAATCAACCTCTTTGTACAAATACGCTCAAAACTGGGTGAACGCCTCATCAAAACCACCTTATAAACTCTTCCCTAAGATCAATAAGGTCAAACTTTAACACACAAAGGCAACAAAACCCTAGATTTAAATTCAACCCATGTTGATCTCAGAATCTATGAAATAAAGAGGGTTATCCCAAACCAAAACCCCAAAGAACCACAAGGGGGAATTACTCGAGAATAAACGCCTACGATCTACCAAGACACCCCTTCGATTTACCTCCAAATCGAGCCAATGAGCTCCCCTAACCACTGAAAATTGCAAATCCTTCATTATCCACAAGAAAGGAGAAGAATTATGGATGAATGGGAAGTCCTGAGTGTCCCGAGACATAAAAAACCAAACATTAAGTGGCTGCACTGCTACCTCGCAGGGTTTGAAAAACCGTGTGCAGCCCGTGTAGTGCCCACTGTCTAGGGTGCACGGTTTCTTGGGCTGGCTGCACGGTTTGTTCAGACTGTGCACCAACTGTGCTCCTTTGAACAACCTCCAGTAAAACATATTTTTCTCATAAATGACCAAAAAAATAAAACATACATTAGACGAAGGCATGAGTTCTTACAATGAACACAACTTGGAATCATATAAAACCACTAATAATTCATATTTTGTAACTATTAACTAAAACATTTCATTATTTTATACAAATAAAAATTTTTATCCCCCTTTGAATAGTGGAAAATATAAACTATAAATGAATGTGATATCACCATTAAATTAAAATCAAAATCCACATTATTGGATTGGGAAGTAAATTATTATTTGGATGTGAGAAATATTAGAAAAAAATTGAAATACATTTGATATTTCCTGACAAAATGACAATAAATCACCATTGTCCATTGGAGAAGAAAATCCATGGAAGTCGGAACTGTGAGAAAAAAAAACTGAATCTCATAGATGGAAAACATGAATGGGGTTAAAAGGAGGATCAAAAGGATTAAAATAATGAATTTAAATCGTCAAATATTTTAGTACTAGTTTACTGGAAAATTGATATATGGTACCCAATGAACAACCTCAACAATCCACCTTTTACTATGCTCATCTGGTTGTTACTGTCTTATGTAGCCTTAAACTAGGCATGTATCCCCTTATCATCCAACCCATACACCAATATCACCTATAAAATTTTAATTGATGTCTAGAAACAACTATGTCTTTTAATATTGAAAATTCTTAAATTATTTTCAAATAAAAAATACACCCCAAATCAGATAAAACATCTAAAGACTGTTATTTTCATCAATAATTTACCTTAAAATTTACCTTTATCCAATTCTACATTGATATGGAAGAAAAATTGGGCTATCCATCCCAAAAAGCCAGACATATAATTTACCAAAAAAATTGAATGATCTTATATAATTCCTCAATGAATTCTCAGTGATCCGAAATAACATTAATAATATAATTAACACTTCACACCATAAATGTAAATTACTTTTATCAATCACAATCTAACGATTAATTATATCATATATTATACATAAAATTAATACACCCCAATAAAAATCATATTTTATATGTCATTCTTTGGATGTTAATCTCCCATAACCCATATGAATCAACAAAATCATTTATTTATAATTTCTTACAAGGTAAAAAAAAATGTAACATATGACTCCACATCCTCAAAAATTTAATTAGTTTTAAAATATATAATAATCAAAATGAATATGTTCAAATACTTAAATTAAATATATAAAAAATTGAAATAGACTATTTTCTATATAAAAATTCAAAATGTTTAAAAAACAATATAAAAATCATTAATTGTGAGAAGACTATTTAATTTTATTGAATAATATAATTTAAAAGTCACTAAAAATCAAAAACCAAACCTAAAAATTATTATGGGATCCCCTTTATAATAACAATCATTTATTATTAATAATTTTATAAACCTATCCATAATATTCAATAGATTGTGGATATTAACTTAACAAAATTATTCTTATAAGGAATTAATTTCTATTTTTAAACCTAATGCTATCTCTTCTTCTAATATATAAAATTACAAAAAAAACCCATTCAATAAATAGATATTATCATAAAAACCATTCTTTAGTTCATCTTTTATAAAGGTGACATTTGAATCAAATTTTTACTTCTAAAACTCTTATTTATTTATAAAATGTTATTTTAATGCTGTTATTCTAAATGTAGATTCATTTATGTATTTTTCTAAACTAAAAGTATTTAGGACTTCTTATTCTTACAAAAAAAGGTGAATCATTATTGAATATAAAAACATTTTATTAAATAGTTAAAATGATCATTTGTGAAACTGTTATTATATTTTGTGCCTAGAAAATTTTAATGGTGAAAATATAAAAATAAAACTATATAAATAATAATGATAAAAAAGGTACCAGGTAAAAATAAATTTAAAATCTCAAAAGTAAACTCTCCAAAAAAATAATTTGGAACATTATTAATAATAAAACATTATAATTAAGTATGTAACATTCTAAATAAATAATTATAGGTGAAGAATAAGTGACATGATCATAATTAAATAGTAGAAAAGTGAACAGTCCCCACACTAAGTAGTTAAAATTAAATTATGGTAATCAATTAATAGGAAATAAATATAAATTCATAATCAACCATTCTCTATTGATTTATATTAATATAATTATCACCAAAAAATATAAAATTGAAAATTTTATGAATATGTATTAATGATTGATAATGTAAACAAAAAAATCTAGTCTACTCTATTAATATATTAACTAATCATAGGAATGTAAGTTCTATGGAATCAAATCTTACTTGTTTCTACCATTAAAATACTATATTTATGAACATATATTAACATGGATATATTATTGTGTTATAATAAGAATAATTGATAAAAGTGGGTGATGAAATGTTATAAAGGGATCATATATGGTTTTCTATATATTAACATGGATATATTATTGTGTTGTAATAAATTTAAAATTTTTATTCGGTAGGTTATATTTCATTAGATGCATGTTGATCTCAAGGTAAGGTGTTTTATATCACAATAGATTTTTTTGGATTGACTATGACTATGAATACAATAAGGATATCATATAATATAACACTCAATTTTTTTTATTTTATTATACTATTTTCATTTTTTAGAATTACATGTTTCCATTAATTTTCATCTTCTAATGTACATAAGATAAAAAACAATATTACTTAGGAAAATTGACTTCATTTTTCAATTCTAACGAAAAAAAATTTTCCTTCAATTACATATTTTCAAAAAATGTTTTCAAGAATAATTGTATTTTTCTAATGTGATTATTTATATTCATTTTAACAATTTTTTATTTTATAATGTTTTTTGAATGAAATCTTCCTTAGGTTTTCCCAACAAGTAATTTTAATCTTTTTTACACATTGTATATCGAATTTTTTTTACATATGTGGAATAAAAGGATTTTCCAACCATCATGACTAGTTTATTCATTGAAGCATATTTTATATTTTTACATGCTCTGGTAAAAGAAATTTTTTTCCTTTATAATTTCATAATTTTTTAATATGTTATTTAAAATTGGAATTGTAATTATTATCAATAATGGTTTAGTGATCTTTTAATGGTATTTCTAATTAGGAAGGTAATAAAACCTTCATTGAACTTATGATGTTATAGTTATTTGATCTAATGACTCTATATTCATTCATTATATTAATGATTCTTGATTATTATGAAATGATGATTATGAAACTTGTTTAATTTCCAAGTGTTATTATCAATTAAAAAGATTAAATATTTACCAAACCCATTTTATTTCAATGGGTTATTCTATGATGAAATTTTTATGAAACCTAATTATTTTCATGGCTTCAAATATTATGAATTATTTATGATCATGTTGATCACATATATTTCATATCATTATGTGATGGGTGGGACATGTTTCTCTTTAAATTGGAATAGTTATTGATTGATATATCATGAGATAAATAGGAATGAAATGGGAAGTGAATCCAATTTAGTAAAAGACTATGTGCACTATTATAGTTGTCGAAGATATCCTTTTCTAATAAGATGGTGTCGAGATTGAAACCAATCTATAATGATAGCCTTGTAAATGAATCATGTCTACGATGTAAATTATTTTCTATGATAATATGTATGCAATTTGTTTATGATGTTAATTTTAAAGGTTAATAGAGAATTTATTTTTATTCCATTATCACTGATGCCTTATTAACTTCCAGTATTTATTTCGTCACCCAATATTATGATCTATGACATACGTGGTAAGGTTTCCCGAAGTTAATCTCGTGTTCTCATACCGTTTTATCTCAAGTTATGCTTGCATGACCGCTGATATCTTGATTATCATTATAGAGAATAAGATATACTCCTTTCTTACGTTTTATATCCTAGGTTATGAATAACCTATTTATGTAATATATTTATAAGAAGGGTGACCATTATGAAGATTGAAGTGGGAGATTATGGTGGACTTTTATAAATCAATTGTTTATAATTATAAGTTTCCAATGATACTACATACGTAAAATTCTCGAATAGATTTTTATATTCTATATATAAAATGAATCTATTTAGATGAATTGTTTTGTTATGAAAATTATGGATCTATATAATTAGAGAGGCCAAATAATTTGTCTTCATTAAATAATTTAAAATAGAACACTACTATTCTTATTTTTAAATAAATTCAAAACATTACCTATAAAATTCATAGAAATATTAATTTTAAATAACATTGAATAAAAAAAATTTAAATAAAATTTCTTTTATAAATAAATTATGTCAATATGAATACATCATTAATGTAATTTTAAAAATATTGACATGGAATATAATTATTTTTAAGGGAGACATTAAAATATGTTTTTTTAAAAGAAATCCATTATATTGAAAATGAATCATCATGTATATTCATTATCATCAAGAATAATTATCATATGTTAATTAATTACTTTATTATGTTCCCTTTTAAATTTTATTATTCCTTTTACCACAGTATAATCAATTAGTTATTAAATTAAGTAGGCATCTTTGTTTTGTTCATATTCATCTCACATGTCCAAAATGATTTTGGTCGGCTGATTATGGTCACTGTTCTCATTATTATATCATATCTAGAATAATTATCATTACATTATTATAAATTATATACAATAATTATACTTTTAAAACCATCCATTTATGATTTTTCAGAAAAATATACAACATGAAATCATTGAGACAGTAGATCGTACATACAAATGTGTAACATTACAATTTTTCAACTTTTATTATGAAAATAATATGCATAATTTTTTTACATCACATATTTATTATTATATCATGAATAAAATAATATATTTTTAAATTTACTTATATATAACATCAATGTGGTGTGGTTTTGAAAAATTAATCACATAGTTTCATGGAGTTGGTAGTACGTACAAACATAAGAACAATGTAATCATTTTATAGTAAATGGAACTCTAATAAGGTAAATGATATATTACATTTCACAAATTTTTAATATTTAATGAATATCATATATATATATATATATTAAATACATCATTACAACCAACTATAAAAGGAGGTTATGAACAATTAATTACATTATTTTGGGAGGGGTAGTTTACAATATACCTGAATGATGGTATCATTTAACATATGATGGAATATGAGATGGATATAGGTTATTATATTTACACAGTAATAAGACAATATATGAATGTCAGTGTTATTATTAATTTCAATTTTTTGAAGAGTATATGAATGTGGTATAAAATGAAATAAAATGAAAAATCTTGGATAAGAACAATAACTTTTATTATGAAAACCACTTATTGTTTACACAAAAATCATTCTGATGTTCATTTTATTATCACACTAAGGCCTCTAGGATGTATTTGTCGATTTAAGGAAGGTATTTGGGATGATCATGGTGAAAAATTAGTTTTTATTGTGATAAAAAGAGGAGAAGATGTTCAATTTTATAAGTGAGTGGAGGGGAACTTTTATAATTTAAAAAAGTATTAATTTAATATAATTTAATTATCTTATTAAAATAAATCTAAATTTATAATGTTTGATAATAAGATGAATTTTTTTAAAAATCAAAACATACGAACGAATTTTCTATGTTTAGGCGATGCCTTTACCCATATCATAATTTACCCCATTTTATCGATTTGGAAAATTACAATAACATTAAAGGTTATACACTATAGGGTCAAAGATAGTTCATATAAAATGTATAATGATCCATAAATTTCCCATGGTTGAAATTGTAAACTATATACACTTTATGTGTCTAAATATAAGATTTTATCAATTTTATTTCATTTAATAAATCATTATTTATTATAATATATCATTAATGTCAATTTTAACATTATAAATTTTCTCTAAATTATCAATCCCTAAGAAGAATATAGTGTCAAAATATATACCATTCAAAGATCCATAAAATTTAATATTTATCTGAAAAAATATTGTTTGATAATAATTTTTTTCAAACCTTATTACATTACTTTTTTTAGCAATATTTAATTTATTTTTCTTATAAATAAATAACTAATACCAATACATATCAAAAATATGTACATTATAAAAATAATAAAACTAATAAATAAATAACACGGATAAAAAAATTTAATGATTAATTTTAACTGAAATTATGTGATTTTTATCCCTATCATAATATATCATAATTACTAAAATCAAGATAGTGACATTTTGGTTTTTTAATTACATATTTCATTATAAAATTACTAATCACGACCATATAGAAAAAATGGCATATATTTGAATAATGTTTTAATGTCAATGAATTATATTCCTAAAATTAAATCAAGTCACGATTTAGGGTGACCTTTTAGAATGAATCAAGTTATTTTTTCACATAATTAACTCATTTTACAATTACTATGAATATAAACATTTACTACAATTACAATTCATAATAACAAAAAAAGGATAAAATTTTCAAAATGTGGAACCAATGATTCAATATAATTATAAAATTTTTAATATAAGAAATATAAAAGGGGAAACATAATTTATTATAATACTCCTAAAGCTCTGTGAAAAGTCGTTTTTCTAGCTGTCTGAATATTAAATTATTATTCCACAATAACTTTTAGGTAAAAATTGGGAATCCAAACCAAGTCCATTATAGAAGTGTTAACCACAAAAGAAACCCAAAAACTAATTACATAAAAGACTATGAATATTTGGTCCAACAACCTTATAAAAGAACCCAATTATGTGCACTAACCTGAATTCCTACGTCATTGTTTAGGAGCACTTCAAAATTATTTCCAATATAGTCCAAGGCCTGGATGTATTCTTCCTCAATGACCTTCCTTCCATTGAAAACTCATTTCATAATGAAAACTTTTTTTGTTGATAAACACCATTTTCTCCAAAAAAAATCCCACTTATTTCTTCTTCTCATAAATTATTTTGGCATCCTCATGCGAAGCATTGATGTTGAACTCTTCTTCAATCATTTCCTCTATAGTAGTAAGAAAAAGCTCCAAAAATTCCACATATGACACTTTTACCCTGTCTTCCCTCTAATTTGGAATTCCTTTAAACATTGGATCCATGTTATCATGACTTTTACATTAGAATCCTTAGACCCCTCACATAAATATTTCTTACTCGACTTTCCAGAACATGGTTTATCATGTTATACAATTTATGATTCCCCGAGTATAATATGTTGACCATTTTACTTCTTATTTCATGAATATATAATGACAATGGTTTTTGGAATATTTGAATAGACTATGTTGGGTCTGGGTTCAAACCATTATGAACTAGGAAATCCCCATAAACTAGGGTTCCTTCCTTTCCCTTCCTTGACCCAAACCCGATCTTCATGTCTCCTTGGGATTTTGAATCATATTCTTTCATCAGTTTTGAGTCTTCCTCTTTATCACTTATTACAATATCCTCAGAAGATATTTACTTAAACTGCTTATTTTTTCATTTTGTTATGTATATTTTCCTTCATTCATGATGAGAATTCTCCTTATTAATTTTATTCAAAATCTAGAACAAGTTTTGTAGATGAAAAGTAATTTAAGTTTCTCGAGGCTAATGTTTCCCAAGACTCAGAGGCATAACTGCATTTAAACCATAATTAACCTTAGCATGAACACTTGATATTTAATTAGTTTCATCATAATGGGGGCCAATAAAGAGCTCATATTTATTTGCATTAGCCAAAAAACCAGTCGAGTCTTTCCCTGCCTTGATGATCTAATCACGTTCGTAATCTACTAAAGGAGGCCCCTCATTACCCAAGACTTCAATTCAGCTTGATAAATGTAACTCTTCAGGATTTAGCCTAGGACTAGACATGGAAGTCATTTTTTTGGACTGATATTTTCCATTCAATGAACTATTAGAGTCATGTATTTGTTCCTCACATTCCTTATTATCCATATATCATTCCTCATAAATATATTTTTTCACCCCTTCAAGGTTAATACCACATCCCACCTCCACAACCATTGTGTTATTTCAAGTATGTTAAATCAATGTGTCATCATTACTTACCTCGCTAATTATCACTGAGCCCAAAAAGATTGTTTTTTGGACATGTGATCACCTAGATCCTTCCCAAAGAGATTGATGATGTCATCCACCATCTGGATTCCCTATGACCCTTTTTCCTATATCGTATCTTCCATAGTATGGCCCCTTGATACACCCATAGGTATTTTCTCCATGTGTACTTTAATAGAACCAGTGACTAAATGTTTATCGCTACCTATGGAGCCTTAGTCTATATACCTCCCGTGTCTATAAACATTCATTACATGACACAATTTATTGCACGTAGAGAATCAATTAGTTCATGACTCGAAAGAAAAAGTTGTTTACAGTGGAATTCTTCACCAACTATAAGACGAATTAAATCAATGGTAATGATAGATAAGTATACTTCCAGATAGATTCTAGGAGAGACATAATGGAAAAATAATATAATAGTTCTTTTTGAACATAGATATATTCCTGCCATATTTCCTATCATGTGAGAAATATAATGGTTTTGAAAAGGTAATGTAAGACTATGGAAACTATCCCAACTTCCAATATTTATGACATCATGATTCTTGTGGAAGTCATAAGACCACCTGAAAAGTAATAACTGAGATCCATTGTAGGTTCGAGGATCATTGGTCCATTCCTTGATCATGTCGATCTCAATTTTAAACTAAATCATGATATGCTTATTATCATGTAGTCCCATAGTTTCATGATCTTGCAACTACCAGAATCTAAAAACATTACTGTCAAATCCATCCAACAAAGGAAATAGTTTTATGAATAGTGAAATGAGAGTAAGATTCAAGATAAAGAAGGATTTATTAAATTTTGTATAAGAGATATGGATATTATGGAATCCTTCTAAAAGGTCTCGAAGATTCAGACTAAGCAATATTTATAGAAAGGATTGATGGAGTTCAGGATTGGAGTATGGAGAAAAAGAGAACGATAGTCCTTTTGGGAGATGGTAATGCCCCCCCCACCATAGAGGGATGTACAAAAAAAATGGAAATTCATGTATTAGCATCTCATCAGGGAACTGTAACCCTTTGAGAGATCAATCTTTGTGAAAAGTGGGTATAATAGTAAATTGATTTTAAAAGGAAAATGTGATTCTATATTTTCTCTATTACTAGAAATATTAATTATTTGAAATTCAATTCATATAAATTGATATGTAATATATATAATTATTTTAAATGTTTCCATATAATGTGTTATTTTAATTAATTAAATTGATAACTATTACACACATAAAAATTGTTTTCAGTAAAATGTATTTGAAGCATAAAAATATAATTTTACCAAAATCATGAAAATCAAAAAATAAATTGAAATTAAATATATTAATTTAAATAAAATGTTTAATTTTTCACATTAATACGATATCCAAAATATAACAAGAATTTTTAATTAATTTATCTAATTGAATGAAAAGAATATATTTCAAAATTGGTTGTTTTCAATTTTCACATAAAAATCAATAATTTAAAAAAAACAAAATTTCAACATATATTTATATTGATATTATAATTTATTAAATGCTAATGAATTTATAAAACAATTGTTATTGATATTCATGAAATTAAATATTATATTCTCCCAAAAAAATCTATAAAAATATTTTATGAAGGAAACATATTATTAATGAATAAAATCATAGTACTAAAATTTCAATGATTGTTTACTAAGAATTTATCATTATATTGGTATATAGTAGTACCTTTAAATAATTTTCATATTTCATTTAATTATATACATAGGTATTAATTTAAAAACTTCTTTATAATTTTTCTATTTAAATAATAATATTTCTAGGTACTTTTATGCTCGTGTTATGGGCCACATGTGATGTCGAACATAAGTTTATTTTAAAAAGCATGATGGTTTTACATTTGTACCACCTCATTTAGTTAATTACATCCCTTAAATTTTAACTTGATCGTATAAATCAACGGCTAGACATTAGAAAATACCATTCTTGATATTCCACATCATCAATAAAATAGGGAATGGAAAATTTGATGTCCATTTATAATAACACATAATATAGTTTCCAAATAAGATAAAATTAATGGGAAGTGAAAACATGTGCATGTAGGGAAGAATCATTTATATTTCATTATAGAGAGGGATAATGATCATTGATCTAGAGAAAGTGAATGTCTATGATAATTTTAACAATAAAAAAACTATAAACCAAATTGGTGTAAAAACTATAATAGATTTATAAAATATGAGGTTAACATGTAAAATTTTCATTTCATCACTTGTTTCGTCGAGTATATTAATTCCTATAACAGGTAGAATAATAATAAAAAAATAATTGTTACAAGGGAAGTATAATTTCACAATTTAATAAATTTATACAAAAATATCATATTTTTTACAAATAGTGACTATTCAAGATTAAAATGTTTATTTATGAAGCCCTAAAATCAAAATCTAATGGATCTAATAATTCAAAAAATGTATTATATGGTATCTCTTATATATAAGGATATTAACCAAAAAATATATAGTTGGAAAGAGGTAATATATTTCTAAAAATAAATTTACCTTTTATAAAATATAATACAGTAATATCCAAAAATCAATAACAATATCAAAATCTAAATCCAAACCATTAGACATTTATCAATCCATAATATTCATCAAAATATTACTACATTAGATTAAATACCAAATACTATTGTGATATGATTAACTATTATTCCAAGATAATTATAACATTTATCTACGAATAACATAAATCAGTCTTAATGTATCAAACCAAATAACAACATGACATTGTTATATAATCTCAATGATATGCTAAATACTCCCATTAATGACCTATATAACCATAAGAACATATTAAAATTATATATTACCCAAAACTATAATTCCAATTTTAATCCTAAATTAAAATACCATAATATCCCATTTTCTTTAATTTTATAACGTTCAAAAAATGGAGATATATTATTTTAAAATAACCTTAATCATATAATCACAAAATAGGTTTTTAATACCATGGTTATCCCTAAAATAGAACATATTTCTCAAAAATAAACATCATCTTTATCTGTCTCATATTTTATAAAAATTCGTTTTAACCAATATGTCATTCAAGTTATTGGTATACATTGCACACTTATCTCCCTCTGATTGTTTGTTCATGTTCTATGGACATAACTGATTTTATTTCTATATAAAAATATAATAAATAATTTTTTATAATTTCTCATTAAATATTATGATCATCCTCAAATTTATAATTAGTCAAAAAAGACAATATAATGATTAAATTTTATTGAATTCATCAAAAATATATCCCAAAAATGAAAACAATAGTCTTCCCAAAATATCATTTTCACTTGTAAAACATAAATGTAATATATACCCCAATCATCTATAAAAACAAAATAAATTTCACACAATGTACATCAATTACTTGAGACCTCAAAAGAATATTAATTATTTTAAACAAATAATAATCCTTATTTCTACCTCTTTATAATACCACTAGAGTGTATATATATATATATTAACTATAATAATTAAACATTCTTCAATATCTAGTAATGATGATTTTTGTCATATTCCTTAATATTGCCATCAAAAAAATAGGAATAATGTATTAATATTCAAAAATAAAAAAATCATAAGATAATATAAAATAAATTCCATTTATATATAATTTTTAGTCTCCTCATCTTCAAATTTAATTTAATTAAGTGTTTCTTACATTTATCCTTATAGTCTTACTAAACTGGTTGTTGGGATTTTACCTTAGGATATCGCTTTTCTTAATTCTCTGAATCTACACATTAAAAACATTAAATTAATATGTTGGGGTGAATTTTATTCCCGTATATGGTGTTAACTGATATCTTCCTTTTTTGTAAGATTATTTCTTTATTCCATCCTTTACAATATACAAAATGTCATTATGTTCTTTTAGCATAGATTCTTGACTTCCTTTTCCTAAAACGCTGACACATATATTATTGAAATTTTTTATCATTATGATATATATAAAATAAACTACTAGTGATATTAATTTATTTGAGACTTTGTTAATCTATCCTAATTTCATGTTGTTAATCATAAGTCATCATTATTTATTAACAATAGTAAAATGAGATTTCACTACCACTCCCATTATATTTAAATTATCATTCATGAAAATACAAAATTTTACTTCCCCAAAATTTTAATTTTGGTTCCCATTGGATCAATAAATTTATTAATATAATAAACATTAGTGTGAGAATATAAATAAATTCATAACAAATCATCTTATAATGAAGATAAATACTAAGATACCCTAATATTGGTTATCATAACATCATTATATTTAGAAAAAATAATCATAATTATCTTTAACATACTAACCGTTTTGGTTATAGGTGAATTTTACCATATTATAAAATAATATCCTATCCTTTAATGTCTTCAAATCCTTTTTTCTGAACCAAACTATAAGGATCTTTCCATAAATTGAACAAAAATCATATTCGTGGAAAACAATTAATTTTGTTCTATTACTAAATATCTTTTATGTTTTGAGTATTATAGAATTGGTCCATCACCGATACATATATAAATTTCAAATCATAAAGTCGACACGTCAACTTATTATTAATTTTACAAAAAGAAATAAAACTTTTATTATATAACTAGTTTTCATTTTATGAAATATCTTTAAAATTTAAACCTGACCCAATAAGTTTACTGACCCAACTATAAAAACCATTGAAGTCATTTAAAATATCATATTTTTGTAAAATTATTTGTAATAAACATAAAAATATTGAAGGAAATATCTTAGTCAATGGACACTTATAAATATTTTTGTTCTCAAAATAATTATTTGGTTTTAAATAATATTTCTAGTTCCCAATAAATCATCTTATTGCCATAATGAATTTCATAAAACAATTCATATGAAATATTAAAGGAAAAATAATACTCATAATGGATTACACTAAATCAGGATAATATCATGAATACATTACAAAATGTTATAATTTTCACCTTAATGAAGAGACATATACTTTCATATTTTAAAAATAAGCAAATTTTATACATTTTTAAAAAATAATATATTTATAAAACCCATTTAATTTATAAGGAAATAAAATAGCTAACACTAGAAATAATTTTTATATAATTACATACATTTGGAATTACCATCATATAAATAAAATGAAAAACCATCATGGCCTAACTTAGAATAACAACCACAATAACATTTGGAGTAACTAATATGATTACACATGCATTAACCATCATTATTGCACTTGGAATAACCATCATAGATGGATTTAAAAACATTAATCATAACAAATGAATTTGAGGGATGTGAAGGAAAAGATATCCCTAGATTTTGACAACATCAAACATCATCATAAATAGTTCCTAATAACAATAACAAAAATTTAAAATAGAAAAGATTTTAAAAATATTATTATAACTCACAAAAAAAATTCAATTATTGATATATCACAATCCATTTGAACCCAAATTTCAGAATATAAAAACTGATAAGAATGACATGATTTTTTTAAAAAATGCAATGAATCTTATAAATGAATCAAAATATCAAAAGAAATTACTATATTGGGAAAATTAATTATCATCCTATTTGTTAAAATGGAATATTCTTTCTTTATTTCATAAATAATGTCAAAACATTCCATATAAATTATTTTAAAAAAATTTAATGAAGTAAAAAAGGGAGATAAAATTTTCATTATATAATATTTATTTACATATAAATACATCAATAAATAATTTAAATATATATATACATGAAAAAAAGTGTTGGATGTTAATAATTTAAATTTTTTATTGAAATGAATGTCCCTAACCATGAGTCTCACCCATTACGTACACTCATTATATTCCTAAATTATATATATATATATATATATATATTAGTGTGATTATGTGTGTTAGATAAATACATTCATAAGAACATTTATCAATGTTATTATCCCTGTTAACAAGTTATAAGAATTATATTAATCATTTAATATAACGTCATATGTTTTAACCATATAAACCTCATTTGTTCAGAATGAATGTTATAGGTTGGAAATGGATATTGATGTGATTATTCAATAATTTTCTAAATAAAAATTATTAAAAATTTATTTAATATATAAATCTAGTATTCTTTCAAAACATACCATGATGATGGCTGTGAAATATGAATTTTTTTTATAATCTTGGTGATGATAGGCCATACAAACCGAAGAGTTATTCGTCCACTTTTTAACGATCATTTTGAAAATAATGAAATTGTTATTTTGTTGTGATAGTAATATATTTATATAATTAATTCCATTTTCTTTAGATAAATATACATACATATATCATTCATTATATGTGGTGATGAAAAAAATAATCACATAGTGTTGTAGAGGTGGTATTCCAAAGGTACACACAAATGATGTTCTCATTTTTTATTGAATATAATAGTGTGAATGTAAATTAAATATTTCCATTTCATAATGATAAATATTTCATTTTAATAATATAAAAATATTATATAAATCCTTAGAACCATCTTTTTGAGGAGGTTATGAGGAAAAATTAAATTATTTTTCAAGGTAGTAGTTCTACGTAAATAAATACTATGGTTTCAATTGTGATTTTATGAAATAAGAGAAGGATATTTATTATTCCATTAGAATAATAAATTATTAGTGTATGGATAATATATATTTTATTATTTTATAATGTTTTTATATTATTTTATGGATTCAGAAAAAGAATGTCAATGAAACTATTGGTTATTAACTACACATATATTTTGAAAAACCTCTTATGGTTTACACCAAATGATTATATTATGATAAAAAAATTCTTCCAGGCCGTTAGTATGGAATTAAGAAAATTATTTGATATGTTATTGTTTGAAAAAATAATTTATTAATAGTGGGTAAAACAGTAGTAGGGGTTCCCGTAAATAATTGAGGGGAGGGGAACTCTTGGAATTTTTTTAATTAGTTAAATTAATATAAGAAAACTAACATATTAAAATACATTCAAATTGATAAGTTTTATTATAACACATAGTTGTGTGAAATTAATATTTTACAATAAATATTGGTCATGTTTGATAGATTTTTTTAGCACTAAAATTTTTTCCCATTTAAAACATATTTGACAATTTCTATTGTATTAATGTTTTTTTCAATTTTTTAACCAATAGAGTTCCTATAAATGGTTAAATGTCCAATTAATAGACAATGGTTGATATTACCTTCTGTATTTCAGTTAATAATATAATGATAATATTTTTAGGAGTGTAATTTATTTAATAAAATTTTATTTATTAAAAAATACCATAAATTCAAATTTTAACACTATTCATTTAATTTATCTTAGGAAGAAAGAAAAAAATATAGAATTTGGATATATAAATTTAACACATACTAAACATGTCATATTTATGTTATTAAATTTTTAACAAATTGATTCATTCAAATTATACTTACTATTATATATTTTCAATTGATTATTTATTTCTCTATTTTAAAATATATTTTCAACATCGGCATTGCATAACCATTTAGGTAATTATATCAATACTATAAATTAGAAGTAAATAATAATGATAAAAAAATTACATTAAAATTATTACAAGGAATTTAAATTAAATCTATTTTATCTTTATCAAAAATATTATACTTATTACTAGAATTATAGTGGAATTTTCATCTTCTCATTAAAAAATGTTTTATAGTCGTTATAATCATTATCATATGTAAAAAGTAATATATTAAAATATTGGATGAGTATTAAAAAAAATATAATCAACCATGAAATTTAAGGAAATTGTTTTCGTTAATTTTTAGTCATTTTAAAATTATTTTTTACTTAGAATTAACATATTTTACTTCTAGTGAAAAAATAAATATTTATTACTATTACTATTTATAATGAAACAAAATAAAAGGGGAAAATATACCAAATTCGAATCTCCAGATTCCAAATTTGTAGTTTATTTTTCATGACACAAAAAACATACGTGGGAGAATTATATTTAAAATTAAACTCACAATGTGTGATAATATTTTTAAGAAAATCCATTTTTTCACAGAAAATATTATTTGAAATTAAATAAATGATTTATAATATATATTATTTGAGATTTCATTAATGAATATATAAATATAATATAAAATTTTAATTTAAAAATTTCTATACTATGTGGTATTTTAATTAATTAAAATGGAAATAATTTATACAGGTAAAAATAATTTTACGGAGACTTCATATTTAGGAATAAAAATTAACTTATACAAAAATTATTAAAATTACTGATTAAAAATATATTTACTAGAAAATCATAAATAGAATATCACATGTTTATCTTTTACACATAATTCAAAAATATAATGGAGAATTTATATTACATAATTTAACTGAATCAAATGATTGTATTTGAAAATATAGTAGTTTTGACTATTATCTGTAAAATCATTCATTTGAGAAAAATATAAATATTTATTAATAAGATAATTTTAATAATATGATTTAAAAAAATTATTATTGTTTTAAAAAATAATCTATAAAAGTATAGATAAATTAATATTAGTATTATCTTAAAAAAATTCTTTTTGATAAAGACACATTTTTGAAGAATAAATTGACATTACAAAAATATGATTCGTTATCTACTAATAGTTTTCCAATTAATTTATCTTAATTATAAAAATTTAAATATTTTTTATATTTTATTTTACCCTATTTAATACAAATAATTTAACCATTATTTTAAAGTAGTCAAATTTAAATAAATATCTCATGGTTCGTTTAGGCTTTATATTTCTTGTTGTACACATTATTAAACATAGTTTTCCGTTTTATTAAATCTCATGATTTTAGACAATGGTAATGAATTAAGTTATACATGATCCATATATATTTCTGGTAAAAGTATTTTTTATGAAATTCATTTTATTTTTTAATGTATGTAATGATTTATTTCATATAAATGTTATTATTTTTTCAGAGCAAGATTTTCCTAAATCTTAAATAAATTTCCTATCATTTCTAATTTATTTTTAATTTTTTTGGATAATTTAATTTTGTCATATGGACATATTTTATTTATATGATCAATTTTTTATTTTGAAATATTTAATCATTATTATAGGTTTTTATTTTTCTCGCTACACAAATGGGATTCCCTTTTTATATAACTCAATAAGAATGCCTTTCTCATACCATGCTTTCAAATGATTTTTCAACAGGATATTTGGATGTGTAAAACAATAGTGAGGTGTCTCTATCCTCAATGGCGAATCATTTTAAATTTTAAAGATGGTTTTCGAATAAAAAATGAGTTGAAATTTTATATTCTAATTTTATTGGAAAAAAATTGGAACTCTGGTTTAGTGTTCCCTATGTAATATAATGCTTTACTAAATTTTCAAAACATTTAAATATGAATGATCATTGAAATGAAATAATTATTTATAATTACTTTAAATCATGGATATATTGTTCTTTTATGTTATGGGGAATTATATTTGGTCATAATTTCAATGTGATGAGGCCATCGGGTGAGTCATTAAGGAATTATGCAAAATTGGATCTAATTGAATAAATAACTAAAGTTTCATATAGATATGTATAATTAAATAAATTTAGTTATATAATTCTATAATTAATTTTTATAAGTTTTATTTCTTGATTTATAGATTCATAATAAATATAGATGGCCAATCATAACATAGATGGGGTTTGGAGTGCATTGTTGAGAACCTTAAAAATAAATCAAATCATTCGAGGTAGGTGGGCCTCAAATATTTGAGACTCTTGGTTATAAATTTTTACTATATTAGCGTGGTATTATTATAATATCATTATATATAATATATAATATTCTTGATTCTAGAATAAATATGGGGCATTCTTACATCGAACAAATAGTCAATATAGACCATATAAGTTTCAAAATATATATATTGAGACACTGTAATCATATTATCATTGTAGGAACTCGTTCAAGTTTTAATGAATTTTATAACGGACATCAACATTAAATTGGATTTATAATTAAAATAGAAATTTAAATTGGATATGAATATTATTGAGAATTTATAGGGATATACATGAATTGGTAATAAGGTTATGATGTTGTATTTAAAATAAAAAATTAAAATTTATTAATAAATCTTCATTATACTTTCAGGCATAAGAGATAGTGTGAGTAAAAAATAACATAACTAATTTTTAAAAGATTAAAATGTTTTATTTAAGCATTGTATTTAATGGATATTGGAAAGATGTGATTAATATTTATTTGTACCTCATGAAATTATTATGGTGATGTCTAATTTTTCGATAGCTCTTGTGTTTATTGTGCTCCACATCAATTACTTAATTATGATTGTGTGATTCATTATGGTGTGTGTTATATTTCTATTTACCTTAAATAAAATTCCATTTTTATCAATGTGGTGAGTATATATAGGTATATGTGATAAAAACCTAGGATTAATGATGGTCTTAAATAATCCAAGGTTATTTTGAGAGTTTATGAACATAATGTCATGGTTATTCTGAGATATTGAAAATGTGAGAGGAACCCGTATAGGGTGTGTGTGGAATGATATACCTTGGTAACCTTGATTGGTTCCCCAGCATAACAATGACCTTGGTATGGGTGTGCGAGATATTTTTATGAGAGATTGTTCTTCCCATGTTAGGAACACATTTTGATGGTTGTTTATGAATCAATATTGTGGTAGTGTAAGGGCATAAACATCATAGTCCAATGTTATTTATGAAATAAATATTCCAGAATAAGTTGAAACCTATTAAGAGGAGTTTTATAAGACCACTCATTTTGGACTCACTACCAAACAAGATGTATGTAGAAAAAACATATTCTATTAACAATCTTTATAGATCTGGAATTAATGGAAGATACATGTTTGAAATTCTATGGATCAATCCGCCATGAATTTAGTTTGAATATTGGTTTGTAATTTCATAGAAAATACCTAAAGATGCAATTTGATTTTTATTTATATTTAAATTTATTTATACCATATAATGAAGTATATGGTATGCTACAATCCTTTGTTTCCATTAGGCATGATATTGATTTCCTATGACACTCACCTAGTTTTAAATTATTGAATTTTTTTTAGTGGATTTCCCCTAGGAATAGTTTTGTATAACATGAATCCATTAATTGATCAATGACATATAAATCTATATGAAGCAAGTATGATAATGTAACATTCATTTTGGTTAGGACATGAAACCACAAGTTGGTATTCCATGTTCAAATACATCCCGTAATAGATGTAGTTGGTATGGTTGGGTTTGAGGTGATTTGGTTGTAAGATAATGACTTGAAATTTTTTATGTGAACTTAATTTGAATTTTTAAGAGGGTGGGTTAGAAACACATGAATGAACTATATATGTAGGTAATTCATGAACATCCAATTGACCACTTTATTAATATGTATTGTTGATTTATTGTGGACTTCTACCTGGTCTAGGGACTCACCCCTAATAATATACGTGCAATGGGTTCAATATACATCAGTGAATATTCACTTTTTTCACTCATGATACTGGTTATTCTTAGAGATGGACATATTGTGTTGGTTGATTCGGTTATTAAATCACACAATTACATTGAATAATGAATTGAGTTAGGCTAAGTGTTCATTTTTATCATGTTTAGTTAATTTTCAACATGTATAGGACAAAATGACATTATTTTTATACTATTACATTTTATATCATTTTCCACTATTATGTGTTTCTACATCCTATAGATAGAATTACATATTAATATTCTAGACTATAGGGACCATGTCATCTCTCTTCTATATGTCTACATGTCTTAGAGATATCAGTTATATAGAAATTTATTTCAATTTTCTTAGAATTTGGTATAAACCACAAACAAAACATTAGAAAAAAAATTACCCACGGGTTCCTTTTAACTTAGCAATAGTTGAATGTATATTTTATATGAGTTGTTATTTAATAGGTATCATCTCATCATCATATAGGATCTGTTTGGGTTTCCCCAGATGCAGATTGAAAATGTTGTATCAGATTTATTATGGGATGAAATACAATTAAATACTGATATATATATATGTCATCGGTGGATGGGGGTATCTCATGTTCATGCTAGACAAAAATGGAATCTGTACACACCCATGTATCAGTAAGATTACCATTTCTGAGACGTAGAACCATAGGATGATTGTGTTATATGTTTTAAATTAGAATATAACAGTGGGTTAGATGAGACTTAGGATGAGTCAAAAGGCTTGATCCGGAGAAACTCAGTTGTATATTCATCATTATAGTTTAATTCATTGGGAATAATTCATGCTGATGTGTGTAGTTATTCTTGACATACTACCTCATCAATGTATATTATTTTTATAATAAAACAATAATATAATACATGTTTATCGAAAATATTCTATGGAATTTTCACATATTAATATGGATTCAAATGGTTTGGTTATCGACTGTGATTTTACAGTTTATCCAAAATAGGGTAATGATTATTGAATAATTTATATTTTTAGGAAAATATATTATTATAAGAAAAAACTTTTTTGGTAAAATGTGTTGTATATAAAATAATTGTTCAGTGATTGTTTTATTAGAAATGTATCATAGAGTATAAAATTTATAAATGAAATAAATTTTCAATCTATGAGGAAATGTAATTTATATTGGTTTGAAATTATATTTTAATATGGTTTTTGGAAATTAATTTCAAAATGGATTGTGAAAATATGGCATGATTTTACAAATATATATTAAAGTCCATGAATTTATGGTCATTTTAGTTATAAATTGAACTTCTCTAGTAGTTCAAGGGGATTTTTTAATACATAGGTGGGTTTTCTATGTTAAAATGTTTTTTATATTATTACAAATCGACCATTATTTAATATTTAGACATGATTTATTATATAAAATTAAACTCAATACAACCATGAAGATAGAGCATATTAGTGTATTTTGGGATTAATAACATTACATGACATATTAATACATAAAAATATATCATCTTTATTGAAAAATGATTTTACATGACCACAATATTCCTTCGTACATATCGTTGTATGGTATAACTGGGGGACATAAATAAGAAAAGGGTGCGCTATAATGTCCAGTAAGGGAGTAAATAAATCATAAATTGAGGAATAAAATATAGGTTAGGAAATAGAAATATCCATGGAGCACAAGAGAAACATGAACATAAAGGCATGATATATCATAATCATCATAACATGGAATTGTTGCAATAATGGAAAACAATACATCATTAACATCAAGGAATCTGGAAAAACCTTGCCCAACATGATGGAAAAATTACTATAATGGAATCAAGTAAACCGATTTCACAATATGATGTATCATGATACTAATATTACCCAATACATTTGAGCGCTATTAGGGAACACCCTTCATGAACGTTTTAATGTCATGGTTAAGTGTTCCACATAGATCATATAACATAGATTCATTCAATACCATTAATTATTACATGATAAAGGAATGTGGAATAAATATATAAAATAATATATTCAATAATTATATGTTCATAATGGTTAATACCATTGATAGATAAATGTGCATTGCATTCACTACACGATGAATTTGGCCTAGAAAATCAGAGTGCAATTTGGGAAGCACAACAACAACACATGGGGATTCATAAAATGGGTTTATGAAAGATAAAGGGGTAACTAATAATTTATACATGGAATGGGTAGTAAGGAGATCATATAAATACAAGTTCAAACGTGATGAATTGGTAAATAGAAGGCATAACATAATAAAGAAACATCTACAAGGAGGAATGGAATAACTATTACGATATTTTAGCATGGTAAATGGTGTACACGGAAGTGAATGATGACAGAGAAAGGGGTCTATAAACATTAAAACACAATAAGGGTAGTATGGAGGAGGTTAAAAAACATACCCCATAATTTTTAATTGAAAATAAAATGGTGTAACAATATAAGGAAACATGGATAAAAATGAAAAAGGAAGGAAACCCTTACTTGAGTGTCTGTCTTCAAAAACTAGTAATGGTGATCCATGAGAGACTGGGGATCCTTAGGGTGATTATAGAGAGTGGTGGAAAAATAATGGAAGTTATCCATCAATTTTTATTTAAGGTAAGTGGGATTTTCGGTGGGTTTATTGATGAAATGAGAGCTGACTTCTTTAATATTCCCAAACATAGGTTTTGGAAACTATATAATTAATTATTCAAAATCAAAAACCTTCCAATGGTTTCATCCCACGGTGTTTTACAAAATGGAGTGAAAAAATTATTTTGTATTTACATATGCCGAATATATTAAAACATTATACATTATTATGTGGAGATTATTTACACTATTAAAGAAATCAACATAAAATCATAATAAATGTTATACATTTGGGAGGACTCACTAAAGAGTCATAAAATAAATAAAATTAATATAAATTAATTTTTTTAAAAATTTAAAACATTTATATAGTCAAATATTCTTTTTATGATATTTATGACATCATATTGGGTCATTATGATGTCATAAAACACACTATATACATTTATATTATTTATTCTTTACAAAAAAAATCGACTGTTTCAGAAACTTTCTAAAACATCACCATGGGTTAATTTCGATGTCCTAATTCCAAAGATATTTTTCATTTTTTCTAAATTATTTTTTTAGTATTTTAATGTTCACTATTAAAATGAGATTCAACATTTATTTATAATTGATGGGTTTTCACAAAAATGATTTTTAATCCAAAATAAAAAATATAATTTTAATAAATAAAATAATTTACTTATTTATTATTAATAAAAGTAATTTGATAATAATATTTTATTAAAAAATAATTATTTAAGAAATTAAATAATTAATTTAAAAATTTTCTTTAAAATGAACTTTCTGTTTTATTATATAAAAATATAACTCTTATCAAACTGATTACATAATCATTTACAGATAAGGAAGTAGTATTTTCATAATTTATAATAATGTTTTTTATAATATTATTTAGAAAAAATATATTTTAATATAATAATTCATATATTTCTCTAAAATACCATTTTTACCTAAAAATCAATTTATCAAATTCATCATTTTAAAGAAAGACTACTCTCGAAAAATAATAGATGGAATGATAATTATATTTATAGAAATGGATTACAAAATAAGTAACTAATACCTTTTAACATAAACCTACATAACATCTACATAAGACCTAAGGGTACGGTGTGTGATAGGGATAATGTCTTGGGGAAATTCTGATAACATCGTAGGGGTGGTAATCTATGTTAACGTAAACTTCTCTCAGAGATGATTTCATTCAAGATTAACGTGTCGAAGCTCAGTTTGGGCTTGGTAATGAGAAATTCCTGGTGACACTACCTCCTTTACGAGCTCTGACAAATGAGCTTCATATGACCTTAGACTACTGAATGTGGCCATCATCTCATTTGTTTGTGTCAAAAGGTTATTTAAAACCTTATATTTATATTAGTTAGGTGATCACTTTTCAATGGCTATATTATAAATGATAATGGTAATTAACGATGATATAAACACATATATAGTAAAAAAGGTGCTTCTATTTTCTTATATCCATAAGACATTAAAAGAAAGGGAATTTTTTTCATAATTGTTTGGGTCAATACGACCTTCCACCCTTAAGAAATTTCTCCCTAAAAATTTCCTTTTCCCACACTAAAATACATTAGGGTATCTCTTTCTAATAACTATCACAGGTTCATATGTTTCTTTTTCAAACATCTCGTTTCTCTACAACACATTATCAATGGGCATTGTCTTATTTTTTAGAACGTCTTCTCTACGATCTATGATCATATACTGACTTCTATTAATAGAAGAGGTCATTCTCCAATGGTACCACTTATGTATTGAGTACATGTGATGGGTTTGGAATGTACTTCCTCAAGTGTGATACATGGAACACATCAGGTACATGAGACAGGTTCATTTATCATGCATGTTGATAAGTCACTACTCCAATGCGATCAAGGATCTCACAATGGCCGATGTACCTTGGACTAAGCTTTCTATTCTTTCCAAACCTCATTAACTCTTCCATGGAGATATGCAGAGGAAACCACTATATCCAATATCAAACTCTAGGTCTTATCGATGGTTGATAACAAATCTCTTTTGTTGACTATAAGAATATTTGATGTGTTGTCGGATGGTCTTATCCTTCCCTATCATTTATTCAACCATTTCGAGACCTTGAAGTTTTCACTCCCCAACTTCATTAAAACAAGTTGGTGTTCTTTATCTCTTCTCATAAAGGGAATAATAAGGATCCATTTTGATGTATGAGTGGATACTGTTGTTGTATGAGAACTCAACCAGAGGAACATGTTGAACCAAAACTCCAATGAAGTCCATTAAGGATTATCTCAACATTTCCTCGTTTTTTTGGATAGTCTTCTGATATTATCCGTCAATTTGAGGATGATAATCCATACTGAAGTTTTTCTCAGTAATCAGAGTGTGTTTGAAACTCTTTCATAACATAGAGGTGAATCTCAGATCTCGATCAAACACAATCAATAGTGTTACTCTGTGTAGCCTTTACAAAACTATAATCTATATCCATTCCATTTGATCTAGTGGTAAATAATAATGAATTTTCTTGAAGTGTTCATACTTTTTAATATGATCCCCAAGAACCTAGATAGAAATGTTTTCTTTAGATGTATTCAAATTTCTGGTGATAAAGTCCATGGTGATATTTTCCCATTTCAATGTTTGTATGGGTAATGGTTTCATCATCCCATTAGACTTCTTCAAATTATCCTTTAACTACTTAAAAAACGACACAATTATGTATATTTAGAGTTCTTATTCTTCAAGTTCTTCCATAAATAGTGAACTAGGAAATCTCAATACATCATTGTGTTTCCTGGGTGAATGGGGAAATTATAACATTGTGCTTAATCCAGAAGTTATTTCTTTAATTATAGATTTTATGGAACACATATTATTGATCCAAATCCCACAATTCAATATTCATTAACATTTAACTTCAAGGATTTCCCTCTTCTAACATTTTACACTTTCTTAAGAATTCCCATATATTCTCTTTGAGCATTATTTATCTTTTCTAAATGTGAATGTTGAGAAATCATTTGTGAAAAGATTGATGATGTTCTATTCATTATTATTCCCATGTCCAACTTCATAAAATCTAAGAATATTGTATCCTTTTCCATTCTCATCAATGATAGAATCGATGGGTCCTTTATGAATAGAGTATCTTCCACCTTGTTCACTTTCCCAGGGTGGTAATGTATTCAATAGTAATTATACATTACAAGATATAACCATCTTCATTGACACATGTCATAGTCTTTCTCTGTGAATATATATATTTGAGTCTTTTGTGCTCCATATATATTAACAAATTTCATAAATTAGATAATGACAAAATATTTTCAATGAAAAGATGACAATATCGAACTCCAGGTCATGAATGGGATATTATTTCTCATTAATTTAAATGTTCCATGGGTCATAGGTGATATCTTTTTCATTATCCATCAACACATATCACATTCCCTTCTTTGAAACATCGCTAAAGATTACAAAAATATCCCCACTCGTGGGTAGTGTGAGCACAAGGGATGTGATAAACCTCTTCATCAACTAATTAAGGTATTCTTAATATTCATCAATATAAGGAAACTTGCCTCCATTCCATGTTAGATTTATTTGAGTGTTTTATAATCATGATAAATTTATAAAAGATCAGCGATAAAATCCAGCTTACCCAAGGAAGCTAGGGATATTTGTCACAGATGTTGGTCTGACCATCCCTCAATTTTCTTTTTGGAAGGATCCAAAAATATCCCATTTCTTGTGATGATCTTACCCAATAACAAGACTTTATTCAACAAGAACTCACACTATATATTCTTTTTATAGATATTCTCCTTTCACACGGTCTATAGAATAGTGCGCCGATTCTCTTCATTCTCTACATTGGGTTTGGAGTAGATTTGAATATTTTCTGTAAAGACTTCCACAATTTTTTGAGGTAATCATTAAAGACTTTATACATAAATTATGTGAATATTACTGCAGCATTAGTGAGTTATAAATTAATTACTATGAATTCATAGTTCATGTTCCTTTTATGAAAAGAATTCTTGATGATAACCCCCTACATCACCCTTACTTTGTAATATCCCAACCGTAGATCCACTTTGGAGAAGTATTGAGCTTCATGTAGCTAATTGAACAAGCCATCAATTGGTTTCAAAGTATACTTGTTCTTCATCATTATTTGTTTGAACTCACAATGATCAATAGAAAGGCACATTGACCCATTCTTCTTCTTGATGAAGTGGACTATTGCACCCCCTGATGAAGAACCTAAGAATATAAGCCATTTCCCCAGATTCCCCTATAGTTGTTTCATTTTCTCCTCAATCTCCTAAAAATTTATTCTATATAGGGTCATGGATATTATAAATTCACCTAGTATAAGAAAAATTGGTAATTCAACATCTATTATATGAGGAATACCAAACAATTCCTCAGGAAACAAATCAGTGAATTCCCTCACAATAGACATGTATTCAATGATGGTTACCTCCTTAGACTCAGTCATTAGTGAATGTTATAAGTTCTCATAGGGAAGTAATATCAATTCTTAAGATGATGTTGTAATTAAGTTTTATCCTCCTACATTATCTTTTATATAATCTAGGGATGATTCACTATATGGAGATTGATTTCCCTATAATGAAAATTAATGCTGGCTCTACATAGGGAATGCTAAACCATTACATGAATTGCATAAAATTACACCAATGGAATTATGATAAGGTTCTATAGGATTATAAATCCACAAATTCTGATAGGAGAGGAGCAATATTCATGTCATGAAACAATTTCCTTATTTTTGGTATTCTCCGAAATCTCTAATTCTATTTTTTTGATGTATGGGTTGTTCTACTGAAAATTTGGGATATAAAAGAACGCGTAGAACTCTGGACAATAACCCAACCTTTAAATTTTTTAATTCTTGTTCGAAATTATCAGATGTAGACATGTGATGATAAATTTAAACTATTAAACAAATAATGGCGAATCTAAATACATTAAATAGATAACTTTTAAATTAAATTTATCTCATTATCTTATTAATTTTTAAGCATCAATCTATGTTATTCATGATCTACTTCCTAACATGTATTTTTAGGGGAATTTTATTATTAACATAATAATGGTTCACACTGATCTTATGAATTTACCAATGAATATCCACTTGGAGTGTTAAACCAAGAGTCCAATAAGGTCCATTTTCGTGCACCATTTCCAATTTAAATCTATCTCAAAGTAGTGTTTTGGGGTTTTACCTCTACATACCTCTATTCTGTAGCCACCTCCACCTGTTTGTATCCAGAAAAGGATGCATTTGTTTATTAACCAACTTAATCTATACTCATAGAAATTTCGAGATTATTTTCTTTTACTTAGTCTTAACCCTAAGGCTCTCACAACTGTTTTCTAATCCTGATTCAAAAAAATTACTAAACATACACTTTTATATCAAAGATAACAACCATTTTATTTATTTCAAATTTAGAAAAGAATTTTTACGTAAACATTCACTTAATATAACCTGGATGATCGAGAGGTATAGTGTCTTTGGGTATTAAGATCATTACACGAAAACTTATGATATGAAAATACAACATCTTTTTTGAAAAATTCATTTACATGACCAGAAAATTCATTCATACATATCATTTGATAGGATAACCTAAGGACAATCATAAGGAAAAGGTGAGCTATAAGGCCCAGTAAGTGAGTAAATAAGTCATAAAATGAAGAATAAAATACGTGTTAGTAAATGGACATATCAATGGATAATAGGAGATACATGAACATAAAGTCATGTTGTAGCGTGATCATCATAACATGGAAAGGTGGAAATGACTTAAAACACTACATCATCAACATAAACAAATATTGTAAACCCTTGTCTCAAAATGATGAAAAAATCCCCATTAATTAATTAGGTAAACCCATTTCCCATTATGGCATACCATTATACTTAATATTACACAATGCATTAGAGAGATATCTAGGTTCACCCTTTATGAACATTTTAATATCATTCTTAAGTGTTCCACAAAAATCAGATAACATGGATTCATTCAACATATCATATATTCCACAATAATGAAATTTAGAATACATAAAAGAATATATATAATCAATATGTATATGGGAATAAAGGTGGATACCTATGATAGTGAAATGGGAATGGTATTCACTAAATGATGATTTTGTAATAGAAAATCATGGTGCAATTTTGGCAACATAACGACATCACATGGGGATTCATAAAATGGGTTGATGAGGGAGAATGGGGCCTCTCATAAGTTAAGCATGAAATTTTCAGAAATGTGTTAATATAAATACATTATCAAACATGAGTAATTTTTAAATATAATATGTAACATAATAAGGAAACTTAAGGAAGGAGGAGGAATGAAATAACTCTTAAGAAATTTCAGCATGGTAATAAGTGTACATGGGAGGGATTAATGAGAGATAATGGTTTCTATAATAATTCAAACATAATAAGGGAATTAGGTTGTTGTGTTAAAACATACTCCATAATTTTTAATTAAAAACAAAATGGTGTTACAATATACGAAAAACTGAAAAAATTAGAGAAAGGAGGGAAACCCTTACTTTAGTGCGCAAATTCAAAATCTTGGAGAGGGGCTTCGTGAGAACATGGGGCACCTTGGGAGGATTCAAGAGAGTTTAGGATAGTGTAGGATGTTATTGAAGCAATTTATGTGAACAAAAGTGCGATCGTGGTTGGGATTATATAGGAAATGAGAGGGGAATTATTTAAAAATTCACAAACTTAGGATTTGGAATATTTATAATTTAATATTAATAACCAAAATCCTTCCCATTGTTTTTTCTCAGGGTTTCTTCCAAATAAGAGTGGTAAAAATTATTTTTCAAGGAAATGGTAATGTGATATTAAAATAGTATCCTTTCATATATGGAGGTGAGTCAAATTATTAAAGATATGATCATAAAATCATTAAATATGTTATACATTTTGGAGGACTCGTTAAGGTATTATAATATAAGTTAAATAAATATAAAATAACTTTATTTATAATTTAAAACATTTATTTGGTCAGATACCCCTTTTATAGAATTTATTAAATCACTATTGGGACATTATGATGTCATAAAACACACAATATACTTATATATTATTTAATTTTTACCCCAAAATTCGACTGTTTCAAAAAATTATGAAAAATTAACTGTTTGATAATTTGGACCTCCTAATTCTACGAATTATATAAATTTTATCTAAATAATATTTAAAATATGTGAATTATCACTTTTAAAATGAGAACAAATATTTATTGAAAATTAACATGTTTTGAAAAAATAGTTCTTAAACCATAATAAAAAATAACTCTTGACATCATAAAATTTATATGCATATTTATTTTCAATGAAATTAATTTCATTAAAAATATTCTAAAAAATATTAATTATTTCTGATATTCGTTAATTTTTTAAAATAAATTTTTTAAAATACACTTTATATAATATCGTATAAAAATATTACTCTTCATAAAACTGATTACCTAATAATTTATAGATAATGAACTCATATAATCATAATTTATAAAAAAAAATTTATAAAAATATTATTAAAAAACATATTTTTTTATAATAATGCATATATTTGTCAAAATTACCATTTTTACAAAAAAAATTCAATTTATTAAAGTCATCAATTTTAAAGAAATACTACACCCATAAAATAATTGATGGAATAAGACTTGTATTTATAGAATGGGATTAAAAAATAAGTAACTAATATCATGTTACCTAACCCCTTTTAAAACCCACATAATACCTAAGGGTAAGGTGTGTGACGGTGATAGAATCTTGAAGAAGCTTGGAAAACATCACCTAGGTGGCAATATCTATTAATTTTAACTACACCCATATGTGATTCTTTTCAAGATTAATGTGTTGAATCTCATCTTGGTATTATTTTAGAGAAAATCACAATGATGCTAACTCCTTTTTGAGCACAGACAAATGAGCTTCTTACAACCTGATTCAACTGGATGATTCTGTCATCACCTTTGTTTGGGTCGAAAGGATTTATTATATCCTTATATTTATATTAGTTGTGTGACCAGTATTCATCTACAATACTATAAATGGTTTTGATACTTAAAAGTATTATAAATCCAATAATAATAAAAAGGAGTTCATGTGATTTCTATATCCATAAGACATAAAAATAAAAGGAATTTTATTCATAAATGATCTGGTCATAACAAATATGGATTTAAAAAGTTGATATATTCTTGGATATGTTATTATGATTTTATTTTTCTATTGAAAATCAGGGGTGAACAAACTATTTTATATCTTGGGGTTTTTTTGTAGGAATCATGGTTCTTTAGTTAGTTATTGGCCTGTATGACATGATATTTTTAGAAAAACATGTATTTTAAGTGGATATTTTTACAATGGTTGGTGTTGTTTAGAGATTATATGTCACATATAATAGATAGTTAGTGAGGGTTTTATCATTTGACTATGGTTAACTAGAGTGGTTTATCCATATTTTCAGATTGTATATTTTGTTTTCAATTTAAATTTCACAAGTATTATTCTAATCAGATTTATTTTGGATTATCGGGATTATGTGACATGTGTGATTTTATTTTATTTCCAATGTATGGACCTGTTAATATATATTTTTAATATCATTCACCTTTAGAGGTAACATAATTTTTCAAAAATAGATATTATTTGTGGAGTCTTCTTTTTGGTAGAACTACAGTCCCTGGAGTGAATCAATATTTTTATTTAAATGTACGAGATTCAAATATGTTGATTATAAAAATATCTTTATTTCAGGATTAGATTTTTTTGGAACTATTATGTGATTATAAGGATTATACTAAGGTGAAGAGAAATTATTAGTTATGTTATGACACACACTATGTGGAAATGGGTATTTGAATGTCAAACATTGTAATTTTATATTTATGAATAATTTGAGATTCATGTGAGTGATGTGAAAAGGATTTTTTAATTATTGTGATATATATAGGGAGTCTATGTGTTGGGGACATACTCCAAAAAATGGATGTGTAGTATGAGATAGTGTCAAATCAAGGATATATTTGATCTCTTGGGTAATGATTTGTGGTTTAATCGGATGGTTGAGCATCCAAAAAAGGAATTAAAATTGGGGATGGGCTTAAAATTAAATGTATATTTTCAAATAGTTAATGATTGTTTTATATGTTAAGTAATAATGATATTTTCAGATGAGGTGGTGATGCATCGATTAATGGGGTTGATCATTTTTTAAGAATAATTTACCTGAATACATTAGTGGATAATCCTATGATAATGGATGAATTGACGTTGAATTTACATTTGTAACGTCATTCAAGATTTGGTTGTTTTGGTTCAAGAAGAATAGTATGTTTTGGGAAAAATTTAATATATTTTGGAATAATGTTATGTGTTTCACCAATTAATAGTATTTAACTTTTTAGAACAAAAAATTTTGAGTGTTAGATAAAGACTAGAGAGGTTCATTTTTTTAAAGGACTATTGAGGCTAATCATGTATGACTTGTAATGTGGTGATTAAATTTTCAAAATTCATGACTTTTTTAGGTTTTGAAATTTCAAAAGGAATATAAATAATTGATTTATGACTTGGTATTTTTCTATGAGTAGGGGTTAAAATTGATGTTTTTTGTAATTGAACATATCAAAGCTGCGATTTAGAATGTGGAATCTTATATGGGTGTTTATTTGAGGTATTTTTAACCATCAGGACTTGTTTGGGTGGATCTATAGTTTTTTGGGATATTTGTATTCCCACGTGAGGAAAACCACATAGTAGGGATCCCTGGGATGCAAGATATATATCACATTTAAGAGGCTATGGTGCTAAGGATGGGGTTGGTGACTGTACAATGGAATTTTCTAAAATAGTCCTATAGAAATGAATTTTTTTTAATATGACCATAGTATCACCTAGAGTATTCTCACTAGGCTATCTCACCAATTAAATGAGTGTCTAGGTCTTCATTATTGAGGTGGTGTCATTGTGGTGTATATGTCAAAACTAGTGTGGGATATGATGCCTCTAAAATAAGGCCAGTCATTCTCAATTGATAAGTATCATTTCTGAAAAGTGATAGGCATGATGTCTAGATCATGGTATTAGAAAAGTTGTGTCCTTAGATAATACATTGTAATTCACTATAGCATAGTGCATTATATGGTGAAAGACATTCTCCACATTAGATTTTTATAAAATCTGGAGGAATTATTCATTTTTCCCTCAATTTAAATAACAATACTCTTCTTCTACTAGTGATAGAAGTTTTGAGAAGTGATAGTTATCTCCCCTATCATCTTTTGTCCCCTATAATATTTGGTGTATTTTGATTTAATTTCTATAGAAAATGAAGGTGATATTACAACTCCCTCATGAGGTGTCCAACAAATATCTTAATAAAAAATATTAGTAATTCCAAACATGTTTTTAGTGAGTATTTTCACTAGGTCAAGGTAAAATTATCATAATTTTTATGAAATTAGCAGGGAATGTAAAATGGATGTATGATATTTTGGTTTCTCATAGTTCCATTGTATTTCAATAAAGTCGTGCTTCACAATTTATTTATAAGTGTTTTCATTAAAATTATAATCGTTTTGTTATATACCTGGCGATAAAAATTAAATATTTCTATATGAGTGGTGTCAATAGTGTGAAACATGATATTGGAATGTGGTTAGCCTATTTTTATATGTGACAATGTCACCAATTTATTAATTAAAAAATTATTTTTAATTAAATAATTATCTTAAATTATTATTATAAAATAAATAGGAATAAAATGAATTAAAAAAATTTGTATCTATTCTTTAAATTTTATATCTATATTTTGTGACTCATGATAACCATTGATAGTCAGATAGAGGTTAAAATTGCTTGGGTGAGTTTCATTAAGTAGCATAAATATAGAAGACACATTTGAAAAATTATTCATTGAAATTATTCTAGGTATCTTGTTTATTTGATGATATTAATTTCATGTTCTATCATTATAATATATTTCTACATATTTCATGAATTATGTGATTCTTTCATAAGGTAGGGTGAGACATATCGAGGATTAATAGTCAACATATATTTTATATAGTGCTAAATGGTTCAATGGAGGTTCCCAAGTTGAACGGGTACTATTGGAACTATTTATAGTTTTGTTTGTGTTGTGATATTGAATTTTTATACTGAATAGATTAATTTTTAAAATATTATTTTATAAAATAATAATTTCAATGATAATATCAACATCAGTGTTTGATTTGGTTAATGTGGTTTGAAATACTAATTCAATATAATAATAAATATTTATACATAATTATTCAATGTCATTATATTCAATGGTCCTATAGTGAGTAAAAAATTATGCACTGCCTTTTTAAATTATATAAAAATAGGTACTCAACATGATTTCAAAAGGAAACCTAAAGGGAATGAATAAATTATTTTTTATCTATTTATGTTCATATGATTGATGCCATGTTTTCAAAAATCTTGTGTTCTTATAAACCTCCCAGTCTATTAATGCAAATGTATTATGTGAATCAGTATATAGTGTGTTTTTTGTGTCTATAACCCAATGATGAATTTATTCTTGTATAAAAGTTTTGAGTAGTTATATATTGATTTTAAAGTCACCTTAGAGTCTTAAACAATGTTATTTTATGATATATATATTTTTAAAATATATTTAATTTTTCTGAGAGCTGCTAATACATTGAACCCTTTGTCTAAATTGACAATAATATAATATATGGTTGAAAATAATCTATAAATTTAAGGGTATAAAATCGAATTACTAAATTATTAAAATTATATGGTTTAGAAATGTTTAAAATAAATTCACAGATTATCAAATTATTAAAAATGCAAATATAAATAAAATGACTATAAAATAAATTTTTAAAAAAACATTTTTATATAAATGACATATCTTTTTATTCCACCATCATTTCAATTAGATTATGAAAAAACCAATTTCCTTTCTGAATATTACATATATAACGTTTCCTTTTTAAAATTATTTCAGTGATGGAATTACATGGATAAAATCTAAACAAGAAATTTCAAACATTATTTTAAAATTATAAACTAGGGGGTTTTAAAAAACAAATCAACATTGCACTACATATAATCCAGTACCAAAAAAATAATTCCAATATAAATCGCACAAGAATTGCATAACAATTTCAAGAAAATCATTTACTTCAAACTAATCATTTATGCCCTAAATAAATTAGAGTCGATAAAGAATCCACTAACCTTAAAATTTTTTTTCAAAACTAATAAAGACATAATAAAACATCAAGATATAATAACAAATCATTTTACCTTCTTTGTATCTAATTATATTTTATCATAATACATTCATAAGACATCGATCTATCCATAAAAGAATAGATAGTCAGTTATAAGAGATAGAATAAAATTGAATATATGATGAACTAGTAATAACATGCACTTAATGAAGAATCCAAGACCCCAACACATTTTGATACTCATACAGATTTCTCATAGATCAAATGGGATCATATCTTATGCCTTTTGAGAAAAATACATTTTATTTATGGGAGGATTTGGGGATAATTAGGTTCAAAAGAATTAATTTGGATTAGATTCAAATTTTAATGATGTCCAATTATAGAAAACATAGTTAGGCCATAAAATTGGTAAATCATGTATCAACCACGCAGTGCTACTGTCTTAAGGCCATACCTCGCATGATTCACTTACATGGTTAAAAAAAAGAACCAAATATGTATTTCCCAATAGTATAATATTGAAAAATAATCATGGGAATATTCATGGTTTGTGAAAAACATGCTCCAACATTGATCCTTTCTAGTGCTGAATGTATTCAATTTCACAATATAGTAAAGTTACTTCATGGAATAAACTAACCCTACAAAAACCTGAACCTTTATAATAGCCTCTAAAATTTTCTCAAACACCTCATTGCCTTAGAATACCGAGAAAAAATATTATATATAAAAAAAAAAAATAATGTTCATGTATATAATACTGATGGTTCTAAATTCTCCCTACAATTGTTATTTCCATCCCCCAAATGTTGAAAACCTCCTTTGGGTTAAAAGAATTCAAGAAATCGGTCATACATTTCCTCATCACACTCCCACATTTATTTTTGAATATGAACTTGTATAAATAAAACCTTATATAGATTAATGATTTTCCAATTCTAGATATCCCCTTATATATCGACAATCCAGAAATGCACTTGAATCAATGTTGTATATGGATCTACATAAACAAGATCCCATAGAATAATATAATCATTATCAGGTTGTTAATCCTTTAGATGAGATATTTGAAACAAATTGTACACTAAACTAAATGTTTTTGGAAATTTAATCTAATATACCACCTCAAAAAATCATTCATGTATGTCAAAAGGGCCTATGTATCATGGATATAACATGCCATTCCTTCCAAAAATTGTGATTCCCAATACTTGAATAAATTTTCAAAAATTCAATATTACTCACTTCAAATGAATAGGATTGTCGAAGATGGTCCAAATATAATTTCCAATGACTCTAAAATATCTCAATATTTTTTATGATAAAATAAAAATTCTATATTTCCTCTTGTATAATTATTTTTCCAATTGTGGAGGTCTGTACATTATCAAGAAAATAATGTATAGAATGAAATGGATGGTCATACAATAATTAAAACGCTTAAATATATATTAAGACATGATAACTTTGATTATAAAATATCTTAAAAAATGGTATATGATCTCCCCCTGAGCCACCAAAATATACTAAAGATGCACTATTCTTATAAAAAAGCATTTGTAATTTCCATTTAGTCACTTTATCTATTTTGGATGATAAAAAAATTTCATTGTCAACAATGATCTAGGGGCTCTGTTAAAGGATTTAAGAAAAACGACAAACAGACCCGGGGTCTCCATCAATTGATCAATACAATCTTAAATAGATGTAATAAGATAATATTTCATCATTATAACTTGGTTATACTTACGATAATCCACAAAAATAAATGTTTTCAATATTCATTATTCACAAATAGACCTGATGTTTCCCACATAGACATACTCAGTTGAATGAACCCTTTAGTTTAAATGTATTCAAACTAGACATTAATTTATATAAATTCTTTTGGGGCTATCCAAAAAGATGAATGTTAGAAAGAATTTGTCCCTATAGAAATATCAATTGTTTAATTCGCATCTATTTGGGTGGAAACCATGGGAAATTGTCATAAAAAACATCATAAAAGTGACCAAAAATAGATGGAAAATCTCAATTACAAATTTCAGTCAAATATTCCATGTAATGTGATGATAACTAATTATATACTGTTCTAACCTCTGATTCCATAATTAGACCTTAGAAGATTTTAAATCCAAATTTAATCTAAATTGATTTCGATGACATCTATATATGTTAAAATATACATTCACGAATAAATGATGATATGTTCATTGAACTATGTCCACAAATCCATACAAAACATCAATTCACCAACAACCATATTAAGAACAAAGAAATCTGAAAGAAACCATCCCCATAATTATTTATGGATGAATATTTACATATAAATTATTGACACTCTCTTTGTCCAGAAGAATATTGATGTTAAAAAAAGGAATCATCTAAACACAAAAAGTATATTTTCATCAACATGAGGGAAAATAAATGAGTGGGATTCACCCATATAAAAAAATTTAATATTATAATTCTAAATAATTTTACTATTATCCACAAATAGACAATATTGAACATATGTAATTATTTTATCAACCCCATATAATTTCTCACCCACATCACTTTGGTCTTTGTTAAATAGTTGATATTACAGTAGTTATTGATTAAAGAGGTTCTTAGTATCCCATTTGGTTAATATTTTAATATCAAAACAGTTATTCCACTATTCTCATCACAGTGATGAATATATTACCAAATAATTATGAGTTGTGTCTCTAGAACCCAATCATGGAGCACTATAATAATGATGCTGAAGAGGTCTCATGTTGTTGTAGTTATGTCATGCTCTAGGTGGTGTCATAAAATCTCAATAGATGTGATATTTTGAACCAAACAGAAAACATGTTTGATTATGTTTTGCATGACGAGGAGGAATAATGGTCACATGGTCTGATGCTGAGGTGTACCAACACTCTGGAAGTAGGTTTCCCTCTTCCATTTACTCCTAGCATTATTGTTCCCATTATTTCCTATAGAAATAAACATGTACCTTGGAAACGTTTTTCCAAAGATAGCCCTTTTTTCTATTTTATATTTATTTAAAATATATGTCTAATTTGTTATAATGATCATAAAAATAATTTAGAGAACATCTAGTTATAATATAGAACAAAAAAACTCTTTCCCTTAAGGAGTCACTTGAAACAACTTCTAGGGAAAACCAAATAAAATTCATCATGTTATCCACATACTCAACCAAAAATATATATTATTACTTCATAATAAATAATTCTATTTCTCTATCAATAATGAAGGTGAGAGGATGTAATTTATTATCAAACAATTCTTTAAAATCCTCACATTTCATGTCTTGGTCTAATTTTTCCTAAACTACTAATTCAAAAAATTGGTGTATAAATCCTCTAGAAAATATTTTGAAAAATTATATTTCCAATATAAAGGTGTCCCATAGTAATTTAGGATTATGTTCATCTTATTCATCCAAAATTGTACTATTATTTGATAATAATCCCCTTGAATGATGGGAGAGTTCTATTTTTGGAACTGAACTGAATAATCAACATTTCAAGATTCATCATTCATAAAATCATCATCCATAACATGGAGGTAATAGAAAAGTATTTAAAACAAATATTTTTTCAGCTATGTATTTTTTTATGCCACATTTACATTAGCCTTTTTCAGTTGGTTTCTATGATTCCTACCTAGTACCAATAACCAAACCATAACAAAAATACAATTAGATTGACTCGTTATAAACTAAAAGAATAATACATTCAATTTCCCACATCAACACCTGTTACAACATAATATTCCTCAGTTAGTCCATATTTAAAATTTCAACTATTCATGAAAATATTGCGTCTATGTTTTCCAAAAGACCCATTTCATCATTAAACAAAATCACACTTTTTGTCTATATGATAAATTGTTTTTCTCGATATAAACACAAATATAGTATTGATAAGTCATAGTATCAATTCCTATCTTGTAACTCTAATTCGATAAACCCTTGATGTCGATTTGAAAACTCACTTTGATGGGTATAAATACACTCATGTAACATAAACTATGGTTATATTATGTTTATAATAAAGATTTTAGATATTTATTTTGATACCCTACATTTTATTTCTATGATAATCCTTATGTTCACTACAATTCCATGATAAAAATTGATAATATTTAAAACTCTAGTATACAAACACATACCTCATTTGTATGTTGAGGACCAAAAATGGTGATCCTATTTGTCCCAAAAATATAAATGAAGAATAAAAGATGATACTATTTGTCTTAAAAATATATTTGGACCAAAAAAATATAATTTAAATCCTAACATCTAATCCCTATTCATTTTCTTGAGGAGTTATTAGGGAACTACTAAGCCGAAGGTGAAATAACCATGTCACAAAAGGCAAGAATTAAATGATAAGGTCCTCTTGAGCATTTTAGGGTCGGTTTATTCCTTTTAGAGGTAAAACATAGAAATAAAATATCCAAACAAAAATTTATGTGAAGAATTAAAAAAATATAATACACAAGTAATAATGAAAAAACAAAACATATTATAGTATTAATGGAAACCAAAAGACATACTTAAGAGGGATAAAAAGACACAATACTAAAAACAAAAAATGAAAACAACAAAAAAACCCACCCAATTACTATTTCTTTTCGACCTGCCAATCCACAATGTCTAGAAGAATCATTAGATAATTGAGAAAGGATTCCTTTAACTCTTTCTTAATCGATGACCTTTGAGAATACATGATAGTTCCTAAGAAGTGGGGAGTCCAAACTCCAAATGATTTACCAAGTGTCTTTAAAAATTACCCCAATATAAGAAACAAGTTATCAAACTATATAAAAGTAGTTTTTAGTAGTAAAAACAAATCATATCAATCTAAAAACCAGTTTTATGTGGAAGGCATTAGAAAATAAATTAACCCATTTCTCATCTTATTTGGAATATTCATATCCATGTAAAAACACACCAATAAAAACACACAAACATACAATCAAACACACACACACACACAGTAGATAATAATGTTAATATTGATAGGGGAATTTCATTTATGTACTCCCACTTTGATGGTGGTACTTTCTGATAATTATCCATCCAAATGAACTCATGTCCAATTGTTTATGGTGACACCATTAAATATCATTTACCAAAAAACAATTCCTTTTCCAACCTTTTCACATGAACTATGTTGTAATTTTACATAATTTCAACAAAAAATTTACATGCATCAAAACAATTCCATACTTTTAAATATTCATTTCAAAATTATAAATAAGTTTTCATTTAAAGAAATAATCAATATTCTACAGTTTGCAAGGAAATTCACAAACAAGATTTCAATATTGAATAACAGAATATTTTCAAAACCATTTCAATAATATAATTTAATTAAAATTATTCATTTAATTTATAAATTGTGTGGGGTTGAGAGAGAATCCACCTACATCCCAACAGTTTGAAAAAATGAAGAATGCCCCAAAAGAACATCATGATCCTATAAATAATTACATTCCCCCACATGACCCAATAATAATTCATAATAAATCATTAATAACCCATAGATATATCCATAATATTCTAGTTATATGGTTTTGATAAAGATAAAAAGCTTTTATCTCAGAATAAATATGTATAATATGAACATAGAAATGAATTCCACCACCAATGTAGCTTGATTAACCTACATATCACTCCAAGATTGAAGGTGACCATCTCTGTTACCTTGGAAGAAAAATGATTTTTAGTAATTGTAGGAATAAGGGAAAATGAATGTCAAAAGAGTTAATTTTTATTTTATTGTCCTTTTATGGAGGAAAATACTTATTTGAAATGGTTACGCTACATAGTTTTGAAAATTTTTCACTAACCATGCGGTGCTACTATCATAAGGCCATACAACACATAGTTGGATAGAATAGTTAGAGAAAATAAATGTTAATCACTCATTTCCTGAAATTATAAGATTCATTGTTTATCTTGGGATGTCACACTATTTTTCCAAAATGAGTGCCTACCATGGACCTACGCAGTTCACACTTTTTCCCCAGGCATGGTTTCTAATTGTTTTTACAAGGTTTATACTAACAATGTGAAAACCATGAACCTAAAAAAAATCTCCAAAACCTACAAATATCTATATGAACCCTTGAAAACAAAACAAAAATATTATATTGACTCAAAATCTTTGAATAAATTATAATTTAGTGATAACTAGGGGTGATACGTAATTCTTTATGAAACAAGACTACAAGATTGTTCAATGTTCTTGGAGGGGGGTTTGAAATTCAATGAAGATACAAGGGGACTCAAGGATGCGACGATGTAGAGTTATCCTTATATGATTATTTCATAGTAGTTTAATTTATAGGTACAAATTCAATGGGGGAATAATTTAAAACATTTTTATGTTATGATATATTTATTTTTTTTTATAAATTTAATCTCATAAAAGGAATCAGAATAATGAAACCCTAGGTCTAAATAAACTATAATATGTTTTAATGATATAACATATTTTCAAAATTAGTTGCACTAAAAAAGAAATTCTAAAATTTGAAAAATAAATGTTCTATAAATTTTTAAAATAAATTAATTTTTAATCAATTGAATATAAATCATAATAAATTCCTTTCAAATTAAAAGAAAACACATTTTGAAAAAATGTTATTATACACGCAATGTATTTTTACAATATAAAATTAATTTATTCACTATTAGTGATTGATTCAAATAAAATTTAGATATCTTATTTTCAAAATAATGTTAACTAATTAATCTATTATTATTTATATTATTTGGATAATAATAAATCCAGTTTTATGCTTAATAATTTTATTTTTTCAAAAAGATTTTTCATCGAATTTTGGGCAGTTATATAAAAAATATTTCAGCCACTTCTTGATAATTATTTGGGAAATCTAACATATTTTTATAAAAAACATGTAAAATTTATCATAGAGTGAAATATTGAGAATTTAATATACATTTTAATTTATTAGTGAACCCAAAAAAATGTTGACCTTAATTAAAAAAAATTATTTTTGCTTAATTAATTTATTATAACGACTCGATCATAAAAATTACATATTACTGTGAATTTAGAATGGAATTATATTTGTTTCATTATAAAAAAAACTTTTAGGAATAGTTTTTTAGTTAATTAATAGAAAATTATTTACTACTATTCCCTTATATTGTATGTGGCGTAACACCATAATATTTTATAATATATTTTTTCATACATAAATTCAATCTCAAAGAAAACAGACGTTGTAAAAAACACCGAGCATATAAAAACCGTGATATACTATTAAAAATTATAATTTATATAGTAGAAATTATATTTTTGGTTAAGAGTAATATTAACTAACTTATGAAAATATATGGATTATAAAAAATTGGTTGAATTTATTAGTTTCCACTTATTTATAAAAGAAAGTTTCTACCAATTGAATATAGAAAAAATATTCTTTATGTTCTCAAAAGAGTTTTGTATACATAAATTTAATAAATTAAAATTATCAAACAATATTAATGAAATATATATTTTATATATCCAATAAAATAATAATAATACTCATCCAATAGATTTATAGGCATAAGATATTAATAAACCTTATTTTATGGATAAAAACCTATATTTTTTCTCAAAGAAGTTTTGCCACCATTTAATGAAGAACCAATTTTAAATATTATTTTTTCAATTTAATATATTTTATTTAAAAATTATAATTCTTATTTAAAATATTAATATAAAAATTTACTTTGTTTCGATTGTTGGTATTTTTCGGATATGTGTAATGTTTTGATGAATATTAAAAAATTAGGAAATTTTAATTGAAAGAAAACATTTTCATTGAAATAATTTATAGAATTAAATTATTATTATTATATTTTACTGTATAATTATATAATTTTTAATCATTTAATTCAATGTAGGTCATTGGAATCAATTGTTCATTGAAATTGGAAATAAAAACATTTCAATATTTTGAGCATTTTCACTTAATAAACTTATTTTTTTATTCCATTAACTATATTAATCCTAAAATAATTAACAAATATTATGTATTTTTGTAATTTAAAAAATGTATTCCAAATTTGGAATAATTTTCCCCAAATTATATAAATAGGTATCTTTTTTTAATCCTTATGAATAGTAACATTTGAGATTTTTATTAACATAATTAAATGGAAATCTTGTAATTAAGGGTAAATAATATCATTAAAAATATTAAAAAAATTACTCTAACAACTGTCATAATATCATTGTATAAGTGGGTATCAACCAAAATTACACATAGGTAGATTATATAACCATTTTATGTTATATTAGAGAGGTTATGAATTTTATTATATTTTATTTAAAGAAGTGTTAAGGATATTAAACACATATTTTTAATAACTATATCATTTTTAATATAGGGACATAAATAAGATAAATTTTACTATAAATTTAAATTTGAATGATACAATGTTTAAATACAACATGGTATTTTTTATTTCATAAGGAATAAATAGTTAATATAATTTCTTTCACAAATATGATGTAATAACTGTTTGTAATGAACGTATAAAATAAATTTTATTAAAAATATTTGAATAACCATAATTTTATATAATTATTTTCATAAATGAATTTAATGGATAACATTTAAATATTCGAGATTAATTAAAGTTTTTTTAGAAGTTATGTTGTGTACTAATATTTTTTTAAAAGTAAAATAATGAATAATATCAAAATTGACATTTATGATATTTTAGAATAAATACTATTTTTTAAATTAAATAAAATTATTAAAAATATAAACATCATAAAAAATATTTTTATAAGAATAAAATTATCATCCATGAATCATTTATGATTATATTTTCATTTTATCGTGAATATATTAACCCTTATGAAGTAAAAACACATGTTGTCATAATAAGAGTTAAAAGGATTAATTGATGGTAAAAATCCAAATGATAAGGTGAATAATGTGACATAAAATTTTCAAAAAATACTTAGTTGGGAGTATTTAGACTCATACTCATCTTATCCTTGACTTAACACATTTTGACGAAATTATTAATATAATATTAAATTATATAAATTTAGCATTTGGAAGGGTTCCAAGAGTAACCCACCCCACTATTATAAAATAGAACCTTTCTCTACCTTTTATTAACCCCTATAGAGTGCCTCGACTCATCCAAAATATGACCAAACGTCATCCAAACATCATGAAATTAATTCTAGGTGTATCCTTTAAATATAAATCATGCAAAAAATGTTATTTTTAGAAAACAAATATACCCACAAAAAAGGTAACATTCTTCAATGAATGTTTTTATTTTAGTTCTTCGTTGATCCCCATAAGTTTTATTCATATCATAATTATTTTATAGACAATTTATTGTGAATATAATTATATTTTATTATTTTATGGTTATTACCTACACCGACACACACTTAAATTTATTCGGTAATGAATTTACCATTTCTATTAAACAAGTTATCGCCTTGGGAAACAATGTTGTTTCTTTTTCCATTACCACCTATCATGGTTAGCCATTATTATGGAAATGATGTATTTATATGATATATAATAGATATTAATATTTTATAATTAATGATATAATTTCTATAAAATGCATACCTTCATGATTTCAACTTGATGGAAATACAATAGCTTCGTTTATATGAAGTGTCGACTTCTGTCTCCTCAAAGCAATGTGATCCGTTCATAGTATACATGGAATGTATAAAGAATAATTTTAATAAAGATATGTTATATATATATAAGATAAATTTTATACAGGAATTTTAATTTACATATATATCATTTTCATTTCAACATTTTAAAATGAGAATGAAATTGAACTATTGTTCATGCTTACCTTTGACCTACTATGTCCATCAATGGTGACTTTAACTTCATTTCTCCAAATATTATCAATTATTATAAATACATATATAATGAATATATATGATGTATAAATAAATATTTAAATTCATTATATTATTATATCATTATTTAATTAATATTAACAATAGGTAACATGTCTAAACATACTTGAAAAACCGGTCGATTAACACCCAAAATAGAGGAATTAATGAAATATTGATTAAAAACAAGTAAAAATATACTATAAGAAGATAATATATGATAATATAAATAGGAATATTGTTTTTGTTCTATTATAAATTAAACAATTGACTTAAACCATTATAAATGTGGTAAAAGTGAGTTCAAGTAAAGGAATGTAGAAGGAAGGGTTTTTTATCATATCACATTTAATTTTTTAAGATATATGCCTTATTCAACAGAATTTTATTGAGTGAGGTGTATGTATACTTAAATATGATATATCAAATCCTTAAATATTTTAATATGCATTGTTGAAAATGATTCATGTGATAATTATTACCTTTATGGGGTATAAAATTCATGAAATTACAATTCATAAGATATTTCATCACTCAATTTTCATTAATTGGGTTTAAATTCTATATAATATATTATGTCATGATAAGTTTATGTGTGAAATTGGTTTTTATTATAAAATATTTTATTAACATTTGATTTATCTGAATTTATATATATATTACACACAATCTATCTATTTTATTAATTATATAATCTTTGTAATGGACATTGTTTGCCCAACTGGGCCGAAGGCCTTAATTGTTTTTGATATTTTATAACCCCCCATTCACGGGATGAGGGGGAACCCTTACAAGGCCCATAGGCTCAGAGATTACATGTCCTGTAGGCTTAAAAGATTACATGACCAGAAGGTCTTAGGTAATTCATCCAGACTATCTATAAGGAAATTTTTCTCCCCAATATTTAAATCATGATTGTATCACTCCACCTTCACATGGCCGTCTGGCTAGGCACCTCATGCAGCAAAAAGTTGGTCCCGATATCATATCCACACCCTCACATTATAAAAAATCCATTTGGTTCTGCTATGGTTAGTGCACCTACTCTGAATCCTCTTTTGGGACTGCTCTTTTTTTGTAGTGTGTCTGGGGAAACTATAAGGCCCCAGCATTAAACCTTACTTAATCTTGAGTTATTACAAGATTACACATTGAGGATCTTTTTAGGTTTAGAGTTTTAGAGAATTAGTTAATGAAACATGCATTACATTCCACATTTAAACAAAGTGGTTACATAAAAGACAATATTCATTCTTCCCATCAACAGAAACATATTTAAAATAAAACACGGATTCTTTCTTGACACATCCTTGACACTATCATCACATCATGTACCTTTCCCCAGACCTGTGAAAAACATTCCAAAAACATGGGATGAGCATAAAAAGATCAGTAAGGGTTATAAAAATATGTAAAGGAAACATGAGTTCATATATACATAAGAATGAAATCATGCTTTACCCATAAAACATAGGCACTTTAACATACCTCATCAAACCATGAATAAATCATAGAAATCCTAAGAAATAAAGGTAACTTGAGGCATTCATAACATTCTTATGTAGGGAGTAACCATCTTGGTTACATTTGGAATACCCATCACAGTATATTCCCTAAATCTCTTCGGAGAAACCTTAACGTTTCACTCCTTCGCGTTACCCAACGCATTGGAGAGCTATATCAGGCTCACCCGCCCTTAGTTTATCACAGAACCACCCGTATTCATAACAATGCCCAAGAACCATAACATAATCTTATCACATAAAACATGCATAAAGGAAACAGAACATTTCCACCTTTCAATCACAAGATATCAATAGAACACATTGAAAAAAACATTATGAAAACCATTTTCAATACCAAATAAAAGAAAAGTAAAACATGGTATTTATTTTTCTTTTAAAAAGAATGTATGGCTTGTAGAGGAAGCCGAAACTCAAATAATGGTCACGATGGCGGAGAAGTTGTTGTCGCCGCATACGTACGGCAAAAACATTCCCTTTTATCATTTTATAAACACTTCATATAAAAATATTCCTTTTGAATAAACATAAAAGTCAAAGGGGTTTATACACCGTATAAAAGAAGGTTGTGTATAAAACAGAATATGCCTCAATGAAAGGAGATTGAGATGAAGTCCCTTACAAAGACAGTATCCTTGGTTTAAGGATAAATCAATTACATAATTATGTGTCAAAAACGAATACACCAAATATAAGTGGATATTAAGTGTAAAATAATTAAATATCATTCACACATATTCAAAGGATGAAATATTCAATAACTACATGTTGAACCCAAAGAAATCGAAATTGGGTTAAGAAGTTCCCTTGACAGCCTAACAGCGTCACATCAAAATGAGTTGATGAGAGATAAAAAGTGTATCTCATCACTTGGACATAAAATTTAAATCAATAAGGATATATGAGAACATATCCCAACATAACAATATGTAAATTAAAAGACCCAACAAAAGAAGTCTTCTAAAAAAGAGGAGGGTGAAAGGTTCTCTTACCGACTTGGGTATCTTTCAAAATATAAACCCCATGAAAGAAGGACAATAAATCAATGATGTAAATACTCATAAACGAAATTATATTACACAAAGAGTATAATAATGGGAAGTATGTACAGCACTCAAAGGAAATTGTGGCAAATGTAGCATAAATCTCTCGGGAATAAAAGTGAGATGAAAAAATCCCTTACGAAAACTCGGCAGCCTAACGACACCACACAAATGGATTGATGAGATCAAATAGGGTCTCTCATCATATTAACATAAATTTTACAGAAATATGAATATAAAATAACATCCCCCAAAATAACAAAGAGGAGCTTAAAATAAGTGACATAAAGGAGAGTACTTAAAAAGAAAGAGAGAGGTTAAATCACTTACGAACATTCGGCAGCCTAACGGCGCCACTCAAAACGTCCAAAAATGGATTGATGAGAGAGAATAGGGTCTCTCATAATATGAACATAAAAATTACAGTAAGATTAATATAAAATAACATCCCAATAACAAAAATATGAGCTTTAAAAGGAATGACATAAAAGAGTGTACTTAAAAAGAAAGAGTGGAGTAGGATCCCTTACCTTGGTTCCGACTTGACTCGATCATTCTTTAATCTCCTGAATAATAAACTTGAGTTAATTTATACTTCCTTAAGAACCTTTTTCATGTTCATTATTCCTTTTATATCACTTATTACCTTGTCATAAACATTATGTAATCATTTAAGTTAATAATATTTGTTTTGCCGATATTTGGTTCTTAAGTCGAAAGTGGACATCTTACAATTACATGTTGTTCGTGTGGCCAAATGTTCATTATATACAGAATTATATTAATTATTTGGATATCATATATATCATATATATCCATAATATACATGTATTTATAATATTACATAATCATTTAGAGGTATGAAATGAAATGCACCGTTCATGTAGACAGTAAGCCGTACGTACGCATGAACGCTACTTTCATTTGTATTTCATATTTTTATGGAATGGAATAATAATGATATAGAGGTATATTATAATTCTAGTATAACATCATATATAATAACTTTAAATCCATCCTTTATACTTCCCATATATGGCATTAACGAATCACATCACTTTGAGGGGGCGGTAGTCCGCACTTCCTTAAATGAAGATATCGCGTTTACCCATAATGGAAACCATAAAGGTATGCCCAAAATGAAAAATACAAAAGCTTAAGGAAAACATAAACATATTATATATCATATATAAATATAGTTTCATCTTAATGGCCACCTTTGAAGGTGTTAAAAGAATGTTGAACAATCATCGTTTCGGGAGGCCAAAATTCACCATCCACGGAAACAGTATGTTCTTTAACCATTAGATGTAGGTGTGTGAAAGTGTAGATTTATTACTTCTTATAACAATATCCTAGAATTTGGTATAAACCACAAACAAAACATTAGAAAAAAAAATTACCCACGGGTTCCTTTTAACTTAGAAATAGTTGAATGTATATTTTATATGAGTTGTTATTTAATAGGTATCATCTCATCATCATATAGGATCTGTTTGGGTTTCCCCAGATGCAGATTGAAAATGTTGTATCAGATTTATTATGGGATGAAATACAATTAAATACTGATATATATATGTCATTAGTGGATGGGGGTATCTCAAGTGCATGCTAGACAAAAATGGAATCTGGTCACACCCATGTATCAGTAAGATTACCATTTCTGAGACGAAGCACCATAGGATGATTGTGTTATATGTTTTAAATTAGAATATAACAGTGGGTTAGATGAGACTTAGGATGAGTCAAAAGTCTTGATCCGGAGAAACTCAGTTGTATATTCATCATTATAGTTTAATTCATTGGGAATAATTCATGCTGATGTGTGTAGTTATTCTTGACATACTACCTCATCAATGTATATTATTTTTATAATAAAACAATAATATAATACATGTTTATCGAAAATATTCTATGGGATTTTCACATAATAATATGGATTCAAATGGTTTGGTTATCGACTGTGATTTTACAGTTTATCCAAAATAGGGTAATGATTATTGAATAATTTATATTTTTAGGAAAATATATTATTGTAAGAAAAAACTTTTTTGGTAAAATGTTTTGTATATAAAATAATTCTTCAGTGATTGTTTTATTAGAAATGGATCATAGAGTATAAAATTTATAAATGAAATAAATTTTCAATCTAGGAGGAAATGTAATTTATATTGGTTTGAAATTATATTTTAATATGGTTTTTGGAAATTAATTTCAAAATGGATTGTTAAAATATGGCATGATTTTGGAAATATATATTAAACTCCATGAATTTATGGTCATTTTAGTTATAAATTGAACTTCTCTAGTACTTCAAGGGGATTTTTTAATACATAGGTGGGTTTTCTATGTTAAAATGTTTTTTATATTATTACAAATCGACCATTATTTAATATTTAGACATGATTTATTATATAAAATTGAACTCAATACAACCATGAAGATAGAGCATATTAGTGTATTTGGGGATTAATAACATTACATGACATATTAATACATAAAAATATATCATCTTTATTGAAAAATGATTTTACATGACCACAATATTCCTTCGTACATATCGTTGTATGGTATAACTGGGGGACATAAATAAGAAAAGGGTGAGCTATAATGTCCAGTAAGGGAGTAAATAAATCATAAAATGAGGAATAAAATATAGGTTAGGAAATAGAAATATCCATGGAGCACAAGAGAAACATGAACATAAAGGCATGATATATCATAATCATCATAACATGGAATTGTTGCAATAATGGAAAACAATACATCATTAACATCAAGGAATCTGGAAAAACCTTATCCCAACATGATGGAAAAATTAATATAATGGAATCAAGTAAACTGCTTTCACAATATGATGTATCATGATACTAATATTACCCAATGCATTTGAGCGCTCTTAGGGAACACCCTTCATGAACGTTTTAATGTCATGGTTAAGTGTTCCACATAGATCATATAACATAGATTCATTCAATGCCATTAATTATTACATGATAAAGGAATGTGGAATAAATATATAAAATAATATATTCAATAATTATATGTTCATAATGGTTAATACCATTGATAGATAAATGTGCATTGCATTCACTACACGATGAATTTGGCCTAGAAAATCAGAGTGCAATTTGGGAAGCACAACAACATCACATGGGGATTCATAAAATGGGTTTATGAAAGATAAAGGGGTCACTAATAATTTATACATGGAATGAGTAGTAAGGGGATCATATAAATACAAGTTCCAACATGATGAATTGGTAAATAGAAGGCATAACATAATAAAGAAACATCTACAAGGAGGAATGGAATAACTCTTACGATATTTTAGCATGGTAAATGGTGTACACGGAAGTGAATGATGACAGAGAAAGGGGTCTATAAACATTAAAACACAATAAGGGTAGTATGGAGGAGGTTAAAAAACATACCCCATAATTTTTAATTGAAAATAAAATGGTGTAACAATATAAGGAAACATGGATAAAAATGAAAAAGGAAGGAAACCCTTACTTGAGTGTCTATCTTCAAAAACTCGTAATGGTGATCCATGAGAGACTGGGGATCCTTAGGGTGATTATAGAGAGTGTTGGACAAATAATGGAAGTTATCCATCAATTTTTATTTAAGGTAAGTGGGATTTTCGGTGGGTTTATTGATGAAATGAGAGCTGACTTCTTTAATATTCCCAAACATAGGTTTTGGAAACTATATAATTAATTATTCAAAATCAAAAACCTTCCAATGGTTTCATCCCATGGGGTTTTACAAAAAGGAGTGGAAAAATTATTTTGTATTTATATATGCCGAATATATTAAAACATTATACTTTATTATGTGGAGATTATTTACACTATTAAAGAAATCAACATAAAATCATACTAAATGTTATACATTTGGGAGGACTCACTGAAGAGTCATAAAATAAATAAAATAAATATAAATTAATTTTTTTAAAAATTTAAAACATTTATATAGTCAAATATTCTTTTTATGATATTTATGACATCACTATTGGGTCATTATGATGTCATAAAACACACTATATACTTTGATATTATTTGTTTTTTACAAAAAAATCGACTGTTTCATAAACTTTCTAAAACATCAACATGGGTTAATTTCGATGTCCTAATTCCAAAGATATTTTTCATTTTTTCTAAATTATTTTTTTAGTATTTTAATGTTCACTATTAAAATGAGATTCAACATTTATTTATAATTGATGGGTTTTCACAAAAATGATTTTTAATCCATAATAAAAAATATAATTTGAATAAATAAAATAATTTACTTATTTATTATTAATAACAGTAATTTGATAATAATATTTTATTAAAAAATAATTATTTAAGAAATTAAATAATTAATTTAAAAATTTTCTTTAAAATACACATTCTGTTTTATTATATAAAAATATAACTCTTATAAAACTGATTACATAATCATTTACAGATAAGGAAGTAGTATTTTCATAATTTATAATAATTTTTTTTATAATATTATTAAGAAAAAATATATTTTAATATAATAATTCATATATTTCTCTAAAATATAATTTTTACCTAAAAATCAATTTATCAAATTCATCATTTTAAAGAAAGACTACTCTCGAAAAATAATAGATGGAATGATAATTTTATTTATAGAAATGGATTACAAAATAAGTAACTAATACCTTTTAACATAAACCTATATAACACCTACATAAGACCTAAGGGTAAGGTGTGTGATAGGGATAATGTCTTGGGGAAATTCAGATAACATCGTAGGGGTGGTAATCTCTGTTAACGTAAACTTCTCTCAGAGACGATTTCATTCAAGATTAACGTGTTGAAGCTCAGTTTGGGCATGGTAATGAGAAATGCCTAGTGACACTACCTCCTTTACGAGCTCTGACAAATGAGCTTCATATGACCTAAGACTACTGAATGTGGCCATCATCTCCTTTGTTTGTGTCAAAAGGTTATTTAAAACCTTATATTTATATTAGTTAGGTGATCACTTTTCAATGGCTATATTATAAATGATAATGGTAATTAACGATGATATAAACACATATATAGTAAAAAAGGTGCTTCTATTTTCTTAAATCCATAAGACATTAAAAGAAAGGGAATTTTATTCATAATTGTTTGGGTCAATACGACCTTCCACCCTTAAGAAATTTCTCCCTAAAAATTTCCATTTCCCACACTAAAATACATTAGGGTATTTCTTTCTAATAACTATCACAGGTTCATATGTTTCTTTTTCAAACTTCTTGTTTCTCTACAACACATTATCAATGGGCATTGTCTTATTTTTTAGAACGTCTTCTCTACGATCTATGATCATATACTGACTTCTATTAATAGAAGAGGTCATTCTCCAATGGTACCACTTATGTATTGAGTACATGTTATGGGTTTGGAATGTACTTCCTCAAGTGTGATACATGGAACACATCAGGTACATGAGACAGGTTCATTTAGCATGCATGTCGATAAGTCACTACTCCAATGCGATCAAGGATCTCACAATGGCCGATGTACCTTGGACTAAGCTTTCTATTCTTTCCAAACCTCATTAACTCTTCCATGGAGATATGCAGAAGAAACCACTATATCAAATATAAAACTCTAGGTCTTATCGATGGTTGATAACAAATCTCTTTTGTTGACTATAAGAATATTTGATGTGTTGTCGGATGGTCTTATCCTTCCCTATCATTTATTCAACCATTTCGAGACCTTGATGTTTTCACTCCCCAACATCATCAAAACAAGTTGGTGTTATTTATCTCTTCTCATAAAGGGAATAATAAGGAGCCATTTTCATGTATGAGTGGATACTGTTGTTGTATGAGAACTCAACCAGAGGAACATGTTGAACCCAAACTCCAATGAAGTCCATTAAGGATTATCTCAACATGTCCTCGTTTTTTTGGATAGTCTTCTGATATTATCCGTCAATTTGATGATGATAATCCATACTGAAGTTTTTCTCAGTAATCAGAGTGTGTTTGAAACTCTTCCATAACATAGAGGTGAATCTCAGATCTCGATCAAACACAATCAATAGTGTTACTCTGTGTAGCCTTTACAAAACTATAATCTATATCCATTCCATTTGATCTAGTGGTAAATACTAATGAATTTTCTTGAAGTGTGCTTACTTTGTAATATGATCCCCAAGAACCTAGATAGAAATTTTTCCTTTAGATGTATTCAAATTTCTGGTGATAAAGTCCATGGTGATATTTTCCCATTTCAATGTTTGTATGGGTAATGGTTTCATCATCCCATTAGACTTCTTCATATTATCCTTTAACTACTTAAAAAATGACACAATTATGTATATTTAGAGTTCTTATTCTTCAAGTTCTTCCATAAATAGTGAACTAGGAAATCTCAATACATCATTGTGTTTCCTGGGTGAATGGGGAAATTATAACATTGTGCTTAATCCAGAAGTTATTTCTTTAATTATAGATTTTATGGAACACATATTATTGATCCAAATCCCACAATTCAATATTCATTAACATTTAACTTCAAGGATTTCCCTCTTCTAACATTTTACACTTTCTTAAGAATTACCATATATTCTCTTTGAGCATTATTTATCATTTCTAAATGTGAATGTTGAGAAATAATTTGTGAAATGATTGATGATGTTCTATTCATTATTATTCACATGTCCAACTTCATAAAATCTAAGAATATTGTATCCTTTTCCATTCTCATCAATGATAGAATCGATGGGTCCTTTATACATAGAGTATCTTCCACCTTGTTCACATTCCCAGGGTGGTAATGTATTCAATATTAATTATACATTACAAGATATAACCATATTCATTGACACATGTCATAGTCTTTTTCTATGAATATATATATTTGAGTCTTTTGTGCTCCATATATATTAACAAATTTCATAAATTAGATAATGACAAAATATTTTCAATGAAAAGATGACAACATCGAACTCTAGGTCCTGAATGGGATATTATTTCTCATTAATTTTAATATTCCATTGGTCATAGGTGATATCTTTTTCATTATCCATCAACACATATCTCATTCCCTTCTTTAAAACATCGCTAAAGATTACAAAAATATCCCCACTCGTGGTTAGTGTGAGAACAAGGGAAGTGATAAACCTCTTCATCAACTAATTAAGGTATTCTTAATATTCATCAATATAAGGAAACTTGACTCCATTCCATGTTAGATTTATTTTAGTGTTTTACAATCATGAGAAATTTATAAAAGATCAGCGATAAAATCCAGCTTACCCAAGGAAGGTAGGGATATCTGTCACAGCTGTTGGTCTGACCATCCCTCAATTTTCTTTTTGGAAGGATCCAAAAATATCCCATTTCTTGTGATGATCTTACCCAATAACAAGACTTCATTCAACAAGAAATCACACTATATATTCTTTTCATAGATATTCTCCTTTCACACGGTCTATAGAATAGTGCGCCGATTCTCTTCATTCTCTACATTTGGTTTGGAGTAGATTAGAATATTTTCTGTAAAGACTTCCACAATTTTTTGAGGTAATCTTTAAAGACTTTATACATAAATAATGTGAATATTACTGAAGCATTAGTGAGTTATAAATTAATTACTATGAATTCATAGTTCATGTGACTTTTAGGAAAAGAATTCTTGATGATACCCCCCTACATCACCCTTACTTTGTAATATCCCAACCGTAGATCCACTTTGGAGAAGTATTGAGCTTCATGTAGCTAATTGAACAAGCCATCAATTGGTGTCAAAGTATACTTGTTCTTCATCATTATTTGTTTGAACTCACAATAATCAATATAAAGGCACATTGACCCATTCTTCTTCTTGATGAAGTGGACTATTGCACCCCATGATGAAGAACATGGGAATATAAGCCATTTCCCCAGATTCCCCTATAGTTGTTTCATTTTCTCCTCAATCTCCTAAAAATTTATTCTATATAGGGTCATGGATATTAGAAATTCACCTATTATAAGAAAAATTGGTAATTCAACATCTATTATATGAGGAATACCAAACAATTCCTCAGGAAACAAATCAGTGAATTCCCTCACAATAGACATGTATTCAATGATGGTTACCTCCTTAGACTCAGTCATTAGTGAATGTTATAAGTTCTCATAGGGAAGTAATATCAATTCTTAAGATGATTTTGTAATTAAGTTTTATCCTCCTACTTTATCTTTTATATAATCTAGGGATGATTCACTATATGGAGATTGATTTCCCTATAATGAAAATTAATGCTGGCTCTACATAGGGAATGCTAAACCATTACATGAATTGCATAAAATTACACCAATGGAATTATGATAAGGTTCTATAGGATGATAAATCCAGAAATTCTGATAGGAGAGGAGCAATATTCATGTCATGAAACAATTTCCTTATTTTTGGTATTCTCTGAAATCTCTAATTCTATTTTTTTTTATGTATGGGTTGTTCTACTGAAAATTTGGGATATAAAAGAACGCGTAGAACTCTGGACAATAACCCAACCTTTAAATTTTTTGATTCTAGTTCTAAATTATCAGATGTAGACATGTGATGATAAATTTAAACTATTAAACAAATAATGGAGAATCCAAATACATTAAATAGATAACTTTTAAATTAAATTTATCTCATTATCTTATTAATTTTTAAGCATCAATCTATGTTATTCGTGATCTACTTCCTAACATGTATTTTTAGGGGAATTTTATTATTAACATAATAATGGTTCACACTGATCTTATGAATTTACCAATGAATATCCACATGGAGTGTTAAACCAAGAGTCCAATAAGGTCCATTTTCGTGCACCAGTTCCCATTTAAATCTATCTCAAAGTAGTGTTTTGGGGTTTTACCTCTACATACCTCTATTCTGTAGCCACCTCCACCTGTTTGTATCCAGAAAAGGATGCATTTGTTTATTAAACAACTTAATCTATACTCATAGAAATTTCGAGATTATTTTCTTGTACTTAGTCTTAACCCTAAGGCTCTCACAACTATTTTCTAATCCTGACTCAAAAAAATTACTAAACATACACTTTTATATCAACGATAACAACCATTTTATTTATTTCAAATTTAGAAAAGAATTTTTACGTAAACATTCACTTAATATAACCCGGATGATCGAGAGGTATAGTGTCTTTGGGGATTAATATCATTACACGAAAACTTATGATATGAAAATACAACATCTTTTTTGAAAAATTCATTTACATGACCACAAAATTCATTCATACATATCATTTCATATGATAACCTAAGGACAATCATAAGGAAAAGGTGAGCTATAAGGCCCAGTAAGTGAGTAAATAAGTCATAAAATGAAGAATAAAATACATGTTAGTAAATGGACATATCAATGGATAATAGGAGATACATGAACATAAAGTCATGTTGTAGCATGATCATCATAACATGGAAATGTGGAAATGACTTAAAACACTACATCATCAACATAAACAAATATTGTAAACCGTTGTCTCAAAATGATGAAAAAATCCCCATTAATTAATTAGGTAAACCCATTTCCCATTATGGAATACCATTATACTTAATATTACACAATGCATTAGAGAGCTATCTAGGTTCACCCTTTATGAACATTTTAATATCATTCTTAAGTGTTCCACAAAAATCAGATAACATGGATTCATTCAACATATCATATATTCCAGAATAATGAAATTTAGAATACATAAAAGAATATATATAATCAATATGTATATGGGAATAAAGGTGGATACCTATGATAGTAAAATGGGAATGGTATTCACTAAATGATGATTTTGTAATAGAAAATCATTGTGCAATTTTGGCAACATAACGACATCACATGGGGATTCATAAAATGGGTTGATGAGGGAGAATGGGGCCTCTCATAAGGTAAGAGTGAAATTTTCAGAAATGTGTTAATATAAATACATTATCAAACATGAGTAATTTTTAAATATAAGATGTAACATAATAAGGAAACTTAAGGAAGGAGGCGGAATGAAATAACTCTTAAGAAATTTCAGCATGGTAATAAGTGTACATGGGAGGGATTAATGAGAGATAATGGTTTCTATAATAATTCAAACATAATAAGGGAATTATGGTGTTGTGTTAAAACATACTCCATAGTTTTTAATTAAAAACAAAATGGTGTTACAATATACGGAAAACTGAAAAAATTAGAGAAAGGAGGGAAACCCTTACTTTAGTGCGCAAATTCAAAATCTTGGAGAGGGGATTCATGAGAACTTGGGCCACCTTGGGAGGATTCAAGAGAGTTTAGGATAGTGTAGGATGTTCTTGAAGCAATTTATGTGAACAAAAGTGCGATCGTGGTTGGGATTATATAGGAAATGAGAGGGGAATTATTTAAAAAATCACAAACTTAGGATTTGGAATATTTATAATTTAATATTAATAACCAAAATCCTTACCATTGTTTTTTCTCAGGGTTTCTTCCAAATAAGAGTGGTAAAAATTATTTTACATGGAAATGGTAATGTGATATTAAAATAATAGCCTTTCATATATGGAGGTGAGTCAAATTATTAAAGATATGATCATAAAATCATTAAATATGTTATACATTTTGGAGGACTCTTTAAGGTATTATAGTATAAGTTAAATAAATATAAAATAACTTTATTTATAATTTAAAACATTTATTTGGTCAGATACCCCTTTTATCGAATTTATTACATCACTATTGGGACATTATGATGTCATAAAACACACAATATACTTATATATTATTTAATTTTTACCCCAAAATTTGACTGTTTCAAAAAATTATGAAAAATTAACTGTTTGATAATTTTGACCTCCTAATTCTACTAATTATATAAATTTTATCTAAATAATATTTAAAATATGTGAATTATAACTTTTAAAATAGGAACAGATATTTATTGAAAATTAACATGTTTTGAAAAAATAGTTCTTAAACCATAATAAAAAATAACTCTTGACATCATAAAATTTATATGCATATTTATTTTCAATGAAATTAATTTCATTAAAAATATTCTAATAAATATTAATTAATTCTGATATTCGTTAATTTTTTAAAATAAATTTTTTAAAATACACTTTATATAATATCGTATAAAAATATTACTCTTCATAAAATTGATTACCTAATAATTTATAGATAATGAACTGATATAATCATAATTTATAAAAAAATTTATAAAAATATTATTAAAAAACATATTTTTTTTATAATAATGCATATATTTGTCAATTTTTCCATTTTTACCAAAAAAAATCAATTTATTAAAGTCATCAATTTTTATGAAATACTACACCCATAAAATAATTGATGGAATAAGACTTGTATTTATAGAATGGGATTAAAAAATAAGTAACTAATATCATGTGTCACATACGTAACCTATTTTAGGGTTATTTTAAATTTATTTTCCACTCATGATTTTTTTTGGTGGTTTCCAAAGGTTTTATTGAGAATATGTGAGTTTTCATGAATTGGGCCAAACTGTGAGCCCAATTCCAGATTTAAAAATAAATTTTGTTTCATTTATAACTTTTTCGATTTTTAATATTTTTGACTCATTCCAACTCCTAATTTTTCTCCCCTAATATATTAACCCCAAATTTAAATTTGGGGCCTTTATAAATCCATAAGCATGGGGGATTTTTGTTTTTATTTGAGAATTGGGCCAACCCGAAGGCCCATTTTTCAGTTTTAAGTTGTTTCATTAATTTATTAATATATTATTCATTAAAATGGATTTTTCGGTGATTCCACCTCCCTATCGACCCTAAGAAGCCCAGGCGCGACGCCATGCCCTCCTACCACAATTTGGAGCTCGATAGAGTCGCGAAAATAGTCGAAACATTCTGGATTCCAGAAATCGTCCAGATTTTGGAGAGGTAAATTGATCCTTTCATAACTCCTTCTATTATTAATCTATTCCCTCCATTCCAATTCCTAAATAACCTAATAATTCTTGTGAGACCATCCCCTGAGTTTTGGCCGTTTTAAATTTCAGATACTAGTGTTTTGGAGAGATTAATTATAGATTTATCAAGTAAGTTTGTCCATTTCTTTTCCCCTTTCAAATTGATTAGGGTTTCATTCTTTTTTTAGGGTTTCCTCCCTTTTTATTGAAGTGAACAATGGACAGTGGGTAGGGGTTCGAACCTAAGGTTTAACCTTGGGTTTTCTTGGTCCAATTTTCTATTTTTAGGTTTGATCTACCCTTCTTGAGGTGCGGCGGTGGTGCGTTTGTGTTTTCGCACAAAGGATTCAATGGTTTCATTTGATTTGGTAGGAGATTCCAATGTTGATGCAATCTTTGTGTATTAGCATGCTGTATTTATCATATTTTCAGATTTATATAATTTTATTATTGCTAAAAAAATTGGTTCTAATGATGTTTCCATTGCAATTGAATTTAAAATGCCAATTTGGTGTGAAATTGGGGGTTTTCCAAAGAAGTTTTTTGTTTTTTTATTTGGGGATGCCCTATAAATACTTAGTTGTTTTTATTGATCTGTAATAAGGCATAATATACTGTTTATAATGTTTATCCCCTTTGGTAATTGCATCAAATAATGAGTTTTAATTGTGCTTGTAAAGAAAGTGAAGTTTTTGTTCCACTTTTGTGTGAAAATGAAGGTTTTACAAAGAGAACACTTCTTGTTTAACATGAGGATGCCCAAAAATTGATTTTTTGTTTTAATTGATATTTATTGGTCTGCCTCTACTATTTTGGTAACTTACAATTGTGAACATCGTGTACAAGTGGGTTTCTTAAGGGGTTTTGTGTGCAAAACTACACGAGATTTTGTGAAATTGATTTATTCAAATTCAAAGAGTTTGTTGTGTGTTTTAAGTGGTAGAAAATGAGATAGCTACTGTATTTGGTGTATGTGACCAGTAGTGGTGTTTTACATTAAAATGGATGTCTGTTAAATCCTGAAATTGTTTGAGCACAAAGGGGTAAGCCCGGGTACCTAGGTGGGGCGGATTTGTACTAGTACGGCTAGTGGACCAGATGGGTTTTGTCCCTGTTTCACATAGCATTTGGATAACGACAACTCTAACTAAAATATGTGGATGATGATTGAGGACCACTAGGTTATGGGTATGTTCCCTACTAGTGGCTCGTGCATGAGAAAGCCCGGGTACCTAGGTGTGTTCCCGGTTTTGTTGCTCAGTGGATTTGTGGTATTTGCCCTTGTTTTTGGGTGTATTTGGAATTATAATGCAGTATCTAATATTCCTATTTAAATGTGTTAACATTCTGAAAGTTTTATCTTGAAAAATGTTTTCAATTTAAAGTTTCATTTCGTGGAATTTGTCACCGCTTTTAATTGCATATTAAAACTGCTTGCTTTTTCACCTTGTATTGCATGCACCTTGGAATCATAGGGTGGTATCCTATTGGGCTTAGGCTCACACCCTACTTACACCCATTGGGTGTAAGTAGACCTTTTTTTTGAGCCAGGTAAAGGAAAGGCTAAGGGTGTTGACGGTTCAGGGTGTTAGTCCTCATCCTTGGGGAGGAGTAGTGGAGACGACTTGGGGGTGATGACCCCTTGTCATGTGGAGTCCATGGGGCTGTTTTGTTTCTGTTCCATTGTGTCTTTGGACATTTTGTATTGACTCTAAACCTATGTATTCAGTTCTGGTTTTTGTTTAAACATCGTTTGGTATAAATTTTTCAGATTCAGTTTATTGATTGTTTTTAATGGTTTATGCCTTCATATTCGGGTAAATCGTTCCCAAACCTAAATAGATGATACCCGGACACTTGTGCCAGCCCGTGGGGATAGGGAACGCCCTTCGGGTCATGTCACGGGCTGGGTTTGGGGCCGGTTTTGGCGGTGACCAGATTCGGTTCGTAACAAAATGGTATCAGAGGAGGTTCGCTCCTTGGGTCATGTTATTTGGGGAAGAGTCAGCATAGTCTGGAGCTAGGATTTTTGGGACTTGAAATTCCAGTCATGGTTAGTTTGGCTGGCCAGCACACCTCATGAAGGGATTCAAGTCACCATGGGAAGTATGGATTTATCTGAGTCCTTTGGTTTTCTTGGTTTAATGATGACTATGGGAAATGAAAAGAGAGTAAGGAGAATAATCTCAGTGAGCTCGCAGGGCCTGGAAAGCCATGTGGAGCCATGGATATTTCCCTAGAATACTCTCTGTGATGGAAAAGTGATTGGAATATGGCTGCCAACCATATGTCCAAGTCACCCACCGAAACTAGTTTCCTCTTGCATTGTTTTGTGCTTTAGTTTTGAAATCTTAGCACTTTGGTTTTAAGGTGACTTGGTTTTAAGAAGCGTAAAGTTTTTATGAAATGATTATCAAATAAAGAGGGAATTGTTTGGTTTATGAAATGGCGGAACTGAATTTTCAGAATTTTTTTTGAAATATAAAATGGTGTGCTTACACCTCTTTGAAAGCAGGAACTATATTGAATATTGTTTTGAAAAGTGTTTCCAATAGAGTTTTCTAAACAATTAGGGTGTGTTTTAATGGGATGATATGTTTCTAAATTGATGTGAATAACTTGAAAGTGAGTTATTTTCTAAATGGTTGTGTCCTTATGAAATGTTTTGTAAGATGTGAATTGGGATTTCGATCTCATTGTTAGCGGTTTTGAGAAAAAGGTTGGGTTGGTTGACCATTTTGTTTTTGAAAAGTGGAAGGAAGTTTGGATTTACCCTTTGGTATTTCCATGAGGGACCACATGCATGGGGTTATATGGGATTATATATGGTTGATGGCATGACTGGATGAGTGCTGGGATGGATATGAGGAGGGTGCCTAGTGTGGCACAAAAACATGCATGTGTGAGGATCATGGGGTACCATTGGTGGATACGCTTACTGCTAAACCGTTTGTTTTCAAAGAATTGGTTATAAAGAAAAATATGATGTCTTGATGAATAGTTTGGTATGGTTTGTATTATGGGTTTTTGAAAATGTTGATGTTGTGGGATGTTTTGAGTTCAAGAACCCCTTCTGTTTGAACTGTGTTTTGGGTTTGTGTTTGGTCGGTAAGCTGTGTTGCAGGGATGGTAAGTGGTCTCTTTTGAAATTTTTTTTGGGATGCCTTTATAGTGGATCCCTTCATGTGTTTGGATCTGGTTTGAGGCATGTTTTGACTAATGGACCAGATTGGTTGGGTCCTTGGGTTCTCTGATTGGATAAGGTATGCCCCCATTAAGGGTTAATGCACAGCTGTAGTGCAATCCATATTGTTTCGCCATTGGAAAATCCTCCAGTTGATCAATATAAGGAATATTTTATCGATCATTGTTGATTGAGTCTACACCCATTCCTATATTTGATTTTTAGATTTTCTTGTAATGGGAGAGTGCTTGTGGATGGGTGAAAGAGACCATAGTTTCTTATGTTTCCTAATTCGTCGAAGGTGGATATGGTCTAGGGTTGTTATTGTGGATGAGTGTCTCGATGGTGTCTAAGAGGGCCTTTGGGGTTATTCAAAGATTCTTTGAAGCATGAGTTCATGTTAAACCACCAGTGTGAGAAATATTGTCATGATAGGATATTGTGGCCACTTTCTAGAATTGTGGGTTGTTTGGGGATGTTGCATAAGGTCCCTCTCCATGCATTGTTTCTATCAATCACAAGGGTCATGTTCGGTGACGCATTGTGATGTTGTGTGCTCTTTTGACTGTAAAGGTCAAGGTCGCACAATCCTCTTAGGATCTCTGTTATGTTGGGAGTATGTCTCCCTTGGGAAAAATATCAAATCTCTTATCTTAGAGGAAGGTGTTTATACGTGTCCTGCCCTTCTGTTGTTTCTCACCTAAAGAAACAAGGTGTGATGTGTGTGTATCTTCTTAGCCCTTGTTTTAGTGAAATATCGGGATCAGTTAAAGTGAGTTTGGAATGTGTTATGTCTGGAAAACTTATCTGGGATTGCGTTGTAGTTGTTGGTTTCATTGAAAGAAGAATTATCGTTCATGGGGTTTCCAAAGCCTAACTGCGAGGTCGAAGATGCTTCAATCATTTGAGCTCCAGCCATAGGTCTCGGAGAGAAGCTGGCGCGTAGTCAGGGGAAACTCCAGTGTCATTTAAACCCTCGTACAAAGTCATTTCCTCAGTATGAAAGTTAGGAAGATTTTAAACCTATGGTGTCATAATCATTCTTCTGTTTTCCATGTTCGGTGGAAATAGGTGGAGGACCGTGTGCCCATGTCATCACCCAATGTTATTCCCTCCCCCTTTTGGTTGTCTACACTGTTTGTGAACACAGGTTTCACTTGGATAATAGTGACCATGCCCCAGAAAACCATGCGGAAAGAAGGATCCCAACTATTAGTGTATGGCTTCCCAAACCATGCAAACTAACCATGTGGTCTCCCTAACTCTTTAAATTTTGGGGTCTTTCTTTACCGGCCAGTGCTGGTTGGTTAAGATGATTGGTTATTATGGTGGGAAGACCCACTATGAGTCTTATATAATTTCTTTTGGAAATTTCTGATGGAAGTATATCCTTTTTACCGGTGAGTCCATTTAGTCCTCCCCCTGTTAGTCTCTTGATTATGTCTCAAAAAAATATTGGTTGTCTCTTATGGTGGGGAGCGTATTTTTGTCCCCCCTGTACCAGTAACTTAGATTTTTACATGGTCTTGGATTGGTGTAGATAGTCTCGTTCAGATATATCTAGCTACCAACATCATTCTTGAGTAAACATTGGGATTGGAGAGCACCCAATGGTTTAGTTAAAGTAAGGTAAGTGTAACCTTGTTCAAAGTTGTTGTTCGTTTGGGCGAATTGCTTGAGTATTGTTCAGATTGTATTTGAGGAGTTTTCATTTGGTATAAATCCTGAATGTACTTTATTGTTTCAGGAAAGTGGTGTATGTTTGGTTTGTGACAGTATTCCTTCCATCATTGATCACTGGAGGTGTTTTGACCTTTGGGGGTGAAACCTGGCAAGGGTGTACCTATTGGTTTCTCAGTTGGGTTTGGTTGTTGCTTTGACCTTGCTGTGACTTTCCGGGGAGGAAAGTTTTCATGGTGGGGAGAATTGTCACATACGTAAGCTATTTTAGGGTTATTTTAAATTTATTTTCCACTCATGATTTTTTTTGGTGGTTTCCAAAGGTTTTATTGAGAATAGGTGAGTTTTCATGAATTGGGCCAAACTGTGAGCCCAATTCCAGATTTAAAAATAAATTTTGTTTCATTTATAACTTTTTCAATTTGTATTATTTTTGACTCATTCCAACTCCTAATTTTTCATCCCTGATATATTAACCCCAAATTTAAATTTGGGGCCTTTATAAATCCATAAGCATGGGGGAGTTTTGTTTTTATTTGAGAATTGGGCCAACCCGAAGGCCCATTTTCCAGTTTTAAATTGTTTCATTAATTTATTAATATATTATTCATTAAAATGGATATTTCGGTGATTCCACCTCCATATCGACCCTAAGAAGCCCAGGCGCGACCCCATGCCCTCCTACCACAATTTGGAGCTCGATAGAGTCGCGAAAATAGTCGAAACATTCTGGATTTCAGAAATCGGCCAGATTTTGGAGAGGTAAATTGATCCTTTCATAACTCCTTCTATTCTTAATCTTTTCCCTCCATTCCAATTCCTAAATGACCTAATTATTCTTGTGAGACCATAACCTTAGTTTTGGCCGTTTTAAATTTCAGATACTAGTGTTTTGGGGAGATTCATTCTAGATTTATCAAGTAAGTTTGTCCATTTCTTTTCCCCTTTCAAATTGATTAGGGTTTCATTCTTTTTTTTAGGGTTTCCTCACTTTTTATTGAAGTGAACAATGGCCAGTGGGTAGGGGTTCGAACCTAAGGTTTAACCTTGGGTTTTCTTGGTCCAATTTTCTATTTTTAGGTTTGATCTACCCTTCTTGAGGTGCGGCGGTGGTGCGTTTGTGTTTTCGCACAAAGGATTCAATGGTTTCATTTGATTTGGTAGGTGATTCCAATGATGATGCAATATTTGAGTATTAGCATGCTGTATTTATCATATTTTCAGATTTATATAATTTTATTATTGCTACAAAAATTGGTTCTAATGATGTTTCCATTGCAATTGAATTTAAAATGCCAATTTGCTGTGAAATTGGGGGTTTTCCAAAGAAGTGTTTTGTTTGTTTATTTGGGGATTCCCTATAAATACTTAGTTGTTTTTATTGATCTGTAATAAGGCATAAAATACTGTTTATAATGTTTATCCCATTTGGTAATTGCTGCAAATAATGAGTTTTAATTGTGCTTGTAAAGAAAGTGAAGTTTTGGTTCCACTTTTGTTTGAAAATGAAGGTTTTACAAAGAGAACACTTCTTGTTTAAAATGAGGATGCCCAAAAATTTATTTTTTGTTTTAATTGATATTTATTGGTCTGCCTTTACTATTTTGGTAACTTACAATTGTGAACATCGTGTACAAGTGGGTTTCTTAAGGGGTTTTGTGTGAAAAACTACACGAGATTTTGTGAAATTGATTTATTCAAATTCAAAGAGTTTGTTTTGTGTTTTTAGTGGTAGAAAATGAGATAGCTACTGTATTTGGTGTATGTGACCAGTAGTGGTGTTTTACATTAAATTGATGTGTGTTAAATCCTGAAATTGTTTGAGCACAAAGGGGGAAGCCCGGGTACCTAGGTGGGGCGGATTTGTACTAGTACAGCTAGTGGACCGGATGGGTTTTGTCCCTGTTTCACTTAGAATTTGGATAACGACAACTCTAGCTAAACTATGTGGATGATTATTGGGGACCACTAGGTTATGGGTATGTTCCCTACTAGTGGCTCGTGCACGAGAAAAGATTTTACTATGGTTACATTACACTGAGGTACGAGGTACATGGGGCCTGAGACTATCTAGTGCCTAGGGGTGTTCCCAGTTTTGTTGCTCAGTGGATTTGTGGTATTTGCCCTTGTTTTTGGGTGTCTATGGAATTATAATGCAGTAAATAATATTCCTATTTAAATGTGTTAACATTCTTAATGTTTTATCTTGAAAAATGTTTTCAATTTAAAGTTTCATTTCGTGGAATTTGTCACCGCTTTTAATTGCATATTAAAACTGCTTGCTTTTTCACCTTGTATTGCATGCACCTTGGAATCATAGGGTGGTATCCTATTGGGCTTAGGCTCACACCCTACTTACACCCATTGGGTGTAAGTAGACCTTTTTTTTGACCCAGGTAAAGGAAAGGCTAAGGGTGTTGACGGTTCAGGGTGTTAGTCCTCATCCTTGGGGAGGAGTAGTGGAGACGACTTGGGGGTGATGACCCTTTGTCATGTGGAGTCCATGGGGCTGTTTTGTTTATGTTCCATTGTGTCTTTGGACCTTTTGTATTGACTCTAAACCTATGTATTCAGTTCTGGTTTTTGTTTAAACATCGTTTGGTATAAATTTTTCAGATTCAGTTTATTGATTGTTTTTAATGGTTTATGCCTTCATATTCGGGTAAATCGTTCCCAAACCTAAATAGATGATACCCGGACACTTGTGAAAGCCCGTGGGGATAGGGAACGCCCTTCGGGTCATGTCACGGGCTGGGTTTGGGGCTGGTTTTGGCGGTGACCAGATTCGGTTCGTGACAAAATGGTATCAGAGGAGGTTCGCTCCTTGGTTCATGTTATTTGGGGAAGAGTCAGCATAGTCTGGAGCTAGGATTTTTGGGACTTGAAATTCCAGTCATGGGTAGTGTGCCTGGCCATCACACCTCATGAAGGGATTCAAGTCACCATGGGAAGTATGGATTTATCTGAGTCCTTTGGTTTTCTTGGTTTAATGATGACTATGGGAAATGAAAAGAGGGTTAGGAGAATAATCTCAGTGAGCTCGCAGGGCCTGGAAAGCCATGTGGAGCCATGGATATTTCCCTAGAATACTCTCTGTGACGGCGAAGTGATTGGAATATGGCTGCCAACCATATGTCCAAGTCACCCACCGAAACTAGTTTCCTTTTGCATTGTTTTGTGCTTTAGTTTTGAAATCTTAGCACTTTGGTTTTAAGGTGACTTGGTTTTAAGAAGCGTAAAGTTTTTATGAAATTATTTTCAAATAAAGAGGGAATGGTTTGGTTTATGAAATGGCGGAACGGAATTTTCAGAATTTTTTTTGAAATATAAAATGGTGTGCTTACACCTCTTTGAAAGCAGGAACTATATTGAATTTTGTTTTGAAAAGTGTTTCCAATAGAGTTTTCTAAACAATTAGAGTGTGTTTTAATGGGATGATATGTTTCTAAATTGATGTGAATAACTTGAAAGTGAGTTATTTTCTAAATGGTTGTGTCCTTATGAAATGTTTTGTAAGATGTGAATTGGGATTTCGATCTCATTGTTAGCGGTTTTGAGAAAAAGGTTGGGTTGGTTGACAATTTTGTTTTTGAAAAGTGGAAGGAAGATTGGTTTTACCCTTTGGTATTTCCATGAGTGACCACATGCATGGGGTTATATGGGATGATAGATGGTTGATGGCACGACTGGATGAGTGCTGGGATGGATATGAGGAGGGTGCCCGGTGTGGCACAAAAACATGCATGTGTGAGGCCCATGGGATACCATTGGTGGATACACTTACTGCTAAACCGTTTGTTTTCAAAGAATTGGTTATAAAGAAAAATATGATTTCTTGATGAATAGTTTGGTATGGTTTGTATTATGGGTTTTTGAAAATGTTGATGTTGTGGGATGTTTTGATTTCAAGAACCCCTTCTGTTTGAACTGTGTTTTGGGTTTGGGTTTGGTCGGTAAGCTGTGTTGCAGGGATGGTTAGTGGTCTCTTTGGAAATTTTTTTTGGGATGCCTTTATAGTGGTTCCCTTCATGTGTTTGGATCTGGTTTGAGGCATGTTTTGACTAGTGGACCAGATTGGTTGGGTCCTTGGGTTCTCTCATTGGATAAGGTATTCCCCCATTATGGGTTAATGCACAGCTGTAGTGCAATCCATATTGTTTCGCCATTAGAAAATCTTCCAGATGATCAATATAAGGAATATTTTATCGATCATTGTTGATTGAGTCTACACCCATTCCTATCTTTGATTTTTAGATCCTCTTGTAATGGGAGAGTGCTTGTGGATGGGTGAAAGAGACCATAGTTTCTTATGTTTCCTAATTCGTCGAAGGTGGATGTGGTCTAGGGTTGTTATTGTGGATGAGTGTCTCGATGGTGTCTAAGAGGGCCTTCGGGGTTCTTCAAAGATTCTTTGAAGCATGAGTTCATGTTAAACCACCAGTGTGAGAAATATTGTCATGATAGGATATTGTGGCCACTTTCTAGAATTGTGGGTTGTTTGGGGATGTTGTATAAGGTCCCTCTCCAAGAATTGTTTCTATCAATCACAAGGGTCATGTTCGGTGACGCATTGTGATGTTGTGTTCTCTTTTTACTGTAAAGGTCAAGGTCACACAATCCTATTAGGTTCTCTGTTATGTTGGGAGTATGTCTCCCTTGGGAAAAATATCAAATCTCTTATCTTAGAGGAATGTCTTTATACGTGTCCTGCCCTTCTGTTGTTTCTCACCTAAAGAAACAAGGTGTGATGTGTGTGTATCTTCATAGCCCTTGTTTTAGTGAAATATCGGAATCAGTTAAAGTGAGTTTGGAATGTGTTATGTCTGGAAAAATTATCTGGGATTGCGTTGTAGTTGTTGGTTTCATTGAAAGAAGAATTATCGTTCATGGGGTTTCCAAAGCCTAACTGCGAGGCCGAAGATGCTTCAATCATTTGAGCTCTAGACATAGGTCTCGGAGAGAAGCTGGCGCGTAGTCAGGGGAAACTCCAGTGTCATTTAAACCCTTGTACAAAGTCATTTCCTCAGTATGAATGTTAGGAAGATTTTAAACCTATGGTGTCATAATCATTCTTCTGTTTTCCATGTTCGGTGGAAATAGGTGGAGGGCCATGTGCCCATGTCATTACCCAATGTTATTCCCTCCCCCTTTTGGTTGTCTACACTTTTGTTAACACATGTTTCACTTGGATAATAGTGACCATGCCCCAGAAAACCATGCAGAAAGAAGGATCCCAACTATTAGTGTATGGCTTCCCAAACCATGCAAACTAACCATGTGGTCGCCCCAACTCTTTAAATTTTGGGGTCTTTCTTTACCGGCCAGTGCTGGTTGGTTAAGATGATTGGTTCTTATGGTGGGAAGACCCACTATGAGTCTTATATAATTTCTTTTGGAAATTTCTGATGGAAGTATATCCTTTGTACCGGTGAGTCCATTTAGTCCTCCACCTTTTAGTCTCTTGATTATGTCTCAAAACAAATATTGGTTGTCTCTTATGGTGGGGAGCGTATTTGTGTCCCCCCCGTACCAGTAACTTAGATTTTTCCATGGTCTTGGCTTGGTGTAGATAGTCTCGTTCAGATATATCTAGCTACCAACATCATTCATGAGTAAACATTGGGATTTAAGAGCACCCAATGGTTTAGTTAAAGTAAGGTAAGTGTAACCTTGTTCAAAGTTGTTGTTCGTTTGGGCGAATTGCTTGAGTATTGTTCAGATTGTATTTGAGGAGTTTTCATTTGGGATAAATCCTGAATGTACATTATTGTTTCAGGAAAGTGGTGTATGTTTGGTTTGTGACAGTATTCCTTCCATCATTGATCACTGGAGGTGTTTTGACCTTTGGGGGTGAAACCTGGCAAGGGTGTACCTATTGGTTTCTCAGTTGGGTTTGGTTGTTGCTTTGACCTTGCTGTGACTTTCCGGGGAGGAAAGTTTTCATGGTGGGGAGAATTGTCACATACGTAACCTATTTTAGGGTTATTTTAAATTTATTTTCCACTCATGATTTTTTTGGTGGTTTCCAAAGGTTTTATTGAGAATATGTGAGTTTTCATGAATTGGGCCAAACTGTGAGCCCAATTCCAGATTTGAAAATAAATTTTGTTTCATTTATAACTTTTTCAATTTTTAATATTTATGACTCATTCCAACTCCTAATTTTTCTCCCCTGATATATTAACCCCAAATTTAAATTTGGGGCCTTTATAAATCCATAAGCATGGGGGATTTTTGTTTTTATTTGAGAATTGGCCAACTCGAAGGCCCATTTTCCAGTTTTAAATTGTTTCATTAATTTATTAATATATTATTCATTAAAATGGATATTTCGGTGATTCCACCTCCATATCGATCCTAAGAAGCCCAGGCGCGACCTCATGCCCTCCTACCACAATTTGGAGCTCGATAGAGTCGCGAAAATAGTCGAAACATTCTGGATTTCAGAAATCGTCCAGATTTTGGAGAGGTAAATTGATCCTTTCATAACTCCTTCTATTCTTAATCTTTTCCCTCCATTCCAATTCCTAAATGACCTAATAATTCTTGTGAGACTACCCCCTGAGTTTTGGCCGTTTTAAATTTCATATACTAGGGTTTTGGGGAGATTCATTATAGATTTATCAAGTAAGTTTGTCCGTTTCTTTTCCCCTTTCAAATTGATTAGGGTTTCATTCTTTTTTTAGGGTTTCCTCCCTTTTTATTGAAGTGAACAATGGCCAGTGGGTAGGGGTTCGAACCTAAGGTTTAACCTTGTGTTTTCTTGGTCCAATTTTCTATTTTTAGGTTTGATCTACCCTTCTTGAGGTGCGGCGGTGGTGCGTTTGTGTTTTCGCACAAAGGATTCAATGGTTTCATTTGATTTGGTAGGTGATTCCAATGTTGATGCAATCTTTGTGTATTAGCATGCTGTATTTATCATATTTTCAGATTTATATAATTTTATTATTGCTACAAAAATTGGTTCTAATGATGTTTCCATTGCAATTGAATTTAAAATGCCAATTTGGTGTGAAATTGGGGGGTTTCCAAAGAAGTGTTTTGTTTGTTTATTTGGGGATTCCCTATAAATACTTAGTTGTTTTTATTGATCTGTAATAAGGCATAAAACACTGTTTATAATGTTTATCCCCTTTGGTAATTTCTGCAAATAATGAGTTTTAATTGTGCTTGTAAAGAAAGTGAAGTTTTGGTTCCACATTTGTGTGAAAATGAAGGTTTTACAAAGAGAACACTTCTTGTTTAACATGAGGATGCCCAAAAATTGATTTTTTTTAAATTGATATTTATTGGGCTGACTTTACTATTTTGGTAACTTACAATTGTGAACATCGTGTACAAGTGGGTTTCTTAAGGGGTTTTGTGTGCAAAACTACACGAGATTTTGTGAAATTGATTTATTCAAATTCAAAGAGTTTGTTGTGTGTTTTAAGTGGTAGAAAATGAGATAGCTACTGTATTTGGTGTATGTGACCAGTAGTGGTGTTTTACATTAAAATGGATGTGTGTTAAATCCTGAAATTGTTTGAGCACAAAGGGGGAAGCCCGGGTACCTAGGTGGGGCGGATTTGTACTAGTACGGCTAGTGGACCGGATGGGTTTTGTCCCTGTTTCACTTAGAATTTGGATAACGACAACTCTAACTAAACTATGTGGATGATTATTGGGGACCACTAGGTTATGGGTATGTTCCCTACTAGTGGCTCGTGCATGAGAAAGGATTTTACTATGGTTACATTACACTGAGGTACGAGGTACATGGGGCCTGAGACTATCTAGTGCCTAGGGGTGTTCCCGGTTTTGTTGCTCAGTGGATTTGTGGTATTTGCCCTTGTTTTTGGGTGTATTTGGAATTATAATGCAGTATCTAATATTCCTATTTAAATGTGTTAACATTCTGAAAGTTTTATCTTGAAAAATGTTTTCAATTTAAAGTTTCATTTCGTGGAATTTGTCACCGCTTTTAATTGCATATTAAAACTGCTTGCTTTTTCACCTTGTATTGCATGCACCTTGGAATCATAGGGTGGTATCCTATTGGGCTTAGGCTCACACCCTACTTACACCCATTGGGTGTAAGTAGACCTTTTTTTTGAGCCAGGTAAAGGAAAGGCTAAGGGTGTTGACGGTTCAGGGTGTTAGTCCTCATCCTTGGGGAGGAGTAGTGGAGACGACTTGGGGGTGATGACCCCTTGTCATGTGGAGTCCATGGGGCTGTTTTGTTTCTGTTCCATTGTGTCTTTGGACATTTTGTATTGACTCTAAACCTATGTATTCAGTTCTGGTTTTTGTTTAAACATCGTTTGGTATAAATTTTTCAGATTCAGTTTATTGATTGTTTTTAATGGTTTATGCCTTCATATTCGGGTAAATCGTTCCCAAACCTAAATAGATGATACCCGGACACTTGTGCCAGCCCGTGGGGATAGGGAACGCCCTTCGGGTCATGTCACGGGCTGGGTTTGGGGCCGGTTTTGGCGGTGACCAGATTCGGTTCGTAACAAAATGGTATCAGAGGAGGTTCGCTCCTTGGGTCATGTTATTTGGGGAAGAGTCAGCATAGTCTGGAGCTAGGATTTTTGGGACTTGAAATTCCAGTCATGGTTAGTTTGGCTGGCCAGCACACCTCATGAAGGGATTCAAGTCACCATGGGAAGTATGGATTTATCTGAGTCCTTTGGTTTTCTTGGTTTAATGATGACTATGGGAAATGAAAAGAGAGTAAGGAGAATAATCTCAGTGAGCTCGCAGGGCCTGGAAAGCCATGTGGAGCCATGGATATTTCCCTAGAATACTCTCTGTGATGGAAAAGTGATTGGAATATGGCTGCCAACCATATGTCCAAGTCACCCACCGAAACTAGTTTCCTCTTGCATTGTTTTGTGCTTTAGTTTTGAAATCTTAGCACTTTGGTTTTAAGGTGACTTGGTTTTAAGAAGCGTAAAGTTTTTATGAAATGATTATCAAATAAAGAGGGAATTGTTTGGTTTATGAAATGGCGGAACTGAATTTTCAGAATTTTTTTTGAAATATAAAATGGTGTGCTTACACCTCTTTGAAAGCAGGAACTATATTGAATATTGTTTTGAAAAGTGTTTCCAATAGAGTTTTCTAAACAATTAGGGTGTGTTTTAATGGGATGATATGTTTCTAAATTGATGTGAATAACTTGAAAGTGAGTTATTTTCTAAATGGTTGTGTCCTTATGAAATGTTTTGTAAGATGTGAATTGGGATTTCGATCTCATTGTTAGCGGTTTTGAGAAAAAGGTTGGGTTGGTTGACCAATTTGTTTTTGAAAAGTGGAAGGAAGTTTGGATTTACCCTTTGGTATTTCCATGAGGGACCACATGCATGGGGTTATATGGGATTATATATGGTTGATGGCATGACTGGATGAGTGCTGGGATGGATATGAGGAGGGTGCCTAGTGTGGCACAAAAACATGCATGTGTGAGGATCATGGGGTACCATTGGTGGATACGCTTACTGCTAAACCGTTTGTTTTCAAAGAATTGGTTATAAAGAAAAATATGATGTCTTGATGAATAGTTTGGTATGGTTTGTATTATGGGTTTTTGAAAATGTTGATGTTGTGGGATGTTTTGAGTTCAAGAACCCCTTCTGTTTGAACTGTGTTTTGGGTTTGTGTTTGGTCGGTAAGCTGTGTTGCAGGGATGGTAAGTGGTCTCTTTTGAAATTTTTTTTGGGATGCCTTTATAGTGGATCCCTTCATGTGTTTGGATCTGGTTTGAGGCATGTTTTGACTAATGGACCAGATTGGTTGGGTCCTTGGGTTCTCTGATTGGATAAGGTATGCCCCCATTAAGGGTTAATGCACAGCTGTAGTGCAATCCATATTGTTTCGCCATTGGAAAATCCTCCAGTTGATCAATATAAGGAATATTTTATCGATCATTGTTGATTGAGTCTACACCCATTCCTATATTTGATTTTTAGATTTTCTTGTAATGGGAGAGTGCTTGTGGATGGGTGAAAGAGACCATAGTTTCTTATGTTTCCTAATTCGTCGAAGGTGGATATGGTCTAGGGTTGTTATTGTGGATGAGTGTCTCGATGGTGTCTAAGAGGGCCTTTGGGGTTATTCAAAGATTCTTTGAAGAATGAGTTCATGTTAAACCACCAGTGTGAGAAATATTGTCATGATAGGATATTGTGGCCACTTTCTAGAATTGTGGGTTGTTTGGGGATGTTTCATAAGGTCCCTCTCCATGCATTGTTTCTATCAATCACAAGGGTCATGTTCGGTGACACATTGTGATGTTGTGTGCTCTTTTGACTGTAAAGGTCAAGGTCGCACAATCCTCTTAGGATCTCTGTTATGTTGGGAGTATGTCTCCCTTGGGAAAAATATCAAATCTCTTATCTTAGAGGAAGGTGTTTATACGTGTCCTGCCCTTCTGTTGTTTCTCACCTAAAGAAACAAGGTGTGATGTGTGTGTATCTTCTTAGCCCTTGTTTTAGTGAAATATCGGGATCAGTTAAAGTGAGTTTGGAATGTGTTATGTCTGGAAAACTTATCTGGGATTGCGTTGTAGTTGTTGGTTTCATTGAAAGAATAATTATCGTTCATGGGGTTTCCAAAGCCTAACTGCGAGGCCGAAGATGCTTCAATCATTTGAGCTCCAGCCATAGGTCTCGGAGAGAAGCTGGCGCGTAGTCAGGGGAAACTCTAGTGTCATTTAAACCCTTGTACAAAGTCATTTCCTCAGTATGAAAGTTAGGAAGATTTTAAACCTATGGTGTCATAATCATTCTTCTGTTTTCCATGTTCGGTGGAAATAGGTGGAGGGCCGTGTGCCCATGTCATCACCCAATGTTATTCCCTCCCCCTTTTGGTTGTCTACACTATTTGTGAACACAGGTTTCACTTGGATAATAGTGACCATGCCCCAGAAAACCATGCGGAAAGAAGGATCCCAACTATTAGTGTATGGCTTCCCAAACCATGCAAACTAACCATGTGGTCTCCCTAACTCTTTAAATTTTGGGGTCTTTCTTTACCGGTCAGTGCTGGTTGGTTAAGATGATTGGTTCTTATGGTGGGAAGACCCACTATGAGTCTTATATAATTTCTTTTGGAAATTTCTGATGGAAGTATATCCTTTTTACCGGTGAGTCCATTTAGTCCTCCCCCTGTTAGTCTCTTGATTATGTCTCAAAAAAATATTGGTTGTCTCTTATGGTGGGGAGCGTATTTTTGTCCCCCCTGTACCAGTAACTTAGATTTTTACATGGTCTTGGCTTGGTGTAGATAGTCTCGTTCAGATATATCTAGCTACCAACATCATTCTTGAGTAAACATTGGGATTGGAGAGCACCCAATGGTTTAGTTAAAGTAAGGTAAGTGTAACCTTGTTCAAAGTTGTTGTTCGTTTGGGCGAATTGCTTGAGTATTGTTCAGATTGTATTTGAGGAGTTTTCATTTGGTATAAATCCTGAATGTACTTTATTGTTTCAGGAAAGTGGTGTATTTTTGGTTTGTGACAGTATTCCTTCCATCATTGATCACTGGAGGTGTTTTGACCTTTGGGGGTGAAACCTGGCAAGGGTGTACCTATTGGTTTCTCAGTTGGGTTTGGTTGTTGCTTTGACCTTGCTGTGACTTTCCGGGGAGGAAAGTTTTCATGGTGGGGAGAATTGTCACATACGTAACCTATTTTAGGGTTATTTTAAATTTATTTTCCACTCATGATTTGTTTTGGTGGTTTCCAAAGGTTTTATTGAGAATAGGTGAGTTTTCATGAATTGGGCCAAACTGTGAGCCCAATTCCAGATTTAAAAATAAATTTTGTTTCATTTATAACTTTTTCAATTTTTATTATTTTTGACTCATTCCAACTCCTAATTTTTCATCCCTGATATATTAACCCCAAATTTAAATTTGGGGCCTTTATAAATCCATAAGCATGGGGGAGTTTTGTTTTTATTTGAGAATTGGGCCAACCCGAAGGCCCATTTTCCAGTTTTAAATTGTTTCATTAATTTATTAATATATTATTCATTAAAATGGATATTTCGGTGATTCCACCTCCATATCGACCCTAAGAAGCCCAGGCGCGACCCCATGCCCTTCTACCACAATTTGGAGCTCGATAGAGTCGCGAAAATAGTCGAAACATTCTGGATTTCAGAAATCGTCCAGATTTTGGAGAGGTAAATTGATCCTTTCATAACTCCTTCTATTCTTAATCTTTTCCCTCCATTCCAATTCCTAAATGACCTAATAATTCTTGCGAGACCATAACCTTAGTTTTGGCCGTTTTAAATTTCAGATACTAGTGTTTTGGGGAGATTCATTCTAGATTTATCAAGTAAGTTTGTCCATTTCTTTTCCCCGTTCAAATTGATTAGGGTTTCATTCTTTTTTTTAGGGTTTCCTCCCTTTTTATTGAAGTGAACAATGGCCAGTGGGTAGGGGTTCGAACCTAAGGTTTAACCTTGGGTTTTCTTGGTCCAATTTTCTATTTTTAGGTTTGATCTACCCTTCTTGAGGTGCGGCGGTGGTGCGTTTGTGTTTTCGCACAAAGGATTCAATGGTTTCATTTGATTTGGTAGGTGATTCCAATGATGATGCAATATTTGAGTATTAGCATGCTGTATTTATCATATTTTCAGATTTATATAATTTTATTATTGCTACAAAAATTGGTTCTAATGATGTTTCCATTGCAATTGAATTTAAAATGCCAATTTGCTGTGAAATTGGGGGTTTTCCAAAGAAGTGTTTTGTTTGTTTATTTGGGGATTCCCTATAAATACTTAGTTGTTTTTATTGATCTGTAATAAGGCATAAAATACTGTTTATAATGTTTATCCCATTTGGTAATTGCTGCAAATAATGAGTTTTAATTGTGCTTGTAAAGAAAGAGAAGTTTTGGTTCCACTTTTGTTTGAAATTGAAGGTTTTACAAAGAGAACACTTCTTGTTTAAAATGAGGATGCCCAAAAATTTATTTTTTGTTTTAATTGATATTTATTGGTCTGCCTTTACTATATTGGTAACTTACAATTGTGAACATCGTGTACAAGTGGGTTTCTTAAGGGGTTTTGTGTGCAAAACTACACGAGATTTTGTGAAATTGATTTATTCAAATTCAAAGAGTTTGTTTTGTGTTTTTAGTGGTAGAAAATGAGATAGCTAATGTATTTGGTGTATGTGACCAGTAGTGGTGTTTTACATTAAATGGATGTGTGTTAAATCCTGAAATTGTTTGAGCACAAAGGGGGAAGCCCGGGTACCTAGGTGGGGCGGATTTGTACTAGTACAGCTAGTGGACCGGATGGGTTTTGTCCCTGTTTCACTTAGAATTTGGATAACGACAACTCTAACTAAACTATGTGGATGATTATTGGGGACCACTAGGTTATGGGTATGTTCCCTACTAGTGGCTCGTGCACGAGAAAGGATTTTACTATGGTTACATTACACTGAGGTACGAGGTACATGGGGCCTGAGACTATCTAGTGCCTAGGGGTGTTCCCAGTTTTGTTGCTCAGTGGATTTGTGGTATTTGCCCTTGTTTTTGGGTGTCTTTGGAATTATAATGCAGTAACTAATATTCCTATTTAAATGTGTTAACATTCTGAAAGTTTTATCTTGAAAAATGTTTTCAATTTAAAGTTTCATTTCGTGGAATTTGTCACCGCTTTTAATTGCATATTAAAACTGCTTGCTTTTTCACCTTGTATTGCATGCACCTTGGAATCATAGGGTGGTATCCTATTGGGCTTAGGCTCACACCCTACTTACACCCCTTGGGTGTAAGTAGACCTTTTTTTTGACCCAGGTAAAGGAAAGGCTAAGGGTGTTGACGGTTCAGGGTGTTAGTCCTCATCCTTGGGGAGGAGTAGTGGAGACGACTTGGGGGTGATGACCCTTTGTCATGTGGAGTCCATGGGGCTGTTTTGTTTATGTTCCATTGTGTCTTTGGACCTTTTGTATTGACTCTAAACCTATGTATTCAGTTCTGGTTTTTGTTTAAACATCGTTTGGTATAAATTTTTCAGATTCAGTTTATTGATTGTTTTTAATGGTTTATGCCTTCATATTCGTGTAAATCGTTCCCAAACCTAAATAGATGATACCCGGACACTTGTGAAAGCCCGTGGGGATAGGGAACGCCCTTCGGGTCATGTCACGGGCTGGGTTTGGGGCCGGTTTTGGCGGTGACCAGATTCGGTTCGTGACAAAATGGTATCAGAGGAGGTTCACTCCTTGGTTCATGTTATTTGGGGAAGAGTCAGCATAGTCTGGAGCTAGGATTTTTGGGACTTGAAATTCCAGTCATGGGTAGTGTGCCTGCCCAGCACACCTCATGAAGGGATTCAAGTTACCATGGGAAGTATGGATTTATCTGAGTCCTTTGGTTTTCTTGGTTTAATGATGACTATGGGAAATGAAAAGAGGGTTAGGAGAATAATCTCAGTGAGCTCGCAGGGCCTGGAAAGCCATGTGGAGCCATGGATATTTCCCTAGAATACTCTCTGTGACGGCGAAGTGATTGGAATATGGCTGCCAACTATATGTCCAAGTCACCCACCGAAACTAGTTTCCTTTTGCATTGTTTTGTGCTTTAGTTTTGAAATCTTAGCACTTTGGTTTTAAGGTGACTTGGTTTTAAGAAGCGTAAAGTTTTTATGAAATTATTTTCAAATAAAGAGGGAATGGTTTGGTTTATGAAATGGCGGAACTGAATTTTCAGAATTTTTTTTTAAATATAAAATGGTGTGCTTACACCTCTTTGAAAGCAGGAACTATATTGAATTTTGTTTTGAAAAGTGTTTCCAATAGAGTTTTCTAAACAATTAGAGTGTGTTTTAATGGGATGATATGTTTCTAAATTGATGTGAATAACATGAAAGTGAGTTATTTTCTAAATGGTTGTGTCCTTATAAATGTTTTGTAAGATGTGAATTGGGATTTCGATCTCATTGTTAGCGGTTTTGAGAAAAAGGTTGGGTTGGTTGACCATTTTGTTTTTGAAAAGTGGAAGGAAGATTGGTTTTACCCTTTGGTATTTCCATGAGTGACCACATGCATGGGGTTATATGGGATGATAGATGGTTGATGGCACGACTGGATGAGTGCTGGGATGGATATGAGGAGGGTTCCCGGTGTGGCACAAAAACATGCATGTGTGAGGCCCATGGGATACCATTGGTGGATACACTTACTGCTAAACCGTTTGTTTTCAAAGAATTGGTTATAAAGAAAAATATGATGTCTTGATGAATAGTTTGGTATGGTTTGTATTATGGGTTTTTGAAAATGTTGATGTTGTGGGATGTTTTGATTTCAAGAACCCCTTCTGTTTGAACTGTGTTTTGGGTTTGGGTTTGGTCGGTAAGCTGTGTTGCAGGGATGGTTAGTGGTCTCTTTGGAAATTTTTTTTGGGATGCCTTTATAGTGGTTCCCTTCATGTGTTTGGATCTGGTTTGAGGCATGTTTTGACTAGTGGACCAGATTGGTTGGGTCCTTGGGTTCTCTCATTGGATAAGGTATTCCCCCATTATGGGTTAATGCACAGCTGTAGTGCAATCCATATTGTTTCGCCATTAGAAAATCCTCCAGATGATCAATATAAGGAATATTTTATCGATCATTGTTGATTGAGTCTACACCCATTCCTATCTTTGATTTTTAGATCCTCTTGTAATGGGAGAGTGCTTGTGGATGGGTGAAAGAGACCATAGTTTCTTATGTTTCCTAATTCGTCGAAGGTGGATGTGGTCTAGGGTTGTTATTGTGGATGAGTGTCTCGATGGTGTCTAAGAGGGCCTTTGTGGTTCTTCAAAGATTCTTTGAAGCATGAGTTCATGTTAAACCACCAGTGTGAGAAATATTGTCATGATAGGATATTGTGGCCACTTTCTAGAATTGTGGGTTGTTTGGGGATGTTGTATAAGGTCCCTCTCCAAGAATTGTTTCTATCAATCACAAGGGTCATGTTCGGTGACGCATTGTGATGTTGTGTGCTCTTTTGACTGTAAAGGTCAAGGTCACACAATCCTATTAGGTTCTCTGTTATGTTGGGAGTATGTCTCCCTTGGGAAAAATATCAAATCTCTTATCTTAGAGGAATGTGTTTATACGTGTCCTGCCCTTCTGTTGTTTCTCACCTAAAGAAACAAGGTGTGATGTGTGTGTATCTTCATAGCCCTTGTTTTAGTGAAATATCGGAATCAGTTAAAGTGAGTTTGGAATGTGTTATGTCTGGAAAACTTATCTGGGATTGCGTTGTAGTTGTTGGTTTCATTGAAAGAAGAATTATCGTTCATGGGGTTTCCAAATCCTAACTGCGAGGCCGAAGATGCTTCAATCATTTGAGCTCTAGCCATAGGTCTCGGAGAGAAGCTGGCGCGTAGTCAGGGGAAACTCCAGTGTCATTTAAACCCTTGTACAAAGTCATTTCCTCAGTATGAATGTTAGGAAGATTTTAAACCTATGGTGTCATAATCATTCTTCTGTTTTCCATGTTCGGTGGAAATAGGTGGAGGGCCATGTGCCCATGTCATTACCCAATGTTATTCCCTCCCCCTTTTGGTTGTCTACACTGTTTGTTAACACAGGTTTCACTTGGATAATAGTGACCATGCCCCAGAAAACCATGCGGAAAGAAGGATCCCAACTATTAGTGTATGGCTTCCCAAACCATGCAAACTAACCATGTGGTCGCCCCAACTCTTTAAATTTTGGGGTCTTTCTTTACCGGCCAGTGCTGGTTGGTTAAGATGATTGGTTCTTATGGTGGGAAGACCCACTATGAGTCTTATATAATTTCTTTGGGAAATTTCTGATGGAAGTATATCCTTTGTACCGGTGAGTCCATTTAGTCCTCCACCTTTTAGTCTCTTGATTATGTCTCAAAACAAATATTGGTTGTCTCTTATGGTGGGGAGCGTATTTGTGTCCCCCCCGTACCAGTAACTTAGATTTTTCCATGGTCTTGGCTTGGTGTAGATAGTCTCGTTCAGATATATCTAGCTACCAACATCATTCTTCAGTAAACATTGGGATTTAAGAGCACCCAATGGTTTAGTTAAAGTAAGGTAAGTGTAACCTTGTTCAAAGTTGTTGTTCGTTTGGGCGAATTGCTTGAGTATTGTTCAGATTGTATTTGAGGAGTTTTCATTTGGGATAAATCCTGAATGTACTTTATTGTTTCAGGAAAGTGGTATATGTTTGGTTTGTGACAGTATTCCTTCCATCATTGATCACTGGAGGTGTTTTGACCTTTGGGGGTGAAACCTGGCAAGGGTGTACCTATTGGTTTCTCAGTTGGGTTTGGTTGTTGCTTTGACCTTGTTGTGACTTTCCGGGGAGGAAAGTTTTCATGGTGGGGAGAATTGTCACATACGTAACCTATTTTAGGATTATTTTAAATTTATTTTCCACTCATGATTTTTTTTGGTGGTTTCCAAAGGTTTTATTGAGAATAGGTGAGTTTTCATGAATTGGGCCAAACTGTGAGCCCAATTCCAGATTTGAAAATAAATTTTGTTTCATTTATAACTTTTTCAATTTTTAATATTTATGACTCATTCCAACTCCTAATTTTTCTCCCCTGATATATTAACCCCAAAGTTAAATTTGGGGCCTTTATAAATCCATAAGCATGTGGGATTTTTGTTTTTATTTGAGAATTGGCCAACTCGAAGGCCCATTTTCCAGTTTTAAATTGTTTCATTAATTTATTAATATATTATTCATTAAAATGGATATTTCGGTGATTCCACCTCCATATCGACCCTAAGAAGCCCAGGCGCGACCTCATGCCCTCCTACCACAATTTGGAGCTCGATAGAGTCGCGAAAATAGTCGAAACATTCTGGATTTCAGAAATCGTCCAGATTTTGGAGAGGTAAATTGATCCTTTCATAACTCCTTCTATTCTTAATCTTTTCCCTCCATTCCAATTCCTAAATGACCTAATAATTCTTGTGAGACCACCCCCTGAGTTTTGGCCGTTTTAAATTTCAGATACTAGGGTTTTGGGGAGATTCATTATAGATTTATCAAGTAAGTTTGTCCGTTTCTTTTCCCCTTTCAAATTGATTAGGGTTTCATTCTTTTTTTAGGGTTTCCTCCCTTTTTATTGAAGTGAACAATGGACAGTGGGTAGGGGTTCGAACCTAAGGTTTAACCTTGTGTTTTCTTGGTCCAATTTTCTATTTTTAGGTTTGATCTACCCTTCTTGAGGTGCGGCGGTGGTGCGTTTGTGTTTTCGCACAAAGGATTCAATGGTTTCATTTGATTTGGTAGGTGATTCAAATGTTGATGCAATCTTTGTGTATTATCATGCTGTATTTATCATATTTTCAGATTTATATAATTTTATTATTGCTACAAAAATTGGTTCTAATGATGTTTCCATTGCAATTGAATTTAAAATGCCAATTTGGTGTGAAATTGGGGGTTTTCCAAAGAAGTGTTTTGTTTGTTTATTTGGGGATTCCCTATAAATACTTAGTTGTTTTTATTGATCTGTAATAAGGCATAAAATACTGTTTATAATGTTTATCCCCTTTGGTAATTTCTGCAAATAATGAGTTTTAATTGTGCTTGTAAAGAAAGTGAAGTTTTGGTTCCACATTTGTGTGAAAATGAAGGTTTTACAAAGAGAACACTTCTTGTTTAACATGAGGATGCCCAAAAATTGATTTTTTTTAATTGATATTTATTGGGATGACTTTACTATTTTGGTAACTTACAATTGTGAACATCGTGTACAAGTGGGTTTCTTAAGGGGTTTTGTGTGCAAAACTACACGAGATTTTGTGAAATTGATTTATTCAAATTCAAAGAGTTTGTTGTGTGTTTTAAGTGGTAGAAAATGAGATAGCTACTGTATTTGGTGTATGTGACCAGTAGTGGTGTTTTACATTAAAATGGATGTGTGTTAAATCCTGAAATTGTTTGAGCACAAAGGGGGAAGCCCGGGTACCTAGGTGGGGCGGATTTGTACTAGTACGGCTAGTGGACCGGATGGGTTTTGTCCCTGTTTCACTTAGAATTTGGATAACGAAAACTCTAACTAAACTATGTGGATGATTATTGGGGACCACTAGGTTATGGGTATGTTCCCTACTAGTGGCTCGTGCATGAGAAAGGATTTTACTATGGTTACATTACACTGAGGTACGAGGTACATGGGGCCTGAGACTATCTAGTGCCTAGGGGTGTTCCCGGTTTTGTTGCTCAGTGGATTTGTGGTATTTGCCCTTGTTTTTGGGTGTCTTTGGAATTATAATGCAGTATCTAATATTCCAATTTAAATGTGTTAACATTCTGAAAGTTTTATCTTGAAAAATGTTTTCAATTTAAAGTTTCATTTCGTGGAATTTGTCACCGCTTTTAATTGCATATTAAAACTGCTTGCTTTTTCACCTTGTATTGCATGCACCTTGGAATCATAGGGTGGTATCCTATTGGGCTTAGGCTCACACCCTACTTACACCCATTGGGTGTAAGTAGACCTTTTTTTGAGCCAGGTAAAGGAAAGGCTAAGGGTGTTGACGGTTCAGGGTGTTAGTCCTCATCCTTGGGGAGGAGTAGTGGAGACGACTTGGGGGTGATGACCCCTTGTCATGTGGAGTCCATGGGGCTGTTTTGTTTCTGTTCCATTGTGTCTTTGGACCTTTTGTATTGACTCTAAACCTATGTATTCAGTTCTGGTTTTTGTTTAAACATCGTTTGGTATAAATTTTTCAGATTCAGTTTATTGATTGTTTTTAATGGTTTATGCCTTCATATTCGGGTAAATCGTTCCCAAACCTAAATAGATGATACCCGGACACTTGTGCCAGCCCGTGGGGATAGGGAACGCCCTTCGGGTCATGTCACGGGCTGGGTTTGGGGCCGGTTTTGGCGGTGACCAGATTCGGTTCGTAACAAAATGGTATCAGAGGAGGTTCGCTCCTTGGGTCATGTTATTTGGGGAAGAGTCAGCATAGTCTGGAGCTAGGATTTTTGGGACTTGAAATTCCAGTCATGGTTAGTTTGGCTGGCCAGCACACCTCATGAAGGGATTCAAGTCACCATGGGAAGTATGGATTTATCTGAGTCCTTTGGTTTTCTTGGTTTAATGATGACTATGGGAAATGAAAAGAGAGTAAGGAGAATAATCTCAGTGAGCTCGCAGGGCCTGGAAAGCCATGTGGAGCCATGGATATTTCCCTAGAATACTCTCTGTGATGGCAAAGTGATTGGAATATGGCTGCCAACCATATGTCCGAGTCACCCACCGAAACTAGTTTCCTCTTGCATTGTTTTGTGCTTTAGTTTTGAAATCTTAGCACTTTGGTTTTAAGGTGACTTGGTTTTAAGAAGCGTAAAGTTTTTATGAAATGATTATCAAATAAAGAGGGAATTGTTTGGTTTATGAAATGGCGGAACTTAATTTTCAGAATTTTTTTTGAAATATAAAATGGTGTGCTTACACCTCTTTGAAAGCAGGAACTATATTGAATATTGTTTTGAAAAGTGTTTCCAATAGAGTTTTCTAAACAATTAGAGTGTGTTTTAATGGGATGATATGTTTCTAAATTGATGTGAATAACTTGAAAGTGAGTTATTTTCTAAATGGTTGTGTCCTTATGAAATGTTTTGTAAGATGTGAATTGGGATTTCGATCTCATTGTTAGCGGTTTTGAGAAAAAGGTTGGGTTGGTTGACCAATTTGTTTTTGAAAAGTGGAAGGATGTTTGGATTTACCCTTTGGTATTTCCATGAGGGACCACATGCATGGGGTTATATGGGATTATAGATGGTTGATGGCACGACTGGATGAGTGCTGGGATGGATATGAGGAGGGTGCCCAGTGTGGCACAAAAACATGCATGTGTGAGGATCATGGGGAACCATTGGTGGATACGCTTACTGCTAAACCGTTTGTTTTCAAAGAATTGGTTATAAAGAAAAATATGATGTCTTGATGAATAGTTTGGTATGGTTTGTATTATGGGTTTTTGAAAATGTTGATGTTGTGGGATGTTTTGAGTTCAAGAACCCCTTCTGTTTGAACTGTGTTTTGGGTTTGTGTCTGGTCGGTAAGCTGTGTTGCAGGGATGGTAAGTGGTCTCTTTTGAAATTTTTTTTGGGATGCCTTTATAGTGGTTCCCTTCATGTGTTTGGATCTGGTTTGAGGCATGTTTTGACTAATGGACCAGATTGGTTGGGTCCTTGGGTTCTCTCATTGGATAAGGTATGCCCCCATTAAGGGTTAATGCACAGCTGTAGTGCAATCCATATTGTTTCGCCATTGGAAAATCCTCCAGTTGATCAATATAAGGAATATTTTATCGATCATTGTTGATTGAGTCTACACCCATTCCTATATTTGATTTTTAGATTTTCTTGTAATGGGAGAGTGCTTGTGGATGGGTGAAAGAGACCATAGTTTCTTATGTTTCCTAATTCGTCGAAGGTGGATATGGTCTAGGGTTGTTATTGTGGATGAGTGTCTCGATGGTGTCTAAGAGGGCCTTTGGGGTTATTCAAAGATTCTTTGAAGCATGAGTTCATGTTAAACCACCAGTGTGAGAAATATTGTCATGATAGGATATTGTGGCCACTTTCTAGAATTGTGGGTTGTTTGGGGATGTTGCATAAGGTCCCTCTCCATACATTGTTTCTATCAATCACAAGGGTCATGTTCGGTGACACATTGTGATGTTGTGTGCTCTTTTGACTGTAAAGGTCAAGGTCTCACAATCCTCTTAGGATCTCTGTTATGTTGGGAGTATGTCTCCCTTGGGAAAAATATCAAATCTCTTATCTTAGAGGAAGGTGTTTATACGTGTCCTGCCCTTCTGTTGTTTCTCACCTAAAGAAACAAGGTGTGATGTGTGTGTATCTTCTTAGCCCTTGTTTTAGTGAAATATCGGGATCAGTTAAAGTGAGTTTGGAATGTGTTATGTCTGGAAAACTTATCTGGGATTGCGTTGTAGTTGTTGGTTTCATTGAAAGAAGAATTATCGTTCATGGGGTTTCCAAAGCCTAACTGCGAGGCCGAAGATGCTTCAATCATTTGAGCTCCAGCCATAGGTCTCGGAGAGAAGCTGGCGCGTAGTCAGGGGAAACTCCAGTGTCATTTAAACCCTTGTACAAAGTCATTTCCTCAGTATGAAAGTTAGGAAGATTTTAAACCTATGGTGTCATAATCATTCTTCTGTTTTCCATGTTCGGTGGAAATAGGTGGAGGGCCGTGTGCCCATGTCATCACCCAATGTTATTCCCTCCCCCTTTTGGTTGTCTACACTGTTTGTGAACACAGGTTTCACTTGGATAATAGTGACCATGCCCCAGAAAACCAAGCGGAAAGAAGGATCCCAACTATTAGTGTATGGCTTCCCAAACCATGCAAACTAACCATGTGGTCTCCCTAACTCTTTAAATTTTGGGTTCTTTCTTTACCGGCCAGTGCTGGTTGGTTAAGATGATTGGTTCTTATGGTGGGAAGACCCACTATGAGTCTTATATAATTTCTTTTGGAAATTTCTGATGGAAGTATATCCTTTTTACCGGTGAGTCCATTTAGTCCTCCCCCTGTTAGTCTCTTGATTATGTCTCAAAAAAATATTGGTTGTCTCTTATGGTGGGGAGCGTATTTTTGTCCCCCCTGTACCAGTAACTTAGATTTTTACATGGTCTTGGCTTGGTGTAGATAGTCTCGTTCAGATATATCTAGCTACCAACATCATTCTTGAGTAAACATTGGGATTGGAGAGCACCCAATGGTTTAGTTAAAGTAAGGTAAGTGTAACCTTGTTCAAAGTTGTTGTTCGTTTGGGCGAATTGCTTGAGTATTGTTCAGATTGTATTTGAGGAGTTTTCATTTGGTATAAATCCTGAATGTACTTTATTGTTTCAGGAAAGTGGTGTATGTTTGGTTTGTGACAGTATTCCTTCCATCATTGATCACTGGAGGTGTTTTGACCTTTGGGGGTGAAACCTGGCAAGGGTGTACCTATTGGTTTCTCAGTTGGGTTTGGTTGTTGCTTTGACCTTGCTGTGACTTTCCGGGGAGGAAAGTTTTCATGGTGGGGAGAATTGTCACATACGTAACCTATTTTAGGGTTATTTTAAATTTATTTTCCACTCATGATTTTTTTTGGTGGTTTCCAAAGGTTTTATTGAGAATAGGTGAGTTTTCATGAATTGGGCCAAACTGTGAGCCCAATTCCAGATTTAAAAATAAATTTTGTTTCATTTATAACTTTTTCAATTTTTATTATTTTTGACTCATTCCAACTCCTAATTTTTCATCCCTAATATATTAACCCCAAATTTAAATTTGGGGCCTTTATAAATCCATAAGCATGGGGGAGTTTTGTTTTTATTTGAGAATTGGGCCAACCCGAAGGCCCATTTTCCAGTTTTAAATTGTTTCATTAATTTATTAATATATTATTCATTAAAATGGATATTTCGGTGATTCCACCTCCATATCGACCCTAAGAAGCCCAGGCGCGACCCCATGCCCTCCTACCACAATTTGGAGCTCGATAGAGTCGCGAAAATAGTCGAAACATTCTGGATTTCAGAAATCGGCCAGATTTTGGAGAGGTAAATTGATCCTTTCATAACTCCTTCTATTCTTAATCTTTTCCCTCCATTCCAATTCCTAAATGACCTAATTATTCTTGTGAGACCATAACCTTAGTTTTGGCCGTTTTAAATTTCAGATACTAGTGTTTTGGGGAGATTCATTCTAGATTTATCAAGTAAGTTTGTCCATTTCTTTTCCCCTTTCAAATTGATTAGGGTTTCATTCTTTTTTTTAGGGTTTCCTCACTTTTTATTGAAGTGAACAATGGCCAGTGGGTAGGGGTTCGAACCTAAGGTTTAACCTTGGGTTTTCTTGGTCCAATTTTCTATTTTTAGGTTTGATCTACCCTTCTTGAGGTGCGGCGGTGGTGCGTTTGTGTTTTCGCACAAAGGATTCAATGGTTTCATTTGATTTGGTAGGTGATTCCAATGATGATGCAATATTTGAGTATTAGCATGCTGTATTTATCATATTTTCAGATTTATATAATTTTATTATTGCTACAAAAATTGGTTCTAATGATGTTTCCATTGCAATTGAATTTAAAATGCCAATTTGCTGTGAAATTGGGGGTTTTCCAAAGAAGTGTTTTGTTTGTTTATTTGGGGATTCCCTATAAATACTTAGTTGTTTTTATTGATCTGTAATAAGGCATAAAATACTGTTTATAATGTTTATCCCATTTGGTAATTGCTGAAAATAATGAGTTTTAATTGTGCTTGTAAAGAAAGTGAAGTTTTGGTTCCACTTTTGTTTGAAAATGAAGGTTTTACAAAGAGAACACTTCTTGTTTAAAATGAGGATGCCCAAAAATTTATTTTTTGTTTTAATTGATATTTATTGGTCTTCCTTTACTATTTTGGTAACTTACAATTGTGAACATCGTGTACAAGTGGGTTTCTTAAGGGGTTTTGTGTGCAAAACTACACGAGATTTTGTGAAATTGATTTATTCAAATTGAAAGAGTTTGTTTTGTGTTTTTAGTGGTAGAAAATGATATAGCTAATGTATTTGGTGTATGTGACCAGTAGTGGTGTTTTACATTAAATGGATGTGTGTTAAATCCTGAAATTGTTTGAGCACAAAGGGGGAAGCCCGGGTACCTAGGTGGGGCGGATTTGTACTAGTACAGCTAGTGGACCGGATGGGTTTTGTCCCTGTTTCACTTAGAATTTGGATAACGACAACTCTAACTAAACTATGTGGATGATTATTGGGGACCACTAGGTTATGGGTATGTTCCCTACTAGTGGCTCGTGCACGAGAAAGGATTTTACTATGGTTACATTACACTGAGGTACGAGGTACATGGGGCCTGAGACTATCTAGTGCCTAGGGGTGTTCCCGGTTTTGTTGCTCAGTGGATTTGTGGTATTTGCCCTTGTTTTTGGGTGTCTTTGGAATTATAATGCAGTAACTAATATTCCTATTTAAATGTGTTAACATTCTGAAAGTTTTATCTTGAAAAATGTTTTCAATTTAAAGTTTCATTTCGTGGAATTTGTCACCGCTTTTAATTGTATATTAAAACTGCTTGCTTTTTCACCTTGTATTGCATGCACCTTGGAATCATAGGGTGGTATCCTATTGGGCTTAGGCTCACACCCTACTTACACCCCTTGGGTGTAAGTAGACCTTTTTTTTGACCCAGGTAAAGGAAAGGCTAAGGGTGTTGACGGTTCAGGGTGTTAGTCCTCATCCTTGGGGAGGAGTAGTGGAGACGACTTGGGGGTGATGACCCTTTGTCATGTGGAGTCCATGGGGCTGTTTTGTTTATGTTCCATTGTGTCTTTGGACCTTTTGTATTGACTCTAAACCTATGTATTCAGTTCTGGTTTTTGTTTAAACATCGTTTGGTATAAATTTTTCAGATTCAGTTTATTGATTGTTTTTAATGGTTTATGCCTTCATATTCGGGTAAATCGTTCCCAAACCTAAATAGATGATACCCGTACACTTGTGAAAGCCCGTGGGGATAGGGAACGCCCTTCGGGTCATGTCACGGGCTGGGTTTGGGGCCGGTTTTGGCGGTGACCAGATTCGGTTCGTGACAAAATGGTATCAGAGGAGGTTCGCTCCTTGGTTCATGTTATTTGGGGAAGAGTCAGCATAGTCTGGAGCTAGGATTTTTGGGAATTGAAATTCCAGTCATGGGTAGTGTGCCTACCCAGCACACCTCATGAAGGGATTCAAGTCACCATGGGAAGTATGGATTTATCTGAGTCCTTTGGTTTTCTTGGTTTAATGATGACTATGGGAAATGAAAAGAGGGTTAGGAGAATAATCTCAGTGAGCTCGCAGGGCCTGGAAAGCCATGTGGAGCCATGGATATTTCCCTAGAATACTCTCTGTGACGGCGAAGTGATTGGAATATGGCTGCCAACCATATGTCCAAGTCACCCACCGAAACTAGTTTCCTTTTGCATTGTTTTGTGCTTTAGTTTTGAAATCTTAGCACTTTGGTTTTAAGGTGACTTGGTTTTAAGAAGCGTAAAGTTTTTATGAAATTATTTTCAAATAAAGAGGGAATGGTTTGGTTTATGAAATGGCGGAACTGAATTTTCAGAATTTTTTTTGAAATATAAAATGGTGTGCTTACACCTCTTTGAAAGCAGGAACTATATTGAATTTTGTTTTGAAAAGTGTTTCCAATAGAGTTTTCTAAACAATTAGAGTGTGTTTTAATGGGATGATATGTTTCTAAATTGATGTGAATAACATGAAAGTGAGTTATTTTCTAAATGTTTGTGTCCTTATGAAATGTTTTGTAAGATGTGAATTGGGATTTCGATCTCATTGTTAGCGGTTTTGAGAAAAAGGTTGGGTTGGTTGACCATTTTGGTTTTGAAAAGTGGAAGGAAGATTGGTTTTACCCTTTGGTATTTCCATGAGTGACCACATGCATGGGGTTATATGGGATGATAGATGGTTGATGGCACGACTGGATGAGTGCTGGGATGGATATGAGGAGGGTGCCCGGTGTGGCACAAAAACATGCATGTGTGAGGCCCATGGGATACCATTGGTGGATACACTTACTGCTAAACCGTTTGTTTTCAAAGAATTGGTTATAAAGAAAAATATGATGTCTTGATGAATAGTTTGGTATGGTTTGTATTATGGGTTTTTGAAAATGTTGATGTTGTGGGATGTTTTGATTTCAAGAACCCCTTCTGTTTGAACTGTGTTTTGGGTTTGGGTTTGGTCGGTAAGCTGTGTTGCAGGGATGGTTAGTGGTCTCTTTGGAAATTTTTTTTGGGATGCCTTTATAGTGGTTCCCTTCATGTGTTTGGATCTGGTTTGAGGCATGTTTTGACTAGTGGACCAGATTGGTTGGGTCCTTGGGTTCTCTCATTGGATAAGGTATTCCCCCATTATGGGTTAATGCACAGCTGTAGTGCAATCCATATTGTTTCGCCATTATAAAATCCTCCAGATGATCAATATAAGGAATATTTTATCGATCATTGTTGATTGAGTCTACACCCATTCCTATCTTTGATTTTTAGATCCTCTTGTAATGGGAGAGTGCTTGTGGATGGGTGAAAGAGACCATAGTTTCTTATGTTTCCTAATTCGTCGAAGGTGGATGTGGTCTAGGGTTGTTATTGTGGATGAGTGTCTCGATGGTGTCTAAGAGGGCCTTTGGGGTTCTTCAAAGATTCTTTGAAGCATGAGTTCATGTTAAACCACCAGTGTGAGAAATATTGTCATGATAGGATATTGTGGCCACTTTCTAGAATTGTGGGTTGTTTGGGGATGTTGTATAAGGTCCCTCTCCAAGAATTGTTTCTATCAATCACAAGGGTCATGTTCGGTGACGCATTGTGATGTTGTGTGCTCTTTTGACTGTAAAGGTCAAGGTCACACAATCCTATTAGGTTCTCTGTTATGTTGGGAGTATGTCTCCCTTGGGAAAAATATCAAATCTCTTATCTTAGAGGAATGTGTTTATACGTGTCCTGCCCTTCTGTTGTTTCTCACCTAAAGAAACAAGGTGTGATGTGTGTGTATCTTCATAGCCCTTGTTTTAGTGAAATATCGGAATCAGTTAAAGTGAGTTTGGAATGTGTTATGTCTGGAAAACTTATCTGGGATTGCGTTGTAGTTGTTGGTTTCATTGAAAGAAGAATTATCGTTCATGGGGTTTCCAAAGCCTAACTGCGAGGCCGAAGATGCTTCAATCATTTGAGCTCTAGCCATAGGTCTCGGAGAGAAGCTGGCACGTAGTCAGGGGAAACTCCAGTGTCATTTAAACCCTTGTACAAAGTCATTTCCTCAGTATGAATGTTAGGAAGATTTTAAACCTATGGTGTCATAATCATTCTTCTGTTTTCCATGTTCGGTGGAAATAGGTGGAGGGCCATGTGCCCATGTCATTACCCAATGTTATTCCCTCCCCCTTTTGGTTGTCTACACTGTTTGTTAACACAGGTTTCATTTGGATAATAGTGACCATGCCCCAGAAAACCATGCGGAAAGAAGGATCCCAACTATTAGTGTATGGCTTCCCAAACCATGCAAACTAACCATGTGGTCGCCCCAACTCTTTAAATTTTGGGGTCTTTCTTTACCGGACAGTGCTGGTTGGTTAAGATGATTGGTTCTTATGGTGGGAAGACCCACTATGAGTCTTATATAATTTCTTTTGGAAATTTCTGATGGAAGTATATCCTTTGTACCGGTGAGTCCATTTAGTCCTCCACCTTTTAGTCTCTTGATTATGTCTCAAAACAAATATTGGTTGTCTCTTATGGTGGGGAGCGTATTTGTGTCCCCCCCGTACCAGTAACTTAGATTTTTCCATGGTCTTGGCTTGGTGTAGATAGTCTCGTTCAGATATATCTAGCTACCAACATCATTCTTGAGTAAACATTGGGATTTAAGAGCACCCAATGGTTTAGTTAATGTAAGGTAAGTGTAACCTTGTTCAAAGTTGTTGTTCGTTTGGGCGAATTGCTTGAGTATTGTTTAGATTGTATTTGAGGAGTTTTCATTTGGGATAAATCCTGAATGTACTTTATTGTTTCAGGAAAGTGGTATATGTTTGGTTTGTGACAGTATTCCTTCCATCATTGATCACTGGAGGTGTTTTGACCTTTGGGGGTGAAACCTGGCAAGGGTGTACCTATTGGTTTCTCAGTTGGGTTTGGTTGTTGCTTTGACCTTGTTGTGACTTTCCGGGGAGGAAAGTTTTCATGGTGGGGAGAATTGTCACATACGTAACCTATTTTAGGGTTATTTTAAATTTATTTTCCACTCATGATTTTTTTTGGTGGTTTCCAAAGGTTTTATTGAGAATAGGTGAGTTTTCATGAATTGGGCCAAACTGTGAGCCCAATTCCAGATTTGAAAATAAATTTTGTTTCATTTATAACTTTTTCAATTTTTAATATTTATGACTCATTCCAACTCCTAATTTTTCTCCCCTGATATATTAACCCCAAATTTAAATTTGGGGCCTTTATAAATCCATAAGCATGTGGGATTTTGGTTTTTATTTGAGAATTGGCCAACTCGAAGGCCCATTTTCCAGTTTTAAATTGTTTCATTAATTTATTAATATATTATTCATTAAAATGGATATTTCGGTGATTCCACCTCCATATCGACCCTAAGAAGCCCAGGCGCGACCTCATGCCCTCCTACCACAATTTGGAGCTCGATAGAGTCGCGAAAATAGTCGAAACATTCTGGATTTCAGAAATCGTCCAGATTTTGGAGAGGTAAATTGATCCTTTCATAACTCCTTCTATTCTTAATCTTTTCCCTCCATTGCAATTCCTAAATGACCTAATAATTCTTGTGAGACCACCCCCTGAGTTTTGGCCGTTTTAAATTTCAGATACTAGGGTTTTGGGGAGATTCATTATAGATTTATCAAGTAAGTTTGTCCGTTTCTTTTCCCCTTTCAAATTGATTAGGGTTTCATTATTTTTTTAGGGTTTCCTCCCTTTTTATTGAAGTGAACAATGGACAGTGGGTAGGGGTTCGAACCTAAGGTTTAACCTTGTGTTTTCTTGGTCCAATTTTCTATTTTTAGGTTTGATCTACCCTTCTTGAGGTGCGGCGGTGGTGCGTTTGTGTTTTCGCACAAAGGATTCAATGGTTTCATTTGATTTGGTAGGTGATTCCAATGTTGATGCAATCTTTGTGTATTAGCATGCTGTATTTATCATATTTTCAGATTTATATAATTTTATTATTGCTACAAAAAATGGTTCTAATGATGTTTCCATTGCAATTGAATTTAAAATGCCAATTTGGTGTGAAATTGAGGGTTTTCCAAAGAAGTGTTTTGTTTGTTTATTTGGGGATTCCCTATAAACACTTAGTTGTTTTTATTGATCTGTAATAAGGCATAAAATACTGTTTATAATGTTTATCCCCTTTGGTAATTTCTGCAAATAATGAGTTTTAATTGCGCTTGTAAAGAAAGTGAAGTTTTGGTTCCACATTTGTGTGAAAATGAAGGTTTTACAAAGAGAACACTTCTTGTTTAACATGAGGATGCCCAAAAATTGATTTTTTGTTTTAATTGATATTTATTGGGCTGACTTTACTATTTTGGTTACTTACAATTGTGAACATCGTGTACAAGTGGGTTTCTTAAGGGGTTTTGTGTGCAAAACTACACGAGATTTTGTGAAATTGATTTATTCAAATTCAAAGAGTTTGTTGTGTGTTTTAAGTGGTAGAAAATGAGATAGCTACTGTATTGGGTGTATGTGACCAGTAGTGGTGTTTTACATTAAAATGGATGTGTGTTAAATCCTGAAATTGTTTGAGCACAAAGGGGGAAGCCCGGGTACCTAGGTGGGGCGGATTTGTACTAGTACGGCTAGTGGACCGGATGGGTTTTGTCCCTGTTTCACTTAGAATTTGGATAACGACAACTCTAACTAAACTATGTGGATGATTATTGGGGACCACTAGGTTATGGGTATGTTCCCTACTAGTGGCTCGTGAACGAGAAAGGATTTTACTATGGTTACATTACACTGAGGTACGTGGTACATGGGGCCTGAGACTATCTAGTGCCTAGGGGTGTTCCCGGTTTTGTTGCTCAGTGGATTTGTGGTATTTGCCCTTGTTTTTGGGTGTCTTTGGAATTATAATGTAGTATCTAATATTCCTATTTAAATGTGTTAACATTCTGAAAGTTTTATCTTGAAAAATGTTTTCAATTTAAAGTTTCATTTCGTGGAATTTGTCACCGCTTTTAATTGCATATTAAAACTGCTTGCTTTTTCACCTTGTATTGCATGCACCTTGGAATCATAGGGTGGTATCCTATTGGGCTTAGGATCACACCCTACATACACCCCTTGGGTGTAAGTAGACCTTTTTTTTGACCCAGGTAAAGGAAAGGCTAAGGGTGTTGACGGTTCAGTGTGTTAGTCCTCATCCTTGGGGAGGAGTAGTGGAGACGACTTGGGGGTGATGACCCCTTGTCATGTGGAGTCCATGGGGCTGTTTTGTTTCTGTTCCATTGTGTCTTTGGACCTTTTGTATTGACTCTAAACCTATGTATTCAGTTCTGGTTTTTGTTTAAACGTCGTTTGGTATAAATTTTTCAGATTCAGTTTATTGATTGTTTTTAATGGTTTATGCCTTCATATTCGGGTAAATCGTTCCCAAACCTAAATAAATGATACCCGGACACTTGTGCCAGACCGTGGGGATAGGGAATGCCCTTCGGGTCATGTCACGGGCTGGGTTTGGGGCCGGTTTTGGCGGTGACCAGATTCGGTTCGTGACATCATGTTACCTAACAACTTTTAAAACCCACATAATACCTAAGGGTAAGGTGTGTGACGGTGATAGAATCTTGAAGAAGCTTGGAAAACATCACCTAGGTGGAAATCTCTATTAACTTTAACTACACCCATATGTGATTATTTTCAAGATTAATGTGTTGAATCTCATCTTGGTATTATTTTATAGAAAATCACAATGATGCTAACTCCTTTTTGAGCACAGACAAATGAGCTTCTTACAACCTGATTCAACTGGATGATTCTATCATCACCTTTGTTTGGGTTGAAAGGATTTATTATATCCTTATATTTATATTAGTTGTGTGACCAGTATTCATCTACAATACTATCAATGGTTTTGATACTTAAAAGTATTTTAAATCCAATAATAATAAAAAGGAGTTCATGTGATTTCTATATCCATAAGACATAAAAATAAAAGCAATTTTATTCATAAATGATCTGGTCATAACAAATATGGATTTAAAAAGTTGATATATTCTTGGATATGTTATTATGATTTTATTTTTCTATTGAAAATCAGGGGTGAACAAAATATTTTATATCTTGGGGTTTTTTTGTACGAATCATGGTTCTTTAGTTAGTTATTGGCCTGTATGACATGATATTTTTAGAAAAACATGTATTTTAAGTGGATATTTTTACAATGGTTGGTGTTGTTTAGAGATTATATGTCACATATAATAGATATTTAGTGAGGGTTTCGTCATTTGAATATGGTTAACTAGAGTGGTTTATCCATATTTTCAGATTGTATATTTTGTTTTCAATTTAAATTTCACAAGTATTATTCTAATCAGATTTATTTTGGATTATTGGGATTATGTGACATGTGTGATTTTATTTTATTTCCAATGTATGGACCTGTTAATATATATTTTTAATATCATTCACCTTTGGAGGTAACATAATTTTTCAAAAATAGATATTATTTGTGGAGTCTTCTTGTGGGTAGAACTACAGTCCCTGGAGTGAATCAATATTTTTGTTTAAATATACGAGATTCAAATATGTTGATTATTAAAATATCTTTATTTCAGGATTAGATTTTTTTGGAACTATTATGTGATTATAAGGATTATACTAAGGTGGAGAGAATTTATTAGTTATGTTATGACACACACTATGTGGAAATGGGTATTTGAATGTCAAATATTGTAATTTTATATTTTTGAATAATTTGAGATTCATGTGAGTGATGTGAAAAGGATTTTTTAATTATTGTGATATATATAGGGAGTCTATGTGTTGGGGACATACTTCAAAAAATGGATGTGCAATATGAGATAGTGTCAAATCAAGGATATATTTGATCTCTTGGGTAAGGATTTGTGGTTTAATCGGATGGTTGAGCATCCAAAAAAGGAATTAAAATTGGGGATGGGCTTAAAATTAAATGTATTTTTTCAAATAGTTAATGATTGTTTTATATGTTAAGTAATAATGATATTTTCAGATGAGGTGGTGATGCGTCGATTAATGGGGTTGATCATTTTTTAAGAATAATTTACCTGAATACATTAGTGGATAATCCTATGAGAATGGATGAATTGAGGTTGAATTTACATTTGTAACGTCATTCAAGATTTGGTAGTTGTGGTTCAAGAAGAATAGTATGTTTTGGGAAAAAGTTAATATATTTTGGAATAATGTTATGTGTTTCACCAATTAATAGTGTTTAACTTTTTAGATAAAATTTTTTTGAGTGTTAGATAAAGACTAGAGAGGTTCATTTTTTTAAAGGACTATTGAGGCTAATCATGTATGACTTGTAATGTGGTGATTAAATTTTCAAAATTCATAACTTTTTTAGGTTTTGAAATTTCTAAAGGAATATAAATAATGGATTTATGACTTGGTATTTTGCTATGAGTAGGGGTTAAAATTGATGTTTTGTGTAATTGAACATATCAAAGCTGCGATTTAGAATGTGGAATCTTATATGGGTGTTTATTTGAGGTATTTTTAACTATCAGGACTTGTTTGGGTGGATCTATAGTTTTTTGGGATATTTGTATTCCCACGTGAGGAAAACCACATAGAAGGGATCCCTGGGATGCAAGTTATATATCACATTTAAGAGGCTATGGTGCTAAGGATGGGGTTGGTGACTGTACAATGGAATTTTCTAAAATAGTCTTATAGAAATGAATTTTTTTTAATATGACCGTAGTATCACCTAGAGTATTCTCACTAGGCTGTCTCACCAATAAAATGAGTGTCTAGGTTTTCATTATTGAGGTGGTGTCATTGTGGTGTATATGTCAAAACTAGTGTGGGATATGATGCCTCTAAAATAAGGCCGGTCATTCTCAATTGATAAGTATCATTTCTGAAAAGTGATAGGCATGATGTCTAGATCGTGGTATTCGAAAAGTTGGGTCCTTAGATAATACATTGTAATTCACTATAGCATAGTGCATTATATGGTGAAAGACATTCTCCACATTAGATTTTTATAAAATCTGGAGGAATTATTCATTTTTCCCTCAATTTTAATAACAATACTCCTCTTCTACTAGTGATAGAAGTTTTGAGAAGTGATAGTTATCTACCCTATCATATTTTGTCCCCTATAATATTTGGTGTATTTTGATTTAATTATTATAGAAAATGAAGGTGATATTACAACTCCCTCATGAGGTGTCCAACAAATATCTTAATAAAAAATATTAGTAATTCCAAACATGTTTTTAGTGAGTATTTTCACTAGGTCAAGGTAAAATTATCATAATTTTTATGAAATTAGCATGGCATGTAAAATGGATGTATGATATTTTGGTTTCTCATAGTTCCATTGTATTTCAATAAATTCGTGCTTCACAATTTATTTTTAAGTGTTTTCATTAAAATTATAATCTTTTTGTTATATACCTGGCGATAAAAATTAAATATTTCTATATGAGTGGTGTCAATAGTGTGATACATGATATTGAAATGTGGTTAGCCTATTTTTATATGTGACAATGTCACCAATTTATTAATTAAAAAATTTATTTTTAATTAAATAATTATCTTAAATTCTTATTATAAAATAAATAAGAATAAAATGAATTAAAAAATTTTGTATCTATTCATTAAATTTTATATCTATATTTTGTGACTCATGATAACCATTGATGGTCATATAGATGTTAAAATTGCTTGGGTGAGTTTCATTAAGTAGCATAAATAGAGAAGACACATTTGAAAAATTATTCATTGAAATTATTCTAGGTATCTTGTTTATTTGATGATATTAAATTCATGTTCTATCATTATAATATATTTCTTCATATTTCATGAATTATGTGATTCTTTCATAAGGTAGGGTGAGACATATCGAGGATTAATAGTCAACATAGATTTTATATAGTTCTAAATGGTTCTATGGAGGATCCCAAGTTGAACGGGTACTATTGGAACTATTTATAGTTTTGTTTGTGTTGTGAGATTGAATTTTTATACTGAATAGATTAATTTTTAAAATATTATTTTATAAAATAATAATTTCAATGATAATTTCAACATCAGTGTTTGATTTGGTAAATGTGGTTTGAAATACTAATTCAATATAATAATAAATATTTATACATAATTATTCAATGTCATTATATTCAATGGTCCTATAGGGAGTAAAAAAGTATGCACTGCCTTTTTAAATTATATAAAAATAGGTACTCAACATGATTTCAAAAGGAAACCTAAAGGGAATGATTAAATTATTTTTTATCTATTTATGTTCATATGATTGATGCCATGTTTTCCAAAATCTTGTGTTCTTATAAACCTCCCAGTCTATTAATGCAAATGTATTATGTGAATCAGTATATAGTGTGTTTTGTGTGTCTATAACCCAATGATGAAATTATTCTTGTATAAAAGTTTTGAGTAGTTATATATTGATTTTAAAGTCACCTTAGAGTCTTAAACAATGTGATTTTATGATATATATATTTTTAAAATATATTTAATTTTTCTGAGAGCTGCTAATACATTGAACCCTTTGTCTAAATTGACAATAATATAATATATGGTTGAAAATAATTTATAAATTTAAGGGTATAAAATCGAATAACTAAATTATTAAAATTATATGGTTTAGAAATGTTTAAAATAAATTCACAGATTATCAAATTATTAAAAATGCAAATATAAATAAAATGATTGTAAAATAAATGTTTTTTAAAAAAACATTTTTATATAAACGAAATATCTTTTTATTCCACCATCATTTCAATTAGATTATGAAAAAACCAACTTCCTTTCTGAATATTACATATATGACGTTTCCTTTTTAAAATTATTTCAGTGATGCAATTACATGGATAAAATCTAAACAAGAAATTTCAAACATTATTTTAAAATTATAAACTAGGGGGTTTTAAAAAACAAATCAACATTGCACTACATATAATCCAGTACCAAAAAAATAATTCCAATATAAATCGCACAAGAATTGCATAACCATTTCAAGAAAATCATTTACTTCAAACTAATCATTTATGCCCTAAATAAATTGGAGTCGATAAAGAATCCACTAACCTTAAAAAAGTTTTTAAAAACTAATAAAGACATGATAAAACATCAAGATATAATAACAAATCATTTTACCTTCTTTGTACCTAATTATATTTTATCATAATACATTCATAAGACATCGATCTATCCATAAAAGAATAGATAGTCAGTTATAAGAGATAGAATAAAATTGAATATATGATGAACTAGTAATAACATGCACTTAATGAAGAATACAAGACCCCAACACATTTTGATACTCATACAGATTTCTCATAGATCAAATGGGATCATATCTTATGCCTTTTGAGAAAAGGACATTTTATTTATGGGAGGATTTGGGGATAATTAGGTTCAAAAGAATTAATTTGGATTAGATTCAAATTTTAATGATGTCCAATTATAGAAAACATAGTTAGGCCATAAAATTGGTAAATCATGTGTCAACCACACAGTGCTACTGTCTTAAGGCCATACCTCGCATGATTCACTTACATGGTTTAAAAAAATAACCAAATATGTATTTCCCAATTGTATAATATTGAAAAATATTCATGGGAATTTTCATGGTTTGTGGAAAACATGCTCCAACATTGATCCTTTCTAGTGCTGAATGTATTCAATTTCACAATATAGTAAAGTTACTTCATGGAATAAACTAACCCTAAAAAAACCTGAACCTTTATAATAGCCTCTAAAATTTTCTCAAACACCTCATTGCCTTAGAATACCGATAAAAAATATTATATATAAAAAAATAAATAAATAATGGTCATGTATATAATACTGATGGTTCTAAATTTTCCCTACAATTGTTATTTCCATCCCCCAAATGTTGAAAACCTCCTTTGGGTTAAAAGAATTCAAGAAATCGGTCATACATTTCCTTATCACACTCCCACATTTATTTTTGAATATGAACTTGTATAAATAAAACCTTATATAGATTAATGATTTTCCAATTCTAGATCTCCCCTTATATATCGACAATCCATAAATGCACTTGAATCAATGTTTTATATGGCTCTACATAAACAAGATCCCATAGAATAATATAATCATTATCAGGTTGCTAATTCTTTAGATGAGATATTTGAAACAAATTGTACACTAAACTAAAAGTTTATGGAGATTTAATCTAATATACCACCTCAAAAAATCATTCATGTATGTCAAAAGGGACTATGTATCATGGATATAACATGCCATTCCTTCCAAAAATTGTGATTCCCAATACTTGAATAAATTTTCAAAAATTCAATATTACTCACTTCAAATGAATAGTATTTTCGAAGATGGTCCAAATATAATTTCCAATGACTCTAAAATATCTCAATATTTTTTACGATAAAATAAAAATTCTATATTTCCTCTTTTATAATTATTGTTCCAATTGTGGAGGTCTGGACATTTTCAAGAAAATAATGTAGAGAATGAAATGGATGGTCATACAATGAATAAAATGCTTAAATATATATTAAGGCATGATAACTATGATTATAAAATATCTTCAAAAATGGTATATGATCTCCCCCTGAGCCACCAAAATATACTAAAGATGCACTATTCTTGTAAAAAAGCATTTGTAATTTCCATTTAGTCACTTTATCTATTTTGGATGATAAAAAAAATTCATTGTCAACTATGATCTAGGGGCTCTGTTAAAGGATTTAAGAAAAACGACAAACAGACCTGGGGTCTCCATTAATTGATCAATAAAATCTTAAATAGATGGAATAAGATAATATTTCATCATTATAACTTGGTTATACTTATGATAATCCACAAAAATCAATGTTTTCAATATTCATTATTCACAAATAGACCTGATGTTTCCCACATATACATACTCAGTTGAATGAACCCTTTAGTTTAAATGTATTCAAACTAGACATTAATTTATAAAAATTCTTTTGGGGCTATCCAAAAAGATAAATGTTAGAAAGAATTTGTCCCTATAGAAATATCAATTGTTTAATTCGCATCTATTTGGGTGGAAACCATGGGAAATTGTCATAAAAAACATCATTAAAGTGACCAAAAATAGATGGAAAATCTCAATTACAATTTTCAGTAAAATATTCCATGTAATGTGATGATAACTAATTATATACTGTTCTAACCTCTGATTCCATAATTAGACCTTAGAAGATTTTAAATCAAAATTTAATCTAAATTGATTTCGATGACATCTATATATGTTAAAATATACATTCACGAATAACTGATGATATGTTCATTGAACTATGTCCACAAATCCATACAAAACATCAATTCACCAACAACCATATTAAGAACATAGAAATCTGAAAAAAACCATCCCCATAATTATTTATGGATGAATATTTACATATAAATTATTGACACTCTCTTTGTCCAGAAGAATATTGATGTTAAAAAAAGGAATCATCTAAACACAAAAAGTATATTTTCATCAACATGAGGGAAAATAAATGAGTGGGATTCACCCATATAAAAAAATTTAATATTATAATTCTAAATAATTTTACTATTATCCACAAATAGACAATATTGAACATATGTAATTATTTGATCAACCCCATATAATTTCTCACCCACATCACTTTGGTCTTTGTTAAATAGTTGATATTACAGTAGTTATTGATTAAAGAGGTTCTTAGTATCCCATTTGGTTAATATTTTAATATCAAAACAGTTATTCTACTATTCTCATCACAGTGATGAATATATTACCTAATAATTATGAGTTGTGTCTCTAGAACCCAATCATGGAGCACTATAATAATGATGCTGAAGAGGTCTCATGTTGTTGTAGTTATGTCATGCTCTAGGTGGTGTCATAAAATCTCAATAGATGTGATATTTTGAACCAAACAGAAAACATGTTTGATTATGTTTTGCATGACGAGGAGGAATTATGGTCACATGGTCTGATGCTGAGGTGTACCAACACTCTGGAAGTAGGTTTCCCTCTTCCATTTACTCCTAGCATTAGTGTTCCCATTATTTCCTATTGAAATAAACATGTACCTTGGAAACTTTTTTCCAAATATTGCCATTTTTTCTATTTTATATTTATTTAAAATATATGTCTAATTTGTTATAATGATCATAAAAATAATTTATAGAACATCTAGTTATAATATAGAACAAAAAAACTCTTTCCCTCAAGGAGTCACTTGAAACAACTTCTAGGGAAAACCAAATAAAATTCATAATGTTATCCACATACTCAACCAAAAATATATATTATTACTTCATAATAAATAATTCTATTTCTCTATCAATAATGAAGGTGAGAGGATGTAATTTATTATCAAACAATTCTTTAAAATCCTCACATTCCATGTCTTGGTCTAATTTTTCCTAAACTACTAATTCAAAAAATTGGTGTATAAATCCTCCAGAAAATATGTTGAAAAATTATATTTCCGATATAAAGGTGTCCCATAGTAATTTAGGATTATGTTAATCCTATTCATCCAAAATTGTACTATTATTTGATAATAATCCCCTTGAATGATGGGAGAGTTATATTTTTGGAACTGAACTGAATAATCAACATTTCAAGATTCATCATTCATAAAATCATCATCCATAACATGGAGGTAATAGAAAAGTATTTAAAACAAATATTTTTTCATCTATGTATTTTTTTATGCCACATTTACATTAGCCTTTTTCAGTTGGTTTCTATGATTCCTACCTAGTACCAATAACCAAACCATAACAAAAATACAATTAGATTGACTCGTTATAAACTAAAAGAATAATACATTTAATTTCCCACATCAACACCCGTTACAACATAATATTCCTCAGTTAGTCCATATTTAAAATTTCAACTATTCATGAAAATATTGCGTCTATGTTTTCCAAAAGACCCATTTCATCATTAAACAAAATCACACTTTTTGTCTATATGATAAATTGTTTTTCCCAATATAAACACAAATATAGTATTGATAAGTCATAGTATCAATTCCTATCTTGTAACTCTAATTCGATAAACCCTTGATGTCGATTTGAAAACTCACTTTGATGGGTATAAATACACTCATGTAACATAAACTATGGTTATATTATGTTTATAATAATGATTTTAGATATTTATTTTGATACCCTACATTTGATTTCTATGATAATCCTTATGTTCACTACAATTCCATGATAAAAATTGATAATATTTAAAACTCTAGTATAAAAACACATACCTCATTTGTATGTTGAGGACCAAAAATGGTGATCCTATTTGTCCCAAAAATATAAATGGAGAATAAAAGATGATACTATTTGTCTTAAAAATATATTTGGACCAACAAAATATGATTTAAATCCTAACATCTCATCCCTATTCATTTTCTTGAGGAGTTATTAGGGAACTACTAAGCCGAAGGTGAAATAACAAAGTCACAAAATGCAAGAATTAAATGATAAGGTCCTCTTGAGCATTTTAGGGTCGGTTTATTCCTTTTAGAGGTAAAACATAGAAATAAAATATCCAAACAAAAATTTATATGAAGAATTAAAAAAATATAATACACAAGTAATAATGAAAAAACAAAACATATTATAGTATTAATGGAAACCAAAAGACATACTTAAGAGGGAAAAAAAGAAACAATACTAAAAACAAAAAATGAAAACAACACAAAAAACCCACCCAATTCCTATTTCTTTTCGACCTTCCAATCCACAATGTCTAGAAGAATCATTAGATAATTGAGAAAGGATTCCTTTAACTCTTTCTTAATCGATGACCTTTGAGAATACATGATAGTTCCTAAGAAGTGGGGAGTCCAAACTCCAAATGATTTACCAAGTGTCTTTAAAAATTACCCCAATATAAGAAACAAGTTATCAAACTATATAAAAGTAGTTTATAGTAGTAAAAACAAATAATATCAATCTAAAAACCAGTTTTATGTGGAAGGCGTTAGATAATAAATTAACTCATTTCTCATCTTATTTGGAATATTCATATCCATGTAAAAACACACCAATAAAAACTCACAAACACACAAGAAAACACACACACACACTGTAGATAATAGTGTTAATATTTATAGGGGAATTTCATTTATGTACTCCCACTTTTATGGTGGTACTTTCTGATAATTATCCATCCAAATGAACTCATGTCCAATTGTTTATGGTGACACCATTCAACATCATTTACCAAAAAAACAATTCCTTTTCCAACCTTTTCACATGAACTATGTTGTAATTTTACATAATTTCAACAAAAAATTTACATGCATTAAAACAATTCCATACTTTAAAATATTCATTTCAAAATTATAAATAAGTGTTCATTTAAAGAAATAATCAATATTCTACAGTTTGCAAGGAAATTCCCAACCAAGATTTCAATATTGAATAACAGAATATTTTCAAAACCATTTCAATAATATAATTTAATTAAAATTATTCATTTAATTTATAAATTGTGTGGGGTTGAGAGAGAATCCACCTACATCCCAACAGTTTGAAAAAATGAAGAATTCCCCCAAAGAACATCATGATCCAATAAATAATTACATTCCCCACATGACCCAATAATAATTCATAATAAATCATTAATAACCCATAGATATATCCATAATGTTCTAGTTATATGGTTTTGATAAAGATAAAAACCATTTATCTCAGAATAAATATGTATAATATGAACATAGAAATGAATTCCACCCCCAATGTAGCTTGATTAACCTACATATCACTCCTAGATTGATGGTGACCATCTCTGTTACCTTGGAAGAAAAATGAATTTTAGTAATGGTAGGAATAAGGGAAAATGAATGTCAAAAGAGTTAATTTTTATTTGATTGTCCTTTTATGGAGGAAAATACTTATTTGAAATGGTTACGCTACATAGTTTTGAAAATTTTTCAATAACCATGCGGTGCTACTATCATAAGGCCATACCACACATAGTTGGATAGAATAGTTAGAGAAAATACATGTTAATCACTCATTTCCTGAAATTATAATATTCATTGTTTATCTTGGGACGTCACACTATTTTTCCAAAATGAGTGCCTACCATGGACCTACGCAGTGCACACTTTTTCCCCAGGCATGGTTTCTAAGAGTTTTTACAAGGTTTATACTAACAATGTGAAAACCATGAACCTAAAAAAAATCTCCAAAACCTACAAATATCTATATGAACCCTTGAAAACAAAACAAAAATATTATATTGACTCAAAATCATTGAATAAATTATAATTTAGTGATAACTAGGGGTGATACGTAATTCTTTATGAAACAAGACAACAAGATTTTTCAATGTTATTGGAGGGGGGTTTGAAATTCAATGAAGATACAAGGGGACTCAAGGATGTGATGATGTAGAGTTATCCTTATATGATCATTTCATAGTAGTTTAATTTATAGGTACAAATTCAAAGGAGGAATAATTTAAAACATTTTTATGTTATGATATATTTAGTTTTTTTATAAATTTAATCTCATAAAAGGAATCAGAATAATGAAACCCTAGGTCTAAATAAACTATAATATGTTTTAATGATATAACATATTTTCAAAATTAGTGGCACTAAAAAAGAAATTCTAAAATTTGAAAAATAAATGTTCTATAAATTTTTAAAATAAAATAATTTTTAATCAACTGATTATAAATCATAATAAATTCCTTTCAAATTAAATGAAAACACATTTTGAAAAAAGGTTATTATGCACGCATTGTATTTTTACAATATAAAATTAATTTATTCGCTATTAGTGATTGATTCAAATTAAATTTAGATATCTTATTTTCAAAATAATGTTAACTAATTAATCTATTATTATTTATATTATTTGGATAATAATAAATCCAGTTTTATGCTTAATAATTTTATTTTTTCAAAAAGATTTTTCATCGAATTTTGGGCAGTTATATAAAAAATATTTCAGCCACTTCTTGATAATTATTTGGGAAATCTAACATATTTTTTATAAAAAACATGTAAAATTTATCATAGAGTGAAATATTGAGAATTTAATATACATTATAATTTATTAGTGAGCCCAAAAAAATATTGACCTTAATTAAAAAAATTTATTTTTGCTTAATTAATTTATAATAACGACTCGATCATAAAAATTACATATTACTGTGAATTTAGAATGGAATTATATTTCTTTCATTATAAAAAAACTTTTAGGAATAGTTTTTTAGTTAATTTATAGAAAATTATTTACTACTATTCCCTTATATTGTATGTGGCGTAACACCATAATATTTTATAATATATTTTTTCATACATAAATTCAATCTCAAAGAAAACAGACGTTGTAAAAAACACCGAGCATCTAAAAACCGTGATATACTATTAAAAATTATAATTTATATAGTAGAAATTATATTTTTGGTTAAGAGTAATATTAACTAACTTATGAAAATATATGGATTATAAAAAATTGGTTGAATTTATTAGTTTCCAATTATTTATAAAAGAAAGTTTCTACCAATTAAATATAGAAAAAATATTCTTTATGTTCTCAAAAGAGTTTTGTATACATAAATTTAATAAATTAAAATTATCAAACAATATTAATGAAATATATATTTTATATATCAAATAAAATAATTTTAATACTCATCCAATAGATTTATAGGCATAAGATATTAATAAACCTTATTTTATGGATAAAAACCTATATTTTTTCTCAAAGATGTTTTGCCACCATTTAATGAAGAACCAATTTTAAATATTATTTTTTCAATTTAATATATTTTATTTAAAAATTATAATTCTTATTTAAAATATTTATATAAAAATTTACTTTGTTTCGGTTGTTGGTATTTTTCGGATATGTGTAATGTTTTGAAGAATATTAAAAAATTAGGAAATTTTAATTGAAAGAAAACATTTTCATTGAAATAATTTATAGAATTAAATTATTATTATTATATTTTACTGTATAATTATATAATTTTTAATCAATTAATTTAATGTAGGTCATTGGAATCAATTGTTCATTGAAGTTGGATATAAAAACATTTCAATATTTTGAGCATTTTCACTTAATAAACTTATTTTTTTTATTCCATTAACTATATTAATCCTAAAATAATTAAAAAATATTATTTATTTTTGTAATTTAAAAAATGTATTCCAAATTTGGAATAATTTTCCCCAAATTATATAAATAGGTATCTTTTTTTAATCCTTATGAATAGTAACATTTGAGATTTTTATTAACATAATTAAATGGAAATCTTGTAATTAAGGGTAAATAATATTATTAAAAATATTAAATAAATTACCCTAACAACTATCATAATATCATTGTATAAGTGGGTATCAACAAAAATTACACATAGGTAGATTATATAACCATTTTATGTTATATTAGAGAGGTTATGAATTTTATTATATTTTATTTAAAGAAGTGTTAAGGATATTAAACACATATTTTTAATAACTATATCATTTTTAATATAGGGACATACATAAGATAAATTTTACTATAAATTTAAATTTGAACGATACAATGTTTAAATACAACATGGTATTTTTTATTTCATAAGGAATAAATAGTTAATATAATTTCTTTCACAAATATGATGTAATAATTGTTTGTAATGAACGTATAAAATAAATTTTATTAAAAATATTTGAATAACCATAATTTTATATAATTATTGTCATAAATGAATTTAATGGATAACATTTAAATATACGGGATTAATTAATGTTTTTTTAGAAGTTATGTTGTGTACTAATATTTTTTTAAAAGTAAAATAATGAATAGTATCAAAATTGACATTTATGATATTTTAGAATAAATACTATTTTTTAAATTAAATAAAATTATTAAAAATATAAACATCATAAAAAATATTTTTCTAAGAATAAAATTATCATCCATGAATCATTTATGATTATATTTTCATTTTATTGTGAATATATTAACCCTTATGAAGTAAAAACACATGTTGTCATAATAAGAGTTAAAAGGATTAATTAATGGTAAAAATCCAAATGATAAGGTGAATAATGTGACATAAAATTTTCAAAAAATACTTAGTTGGGAGTATTTAGACTCATACTCATCTTATCCTTGACTTAACACATTTTCATGAAATTATTAATATAATATTAAATTATATAAATTTAGCATTTGGAAGGGTTCCAAGAGTAACCCACCCCACTCTTAGAAAATAGAACCTTTCTTTACCTTTTATTAACCCCTATAGAGTGCCTCGACTCATCCAAAATATGACCAAACGTCATCCAAACATCATGAAATTAATTCTAGGTGTATCCTATAAATATAAATCATGAAAAAAATGTTATTTTTAGAAAAAAAAATATAGCCACAAAAAAGGTAACATTCTTCAATGAATGTTTTTATTTTAGTTCTTCGTTGATCCCCATAAGTTTTATTCATTTCATAATTATTTTATAGATAATTTATTGTGAATATAATTATATGTTATTATTTTATGGTTATTACCAACACCGACACACACTTAAATTTAATCGGTAATGAATTTACCATTTATATTAAACAAGTTATCGCCTTGGGAAACAATGTTGTTCCTTTTTCCATTACCACCTATCATGGTTAGCCATTATTATGGAAATGATGTATTTATATGATATAGAATAGATATTCATATTTTATAATTAATGATATAATTTCTATATAATGCATACCTTCATGATTTCAACTTGATGGAAATACAAAAGCTTCGTTTATATGAAGTGTCGACTTCTGTCTCCTCAAAGAAATGTGATCTGTTCATAGTATACATGGAATGTATAAAGAATAATTTTAATAAAGATATGTTATATATATATAACATAAATTTTATACAGGAATTTCAATTTACATATATATCATTTTCATTTCAACATTTTAAAATGAGAATGAAATTGAACTATTGTTCATGCTTACCTTTGACCTACTATGTCCATCAATGGCGACTTTAACTTAATTTCTCCAAATATTATCAATTATTATAAATACAAATATAATGGATATATATGATATATAAATAAATTTTTAAATTCATTATATTATTATATCATTATTTAATTAATATTAACAATAGGTAACATGTCTAAACATACTTGAAAAACCGGTCGATTAACACCCAAAATAGAGGATTTAATGAAATATTGATTAAAAACAAGTAAAAATATACTATAAGAAGATAATATATGATAATATAAATAGGAATATTGTTTTTGTTCTATTATAAATTAAACAATTGACTTAAACCATTATAAATGTGGTAAAAGTGAGTTCAAATAAAGGAATGTAGAAGGTAGGGTTTTTTATCATATCACATTTAATTTTTTAAGATATATGCCTTATTCAACAGAATTTTATTGAGTGAGGTGTATGTATACTTAAATATGATATATCAAATCCTTAAATATTTTTATATGCATTGTTGAAAATGATTCATGTGATAATTATTACCTTTATGGGGTATAAAATTCATGAAATTACAATTCATAAGATATTTCATAACTCAATTTTCATTAATTGGGTATAAATTCTATATCATATATTATGTCATGATAAGTTTATGTGTGAAAATGGTTTTTATTATAAAATATTTTATTAAAATTTGATTTATCTGAATTTATATATATATTACACACAATCTATCTATTTTATTAATTATATAATCTTTGTAATGGACTTTGTTTGCCCGACTGGCCCGAAGGCCTTAATTGTTTTTGATATTTTATAACCCCCCATTCAAGGGATGAGGGGGAACCCTTACAAGGCCCATAGGCTCAGAGATTACATGTCCTGTAGGCTTAAAAGATTACATGACCCGAAGGTCTTAGGTAATTCATCCAGACTATCTATAAGGAAATTCTGCTCCCAAATATTTAAATCATGATTGTATCACTCCACCTTCACATGGCCGTCTGGCTAGGCACCTCGTGCAGCAAAAAGTTGGTCCCGATATCATATCCACACCCTCACATTATAAAAAATCCATTTGGTTCTGCTATGGTTAGTGCACCTACTCTGAATCCTCTTTTGGGACTGCTCTTTTTTTGTAGTGTGTCTGGGGAAACTATAAGGCCACAGCCTTAAATCTTACTTAATCTTGAGTTATTACAAGATTACACATTGAGGATGTTTTTAGGTTTAGAGTTTTAGAGAATTAGATAATGAAACTTGCATTACATTCCACATTTAAACAAAGTGGTTACATAAAAGACAATATTCATTCTTCCCATCAACGGAAACATATTTAAAATAAAACACGGATTCTTTCTTGACACATCCTTGACACTATCATCACATCATGTACCTTTCCCCTGACCTGTGAAAAACATTTCAAAAACATGGGATGAGCATAAAAAGCTCAGTAAGGGTTATAAAAATATTTAAAGGAAACATGAGTTCATATATACATAAGAATGAAATCATGCTTTTCCCATAAAACATAGGAACTTTAACATACCTCATCAAACCATGAATAAATCATAGAAATCATAAGACATAAAGGTAACTTGAGGCATTCATAACATTCTTATGTAGGGAGTAACCCTCTTGGTTACATTTGGAATACCCATCACAGTATATTCCCTAAATCTCTTCGGAGAAACCTTAACGTTTCACTCCTTCGCGTTACCCAATGCATTGGAGAGCTATATCGGGCTCACCCGCCCTTAGTTTATCACAGGACCACCCGTATTCATAACAATGCCCAAGAACCATAACATAATCTTATCACATAAAACATGCATAAAGGAAACATAACATTTCCACCTTTCAATCACAAGATATCAATACAACACATTGAAAAAAACATTATGAAAACCATTTTCAATACCAAATAAAAGAAAAGTAAAACATGGTATTTATTTTTCTTTTAAAAAAATGTATGGCTTGTAGAGGAAGCCGGAACTCAAATAATGGTCACGATGGCGGAGAAGTCGTTGTCGCCGCATACGTACGACAAAAACATTCCCTTTTATCATTTTATAAACACTTCGTATAAAAATATTCCTTTTGAATAAACATAAAAGTCAAAGGGGTTTATACACCGTATAAAAGAAGGTTGTGTATAAAACAGAATATGCCTCAATGAAAGGAGATTGAGATGAAGTCCCTTACAAAGACAGTATCCTTGGTTTAAGGATAAATCAATTAAATAATTATGTGTGACAAACGAATACACCAAATATAAGTGGATATTAAGTGTAAAATAATCAAATATCATTCACACATATTCAAAGGATGAAATATTCAATAACTACATGTTGAACCCAAAGAAATCGAAATTGGGTTAAGAAGTTCCCTTGACAGCCTAACGGCGTCACATCAAAATGAGTTGATGAGAGATAAAAAGTGTATCTCGTCACTTGAACATAAAATTTACATCAATAAGGATATATGAGAACATATCCCAACATAACAACATGTAAATAAAAAGACCCAACAAAAGAAGTCTTCTAAAAAAGAGGAGGGTGAAAGGTTCCCTTACCAACTTGGGTATCTTTCAAAACATAAACCCCATGAAATAAGGAAAATAAATCAATGATGTAAATACTCATAAACGGAAGTATATTACACAAAGAGTATAATAATGGGAAGTATGTACACCACTCAAAGGAAATTGTGGCAAATGTAGCATAAATCTCCCGGGAATAAAAGTGAGATGAAAAATCCCTTACGAAAACTCGGCAGCCTAACGACACCACAAAAATGGATTGATGAGATCAAATAGGGTATCTCATCATATTAACATAAATTTTACAGAAATAGGAATATAAAATAACATCCCCCAACATAACAAAGAGGATCTTAAAAGAAGTGACATAAAGGAGAGTACTTAAAAAGAAAGAGAGAGGTTAAATCTCTTACGAACATTCGGCAGTCTAACGGCGCCACTCAAAACTTCCAAAAATGGATTGATGAGAGAGAATAGGGTCTCTAATAATATGAACATAAAAATTACAGTAATATTAATATAAAATAACATCCCAATAACAAAAATATGAGCTTTAAAAGGAATGACATAAAAGAGTGTACTTAAAAAGAAAGAGTGGAGTAGGATCCCTTACCTTGGTTCCGACTTGACTCGATCATTCTTTAATCTCATGAATAATAAACTTGAGTTAATTTATACTTCCTTAAGAACCTTTTTCATGTTCATTATTCCTTTTATATCACTTATTACCATGTCATAAACATTATGTAATCATTTAGGTTAATAATATTTGTTTTGCCGATATTTGGTTCTTAAGTCGAAATTGGACTTCTTACAATTACATGTTGTTCGTGTGGCCAAATGTTCATTATATACAGAATTATATTAATTATTTGGATATCATATATATCATATATATCCATAATATACATGTATTTATAATATTACATAATCATTTAGAGTTATGAAATGAAATGCACCGTTCATGGAGACAGTAAGCCGTACGTACGCATGAACGCTACTTTCATTTCTATTTCATATTTTTATGGAATGGAATAATAATGATATAGAGGTATATTATAATTCCAGTATAACATCATATATAATAACTTTAAATCCATCCTTTATACGTCCCACATATGGCATTAATGAATCACATCACTTTGAGGGGGCGGTAGTCTCCACTTCCTTAAATGAAGATATCGCGTTTACCCATAATGGAAACCATAAAGGTATTCCCAAAATGAAAAATACAGAAGCTTAAGGAAAACATAAACATATTATATATCATATATAAATATAGTTTCATCTTAATGGCTACCTTTGAAGGTGTTAAAAGAATGTTGAACAATCATCGTTTCGGGAGGCCGAAATTCGCCATCCACGGAAACAGTATGTTCTTTAACCATTAGATGTAGGTGTGTGAAAGTGTAGCTTTATTACTTCTTATAACAACATCCTAGTATATTTAAGATACTTTAGTTGTTACAAAAGAAAATAATAAAAAGTGTTTAGGGGGTTGGAGAAGTAAAATAAAACAAAAGGACACAAGTGAAGACATTACCTTAAAATCAGGTAACTCCCTTTTGTTTGAGCTCAAAAGCCTCCTTGGAAAGACTTCTGCCCAATGTGAGGATTCAAGGAGTAAGAGATGGAAGTTGAGAGACAAAATGGGTAGGGGTTTTCTGAGCCAAAGGCTTTGGGAGTGTGGGTAAAGACGTAGAGGTGGGGGGGCCTTTTATAAGAGGAGAGGAGGGGCACCCTTGTAAATTTACAAAATGATACTTTATTTTCAAAAGAGTTTCGGATTTTAAAAGTCCCAAAATGATGTAATTCGTGGATAAGGTGATAAGGGTTCGAAATCCACCCATCCAATAGGTTTTGGACATGTGTAGGTCTTAGATTTTACATTATCTTCCCATTTTATTTAAATCGTTAAATAATGAGGTCATCGTTGCATCATCATGATGTCATAAATAATTTAATATATTTAATGTCTAAAAATTATAAAAAAATACAATTATGTAGGAAATCTTTTTATCTTTCCAATGACTACTTATATTCAAAAATCAGACTTGTATAACACCATCTAAAAATTGTTTTAGTAGAACATCTCATGTTTGTGTCATTTTTACTTTATCATTAAATAAAAAGGTATTTATGTCATTTTCCAACAAAAGTGGCTCCATGGGGTCCCCAAGTTGACCCATGGATTGTATTTGTCGGACATGACACAAAACCTAAGGTTAGGACATGTTTCTAGGACATTTCATTTTATTAAAACATTATTCTTACCTTAAACTACACTAATCACCTCTAATCGCGATTAAAAACTTAATAAGTTACTATTCACCAAAAAATTATTATAATCTCATTGAACCACATTTTACTTCTTAATGACAACCATTTATGTCGGATTTTTTGAAATTCAAAACACAAAGATGGCAAAATTTCATTTAAACGGAAAAATCAGTTTTTATAAGTACCACTTAGTGGTTTCACTATTCATCAAAAATTGAAGTTTTTCAGAAAAATCCCAAAAATTCACCCTAAGCTATATTTGATATTCCAAATTCAAAAATGAAGTCTATTTTACAAAATTCAAAACATATAAGTCACATTTATTAATTTAATAATTAATTCCCGCTGTCAGAACAAATAACGTGTTTTTATGAAATAATAACTATCAAAAGATTGACACTAGTTTAAGTCTGGTTTCAAAATGAAATTAATTCCAACAACCACTATTAGATTAAATGGTAAAAATATATTCTAATTTCACTTTAAAACCAATTCAATAGATAATCTAGTCATATAAATAAATTAGATTAAAAAGAGGTTTTGAATTAAAATACAACATTTTTCACTATTCATTAAAAATTGAACTTTTTCGGAAAAATACCAAAAATTTACACAAATAAATTTTGATGTCCCGATTCTAAAGAAGAATTTTATTTTTTCAAATATAACACATAAAATTGTCAAAAAGTGGATTTAAAAGAGGTTCACCATCAAAAGGCGGTTAATCGACCTTTTAATGAATATTAGAATGTTTACGCTTAAAATTGGATTCATTCGCATTTTTAATCCTCTAACAATTATTGTAAAAAGTAAAAATATTTGAAAAACATATATAATCATTTGTTAGTTATTTCTGTTCATTCCTGCCATTACAATGGCTAGGCGTTAACTACCATTTAAAATAATATTATTTTATTATTAGAGTGCAACGTAAGATTCCCAAGAAACTCGTTGTTGCGTGTTGGGTACGCCATCGAGCATAGTGTCCCCTTTAAAGTCATATTAACATTTTATTCACAAATATGGATAAATATGAATATGTCATATTCTTTATTTACCTGGGGTATTACATCTTTCCCCCCTTTTGGGAATTGCGTCATCGCAATTTTTAAAATTGAGCTTGGAAACATCTTTGAAAGTCCCACATCGGAACAAGAGTCGGTAAAACAATCACTTTAAAATAAAGGAAGATAAGTATAGAGGTCACCTGAGTTAACTCATACTTGGATTCCATGTAGGAAAACATGGACATGGAGGAGAAAACATAGGGTCATGTTCTGATTGAGAGTGATAGAAAACTTGTTTAGGAGAAAGTTGACCACAAGAAAATCACAAACTTGTGATGGGTTAAACGGTATTCGATTCCCCAGTAGGAAAAGTTAATAGACAAAATTTTTGTTTTAAGTTACTTTTTATTGAGGAATTTATTCATAAAGAAACATAATCTCTTATCATTTTGACTTTCAACTCTTATTAGATTCCATACACAAACTCATATTTTCTCCAAAAGACGAGTATTTAGGAAGACTTGTTCACATTAAGAGTACTATAATCAACTTCTAGAGAATCGCCTATTCCACAAAAAGAGAACTATATACATCCCATGTATTTAGGCTTTATCCAAGACCAAAACCAAAAAGGTTAGTACAAGGTCAGATAATCTAGAAAAGGATAACCCATTAAAAAGAAAATCTATGCTTAATCCCCAAAATTTTGTCTAACAAAACCCAAAGATCAATGAGGACCATCCGATAAACAATTTATCCATAAAATTCTTCAAAGTAAACCAAACTTAGACTGAAACCCAAATATTTGAAGGATTTAATCACATAGTCTTCCAAGATAAATCGTAACTTTTATCTCCAAACAACATCAGTTTCTCTTAATGCCTCGTATTGAAAAGTAATTAACCTAATCACATATCCTCCATGACAGGTTAATAAATTTCCATAGATAACCCAAAATAAACTTACTCTTAATTCATAAAATCATATAACTAAAATGAATCTGTCAAACTAACCAGGGAATTCATTTAGTCCAGTTGTAGGCGATAAATACCAGTCGCACTTTAGTTGTGGGTTCGATTCCCGCAGCTTTGTCCGACGCGACGGTTTGTCACACGGTCTGTGTGTTGTCCTTTTTCCAAAACTATATAATTCTTAAAACATTCCCCAAAACGAGATAAAATCTTCAAAAATGATCATAACATATTTTAACCTCATGTTTATCTCATGCCTTTCATTTTCCATCATAACATATAATAACCCATAATTACCTCAAAAGTAAGGATCATATAAACTCTAATGGTTACCTTTATAAATATTTCCTGAACTTCCACATCGATTGGTCATCTTGTACATGATGCATTACAGATCATAACAAGGTTCAAGTGGTTGATCATGACTCCTTGATATTTGGTTTAGAACAACCACGAGTTTCCTCATTGAATCCTCTATTTTATCTAGTATCTTAATCAGAGAACCACCACAATTTCCTTCAAACCTGTTGTCTCTTTGGTGCCTACAAGATCCATCCATTTACTAAAACCAAAAAGGTCAGTGTGAGTATATCAACAAAACCATCATGTACTAATGAGGAAGATAAACACTAAGATATTTTTACTCATTCACTTTATCTAAAACTAAGACTCTTTCTGAAATCCTATCCATTATGGTACTGTCACTTATGCTTAGAGAATACCCTAACCTCTAAAGTTATCTAAACCGACCTTTGATACCAACTATAAGGCCCCATCCTTAAACCATAATTAATCTTGAGTTATTACAAGATTACACATTGAGGATATTTTTAGGTTTAGAGTTTTAGAGAATTAGATCATGAAACTTGCATTACATTCCACATTTAAACAAAGTGGTTACATAAAAGACAATATTCATTCTTCCCATCAATGGAACCATATTTAAAATAAAACACGGATTCTTTCTTGACACATCCTTGACACTATCATCACATCATGTACCTTTCCCCTGACCTGTGAAAATCATTTCAAAAACATGGGATGAGCATAAAAATCTCAGTAAGGGTTATAAAAATATGTAAAGGAAACATGAGTTCATATATACATAAGAATGAAATCATGCTTAACCCATAAAACATAGGCACTTTAACATACCTCATAAAACCATGAATAAATCATAGAAATCATAAGACATAAAGGTAACTTGAGGCATTCATAACATTCTTATGTAGGGAGTAACCCTCTTGGTTACATTTGGAATACCCATCATAGTATATTCCCTAAATCACTTCGGAGAAACCTTAACGTTTCACTCCTTCGCGTTACCCAATGAATTCGAGAGCTATACCGGGCTCACCCGCCCTTAGTTTATCACGGAAACACCCGTATTCATAACAATGCCCAAGAACCATAACATAATCTTATCACATTAAACATGCATAAAGGAAACATAACATTTCCACCTTTCAATCACAAGATATCAATACAACACATTGAAAAAAACATTATGAAAACCATTTTCAATACAAAAATAAAAGAAAAGTAAAACATGGTATTTATTTTTCTTTTAAAAAGAAGGTATGGCTTGTAGAGGAAGCTGAAACTCAAATAGTGGTCACGACGGCGGAGAAGTCGTTGTCGACGCATACGTACGACAAAAACATTCCCTTTTATCATTTTATAATCAATTCGTATAAAAATATTCCTTTTGAATAAACGTAAAAGTCAAAGGGGTTTATACACCGTATAAAAGAACGATGTGTATAAAACAGAATATGCCTCAATGAAAGGAAATTGAGATGATGTCCCTTAAAAAGACGGTATCCTTGGTTTAAGGATAAATAAATTACATAATTATGTGTGAAAAATGAATACACCAAATATAAGTGGATATTAAGTGTAAAATAATCAAAGGGCATTCACACATATTCAATGGATAACATATTCAATAACTACATGTTGAACCCAAAGAAATCGAAATTGGGTTAAGAAGTTCCCTTGACAGCCTAACGGCGTCACATCAAATTGAGTTGATGAGAGAGTAAAAAGTGTATCTAATCACTTGGACATAAAATTTAAATCAATAAGTATATATGAGAACATATCCCAACATAACAATATTTAAATTAAAAGACCCAACAAAAGAAGCTTTTTAAAAAAGAGGAGGGTGAAAGGTTCCTTTGCCGACTTGGGTATCTTTCAAAACATACACCCCATGAAAGAAAGACAATAAATAATTGATGTAAATACTCATAAACGAAAGTATATTACACAAAGAGTATAATAATGGGCAGTACGTACACCACTCAAATGAAATTGTGGCAAATGTTGCATAAATATCACGGGAATAAAAGTGAGATGAAAAATCCCTTACGAAAACTCGGCAGCCTAACGGGGCCACAAAAATGGATTGATGAGATCAAATAGGGTCTCTCATCATATTAACAAAAATTTTACAGAAAGAGGAATATAAAAGAACATCCCCCAACATAAAAAATAGGAGCTTAAAAAAAGTGACATAAAGGAGAGTACTTATAAAGAAAGAGAGAGGTTAAATCTATTACGGAAATTCAGTAGCCTAACAGCGCCACTCAAAACTTCCAAAAATGGATTGATGAGAGAGAATAGGGTCTTTCATCATATGAAAATAAAAATTACAGTAAGATTAATATTAAATAACATCCCAATAACAAGAAATATGAGCTTTAAATGGAATGACATAAAAGAGTGTACTTAAAAAGAAAGAGTGGAGTAGGATCCCTTACCTTGGGTCCGACATGACTTGATCGTTCTTTAATCTCCTGAATAATAAACTTGAGTTAATTTCTAATTCCTTAAGAACCTTTTTAATGTTCATTATTCCTTTTATATCACTTATTAATATGTCATAAACATTATGTAATCATTTAAGTTAATAATATTTGTTTTGCCCATATTTGGTTCTTAAGTCGAAAGTGGACTTCTTACAATTACATGTTGTTCGTGTGGCCAAATGTTCATTATATAAAGAATTATATTCATGATTTGGATATCATATATATCATATATATCCAGAATATACATGTATTTATAATATTACATAATCATTTAGAGGTAAGAAATGAAATGCACCGTTCATGGAGACGGTAAGCCGTACGTACGCATGAACGCTACTTTCATTTCTATTTCATATTTTTATGGAAGGGAATAATAATGATATAGAGGTATTTTATAATTCCAGTATAAAATCATATATAATAACTTTAAATCCATCCTTTATACGTCCCACATATGGCATTAACGAATCACATCACTTTGAGGGGGCGGTAGTCTGCACTTCCTTAAATGAAGATATCGCGTTTACCCATAATGGAAACCATAAAGGTATTCCTAAAATGAGAAATACATAAGCTTAAGGAAAACATAAACATATTATATATCATATATAAATATAGTTTCATCTTAATGGCCACCTTTTATGGTGTTAAAAGAATGTTGAACAATCATCGTTTCAGGAGGCCGAAATTCGCCATCCACGGAAACAGTATGTTATTTAACCATTAGATGTAGGTGTGTGAATGTGTAGCTTGAATACTTCTTATAAAAAAATCCTAGTTTATTGAAGATACTGTATTTTTTACAAAAGAAAAGTATAAAAAGAGTTTAGGGGGTTGGAGAAGTAAAATAAAACAAAAGGACACAAGTGAAGACATTACCTTAAAATCGGGTAACTCCCTTTGGTTTGAGCTCAAAAGCTTCCTTGGGAAGACTTCTGCCCAAAGTGAGGCTTCAAGGAGTAATAGAGGGAAGTGGAGAGACAAAATGGGTAGGAGTTTTCTGAGCCAAAGGATTTGGGAGTCTGGGTAAAGAGGTAGAGGTGGGGGCCTTTTATAAGAGGAGAGGAGGGGACCCTTGTAAATTTACAAAATGTTACTTTATTTTCAAAAGAGTTTCGGATTTTAAAGGTCCCAAATTGATGTAATTCGTGTATAAGGTGATAGGGGTTCAAAATCCACCCATAAAATAGGTTTTGGACATTTTTAGGTCTTAGATTTTATATTATCTTCCCATTTTATTTAAATCGTTAAATAATGAGGTCATTGCTACATCATCATGATGTCATAAATAATTTAATATATTTAATGTCTAAAATTATAAAAAAAATACTATGATGTAGGAAATAATTTTATCTTTCCAATGACCTTTTATATTCAAAAATCTGACTTGTATAACACCATGTAAAAATTGTTTTAGTAAAACATCTCATGTTTGTGTCATTTTTACTTTATCATTAAATAAAAAGGTATTTATGGCATTTTCCAACAAAAGTGGCTCCATGGGGTCCCAAAGTTGACCCATGGATTATATTAGTCGGACATGACATAACCAATAAGGTTAGGACATGTGTCTAGGTCATTTAATTTTATTAAAACATTATTCTTACCTTAAACTGCACTAATTACCTCTAATCGCGATTAAAAACTTAATAAGTTACTATTCACCAAAAAATTATTATAATCTCATTGAACCACTTTTTACTTCTTCATAAAAACCATGTATGTCGGATTTTTTGAAATTAAAAACACAATAATGGAAAATTTTCATTTAAATGGAAAAATCATTTTTTACAAGTACCACTTAGTGGTTTCACTATTCATCAAAAATTGAAGTTTTTCAGAAAAATCCCAAAAATTCACCCTAAGCTATATTTGATATTCAGAATTCAAAAATGAAGTCTATTTTACAAAATTCAAAATATATAAGCCAAATTAATTAATTTAATAATTAATTCCCGCTGTCAGAGCAAATAGCGTGTTTTTATGTAATAATAAGTATCAAAAGATTGACACTAGTTTAAGTCTGATTTCATAGTGAAATTAATTACAACGACCATTATTGGATTAAATGGTAAAAATATATTCTAATTTCACTTTAAAACCAATTCAAAAGATAATCTAATCATATAAATAAATTAGATTAAAAAGTGGTTTTGAATTAAAATACAACATTTTTCACTATTCATTAAAAATTGAACTTTTTCGGAAAAATACCAAAAATTTACACAAATAAATTTTGATGTCCCTATTCTGAAGAAGAATTTTATTTTGTCAAATGTAACACATAAAATTTTCAATAAGTGTATTTTAAAGAGGTTCTCCATCAAAAGGTGTTCAATCGACCTTTTAAAGAATATTAGAATGTGTACGCTTAAAATTGGATTCATTCGCATTTTTAATCCTCTAACATTTATTGTAAAAATTAAAAATATTTGACAAAAATATATAATCATTTGGTAGTTAGTTCTGTTCATTCCTGCGATTATAACGGCTAGGCGTTAACTACCATTTAAAATAATATTATTTTATTATTAGAGTGCAACGTAAGATTCCCAAGAAACTCGTTGTTGCGTGTTGGGTACGCCATCGAGCATAGCGTCCCCTTTAAAGTCATATTAATATTGTATTCAAAAATATGGATAAATATGAAAATTACATATTCTTTATTTACCTTGGGTGTTACAGAAACTGCATGTGTCTTGAATAACATGAGGTAGCTCAAAGGCCTTAAAGGTGGCCTGAAGCCCTACCGACTCGATTGCCTGGGTGGACCAAAATCCTTAGGGACACCAACCCCAAACTGGTGGCCCAATGTGAATAGTTCTAGCTACTACAGTACCGAACAATACCTGCTATAGTAACTATTACAATTCCTACTACAGTACCCACATAGTGTAAGGTTCTCCTCCAGTACCTTTACAGAGTATAATTCTGCTGTAGTACTGCAGAGTGTACATTCTGCTATAGTACTGCTACAGTTCCTTCTACAGTGCCTGCTACAGTGCTGCTACAGCAACCCCGAAAATATTCCTCTACCTGTTTTTTGAACCTAGTTGTTATGAGGTGTATATAATTCTACATTGAAATTTTATATCCTGAATTTAATTATTCTGATGATATCATAAATTTTATTTAACGGTACTATTTCATGGGGCTTATAATTCAAATGGTTCAAAGTATTATGAGACATTATTGAATGTTTAATGACTATTTTCCTCAAGAATATTTTAAAGAAATCATTCAAATTATTTTCATCTATGTCAACATACATTGTTGAATCTTATTATTCTTTGATACTTATCTCTTATGTTATCATTTTCCATATTTCATTTTGTGGTTTATGATTTAGTTTTCCTATGTATTTTCTATTTTGATTCAATAAATAGTATATAGTAAATGTATTCAAATTTTATATGGTTGTTTTTTATATGAATTTTTAGGTTGATTATGTTTCACCCATTTCTTAAGAGGAAATCATTAAACGTAGTATGTTTTATAAGGGTACCTCTATATCCCCTTGATGCATCAGTAGGGCTCATGAAAAAACTTGTTTTTTTTGTCTCTAATTCCTTACCCATTTAAATATGGTGTCTTGGACGAATCCTTGATGGAAATTTTTAGATACCCCATATAATGCATTCCATTATTAGGATATTAATAATCGATAAATCATGTGACAATTCAACCATAAGAAAAGAAATGGTCATGTGTCATTTTTATGTGATTAATTATATAGAACTATTTGATCATATTTTATTCCATCAGTATTATGCTCATGTTATTGATAAAATGGCATGTCCTTCTATTTATTTACCCTGATACATTGATTTTTCTCATTGATTCATAATTTCTTCCATTGTTTCTAACCCTTATATAGAATTTTAACACACCAATTTTTTATGTTATATTATCCCCTGGTATCTATGATGTTTATTATGATTGATATAATGAGTTATTCTAAGGGGAAAATTTAATTCTTACGGAAAATATTTTTTAAATTTTATGTCCAAAAATTAATTTAAATTTAAATTAAGTATATAGATTACCAAGACTGATAAACTATTTTATCAATTGGGATGTAATTTATTATATCATAGTTAAATATAATAAATAAGGAAATATCTCTATGCATCTTAGGTTCATTGGTTTATAGTTAGTATCAGATAAAATTTATGAGAAACCTTGAAAACTATATTTAGGACAACAAAGATTTGGGGACATAGACCATTGGTTTTCTATGAATGAAAATGTTATTTAAGTAATAATGCCTTATTATTTTAGGGAAATATGTTTAAAGTCATCGGTAATAGTTAGGGATTATATCATCTTTTAGTTTAAGTTAATTTTGGGTGTTTATTTTATTTGGAATACAAAATGATACATGTGAGATATTCTTTATAGTAAAAAAATCATTAATTTTAAATATATTTAGGTTATTTAATATAGATTATTATTTTATTTTGGGATAAAGGTAATATCTTATTATAAAATATACAACCTACTTGTTGGGTGATAACCTATCACATCAGGCAAGGATGTGGGGTTTTTACCCATTACCGAAGGGTGATAAAGGCTTATCACCAGCTACTAGCCTATGTAGCGTCCTAGTTAGTATGAAATTATTTTCAGTTAAACTAATAGATAACGTTTTGTTTTATATTAGGGACTATTTTTATCACATAAATTACCACGGGATTAGAAAATGATTTGGTGATTACATGATTAATGTTATTTTGGAAGAGGTTTTCTTTTTGGTGAATTTTATTATATTATGGTAAATCAGATATCATGAGCAACAGAGGTTTATGTTTCTTCTGAATTCAAATATAATATTATTATGGTCTTATAGTGATTTAGGTATGTTATTTAAATGGTTATCATATCTTGTAAATTCTATGATTTATGAAATTAAATTGTCATTATAATACATTAAGAGTGATTATTGTTATTTGGAAGACTATATGATCAAATTTGTATGATTTTTGGGTATAAATATTACTATGAAGTATTTCTATGTTATAATAGATATTTTCTAAATGATATATGTTGGACCTTGGGTATTATTATTTAATTTTGGAGATTTACATTTTATTCATCATATAATTGTTTAATCATTTTGAAGATTTAAATTATATTATCGTTAACATTTTGGTTGTTTAATGTATAAAGATTTAATTAAAATATAGTTATTAATTTTTTGGATTTTGTGATCCATAAAAGATGATTCTAATTCATAAGGAATGAAAAATTCATCTCAAGTACACCATGTTTGTAGAAAAAGATGAGTTTATTGTTGAAATTGATTAAAGGATGAAACTCTGCTCATCAAGTAAGTATTCATTCCTCTTGTTCTTAATCTAAGAAAGAAAGCAATCCGTAAACTATATGGGAAAATAATTTTAAAAAATAATATCCATTTACTTTTCATTCTATGATATCAATGGTCTTTTAAACGATCCAATGATTGTGGTTTTATGATGGTTAACTTTTTAATGAATATCAGCTCTATCATTCTCCATCGTAACATAATGATTATATTTTTATTCCATGTCTATGTTCTCACATTCAAAAAAATTTCTCCAATTTTAAATCCTAATCTTGTGGTGACCTTGACACATCCCTTGCCCTCATAACAAAAAGATATTTAATTAACAATATTTTTGATTTGGGTTTCCCAAAATGAAATTTTCAAGTTCAGAAATTTTATTTTTGACGTGTGATTTAAAATTGAAGGATAAAACTTAATGAATGAGGGTAGAGTTAAACACCCCATGATTTTATAACATGTTTCTTAAATAATTATAATTTCTTCCATAACTTAAGTTTCACATAACACGAAGACTAATAAAATGTGATATACTCTTAAATATTATTATTTTAACACTAGTCATTAAGTTTGTGTTTACAAATATTTTTATGAAATTTTTAAAATATATTTTTTATAAAATATATTACTAATTCATTGGTTATAAATTATTTGGAAAACAATGTATACACACCAATTGATTGTAAGAGAAATATTTTTATGTTTTCCAAGGTATTTTTACTAATAAATAGAATTTATTACAATTAGTGAATGTTATTATTGATTTATATATATATATATATATTATATATTAAAAAAATTATATTTATATAATATTTTTATAGGCATAAGATATGGAAGACAAAATTTTATACATACAAACAAATATTTTTTGAAATTCTGTTTTACCACCTTTTAATGATGAAACTATTTTAAATCCAATTTTGACACTTTTATATAATTTCTTTGAGATAAATAAAATTATTATTTTAAAATTTAATATAAAAAATTAATTTGTTTTATTTTATGGTATTTCATTGATAAGTTTCATGATTTCATGAATAGTAAAGCAATAATAAATATTAATTGAAAACAACATTTTTCTTTCAAATAATTTAAAAGTGTTAAATTAATTTTTTTATTGTTTTATAGTATAATTATATTAATTCTAATAATTTAATCTTATATAGGTTATTGGAATAATTTTTATGATGCAATTGGATATAAAATCACTTTAATCTTTTGAAAAGTTTCACTTAATAAAACCATTTTCTCGTGTCGTCAACATTATTAATTTTAAATTCACTACTTTCAATTTTTTAATTTCAATTTTCAAAAAATGATTATTTATTTATAATTATTGGATAAAATTTATTTAAAAATTTATTTATTTTATTTTTGGGCATAATGATGAGTAACTTTATTATATTTTATGATTATGGTTAAAGGTAAACCATGTAATTAAATGTAAATAATAATATTATAAAATTACCATAACACTTATCTATGTTTTTAATGGATGGGTGGGAATCGTATACAGGAATACAAAGGATAGAATTATAAATTTTTTAATGCACTTGGGTGAGAGTGTGACATTTATAATATTTTATATAAAGAAGAGTTAAAGATGTCACACTCATATTTTTAATGACTATATCATTTTTTATTTTGGGTTATACAGATGATAAATTCTCATATAAAAATTAATTTTGAGATAATATTATTATCATTGATGTGGTAATTTATTTTTTATTTTTAGGGAATACATAATTAATTAAATGACTTCATTATGATGTTGCAGTAATCATTTAATTAAAGGACTTTTTAAATAAATGTTATTGAAATTTTTAAAATAAATTATATTTTATATAATTACTTTAATATATGATTTTAATGGATAAAATTAAAATATTTTTGATGAATTGATGTTTTTTGTTTGATGATATCAGGTGTATTGATAATTTTTTAGATGAAAATTTCATAATAGTGTCAAAATTGACATTAGTCATATTTTAAAATAAATAATATTTTATGAAATGATATGAAGTTCATAAAAATATAAACATCTGCCAATATATTTGGATAAGGTAAAAGTGATAATCCATATCCCACTTATTATTGGATTGGAATTTAATAGTAACTATATTAACCCTTAAATTGTAAAAAAAATGTCCCCATGCTAAGAGTTAAAGGGATTAATTAAGGGTTAATGCCCAATGATAGTTTTAATAAACTGAACTAAACATTAATAGAAATAATAATTTGGAGGTATTTAGAAAAATAATCATCTTAGATTTGAAATAACTCATTTTATATCCATTTATAATAGATATGTAATTTAGATTAATTTAATATTTTATAGGATTCCAAGAGTGCCCCTTTACTCTCTTTTAAAAGGGCACATATCCTTCCAATTTTCATCACACATGTAAAAAACTTTTTCTCTAACAAAATCTACTAAAACTCCTCCCAAATTCCATAAATTCATCATATAATCCCTACGTTGGGCATGAATAAAACGAAATGTGTCCTTTTAAAAAAAACCTGAGATACCCAAAGAATAGGTAATGTTTCTTCAATAAACAATTTTAATTTATTTCATACTTGAACAATATTAGTTATTTTTAATATCATGATTATATAAAACAAATTATCCCAAATATACTAAGGTGTTATTATTTTTAGGGTTAAAATAAAACCAAAACACTTTTATGAAATGGGTAACGAATTTACTATTTGTGTAAATCGAACTACCACCTCGCGAAATAAATTTCTTTAATTTTTTTTGACCACCACTCATGGTTTGTAATTATCATGGAAATATATTGTTATATGTTATATATATATATATATGATGTTTATGTTTTATTCATACTTATTTTAATAATTTATAACATATAACCCCGCACATTTTGTTTTTTGGATGTATGATAACATCGTTTGTGGAAGTGTGAACAACCACCTCCTTAAAATGATGTGATTTGTTCACACAATACATGGAATGTATACGAGATGATTTTGAAAAATATATTTGACATATAAGATGTATATATTATAATTTAATTAAAAAATACCTATATATCATTTTTATTTCATTCTTTCAAATGACAATGGTATTGAAGTACTGTTATTTTTTACATAAGGCCGATAATCTCAAAAGAATGTTTAATTTAGTTTATTATCTATAAATTTTATATTTATTATTATTAAATAAACACAGGATATAGATGATATTTAAATCTTTTTATATATTCTTTAGATGATGGTATCATGGTATATCTAACAGGGACAACATGTGACATGCCAAAACGTAGTATAAACTAGTAAATTAACACTTCAAATATAGAAAATAATGAAATATTATTAATAAATAAGTAATAAGATATTCTATGATGGTAATATATTATAGTCTAAATATGGATATGGTTCTGGTATAAATTAATAACATTCTCTAAAACATTATACATGATTTTTATGTAAGTTCAACTAGGGAAAGCACAACATAAGTGTTTTTCTCATATCACTTTTACTTTTGTGAGATATATTTCTAATTCACATATTATTTCATTAGTGTGGTGTATGTAAACATAAATTTGATATATAATATCATAAATAAAATTATCATCGTGATAATAAATGTTTCATTTTATAATTATTACTTTTATGGGGTATAGGATTCAACAGATTAGAAGTAGTAATAGATTTGTTATCTCAATTATCATTCATTTAGATAGACTTCTATATAATTGATTATGTCATGATAATACTATGTGTGAAATTTATTTTTATTATCTCTTGTTGTATTTCAATTTTTTAGGTGGATTTATAGTGAATACAGATAATTTAACCATTTTATTAATGAAATAATCTTTGTATGAGAATTTGATACCATATCCATTCATTGAAGCATATATTGATGTCATACACCAATCTTCTTCTATTAGGTGTATATAATTCTCATTTGAAATGTTATATCATGAATATCCTAATTATCATGATATTATAAGTTTTATTTATTGTAATTCATTCAGGGGGCTTATAATTAAAATATTTAAAAGCGGTATGTGTCATGATGGAATTTTTAAAAATTATTTTCCTCTATAATCATTCAATGAAATAATTTTAATAATATTAATCTATGAAAAAACCCTTTGTTGAAACATATTATTTTCAATGTTGATCTATTCGTATATAATTAACCAAATTTCCCTTAATTTGTTTTGATTTATTTTGAATTTTGATATTCTATTTTGATACCACTCATAGTTTATGGTTAAATTATTGAAATTTTATATGCTAGTTTTTAATATGATTATTTATGTTTATTATAGTCCATCCCTTTTATAAGATAAATTAATTGTATTTAGTAAGCTTTAAGAGGGGCCCACTATATCCCAACAATTCATCGGTATGTCTCATGAGACAAACTAGTTTGGGGTTTGGGTTATTTCATACCTGTTTATGTATGAAGTCTTTTTTGAAGACATGATGGTGAGTTTTAAATGTCCTAGATTATGCATTCCATCATTATATTATTTATTATGAATATTATATGTGACTATTATACAATTAGAAAATAAATTATTATGTTTAAATTTTATGTGATTATTTATATAAAATTATTTGATCATATTTTATTCTATCCATATTATACTGATGTTATTTATTAAAAGGAATGCATTATTAGTTATTTGCCTTATCATAATGATTAACCTTATGGATTCGTTATTTCTACCACAATATTTTACCCGTACTATGAATATGAGTGCACTAAATTATTATATTTTATTTCCCCTATGTTTCCATGAAGATTATTATGACTTATATCCAAGGTTACTCTAAGGGGAGAAATGACATTATCAAAGGAAATGATTTTGGAATTTTATGTCTCATATGTATTTTGAATTTAAAATATGCATTTGGTTTACCAAGACTACTAAAAAATTTGGTCTGTTTTGAATGTGATTTCTTGTATCTTATTCCATTTTGATAAAGTAAGTAACTAGCTCCAGAAATGTGGGTTTAGAGAATACAACGCGAGAACATCTACTCAAAATATATTTTTCACACCAAAAAAATTGTTTGGAAATGAAATTTTTTTATTCTCATTAAATAACTTCACAACATTCAACATCATTTCTTCTTCAATCATTACAATCCATAAACAATATTAAAAACATATTAAAATGTGGGTTTGTCACTAAATAAAACATATGTGCGTAAAAAGAAGAAAATTGTTTATCTAGTGACACTATTATAGCCCATGTAATTTTTATTATTATCCTCTATGTTCTTTATGTGTTTGAAATAAAAAATTCCCACTTGAAAAGGATGGAGACATCATATATCAATTAAATCATTTAAAACCACTATAATGAAAAGAACTCTATTTATTTGTATGATTAAGGAATCACATTAATAAAAAACTTTCAAAAAAATTTGAATTGTAATAACCATACGACCAAATTCAAATAAAAATATATGTAGATCATAATCATCACATTGAATTTCTATAATGGGGATTAACCTTTTTATAAGCTATAACTGGCACACCTGTTATTCTTGTGATATAATGGTGCTTAATCATGGATATATGTTTTTTGGGCTCACTCGAGATATATAATAGTGATCAACACATCATATAAGCTATATTGGGATCACCAATGAACATTAATGTGGCTCAATCCATTCTACAATCTATATCAGGCTATCCTAATAGCATTAATGGGGCTCAACCCACCATATAAGCTAAATCGGGATAACTGAATTTTCTTATTATTATAAAGTACCATATAATTAAAAAAATATTTTATTTATGAACGATTTTATCATAAAAACAATTTTTATAACTATTTAAACCAAATATAAAATATAAATTTGAAATACAAATACTATTTTCATTTAAAAACCTAAAAACTACGCACACCATAAGAAATAAAATTCAATTAAAAATGATAATTATAAAGGAAACATCAGTGAATTTAGGAGTTATGAGGGAGAAAAAATCCTCTCATTTCTTAAGAGTTATAAACATTCCATCAAAATTTTTGTAGGAAAGGTCAAAAATTACAACATTTTAAAAATTAAAAAAAAAGATTACAATCAAATTTGTTTTTTAAATTTAAATATTTATAAAAAAGAGTTTTATTATTCAAAAGAGTATATTTTAAACTTTTTTTAAATTATTTTACGAAAATAAGAATGTGGATGAAAAATGGTTACTTAAAAGAAACATTCTATGAATATTTTTCGACTAATATCACGTACCTTTAGTTCGACTTGTTATGTAGGTTTCTTTTTATCCTGAATAAAAAATTTATTTAAATTATTGAGTTTAATAAGAACAATTTTAAGATTAATTATTTCAGTATTTCAATAAATACCATGTCATAACCAATTACATAATCAATTATATTCACATAATAATTTTTAAAGATATTCATCTCAAATGTCAGAAATGAATTTTATAGTATGATTATGGAGCTATGTGTTATTATTATTCCATCATAAAAGTAATAATGATGGATTAATTATCATTTTTGTATTTAAATTATACATTTAAATACATAGAATAATTCCAGTTTTAAATAATGAAATATATTACAATAATGGATATGGTAGGATATACATACACAAGAGTAATGTTTCCATTCTTCAATGATCATTATGGAAAGAAGGTAAGTATTATTTTATAATTATTTAATTATAAAAAAAATATATATCTCTCTTATTAATTCATCAAATAAACACACATACAGAAATATATATATATATTATCAATGTGATATGGTGATAAAAATGAATTGCATATCCTTGTGGAGGTGGTTTTCTATACATACACATGAACGACATTATCATTTTATAATATATAGAGACATAAGAATATAAAGGATTTATTGAATTTTAATAATGAAAAATATATAATAATTATAATATAAGAACAAAACTCCATCATTATAAATTGTATTGAGATATAGAGATGGAAAATGAATGACATCGGTTCCAACGATGGCAGTCATCCATACAAATGATTGATTATTTTGATTTCTATTTGTTGGAAGTAGATATGAATTTTGGTTATTATATTAACATAATAACATATCATTATATTTATAATATATAATACATTATTTTATCTTTTTTAAATAATATTTTAATGTTGTGGAAGATGAAACAAATAAAAAACATGAAGTTGAAAATTGTACCACTTCTCATGAAAACCAGATTTCTTTAACACATTAAGTTCTCCAAGATTCGTATGATGCACAAAATAAGTCCAGTTTAATGATTTTAGGATATATTCGTATGGTTTTATGTTGATATTGATGCAACCAAACAGAGAATAAAACAATAAATGAATAATTCTTCATATTGTAAATAATATCATAATTACTTGGTTTAAAATATGTTTTTATGAATTTTATATCATATTTTAAATTATTGTTTGTTTAAAAATATTAACCATGTCAATTTCCTGAAATATTAATCACACTTACATTAATAATATAATTGTAACATAGAAAATTTGAAAAAAATTATTTTAAAACATACCTAATGTATTATGTTCATATATAAAACAATTTTATTACATTTCTTATATCATTTTTTTCATTTAATAATTTTAATAAAATTTATAATATTTTCATTATAAATGAATAATTACTACATCATTGTTCTGTAAGAATTTAATGTAATTATTTATTCACTAAAAATTAAAAATTAATTCCCATGATTATGACAAATATTTTATATTTTAAAATATTTTTTATAATATAACATATCTACTATTTAAAACAATATTAATATTATTACACTTATTATATATTAGAGTATGTCATGTTTGACTTTTCATAAAATAAAATACCCTAAAGTTCATAATCACATAACAATGGAAATTAATATTAAATTAATAAATTAGATGATTATAGATAAAATTAACTCATCCAATATAGTTTTGTCATGTATTGTGGCCATTTAATAGATCATAGAATTTTATTTGTAACATATATTACATGATTTACCATTAACGTGGTAATAACATAACTATATTTAATTTTAACATTGAAAAATAATAGAAGATAAATATATAATAAATTTATATAAACAAAAATAAAATACTTATATAATTTAATTTAAAATTATTCTAGAAAAATAAAATGAAAATCTTTGTTGTTGAAAAAGGAGATTTTAAACCCTGAAATATACTGATACCAAAAATAAGTTATAAGGATGGTTAATATTCAATTTAGTAAACTATATATAAATAATGATTACTTATTTATAATTGAGTTATAATTCAAAGAAAAAATGGTATTTTAATATACAAAAAATCTTAATTTTATAAAAATATATATTTTACATTATTAACTACAAAATTAATCATTTAATAAAATTCATAAAAAACATAGTAAGAAAATTTTGACATGGTGAATTTAATAATAGAAATTAATTTATCATGTAATGTTTCTAAAACATAGAAAAATTATTTATAATTTTCTATTATGACATGAAAATAAAACCAATTTTGGAAAGAAAATTATTTTTGAAGAATAAAATGTAATTTTTAGAAATTTTATGATTATTTTTCATGAATTTATCAATAAATTTATATTGAGTATGGACATTATAATTATTTCATAAATTAGTTATTCTAGTACATACCCTGAATTTATAAGCTTGATTATAAATGTCCCATCTAAATAATAATACGTTGTTATTGGTTTTAGATCATTGTTACATATCTTGTATGGAATAAATAATAGCCATTCCTTTTGAAATATAACTATATTAAATTCTTCTACCCCATAAAAAAATTTAAACCTCCCCATTTTGAACTCAGGGTCACTAACCAATGTTTAAAATTTCAAAATACCCTTGTTGAAAACCCACATAAAAAAATATGACAGTTAAACATCCTCTTAGAAAGATAGAATGGGATGTATAATGGTTATAATGGATAAAATATAGAGGGCTTCCAATTTTTATAAAAATATTACTAAGTGAGGAAATGTTAATGATAAAAATGAAATATCCAAAGATCATAGATCAAAATAAAGATAATGATCCTCAAAATATCAACAATAACAAATCTATAAACCACATACCTAGAAGAGACCATTAATTCATTGTAATAAAAGGTCATTAGATAATATTTTTTTATGTGATCATCTTCCTAGAGTTGAGACATCCGATTACCATCTATAATAGGAAAATAACAAAATATAATTTATTGAAAAGTATAATTTCATCCTATTTATAAATTACCACCTCAATCACATCATTTTTGACAAATGATGTTTATTCACGATGATATTTTCATACCCAATGATGTTTAATAAACTTTTTCTGGATCACATTAATACAAAAAATAATTACATAGTGTTCCCCTTTCTGATAATCATTATCCAAAACCAAAATGGATGGCACTTGTTTAGATAATTACCATCATTAGTAATCCATTAAATGAATAAAAATTAGCTTAATCTCAATAATTTAATAGTAATACCAAAATTTCATCTTAGATCATTGAATAAATGACTATAAATAATCTTCCTCAAAATTATTCTTGATAAATATTTATGCACTAAAAATTGAAATTCATGAGTACATATTCATCCAAGATAAATTTAATATTTATATCTGAACAACACTTCTCAAACTTAATGTCACATTTGAAAAATTAAATTTCCATAATAAAATAATATATAAGATATGATAATAATATATATAAGACCCATCAGTCTTAATAAAGGAAAAATAAAGTCAAAGATTATTTCAAAAGTTAATCCATTCTTTATTTACAAAATAAAATTAAATAGTATCATATAATGTTATAAATATAGTGTTCTTATTTAGAAATAACATTAATCAATAAATGTATTTCCTATAAAAAATATATTTCCAAATTGTAATATTCAATAATTACATAACAATTATAGATCATATAAACCATAATAATTATCCACATTTTAAAATTATCACAACAATTGAAAATTTCATTCATCACTAAACATTATTTAAAAAAAACATATACTAAACAAAAGGGTTTTATTAACTAAATATATCTTGTAAATATTATTAATATTCATAGTAAAGATGTATTTAGCACCACTTATGGGGTCTCTATGATTTTTAACTATGATTAAAGATAAACATGTAATCCAATAATGGTATTCATAACTCTTCATATTACTAAAACTGCAAAAATCATGATATCTAAATATATGTAAAACTATAATAATACCAAATATAATGATCTAACATTAAACATTACATATTCAAGGGACTTTAAACTATAAATTAATTTATTTATTTCCTGATGATCTTTTAGGTTTAGTGTTGTAGAGATTTAGGAATAATGCTTACATTGTAAACTAATATATTGCAAGTGGAAAATTTTACTCACTTTTTACATTTTTAACTAATTTTTTAAATTGAATCATGTTTTTGTCATTTAATATCAGAAAAAAAATTCAAAGTGATTATTTATACTCTTAAGTATCCTTAATATTGAATGATTTTTTTTAATTTTTGAGTGAGAATAAGAAGATCGGTAAGGTTCATAATAAGAAGAAAAACATTAGGCCATTGAAAAACATGAAACAATTTAATGTTTAAAATTGTCCTCAATTTTCTCTAATCATATGAAATATAAAATTTCCACATATATAGAACACACACTTATATCTCAAGGAAAACCATTACAACCCCCTATCAATATAATGAAACCCCTATTGGAAACTTAGATCCTCATAATTGGAAATACCATTCAAACCCCATGAAATTGTAAAAAAAATAATTGAAATATTCTTTATAATTATCCAAACCCATCCCAATGGGTTCGGTACCACCACCCCACATGTCCTCCACAAATAGATTATGGGGTGGTGATTAGCACTATGTAAGCATATCACTAACATGGTAGTAATTTCATTAGTACATGTGTACACGCACATGTCTATAATCCCACAAAGTGCTGAAATGTAAAAAGAACTGATCAATCAATGCATGCATACATCTATATCCAAAAACATGAATACGAACAGGTGTAAAGAATGTAAATAGGTCTATGTACAAGAACACCACAAAGTCTATAAAAACAATCCATCCCTAAAGTAAAGTAAATGTGACTATTATCTAGATGTGATAAGAATACACCTCTATATGTTCAGTTTCACTGAGAACAATATTGACCTAGTCCTTCTTGGACACCGTCAAAAGTGTCTATCATCTACACAAGACACGAATCTTGCAGGAATAGTCTGTTAAAGGGTGAGTATAACAATAATCAATAGGACACCATGAAACCAAAAAGCATATAGCAAATGAAATATAGTGACTAATACCCATGATATTTATACAAAACATGTAACAAGAATAAATATATATAATCAATAAAGAAACACTATCATGGAGTAATCCACAACCATAGATGACATATACTAGTATTTTAGCTCTATGATTCTACAAAGAACTCATTTGGGGGAACAAACTCATGATTCTGATAGCACTGATGACATCCATCTGAGATGTACATCTCGTCAGGTCTCTTCATGAGAAAGATACATTGATAGGTCCATAGTGAATATGATACACAAGTGAGGATCACAACCACTATCATTGGATTATACCAACAACTCAATCTAGATTAAGCTACTAAGTATAGTATCATCACCTTCTAGGATTGGCCAAGTTGAATCCAAATACTATAATTATGTCACAAAGATAAGTAGAGTATATCACTCTTGGAAAGTTGAAGGTATGGAAATGACACAATCGGGGAAGTCCTGCTAAGGGTTTCATATTCCTAGGAGTAATAAATTATTCATACGTACCTTTAGGGAAGGATTTGGGTAATGAAATATAACAAAACTAGATTAATATATGGAGGTAAAGAGAAACAATCCATGAAATAATGAGTACATGAGGTGTATAAGGATTACATTCTAATTCCCTTGAACATAAGTTTAGCTCCTATAAATGGAACATTTCATTTAATGTGTTTCTATATAATACTACATGGTGTGTAGACTGGATGTGTTGTCTAATAGTGTATCATTTCATGGATGTAGCCTATATACATATGCATGTGTTCCAATACACAGCTTAACCCATCTACCTAGTATAGGCCATGCTGTGTGCGGGAGTATATATTGTGTAGGCAACCTGTGTACTCCACCTAGTGTTTGTGTAATTCCCAAATTACACATTGAGTATTCAGGGAGGGACCACATGTTGTGTGATATGGGCCACAAACAGTTTACTAGGGGTCACACACTGTGTGATGTTTAAACTAGTCCAGAGCCCTACCCACCTATTAAGAGGCCCCAAATGAAGTGTAGGTTCAGTAAACATGTCATGTTTTATGTGATTTTCTAGAAATAACATTATTGTTTTAGTGTTTTATCTGATGCCTTTGTCCATTGAATGGGTGATCATTTCACCACAAAATCAAGGATATAATCTCATCAATGAAATTACATTGTTAAAAAATTCCTTCCATCATATTATCTACTTGGAAGGTAAATAAAATCTCTTCTCATCATTTAGCATTGAACAATGATGAAGAATTTGAATTCTGGAATCCATGTTCATCTGAATCACTCTGTCTCTATCGACACACCTATTTCCTGTAAATTCAATCACAGATTAGCGATATGGGATCATTGTGAAAATAATTAGGTGTGAAAAGATTTATTTATTTGGATTTGTCGAGTCATAGTCCAAAATAATTACTCATGCGACAAATAATGAATTGGGAGAGATAAGAAAAATAAGAAATGAAAATAATTTTCCTTGATCGATGTTCATATCTATATCAATCCATCGCAGTTAGAATGAAACTTGAATAAAAAATAATCACAGATATTAATCTCCCATAAAATACTCATTAATATAATCCCATCCACAAAAAACATGATGTGTGAATCAATTAGTTCATCTATTGATTCACGTTCATCGTATTGATAAAGAGCGGTGAATAAATGAATTAAAACAGACACCCTACCTCGATTTGGATAGACTAGTGATGAAGAATGATTTATTCTTCATTATCATATGAAATATCCATTGAAATAAATGCATGTAGATATTTGATCCATGATTCCCTCATCATTCACCATAGAGGATTCTCTAAGCATCTCTCCAATGGTCCTTTAGAGGTTATAGGGTTATGCAGCCTACAAATGTTGTTTTCATGCCATGTTGTCCATGATTTTCAAGATATTACATTCATTCTTATCTATTTGATCATGTTACATCATCCTTCAATCTGGTGATCATTTTTATAGTAAATCGAATATCGATTCTCATCCAAGAAATTTGATTTTCAAACAACACGTTTTATAATTACATCTGGTCGAAAAATAGATCAAATAAAAGGTCACCATTCTACACTAAAGAATGCTGATGAAAGTGAAGTCGAGGATCTATTATCATTATTAACACTCTTTACCCATCATTCGACCACCGCCAATTCATTTTGAAACCATATATATGATGTCAGATCATTGCACAATGAATTAGGTGTGCAATGATTCATTGATTGGGATGTGTCGAGTCATGGACCAAATGAAGAGTGCCCATGACGAATGATGGATAAGGGGAGAAAATAACAAGAAAAAAATATGAGAAATACCCATAGTTGTTGTTCATTCTAATATACATCTATTTTTATCAGAACAATAATCCAATAAACAAAAAATCACAATGATTAATTTCTTGTTAATACCCAATAAAAATAATACCATTCTGTAATATGCATTATTTTTGAGTTCATCTGTGGATTCAACTTCATTATAGAAATAAAGAACAAGGAATAAATAAATTAAAACACATCCTCAATCTCAAATTGGGTCACTATTTGAAAAGGAACAAAGCTATGTTGCATTCTTTGGAGAGATCCTTCAAAATCAATGTGCACTGATCGTTGATCCACGGTCCGCCTTTTTTCATCTAAGAGGATTATCCAGACCTCTCTCTGATGGTCCTTTGGTGTCTCCATGGTTATGCAGAAAACCGTAGTATTTCTTTATAATCATCTATTTAATGATGATTAATCCACTATGTTGGGAAAAGAAAACAAAAAATATATTTTTATTATTTTAATCATTTCCTTACCCATGATGAATTTTCCACAAACAAGCCATTTCGACTAATGTTAAGTCACACATAAGGTAATCCCCTTATTCTATGATCAATGGTTCTATTGTATTTTTTATCTACGAATCATTTCATATGTTATTCCAATTTTTCAAGAAAACTACCAGTAAGTGATATTTAATATATTTGAATCTTTTATTGTGCGCACACGGGGCCTTATAATTTCACGGTATCTTCACTCCTAGTCTCTAAATTAATCTATATAATTTCTAAACATACTACATGGAAAATATGAGTCATTTAATTATCCCCCTTGTGGATTTACATCCAAAAAATCTAAAATAAGGATACTAGAAAAGATGAGGTTATCGAGTATGAATCTGAGCTTCCTTCTCCCATTACTCCTCAAAAGATTCCCTTTCAACCACAAGACCTGCACCAATGAAAATTGATCTCTAATGGTAGATACTATCTTACAGATTCTCGATCTGCACATATTACTCAACAAAGGTCTCTTATTCCTCTATATCTTGGTCTCCCCAGCTGATAAGATGGGATGGGTCATGCACATACCTCCTCAGTTGAAAAAAATAGAAGAATATGTGTACCTAATATAATGGTTGTGGTAGATCCAAGAGTTACGCAACCTCTCCAACTCAAAATTGTATATAGAAAGTGTCAATGAACCTTGGATATATCTTGTCATCCTGGCTAAATCACTATAATCATGGCTGAGACAGAATCCTCAAGAACACATTGTCTCTTTCCTCGAACTCCAAAGGCCTTTCATGAATTTCAAAATAAGACTTCTTACAATACGTGCTATCATCATCCCCTCTTGGATGATCTTCACATTATCTATTGTATCTCACACAAACTTCTTGCCCATGAGTATTGAATCTCATTTGTTACTCAAACATGGTGGTGACCTATAGTGTCACCTGTACAAAGCCTTGAATGGTTCCATACTGAGGGTGGAATGGGTGCTATTATTTTTTGCAAACTCCAAGAGTGGTATGTGGTTATTCCAACTATGGAAAAAATGTACAATGAAATCTCACATCATGTCCTATAGAACTTTAATGGTATTCTCAGTCTGGCTATTTTTTATGGTATAAAAGTTGTGCATAAGTGTAACTAGATCCTAAACACCTCCTGTAATCCCTTACACATCCGGGATGTAAAGAGAGCATCATGGCCATAAACAATCGTCAAAGAAACTCCATGTATTTGGACTATATCTTAAACAAATAGGTTTCATATGATCTCTACAAATATCATATCTCATAGATCAAGGAAGAGGGATGACTTGGTAGTCACTATACCATCACCTAGAAGGAATCATATCCCATAAGTGTATGTAGTAATACAATCCTGGAGTCCACTTATATCCCATCCCACTTCCATTATGGTACCTCAAGGGTTTTAGCCCAACCCAAAGGAACACGATGCTCAAACATCACATTCAGAAAAGTAAGGCATCAAGAGAGAAACTCTACAACTCCTTTCTTCATCCATAACCAAAAAACTCACTCTGGAGGTCTTGGTATATGTTTTTCATTCATTGATGTACAACCATAAGATTTTTGTGAAACTCTCTTAGAATATCCTCCCACAAAATCCATTATACCCCTTTGTCATGACCTACACCAGTTGGGACCATGCCATAACTCCCCATGCCTGATACTAATAGGCCAGCGACAAGTGACTAGAACCGAGTAGGAATATCACTAACATTGGAGGCATTTCCTAAGTACATGTAAATAGAAAAACATATCCAAGCCCACAAAATGATGGAATATATAACCAATTGAAAAAACAATGCATGAATACATCTATATATGACATCCAATGTATGAAAATAATTAATAATATTAAATAGGTCCAAGTACAAACCTACCATAAAGAGTCTATAACACATGTCAAGCATCAATGTAATGGAATTGTGACTGTTTACTAAAAGTAATTGGAATACATCTCAGTACTTACAGTCTCACTATGAACCATCTGTCCCATGTCCACCTAGGTCTCCTTCAAAATGGTCGATCATCTGCACAATGCAAAAAATGTGAAAATAATGTAGATGTAGGGGTGAGTGTAACAGTACATAGTAGGAATCCCCAAAACCAAAAATAATATAAAATATGAACTAAAGTCATATCTACATTGGTATATACCTAAAATATATATAACAAGAATTTCCAGATATAAACAATTAAGAAAAACAGTCCATATGTAATCCAAAACCATTGTAGACAAATCTTAGTATCTTGCATTAATATTCCATGAAGCACTCATCCAAGAAAGAACTCTGTTGAGTTTGATATCACTGATGATATAATTATGAGTGGTAATTCATGTCGAGTCTCATCATGAGAAAAATAAATTGATATATAAGAGAATAAAATACATATAAAATGAGAAGAACTATTTCTGTTAGGTGATACCCACAAATTAATATGGATTAACCCTTTAAGTAGAGGATCATCATAGAAATTTATGTTTCGCATTGATTCCCAATACTCTACCTTAGGAACGAATAAAGATAGAGGGTCTCACTTTGAACCTCTCAGATGGATTCCAATGACTATATATAAGAAGTCCTATTGAAGGGATTTTAGTCCTAGGTGTAGGAAATAATTCATAAATATCATTGGGTAATGAATAAGGGGAACAAAACCAAAAAAAACTGTCCAACATATGGAGGACGTTATATCATAGCCATGCATAAAGGATCACACAATGTGTATGAGGAATTCACACCTTGTCCATTGACCTTGGGTTCTACCTGTATAAATATAAAATTTCATTTAAATTGTGTCTGTGTAATACTAAATGTTCTGTAGACTACCCATGTAGTATAACAGTGTATCAATACATGGCTTCATCTAGTGTACTTATTCCCCTGTACCAGTACATTTCTTCACATGTGTACCATGTACATGTTGATTCACATGGGGGTGTACACGCCATGTAGGAAACCCATGTACTTGACCTTTTTTCTATGTAATTCCCAAATTACATACTGAATATCCTTGGGGGACCACATATCGTGTGTTAGGGGTTACACACTATGTTACATTTAACATTATGTAGAACCCTAGACACCACTCAGGTGTCCCATATGATGTGTATACCTTATTTCCACGGCTTGTAGTTCATGATTTTTAAAAAATATCATTCATCCATCCATGTTGGATCTGATGCCTCCATCCTTCAATTAAAATATCTTTTCACAACGAAATAGAATTTCAATTCCATTTCAAGCCATTCCATTATTCAATAAGACATTTCATAATCATATATTCTCACAAAAGTATCAAATGGATGTTCATTGTTCTTCCCTAAAGAACACTGAAGAAGATGAATTCAGGGATCTAGAGTAATCTGATTATCTATATCTCCATCGTTTAACCTACATCATGCTATTACCATCCCAAATATGTGATATCAAATCATTTCACATAGAATTGAGTTTGAATGATCTTTTGACCCAGATGTGTCGAGTTGCTGGCCAAATGAAGAATGCCCACGACAAATGATGAATTACGGGAGAAAATCACAATAAAGAAAGAGAGAAACATACATTTATCAATGTTCCTATCAATATTGTTCTATTTACATTAGGGAAAAAATCTAATAAACAAATAATCATAGTTATTTATCTCTCCTAAAATCCTCGAATTTATAATCCCATCCCAAAATATCGATGATCTGTGAATGAATCCAATCATCTATTGATTCACATTCATAGTAGAATTAAAGAACATGGAATTAATAAATCAAAACACATTACCTTACTCAATTAACATCAATTTTTTATTCAAAAATATTAATGCAGAATTTTTATTGGAAATATATATGGAAATAATTTTACGTCAATCATGAATCTAGGTTTCTATAGTCGTTTTCCAGAGAGGATTCTCCAATACCCTCTCTAAAGATCTTACATAGGATCCAAGGTTATATGGCTGACCATGGGATTCAAAAGAAGGATATATTTATGTATTTTTTTACTACTACATCAAAAATAATTAATATAATTTTATCAAGTTATTTTATTTATTTTTGTGGTTGTGGTGAATTTTCTATGAATGACCCATTCCAACCAATATTTACTCTCAACAAGGAAAAATCATAGATTATGAACCCAACGATGCCCTAAAATATATAATTCCGTCATATTTTCAATGATATTCCACTTTTTCAAGAAAAACATGAATGTGTTCTATTTAATATATTTAATATAATTTTAATATTTATTCAGGGCACACAAGTCCTCAAAATCACACGTCATCTAAGTGCATGGTCTTAAAATTAATCCTTATAACATCTACAAATAATAAATAGAAAATAATTGTAAATAAATTCTCTCAACCATGGGGATTTATGTCATGTAATGGAATAAAAATTGGTACTCAAAAATATGATGGTATTAAGAAAAAATATGTAACTCTAACTGCCATATGTTATCCTAAAGATTCATGTGATACCACTGAACCTGCACCAATGGAATTTATTACCCTCGAAGGATCCTCTCCTTTAAATCCTAGATCCCCACAATGTACATAGAAATAGTCTTTCCATAATTAATTTCTATATCACACTAGTTTATAATGTGTGATGGTTGAGGCACGTACCTCCTCAGCTATAACAAGTAGACGACATCATGTACCTGATCTAACTGTAGTGGTAGAGTCAAGAGGTATTCCACTTATCCAGCTCTACGAAGTATATGTAAAGTGATGATGATCCTCATTTATAGATTTTCATAGTGGAAAAAATCTCTATAATCCTCATTGAGTTGAATCTTATAGGAACACATGGTCCCTTTCCCTAAACACCAATGTCCATCATCCCCTAATAGCATAAGAATTATGATGGCTCTGTGCAGTCATGATCTTCTCCAAGATGATATAAACCTTCCCTGCTGTATCTCCCACTAAATCTAAGACCATTAGTACTGAATCTCCTAGGTCAGACAAAAAAAGTGGTGACCTATTGGGTCACCCAAACAAAGCCTTGAATTGTGACATACTGATTCTATAATGGTAGATGCATTGTACTAGAACATCACCAGTGGTAGGTGTCTCTCCCAATCATGAAAAAAATTCTAATATTCAAGCTCATAAAATTTCCTCTAGAAGATGAATTATCCGATCAGTCTAGACTTTTGTTTGTGGGTGAAACGATGTGCTCAAGCATAAATAAGTCTCAAATGCATCCTATAATCCCTTCCTCAACCAAGATGTATATTAGGGATCATGATCAAGAAAAATCATTGATGGATCTCTATGATTAGTGTATAGGGGTTCCATGGTTCTTGAATATTGACATTAGGTCATGATATAACCATTTGTAAGTACTGGATGATGATATACTGAATCCAACATTCACATGTCGCTATAGTCAATATGAGTATTTGGTTACTACCCTTGGTATTAAGAATGCCCCAACAGTGTTCATGGAACTCATGAAGCAGATCATTCACGCTTACCTAGACCAATTCATGGTTGTCTTCATCAATGATATCCTTATGTAATCAGTGTCTAAGGTGGATCATATGATACCCTTATAGATTGTTATAGACATACTCTCTGAGCACCTGCAATAATGAATTCTATTCAATTACTAGTTTTGGATTTAGGTTTTCCTTTTTCTAGGACATGATTCATCAGGGTATCGAGTGGTAGTGGACCTAACCAAGGTCGAGGTAGTGTTAAATTTGGAGCTACCTAAGAGTGTGATGGTGGTGCTGAGAGTCCTAGGTTGGTATTCTATTTCCTGATATTTATACCGTATTTTTCTGGATTATTCACACCCATGATTGATTTGAATCGAAAGGGGTATCCATTCATGTGGATAGATAAGTACCATCAAGCTTTTGAAAAAATTAGATAGATATTGATGAGTGCACAAATAATGATATGTTCAGATGTGAGTGTCGAGTACATAGTGTTTTGTGAAGCATCAAGAACTGGGATTGGTTGTGTTGTGATGTAGAGGCTAGAAGTCATTTACATTAATTCATGGTAATTGATAACACATGAGAAGAACTATGAAACTTGTGATCTATATTTTCCTTTGATAGTCTTTTAATTTGAGATGTGGAGACTCTACCTGATGGATGAGTAGTTTATTTTCTACTTTGATTAAAAAATTTTCATGAATATATTGTTGTAGAGTGATCATAACCTGAGGTAAGTGTTATGGATATAGTTCCTCCTAGATTAATACATAAAAATCATCTATAAACAAATGAAGGGTAATGTTGTAGTAAATGGACTCAATAAGATATTTTATTCATAGTTGTTGAGAGAGTCATCAAAGAAGTTCACCTTGTTGCAGTTATCATTTGGGGATAGATATTGACCAGCTTACCTCATGTTTATGGTTGTCATCCCTCCACTATTATAATGATTCATTGAGGCACAACATGTAAATGTTGACTGTGAGACCATATGATCTCATATATACATATGACATTCTTTTGATTGGTTTTCATAATTTGGGGAGCACTTATTTATTTTCAATGTACGAAGAATGGTTCAAGTAATGTTAGGGGAGAATATTTTGATAGTTTTTCACACAAATACTTTTTGGTACATTAATGCAATGAAAAGATCTATTAGGACCCCTAATGATAGATTGGTGTACAAGAGTGATGAAATGAGTTATTGAGTAAGCCTCTCAATTCCTAACTTCTCTATAAGTGAAGGCTGAGTCCCAAGTTATATTGGGTTTAGCTCAGCCCCTTGATGTTCCAAAATTGATGTGGGATGGGATATCAATGAAATTTTATATATGATTACCACATATGTTAATAGGGTACAATTCTATTTGGGCGATCATAGACTAACTCACCAATTCACCCACTTCCCTTCTATATGAGAGCAGAATTAAATTGAGATGGTGAGAGGCCCTTATGATCCGATGATATTCCAACTCGCTAGAGTTCCATTAATTATTATCACTGATCATGATTCATAGTTTACATCCAATTTTGTATAAGGGATTAAAATAGGCATTTGAGAATCTCTTACGTTTGAGAACAACATTTCTCTCAAAATATGGTGACTATAATGTTAAAAAAAATTAGCTTCTAGGGGAAATGTCATGAGATTTCATATTGTATATTTTCCATAGTTGGTAGGATGAACTACCACTATTTAAATGTTATGAGAACAATAGATACCATTCCACCATTAGTATGGATCCATTATCGAATTTTTATGGGTGAACTATAGGTCACCACATTGTTGGAGTGACCTAGGAGAGTCGAAAATAATGGGACCTACGATTCTGTGAGTAACAAAAGAGAAGGTAAAGATGATCTATGAGTAGATTAAGACTTCAAAGAGCCATTAAATGTATTATTATGATAGGAAAATAAGTCTGTTACTGTTTGAGGATGAACAAAATGTGTTCCTATGGGGTTTTCCTCAATGAGGGTTATAGATATTTGGTAGGAGTGGAGAGTTATATCTGATGTTCATCAGCTATTTCTAGATACAACATAGAGTTGGAAAGATAGAATATCACATGGATCCTCCACCAATGATTGATGGGGTCATGAGGTATTCCACATTTCAGAACTCAAGATGTACGTCCAACAACAATCCCACATCACAACTTAGGGAGTTATGGACATCAATGATGGAGTGACCATTGCTGAGTACCTGGTTGAGATTGAGTATATACATGCGAGGATCCTTAATGAGAGATCAATTCTATTGGTTCGATTCAGGTGCCACCACCAGAATCATTAAGAGAACACATGGGATCTAGATGATCAGATTCATCCTTAGTAACCTCTTCATTTTTTGAGTAGCCCATATTTTTCCTTTCTAGGATGTAAATACCAATGGTAGTGAGAATGTAACGACCTTGATTTTACATGTATTATTTTCGGATATTATCTAGATTAAATTTGAGGTCATGCACAAAGTCTGCATCTGATTTTGATTCCCTGTGTTACAAAAAAAACTGTTTGAAATATATTAAAAATATAAAACAACACACACCCAATAATTTCAATGAAAATTTAAATAACATCTAAATTAGTTCTAGGATCTCAAATCCCAGGGTCCTGTTGATTTCAGAATGTGAGGTTTATCCTAATATAGAATTAACTTTCGTTGGCTTGGGACTTTCCTAGAAAATTCATCACTGGTGAGGAATTGAGATAAATTATTTGTAAAATTAATAATAATTCATTTTTTGACACAATGGTTAAGAATAATTAAATATATCACCTTTTCATAATCCTAGGGTTATCCACATAACCATGGAACCTCTAAAGGATTGTTGGAGAGAGCCTTTTAGAATATTGTAAGGTGAAAGATGACATAATCACTAATATTAGATTTGCATACATCAATTTCAATGAATCATTCCTATGACAGTGAAAAAACAATAATGATCTTTTAGTAAGCGATCAAAATTGAGATAAGGAATATGTTTTAATTTTTGTATTCCATATTCTTTATTTTTAAAATGAACATGATTCAATCGACAAACAGATCGATTCACATAATGTGTTCTTTGTGGGATGGGATTATATATGTAGGGATTTGATAGGGGATTAATCATTGGGTCTATATTTCTATTAAATTTTCCATTCTAATATTGGTGGATCAAGATCGACATGAATATGATCCGGATTTATTCATCTATTTAGTTCTTGATCATTTCTCTCCTAATTCATTGTTCATCATAGGCATTCTTTATTTGTCACGAGACTCGACAAATATCAATAAATCGATAATTTAACACCAGATTCAAGGCATAATGACCTGATATTGCAGATCTAGAACCATCAATTCTTGGAGATGGTTCAAGGATGGAGACAGAACAAATCGAACTATGGTGGATCCCCAAATTCATGTTCTTTAGTATTCTTCCTTATGAAATGAAGAACTATGATTTGATCCATTTGGTGATAATATGTGGAAATGAAACATGATGTTCAATGATGAATAAGAATCGAGGAAATTTGATATTTTATTTTTTTATGAAACATTTTTCTTATCGAAGGTCGGAGGAACCTGAATGAACATAGAAGGAAGTACATGATTTCTGAAAAGTCGAAAACAATACATCATGTAAACTGGATCTACACACTATGTGTGGATCTCAATGATGTGGATAGGGTTATGGAATATGTTGGAGATCACACGATATGTGACCCTGATCACATTTCTTGTAGTCCCTCCCTGAATACTCAGTGTTTACTTTGGGAAGTACATGAACCTGAGGTGGAGTACACGGGTTGCATACACTTTGTGTAGTCACCCACATGACACAATTGTGACCAATTACATGGGTTAAGACATGTATTGCTACATGATCATACATACAGGAGGTGGATCCATGTACTGATACACAACTAGACAACATGGGAAGTATACATGTTGTGAATCCCTACAAAGATATAGTTTAAATGACATGTACTATTTACACGAGAACAATATGGTGTAAAGGAAACCAACTAGGAACCCCTATAAATGTTGTGTACTATTTCATACATGAATTATATCTCTTATACTACATATCTGAGACATGTTTAATTAGGGTATTCCCTTATCCTATCTTTGATGGAAAGTATGAATAGTTTCTTACAATTGAACTCAGATCCCATCAACAGGACATCCTAGATGGAGTCATTGGAATCCCTCCGAGAGGTCTAGAGTGAGACCTATTTTAATATTCATTCCCAAGGTAGAGGATTGGGTATCATCATTATCAATCCTAACAAGAACTGATCCAATTTCGAGCTGGTTAATACAGATTGAGTTTTTTGTATCACCCCATGGCCCTGGTTGTGGTCCTTGTATGTGTTTCCTATTATTTTTTGATATATAAATATTCATTTCTAATGAAGAGACCCAATTTTTAGTAACTCTTGGATGGAAATCATCTATTTCATTTGAATTAGGTGTGTGTTATGTAGTATGAGTTCCTTGTAGAATCATTAAGCTCGAATCATCTGCTTTTTATACTATGGTTGTGGTAGACACCAAGAATATGTGTCCTCATTGAGTATATCTATATTTTTTTATAATAATTGTATAAATATACCAATTTAGATTTAAATATATTTAGTTTATTATATACTTTGTGGTTTCAGGGTGTTATACCGAGAATATTTATAAACACCCCTGCATGGGATTTTCTCGCACATGTCTTGCCTTTTGCAGATGACCAGCCCATTTGACAGATTCCATAGAGGACCTGGACCATAAAATGCTTAGTGAGACCGGTTAGACTAAGGTGTGTTCATATATCTTTTTCAAAGTACTACTAGACCTGAGTTACAAAATATTTATAGTGGTATTTTACTGGGAATGATTTACATTATTTATATCTTTTATTTCTCTAGTTGATGGATAAAGATGTATTCATTAATTTATTTCTCAGTTGTTTTTACATTTTAAAATCTTGTGTTATTTGATATGTGTGCATGTGTAGGGGTACATAGGAATTAACTCCCTTGTTTTTTATATGACTACTCAGTGATAATCACTATCCCCTAGACTATTGGAGAAGAGCATGGGGAGTTGTGACATGCACCCCACTAGGACACTACAAGATGTGCTAGAAATTTATCATCTTCACTGATCACTTGATTCACAAGTGTATATTATCAAAAATGACCTTAACATGAGGAATATGGAATTTTTAGAGTTTGTCTTGGATTAGGATTCAAAATTTCCTAGAATCTCGTGAAGGGGAACATGGTAGAAGATTCTCCATATAAGAGATTTTTTCCCAATTTGTTGTGTGAGGAATCAGAGGAGTTTTCCTCATTGTTGTTATCACTTTTTGGATGGATATACAGTAGATTACCTATAGATGACGAATTTCAACCCTATACGCCTACCTCGAGTCATGGGGGACCAATTTTGGGATATCTATTGTGATCCACTATGTGCTCTGATATCCTCATGAGATGTTGTGGGTTGGTTTTCAAAAGGTGGGAAGCATGTTATTAATTTCTATGGACACAGAATGGTACTAGTGATGTTTTTTGGGGTAGGTTTTGAAAGAGTTTCACACATTTCCTTTGGTGATACATCATGGTGTGGTAAATATGTACCAAGACCTACAATGTTAGTTTTTGTAGCTGGGGATGAAAAAAGGAGTCACAAATTTTGTCTCTTAATGTCTTAATTTTTCAAAAGTGAGGGAAGAAAAAATGTTCAAGTGGGTTTATTTCATACATTTGAGGTAGAAAAACGAAGTTCAATGAGATATCTATGGACTTCATGATGGAATTAATGAATTTTTCGTGGGATCATGATTACATCTGGGTGATTGAATAATGAATCACTAAGTTGGCCCACTTCAATGCTATAAGAGAGTTGAGTTTAGTGAAGATATTTGTACACCTTTATAATTAATAGGAATTTTGGCTACATAGAGATCAATTGAATGTTGTTTCTGATCATGATGTTCACTTTACATCATGGTGGTGGAAAAGATTACAGGAGGTGTTCGCGACCCTATTACACTTGAGCTCAAAATTTCACACAAAAATCGATGACCAGACTGAGTGGACAATTTTGATTTTAGAGGACATCTTGTGAGATTTTATTTCCAATTTTGGACATAGTTTGGAGGATATCCTGCCAATAGTGAATTTTAATGTAAAACAACAAATAACAATCCACCACCGAGAAGGCACCACTCGAGGATTTATGTGGGTGATCCTCAAGGTCACCTTTTCTTTGGACTGACCAATGAGAGTCACCACTCATGGGCCCCAAGATAGTGCGAACTACCATAGAGAATGCTCATATCATCAAAGAGACGATGAATAAATTATAGATCCATCAAAAATATAATGATAAAGGGACACGAAGGCCATTGGAGTTCAAGAAAAGAGACCATGTGTTCTTATAGGTTTCGACTCGATGATGATTAAAGATATATTGATGGGGTGGAAATCTATCTCCATGTCTCCTCATCCATTTACAGTTATTTCATAGATATGGTAAGGATGAATTATAATTGGATCTACCAGTATGACTAGACTAGGTACATGATATAATCCATTTGTTGTAGTTGATGTAGTATGTGCCAAACCCATCACACATTTTCAAATGGGGTGAGATGGACATCCAGAATGTAGTGACATTTGTTTTGTAACCAATGGAGATCGAGTATCAATAAGAGAGGATCCTTCTTAGGTGATAGATTCCATTGGTGTGGGTCTGATGGAAACACGAGACTATTCATGAGATCACATGGGAGCAGGAGGATCGTATTCATGCTCAGTACCCTCATCTTTTTTAGTATCCATTGTATTGTGGATTCAAGATGTTAACTTCCTCGGTAAAGAGAATTTAATGACACAGAATTTTCACAATTTTTTTTTAATATTATAGAGATTAATTTTGAGATCATGAATTGTGAAAATGTTCTATTCTGAGGTATGGTGTGCATAGAATACATTTTTGAATTATATTAAATACATTTAATAGAACATGGACATGGTTTTCCTAAAAAAGTGAAATACCTTCGAAATGATTGGTTCAATTTTAAATATGATGGAAAAATTTAGTAAATAAAATGATTTTTTACCCAATTAGTGGATTAAAATTTTTCATCACATGACATTCATAGGAAATTCATCATAAATGATAATGAAATAAAATTATATTAATTCATTTTTTTGACGCAGTATTTAGAAATATTTTAATAGATCATTTTTTTAGAATCCAATGGTTATCCTCATAACCCTGAAATCTCCCAAGGATCATTGGAGAGAGAATTGGAGAATAATATCAAGTGAATTATGATGAAATTAGGGATTAAAGATCGATGCACATTGATTTCAATGGATAATGACTATGACAATGATACAACTAGCATTATTTGTCACCACGTGATCTAAATCATGGTAGTCTACGTCTTTAGATTCATTTATTCCACATAATTATTATCAATGATGAATGTGAATCAATAGATGAATGGATTGATTTCCATACAATGAGTATCAGGGATTGGAATTATATTTTTGGATATTTTAAGGAAGATAAATTGTTAGGATAAATTGTTTATTTAGTGTTCATTCTAATAGGGAAGGATCTGGATCAACATGAACATCATTTTAGGTTCCTTCCTCTCTTTATTTCTAGTTCATTATCCCAAAATTTATCATTCATCATGGGAATTCTTTCTTTGGGAGGTGACTCAACACATCCTGATCAATCGACCAAAACACATATTATTATTGATGTAGTGATTTAATATAACATATCTGATATCGATATTCCATGATAGAGGTATGAAGATATATATGAAGTGATTCAAAAGATATGGATCCACAAATTCACATTCTTCAATGTTTTTTACTGTGTAATGAATCATGATAGTTTGTTTCATTTTTTGATAAAATCTGTTAATGAAATGTTTTTTGCAATGGTGGCATTACTTCATTGATTTCTGATCTTTGATTTTTTGGTGAAACAATCACTATATCGAAGGATGAAGGCTCTAGATCAAACATAGAATAAGAATATGATTTATAGAAAATCATGGAAAATACGACATGTGAACATGAAATACATGCCATGTGGGGCCCAATGAGCACAATATAATTTTCCATATGAAGTAAAATATCACACGATGTGTAACCCCTATAACATGGAATGTGGTCTCCCCGCAGATTCTCGGTATGTACATTAAGAAGTACATTGACATGGGGTATAGTACATGAGTTTAATACATGGTGTGTACTCCCCCACATGATATGACTAGGACATGGTACATGGGAATATTCTTGTACTTGTAGATGAGCATTCATATACAGGATGGATCTTTGTACTGATAAACAAGTAGACAACATGGTCAGTCTACAAGTTTTGTATCATAACACATACTTGGTTTAAATAATATGGTCTGTTTACATGGGGAGAAAATGGTGTTAATAAAAATGTGGTGTAATCATTATTACATATATTAGATCTCTTTTTCTCCGTATCTTTGACAAGGTTCATTTTTTTCTCCTATTAACTATTAAATGAAGGGACGTATTATTCATTTAAAACTCCTTGGACTACAAACACCTCAATGAGACATCCTAGATAGAGTCATTGGAATCCAACTGCGAGTCCAAGAGTGATATCCTCTATAATATTCTTGCTTTTGTTAGAGTACTGGGCATCGATGAGGCCAATACTACCAGGCACTAATCCTCTACAAAATAGGTTAATCTAGATTATGTTTTTTATCACCCGAAGAACTTGGGTGTGATCCTCATTTGTGTAACTTATTCTCTTTATATCTATCAGCATATCATTTTCATGATAAAACCCAATGAGTAGTTCCTATTAGATAAAAATCATGAATGATATCTGATATAGTAGTGTGTTCTCCCAGATCTGTGCTTCAGGGAATTTTTGAGATGGAATCCTAGAATTGGTCAACAATTGTTGGTGATTAATCCATGATTGTGTATCTTTATTATGTATATCTCGATATTATTGTTATTTGTATTGTAGAAATATACCTCTGTGGAGTTGACAACCTTTCCATTTTTATATGACTTTTTCTTTCTGGTTTCTTAATAAGTATTGTTATACTCACCCCTACATGGTATTTTCTTAAATCTGTCATTTCTTGTGAAGAAGATTGAACATTTAATGGAATCTTTGGTAGAACAGAACCATATAGTCCTTAGTGATATTAGACAAACTGAGCTATGTTCCCACATCTTTTAGAATATATTTCCAGTAACATTAATTTAAATTGGACTTGTGTTACAAGATATTTTTGGAGGGATTTTATTTTTACATTTTTACATAATATACATCATGTCATACTATAATTCTGGGATATAGATGTATGCACGCACCAACTGATCATTTTTTTAATATTTCAGCATTTTGTGGGCTTGGATATATGTGGGTGTGTACAGGTTCCTTGGATATTACTCCAATGTGATCTATATTCCTACTTACTGATAGTCAAAACCCATTAGCCTATTGGAGGAGGGAATGTGGAGTTATGTAATGGGCCCTATTGGGACAGATCAAGAAATAGTTATATTAGAGTTGGTCAGTTCTACCATAGGATTGGGAGTCTCTGAGATTGGTTTTGGGAGACAATGCTATGTGTTTTCGAGTTCATCTTTAAGGCTTGAGACTCCAGTGTTTTTGTGTCTACTAAAGTATCCATACATGAGGACTCTGATAACTATCATTTTGACTCGATGCATGATAAAACTAGTTATAGGTAAAATAATGGTACATATATCATATAATAATGGTTTTTTGTTTAAATGTTCTTTTTTAGTCTTCTCTCCATATACACTCATTGACCATGTTACATAGTGTGAACTTTTAGGATGATTCCATGGAGTATACCATCTAGAAATTAGAATGATGGACATGAGGATTATACTATTAGTGGTGAGCCTTCGATACATGGCCAAGTTCTTGATTTGTTACCTCTATGTGGTGCACCATCCATACCACCACCTATAGAGAAGCATGTCATACCTAAAGTACCATTGGATGTGGAGTGTAGGCTGAGTGAACTTCAAATTTTTAGTGATTGAGACCCCTCAAGATTGGAAGAAAAACATACCCCAAGTAGCTGAGGATTGGTATGAGGTGGTGAAATAAGTTTTCTGTCTAGTCAAGACACCAACAAATCAGATGGTGGTCCCGAAAACAGGCCTTCTTATTGGCTCAGTAGTGTGGTAGTGGGATTTAGTTACCTTATATTACGATGAGGAAACATTTTCGTTCATTGAGTTAGATAATCTATTCAGAGAGGAGTTATCACCATATATATTTTGGGGATATTCATATCAAATATATTATGATTCTGTTGTAGGGATGCATTGATGTATATGAGTATTCATCAAGGATTACCAACCTTTATAGGTACTCAATGGATATGGTTCATAATATATTATTTAGGGATCGAACTTTTGAGTGAGTTATTCATATATAAATCCAAGATAGAGATAAAAATATTGAAATTACTACTTATGTCAGGGTTCTAGATGGGTATGTAGTGGTCGAATTTTTTTTCCGAGAAGATAAAACCACTAGGTTTTAGCAGAGGAAAAGAAGGAGTAGAGACCACAGCAGTAGGGAGACAAGGTCAGTCTGAGAGGCCTAGATGTGTGAGATGTATCTGGGGGTCTCATTATAATGGTTATTCAATTTAGGCATCACAAGTTGGGTCCATTCATCCTCAAGAGAGAGGTGATGTTACACTTGTGATGTATGGGGGAAATATCATTTGAGATTATCAAACCCACTCTATAGTTGATAGAGAAATGGTAGATGGGTCACTGATGGAGACATAATATCCTAATAAGGATGGTTCAAAGGTTTACGTTTGTGGTAGAGGAGTTCAGAGTTCGGACAAAAGTGGTCAACATTTCAATATGTTACCACCACCACCATGGGGTCCACACAAGGCCGAGGGAGCTGGGGGATAGGGTCGAGGGAAACTATAAGTTGTCTATGCTTACAACCTTGGGGCTCCAAATGATTCAAAGCACGATCTATGTATTTTCTAACACAACTAACGTATTAATAGACATAGTAACAATTCATTCCTTTCTCTCCAGTTATGTTGTTCGAGACAAATATATTTTCGTTGAACTATAGACTCAAACCTTATTCTTAAAGACTCTTTCAGTAGAAGAAACAGTGATAACACACTTATGCGGATAGTGTGAACTGAATCTTATTGAAAAGAGGATCAGTTGAATCATATTTTTTGTAGTGTAGAGTCTCACTAAATAATTATTTTTTTGAATTAGTTATCTATTGTCCATGGCCTAACTGACTATAATAGGTGATGGGTGTGGTATGACTATAGGGAAGGAACCATGTTCTAATTTGTTGGTGAAATGGAATCCCATCCATCATAGGTTGGACTCATTCATCAGAGGGTGCATTTGATTACTCATTAGTTGGCTATGTTGATGCTTGGTAAATTCGATATTATGAGTATATTATTTCCTACCGTAGTGGTGGAGTATGAGGAAATATTCATTGATTATGTTCTTGTTTGACCACCCAATAATGATATAGACTTATGCATTAATATACACCCATGGAAAACACTAATTTATTAACCAGCATATTGAATGGATCCCACAGAGGATCAAGAGATAATGGAGTATTTGGAAGACTTTTAGAATAAGGGATTTGTGGGACCCAGTGTCTCATCCTGGGCTTCCCCAATTTTTTTTCCATGTTGGAAGACTAGACATTAAGGTTGTGTGCGGACTACCAATGCTTTAATCAGTTGAATATAAAGAAATATTACCCAATACCAAGGATCAATGAACTCTTTTATACACTAAGAGGGGTGATATTTATCTCAAATATTGAACTCAAATCAATCAATCACTAGTTGAAACTATGAGATGAGGATATACCGTAGATGAATCTCAGATGTCTCTATTGTCACTATGAGTGCCTGGTGATGCCATTTGGAATGATGAATTCCCCAGAAGTGGTCACGGGACTCATGAACTGAATATTTTAGCCTCATGTAGACCGGCTCATGGTAGTATTCATCAATGATGTCCTTCTATACTTTCTATATGATGAAGAGAACATGAGACTTTTAAGGATAGTTCTAGACATACCCTGGGAGCACCATCTATTTGGAAAGCTCTTGAAGTTCCTATTCTGGATTCAAGTGGTCCAACTTTTAAAACATGATGTCTTAGTAGATGGAGTGGAAGTTATCCCATCCAAGGTTCATGTAGTTTTATCTTTGGAGCCACATAAGATCGTGGTAGAGTTGTTGATATTCATTAGGTTGATAAGATATTAAAGGATATTAATACATAATTTATCTAGTATATGGGCACCCATGATAACTTTTACTCAAATGACACACCTTTCATGTGGATATATAAGTTCCAACATGATTTTAAACTATTTATGTAGAGATTTATGAGCGTTCTAATATTGATATTTCTAGAGGAGGGTGTGGTGTACGTAGTGTTCTATGATGCATCAGGAACCAAGATTGTTTGTTTCCTGATTCAGAGGCAAGTGGTGATTTCCAAATGTTCATTCCAATAGAATCTATAGGTGAAAAAATGTACCCCTTGATCTAGATTTATGAGTGGATGTGTTTTCATGGAAGATGTAATGAAAATACCAGCTGGGTGAGCGGTTTATCAATGACTCTGATCACAAGTTTCTGAAGTATATATTATTGTTGAATGATCTTATCATGAGGAATATGAGATAGAGAGAGTACACCTGGATTATGATCTCAACATTGTCTATACTCCCAGTAAGGGGAACCAGATAGAATATTTTCTCAATAAGTGATATTATCAAAAGTTACTTAGTTTGGATTCAAAATTGTTGGCCACATTGCAGTTATCCTTTTTGGATGGATATGGAGTAGTTTGATTTCAATCGATATTTGTCACCCATCCACTGTTATAGTGAGTAATGGAGAAAAAATTATTTATGTTGATTATGAGACCCTATGTGCTCATATATCGACAAGAAATAATCCTACAAGGTTTTAAAAATGTGTAAATCATCTATTTAATTTAAGAGGATGGACAATGGTACCAATGATGTTACATGAAGAGGTTCTTATAGAGTTTCACACATCCCATTTGTTGATACATCCTAGTGTGGAAAAGATTTACCCAGAACCCCAACATCAATTTTGGTGGCTAGGGTTTAATAAAATAGATATAATGGTTTAATATTGATGCATTACTTCTCAATAACTGCATGATGATCACCATGTTACAGTGGGTTTAGCTCAACCTGTTGAGGTTCCAAATTGAATGTGGGATGGAATATATATGAAATTATTGATGGGATAACCACATATGACTTAGGGAAAACATTAATATCTTTGATCATAGACTAACTCATCGATTCATCCCACTTCATAGATATTTAAGTGTATAGTTCTGTTGAGAGCTTTGAATGCCTCTACATTAAAGAAGATAGTCTAAATCCACGGAGTTCCATCAATGATTGTTTCAATAGTGATGATTTATTTAAATCCTGATTATGGAAGGGATTACAAGAGGCATTAAAGACACAGTTATGAAGGAAACCAACATTTAGAAAACGATTTCCAGATTGAGAGGGTTGTTCATGTTTTGGAGGACATGTTGTGAGCCTGCATATTAGATTTTGGAAGTAGTTGGTAGGATCACCTAACACAACTAGATTTTTCATACTAAAATATCTACCATTCCACAATTAATATGAAACCATTAGAGGATTTACATGGGATACCTTGTAGGTAACCAATATGATGGTCTGGCCATGGAGAATCATAAATCAAGGGCCTAAAGTTAGTGCAAGAATCAAAAGAGAACAAGAATATTATACAAAAGATGATGGAGGATACAAAGTCCCAACATAAGTCTTATGATGATAGGTGAAAAGGTCCATTATATTATTAGGAAGGAGACCATGTATTCTTATGGTAATCTCCTTGATGATGAATACAAATATTTGGAAAGGTTTGGCAATATATCTCTAAGGTTCATCTTCCCTTTCTAAGGCCACGTAGATTTAGAGAGGTGGCACACAACTTAGCTATACCACTGTAGATATACTGAGTACATGAAGACATCCATGTGATGTATTTGAGGAGGTATGTGCATGAAAAATTACAGGTTATCGACTAGGGTGAGACATACATAGAGGATGGAGCGACACTTGTTGAGTACCCGGTGGAGATTGAGGATCAGTAGAAGAGGATCCTTGTTGGGTGATTGATTACCTTAGTGCGGGTATAGTGGAAGCACTGAAATATTTTGGGGAGTATATGGTTGTAGGAGACATATATTCATGTAATGTACTCACATATTTATTGATATCACTTATTTAGGTTATTTGGGATATAAATCACCATGTTATGGAAAATGAAATTACTCAGTTTCTTTGTTTTATTTTTGAGAATTATATGGATTAAATTTGAGTCCAAGAGTGGAGATGACATGAAATTCCATGGACTAGGGTTCCCAAAATAAATGGTTGAAATATATAATCTTTATTACATAGAACGTGCACACGTTTTTCTTAAAAAATATGAAAAAAATAATAGTGAGTGATTAGATCAGAACTTTAAGGGCATAGTTTCATTTAGAATGTGAGGTTTAACCTAGGGGTGACTTAACATTATTCGGTGATTTTTATTCATATAAAAATTCATCATGAGCACAAAAATGAACAAAATAATTTAATAAGAAAAATTCAATTCATTTCTTAGTGCATTGGTTAATAATAATTAAATAGATGGGTTTTTCATAACATTAGGGTTATCATCACTACCACAGAATCTATAGAGGATCGTTGGAGTAAGCCTCACACAATCCTCTCATGTGAACAATTATGGAATCATGGATAAAAAAATTGAGACATATTGTTTTCAGTAGATATTTCTCATGAGAATGATGAATCAATCAATCTTTGTCCTCAAGTGATTCAAATCTAGTTACGATAGATTTTTTAATTTTTTTATTCTCTATTCATTATTTTATCATTGAATATGAATCAATAGGCGAGAGTATAGATTCCTAGATAATTTTTATTGTGGGTTGGGATTATATTAATGAGGATTTAATGGGAGATTAATCATTGTGATTATTTTTTTATTTTATTTTTGTTATAAAGGAGATAGATTGAGATTGACAAGAACATCAATCGAGGTTCATGCCTCTCTTTTTTTGTTGTTATTTTCTCCCACTATTCATCGTTTGTTGTCGGAGTATTTCATTTTTCCCACTACATGATAGTTGTTGATTGATCGAACATTGCACACCCAATTCATGGAACAAAAATATAATTTCGTAGAGACATGATCATCAAAACACAAAAAAGGTATGATAGTGGAAGTAGTTTTATGTTTATGATGATGGATCCCAAAATTTTCATTTTTTGTCACACATTGATGCAGAATAAAGAATTGATATTTAATCCATTTTGGGGGAAGATCTCATGGTGAAACATGTTTTCGATGATGGAATGGCTTGGAAATGATTCAATAATTTATTTCATGGAAAATGTTCATCGAATGAATGGTAAGAAGCTTCATATTTAATGAGGAAGGAAGACGAGGATTTCTGGAAAATCTCGTACAACATGGTGTGTAAACTAGATCTACATGCCATGTGGGGATTCTGAGAGAAAGTTAGGGTTATAGATGAAGTTAAAAATCACATGGAATTGGTTATATCCTCGGATACTCAGTGTGTACTTAGTAATGTACATGAACATGATGTTATCGAAGATTCTCCATGTAGATGATCATGTTCACAGTCACTGAGTGATGTGTCATAGCAGTAGTTCTCACAGAAATTATACGTTGAGGATGGAGATGGAGAATATTAACTCTAGCAGATGGTTGTCACCCCTCCACTCTTATATTTATTCATGGAATCACAATATGGGTATGTTGATTATGATACCCTACATTCTTGGATATCCAAAGTACATGCTTCTGATGAGTTTTAAAATGGTAGGGAACATGCCATTATTTTCATGGGATACAAGATTGTAACAGTGAATTTGTGTGAGGATGTTAAGGGAGATATTCACACATATTATTTAGCAGTGCATACAAGTGTATAAAAATGTTCCAATATATCTTAAATTAGTTTTGGTGTACAGGGATGAAAAAAAGGAGTTGCAGAGTTTGTCTCTTGATGCATTACATGTAAGAAAGTAAAGACAAAGCACCATGATCCAGTGGGTTTTTTCTCAACAACATGACGTGATATAAATGAATAGGGCTGGTATATCAATGGAATAACTAATAGGATTTCCATGTTCATCATGGGGATATAATGCGATATGGGTGATCCTAGACCAAGTCACCAAGTCATCCCACTTCCTAGCTATATGTGAGATGAATTCAGAAGATATACAAGACACATCTAAATTCAAGAGTCATTCCAACATGATAGAGTTTCATCGAAGATTGTTTCCAATCGTGATGGCCAGTTAAAATCATAGTTTTTAAATGGATTACTAGTGGAATTTGTTATGAGTTACACTTGAGAACATTGTTTCACCCATAAACAGACAACCAGACTGACTAGACCACTCAGGTTTTGGAGGAAATTCTATGAGCTTGCATATTGGATTTTGATTGTTTTTAATAAGATAATATACCCCAACAATATTTTATGTACATGAAATGATACCATTCCAGAGTTGGTATGGCACCATTCTAGGTTTTTATTGAATACAGTGTAGGTCCCCACTTTGTTGGACTGGCCCAGGAGAGTTACCACTCACGAGCAAAAGCTTGTAGGTGGTACAATAGAGAAGTTGTAGATCATCCAAGTTATGATGATGTCTTCACAGAGCCATCATAAGTCTTATGTTGATCAGTGATGAATGCCTTTGGGGTTTGTGGAAGGATACCATGTGTTCCTTTGTGTTTCTCCATGATGAAGTTTAGAGAGATTTGGATGGGGTGGAAAGCTATCTCTGAGGTCCATCAGACCATTCCAGATACTGTGTAGTGATGGAAATATTTCATACCACTTGGCTATACATATGTAGTTATACCAGGTACAACCCATCTTTTTCATGTCACAATTGAGGAGGTAAGTGCATTACACATCACACGTTATTAACTGGGTCATGATAGACATAGAGGATGGAGTGGAATGTGCTACGTACCTGATGGAGACCGGGGATTTACTAGAGAGGATCCTTCATGGGTGATTTATTTCATTGGTGAAGGTTTTTTATAGTACAAGAATCTATAGGAAAAAACAGGGGACATGGGAACAAGAGGATTAACATATAAAAAATACTCAAATAACATTCAAGAATAAATGATTTTCCAAAGTGTGATTCTATGTGCCGGTGTGCACAGAATGAATGATTGAATTATATTAAATATATTTAATGGCATGAGTATATTGTTTTTATGAAAAAGAAGAATAACATATAAAAAATACTCAAATAAAAAATATGATGGCACCATTGAGTTGATAATTAGAGGATTAACCTAGGTGAAAAATAACATTAATTAGCATGGGTCATTCTTAGAAACTTCATCATGGGCACAGAAATGAATAAAATTATTGAATGAAGATATTTTAATTCATAATGTTTGAAACAATGGTTAAAAATATTTTAATAGATCATTTTATGAATCCCAAGATTAGCCACATATCCTTCGAAAATGTTTAGGATCATTGGAGAGAGCCTTGAAGAATCTCCTCTAGTGATGGACGATGGAATTATAGATCAACGGTAGATGCACATCGATTTCAACAGATCATCCCTACAACAGTGATGAGAAAATCAATCTTCATAATCATGTAATCGAAATCATGGTAAGGAATCTGTAATAATGTTTTTATTCTTAGATCATAATTTCTATGATGAATGTGATTCAATCGATATATGGATTGATTAACAGATCATTTATATGGTGGGCTAGGATTAGATTTCCTTGGATTTGAATATAGATTAATCTTTTTGATTATTATTTTTATACGATTTTTGTTGTAAATGAGATGTCTATATATTAATTTTAAAATTTATCAAGGTTCATTACTATATTTGGTTCTTTTTCATTTCTTCACCAATTCATCATTTGTTGCGGGCATTCATCATTTGGCAACGAATCGACATATCTCAATCAATTTAAAGTTTCACACTCAATTATTGGAACAATGAACCAATATACCGAAAATGAGAAAAACATAGAATAGTGGATGTGAAACGATAGAGATGGATCGATTTAGAAGATAGTGGATGCCCAAATTTGCGTTCATTGTCTTTTTAAGGCACGGAATGAAGAACAATGATTTGATCAATTCTTCGAGGAGATATAATAATGAAACATGTTTTTTGATGGTGGAATGGATTGAATGAGCATAGAAATTTTATTTTTTGGATAAAAGATCACTAGATCAATGGTAGGATGTTCCAAAACAAAAATGGTATGCAATACAAGATTTCAAGAAAATTGTAAAGAAAACGATGTGTAAACTAGATCTACATGCCCTGTAGGGACCCTTGAGTAGTGGATAGGGTTCCAGAGGATGTAAAACATCACATGGTGGTTGAACCCTATCAAAATAAATGTGTTCCCTCCCTAAATACCTAGTCTATAAATTGGGAAGTACACAAACATGGGGTGGAGACCATGGGTTTACTAAGAATTGTATACTCCCCCATACGTCATGACACAGATTAGGTAAATCGGTATTGATGTGTTCTAGTAAATGTTAATATATACATAGGTAGAGTACTGGGTATCGACGTAACCAATACTACCGTGCGTCGATCCTCTACCTTGATGGTTTATCTATACGAATTTGTTGGTATCACCCCATAACTGTAGTTGTGATCATCATCTTTATATTGTATTCTCTTAGGATATATCAACATATCATTATCATTATGGGACTCTACAAGAATTACCTCTCAGAAGAACATCGTCAAATCCATCAGAATCATGAATTTGTTCTCTAGGATGTTTTCCTTATGGAATATATGATATGGAGTAATAGGCTAGGTCTACTATGTTTGTATCTAACTCTTAGTCAGGACACCAGATGATCTAAGAGTTTTCCAAACAGTGAGCCATCTTATTAGTTAAACTGGGCGATGGTGGGGTTTGGTCCTGTAGTTTTATGATGAGGTGATTCTTTTGTGGACTATGTTCTAGTATGTCTTAAAAGAGGAGTTCTCACTAGTTATGTGGAGGGGTGTGTGTATCCATGAGCTTATGTAGCTCTAGCAAGGAATCATGACAGTCATTAAGTATTCATTGAGGTCTACAAAACATTCCTTGTAGTCGATTAATATAGTTTGATATTAGTTATTTAAGGATCAAGGATTTGAGTGAATTATTCATATAAACATCCAATACTGCTTGGTCCCACTATGATTTTTTTACTTGTGATGGTGTGATAGTGTTGTATTTGGTGGTCAGAGAATATTGGTTGAGCAGATATATCTAGTGGTAGTCAGAAGTGGGAAAATAGGAGCTGAGACCTTGGCAGTATGGATATGAGATTAGTCATAGAAAACTATTCCTAGGAGACATTTTATGAGGTATCCAGACATAGGATCCCTAATTCAAGTATCATAAGGTCAGTCACATCATCCCAGTGAGAGGCGATGCTACTCATGTGATGACTGGGAACATCTCGCCTTAGATCCTATGAACCACCATCAAAATGATATAGAAACTGTATACGTACCGCCATGGTAGAGACAACAATTGGAGAAGGTATCTATGAAGGATATAAGATAGGTCAGAGGATCTAGGAGAGAATGAGGCGGTGGTCGATGATTCAACATGTTACCACTATCATCTAAAGGTGGTCAACATTAGGCTAAGGGAGCTGAAGGATAGGGGTCATGACATATTTAGGTGGTCGGAGATATGACATAGGGGATCCAACAATGATTCAAGGTTCAATATTCGGCTTCTCTACAATAGATGTAAAACCAATAGACATCAGTTTTGGTCATTTTATTCCATCCATATAACTTTTTTGAGACCTAGATATTCTGGTTGACCCATTTACTAGACCCTCAATCTTTGAGACACCTACTAGAGAAGACTAAGTGCTCCCACACATATGCTGATTGTGTGACCTAACTCTTGGAGGGGAGAGTTTTTTTAAGAACTTAATGGTAGAAATGTTTATGAATTATGCTTTCATTATTTATATAGATTGGTTATCCACACTCCATGCCTAGATTGAATTTTTCAGGAGAAGGGTGTAGTGGGTTTGTAGTAACAGTACCATGTTCACCATTGTTTATGAAAGATAACCCCAGGAAGTGCAAGATAAACTCATGAATAAGAGGGTGCATCCGATTTTTAAACTTTTTTCTAGCATGACCCTTAGATTCATGAATGTTAAGAGAATTCAATTTCTTATAGTAGTGGTGGGGTACAATGATTTCATCCTAAAATAATTTAGGTTTACTTCCTCACCAAGAGATATACATCTGAATTGATATATCTCACAAGAAGATTCTTCCTTCTTCTCCAGCATATGAGATGTATCCCACAGAGTGTTGCGAGATGAGGGTTTAGTTGGAAGACTTTATGTGGAAGGGCCTCAAGATACCTAGTGTTTCATCCTATGCAACCCCAGTTTTCATTTCCTAGAAGAGATACAAGATATTGAGGTTGTTTGTGCACTACCAAATATTGAATTAGGTGACCATGGAGAAAACATATACATTGAAAATGATCTGTTACCTCTTTAATAAATGGATAGGGGCATGGTGGTTCTCAAATAATGACCTCAGATATGTGAACCACCATCCGTGAGTATGAGATGTGAATATACCAATGAGAAAATTTAGATGTTTCTACGGTTAGTACAATTACATAGTGATGGCATTTGGCATGAAAAATTCCCCCAAAAATGTTCATGGGATTAATGAACTAGATCATTCATCTATACATATATTGGTTTTTGGTCATCTTCATTGACGATATCCTTTTGTACTATTAATTAGAGGATGATCATGCAATGCATTTAATGATATATCTATACACAATCTAGGAACACCATATATACAAAAATTTATCAAAGTGCTAGTTCATGATTTAGCATGTCCACATTTTGGGACATGTTATCTCAATGGATGGAGTGGAGGTGGATGAAATCAAGGATGAGGTAGTGTTATCTTGGGATCCACCCAAGAGAACGATGGATGTTTAGAGGTTCCTTGGGTTGGAATTCTATTTTCATAGATACATATAAGAATTCTATAGGATATCAGCATCCATGATAGATTTTAATCAGAAGGGGAAGCATTTCGTGGGGATATAAAAATTCCAATAAGATTTTTAGAAATTGAGTAAGAGTATGATGAGACCTCCAATATTTACATTGTTGGAGGAGGTTTTATAGTAAATAGTGTTCATTGATGCATTTTAAACTCTGATTCTTTGTGTCCTCATGTAGAGGAATGTGGTGACTGCCAATTCTTGTCACTAGTTTAAACCATATGATCATTACTATGGGACCCATAATCATGAGATTCTAGTGGTAGTGTTTTTTTGAATATAAGGAAACACTAATTGATGGGTGAGAGGTTTATCATCCTCTCAAAACAAAACATCATCAGGTATATCTTATTTGAGAAAAATATTAACTTCAGGAAGTGTCAATGGCTTGAGATTCTCCAAGATTATGACATAAAAATTTTCTACACTCTAGGGAAGGGGAAAGTGGATGAATAATCACTCGGTAGGAGATGTTGTTCATAGTTACTGAGTGATGTATCAGATAAGTTGGCCTCATTGCAGTTATCCTATGTGGATCGAGATTGATAATATTACCTCAAGTCCAGGGTTCTTACCCCTACATTCTTATAGTGTGTCATGGAGGCAAAAAATGATGATACCAACTAAGGGACTATACATGCTTAGATATTTATAGAACATACTCCTAATGGGATTTCAAAATGCGAGGATCATGTCATTATTTTATTACAATGAATGATGGTACCAGTTTTGTTACAATAGGAGGTTCTGAGAGGGTTTCACACATCTCTATTGGTGATACATCTGGGTGTAGAGAATATGTATAAGGACTTCGCACATTAGTTTTTGTGGAATGGTATAATGAAAGGAGTTGTGGTGTTTTTCTCTAGAGGCCTTACTCTTCAGTAAGTGGAGACTGAGAACCAAGTTACATCAAGTTTATCTCATCCTCTTTAGGTTCTGTAATGGATTTGGGATGGAATATATATGGAATTATTGATGGGATTTCCATGTACATAAAAGGGAAAAGATTCAATATGGTTGATCATAGATAAAATAACCATGTCATCCCACTTCTATGATATATGATAATTGAGTTCAGTAGAGAGCTGAGAATCCTCTACATTATAGATATAGTCTGACACCTTAGTGTTATATCAACGATTGTTTCCGATTATGATTCTCGCTTAACATCCCAGTTGGGGAAGATATTATAGGAGGCACTTGGGATCTAGTTACCCTTGAGCATGATGTTTCACCCATAAACCGATAGCCAAACTGATCGTACCATTATAGTTAAAGAGGACATGCTACGAGATAGCATATTATATTTTGGGAATATTTGGGAGGATCACATTCCACTGTTGGATTTTTCATTCAATAATAACAACCATTCATCTATCGGTATGGAAAATTTTATGGATTTGTATTGGAAACCCACCATGAAGGTCACCACATAGTTAGAATTACTTAGTAGTGTTAGTAGACATGGCCCTAGAGTTATTGAGAGCTACAATAGAGAAGGAGTTGATCATCAATTATAGAATGAAGAAAACACCTAGATTTTTGATGTTTTATGTTTTCAGACATTGACGACCTTTAGTGTTCGAGGAAGGAGACCATGTTTTCTAACCGGTTTTACCTAAATGAGGATTATAAAGAGTTGAATTGGTAGATAATATATCTCCAAGGTTCATTGGACCTTCCTAGATAATGAGTAGAGATGGCGAGGTGGAATACCACATGGATCTACCACTGATGTTTGACATGGTACACGTCGTCTTCCTAGTGTCCCAACTGAGGAGGTTGGTGCATGAACCCTCACATGTTATATACATAGGAGAGGTAGAAATTGTGGAAATAGAGCCCTTTTACTAGTACCCATTAGAAATATAGGATCATTAAGAGAGGATAATTCATTGGAAATTAATTCCATTGGTGTGGGTCTGATGGCCACATGGGAATCTTCAGGAGAGAACATGGGAACAAGAGGATTAGATTCATTCTCAGAAACGTCATATTTTTGAGTGGGATTATCTTGGATTATTCAGAAATAAATCTCCATGGTGGGGAGAATTTAATGGATTGGATTTTTTGTGCATTATATTTGGATATTACATGGATTAATTTTGAGACCAGGCACTAAGACGGTGTGTTATTCCAAGGACCATTGTGCCCAATAAAAATTTCTGAAATATATCTAATATATTAAATATAACATGTACATAATTTTCTTGAAAATTAAAATAGCTTTTAAATAGGTTCCCAAATAAGAAATGTAAGTGCACTATAAAACTATGAATGTGTGTATTACTATAGCTGTGACTTAACAATATCCAGCATGAGTAATTGCTAGAAAATTAATCACAGTTTTTGAAATGAATATAATAAATAAATGAAATTATTTTATCACATTTTTTCCAATGTAGCTGTTTACTCGTCCATAAATAGGCGATTATGGGGAAATTAGAAGGTTATCTGCATAACTATAGATCTGTAAGAGGACACTTGGAGAGAGATCTCAAATGATATCTCAAATGAACAAAGGTGTGTCATGGATCAATGTTTGACACATACTGATTATGAAGGATCTCTAGAATGAATGTAATATAACATCATTATTCATCATAAAGTGATCCAAATTGAAGAACAGAATGTATTTAAAAAAAATTATTCCTCATTATTTATTTCTATGAAATACTTGAATTAATTGTTGAAAAAATTTATTTATGGATCATTTGTATTGTCGTATAAGATTATATTTTTGAGGACATGATAAGTGATTAATCATTGTGAATATTTTTTTATTTGGATGTAATTATATTGGAGGTGGATTGAGATCATCCTGAACATCAATCTATGTTCTTTACCATATTTTGTTCATGTGGTTTCCTCCCCAAATTCATTGTTTATCCCAGGAATTCTACATTTGTCCCACGACTCAACACATCTTGATAAATCTATCGATACACACCCGATTCATGGAAAAATGACCTGATATTGTAGATCTATGAAGATTATGACACGACATTGGTGTGGAGATATACATAGAGCGATTTAGATGATGGTGGATCCTCAAATTTTTGTTTTTGAGTGAATAATGAAGAATGGAAGTTTTATATTTTTTTTTTTGAGAAGATATGATTATGAAACACATGGTTCAATGTTTTATTGTCTTGGATGTGATCAAATATTCATTTTTGTGGAGGATCGATCACCAGATCAAAAGAAATCTATACCATATTGAATGGAAAGATGATTTGGGATTCTATGGAATATCAATCAACACGGCATGTAATCTAGGATTACATGACCTATGGGACCCCCATGAAAGTGACTAGGGTTATGGATAATAATAATGTATCCCTTGGATTGTCCCTAGGAATACAAAACATTTGGTCCCACCCATGTGACCTCGATATGTGTAGAGGAATTACATGGACACATGGTGGACTACACAACCATCCTACATGGCGTGCACTGCTAACATGACATAGGTTGTACCATGTACATATTTTTATCTATGTAATGGTACATGGATATGGGTAATTTGGAAAAATTCATATGTTGATAGATGAGTTGGGTAGTTGTGTAGTCAACACGATAGGTAGTACAACATAACCATAGATTAAATGACACAGTCTTTTTACAAAAGCAGATCCCGAGGTCAAGGGACATAATGTGTAACACTTCAATAATTTTTTTAGTTTTATTACATGTATTAAATTTCTTTTCTATTGTATCTTCTAGAATTATCATTAGGGTTTCTTCTCGTGATCCATTACCTGATGGTAGGTATGAATCATTTCTTACTCCTCTGATTACGATACCTTTAGAGGGACTTCATGGATAGAGTAGTTGGAATCCCTTTCAATGGACCAAAGTGAGATAGACTATTAAATATTGTTCCCTAGGTAGATTACTTGGTATCAACATGTACAATCCTATCATGTGTCGATCTTATACCTAATGGTATTATCCCATTTGAATTTTTGGTTTCACCACATGGGCCTAGTTTTGATCCTTATCATTTCATCATATTTTCATCAGATTTCTTAACATATCTTTTTCCCAATAAGACGTGACAAGGAGGACATATTAGAAATACATCATGAGTGCTATAAGTCTCAGGTGTGTGTTCTCTCGAATCAGTGCTTTGTGGAATCTTCAAGTTATAAATCCTAGGCTTGGTCTACTATTATTATCACTAACTCCTAGTTCGTGTGTATGGATTGAGTATTAGTGTATTCTCATTTATTTGTGTTGAATACATATACATATGTATAACTGACATTATATCCATTTGTAATATGTTTTTTAGTTTTGGGGTTTCATATTGAGTATTGTTATACTCACCCTTACATGGGAATTTCGACACGTGTAATGCCTTGTGTTGATGATCGAGTTTTTAATGGATTCTGATGTGGTTTAGGGCCAGACAGTACATAAAGAGACCTAACAGACTGAGGTGTGTTCTAGTGAATTCTAAATAGAATTCCCAGTACCTTTACATTCATGTTCTACTTGTGTTACAGAATCTATATGGTTGTATTTTATATGTACTTGTTTACTTACATAACATACTTCTATAATATCTTTGTGGGATATAGATCTATGCATTCTTTGGTTGTTCAGTTGTTTTTACATTTCATCATTTTCTAGGCCTGTTGATAGGTTTTTCTGTACTTTTACTTAGTAAATGACTCTAATGTTAGAGATATGCATACATAGTTCTATTGAGGAGACCCTATACCATTGTATGTTGGATAGGGGAGTTCTAACATGTTCCATATTGAGACGTTTCATGACAGAGTTGTATAAGAGGTGGTCAATTCTACCTTAGGACTAGGAAACTATAAGATTGGTTGGTAAAAATATGTTTTGTGTTTTGTGTTTTCTTGTTAGGCTAGGGACTCTAGTGTGGGTGTTGAGGTTGATGTATCCATACAACATAATTATATTAACATAGTTTCTGACTCTATACATGAGAATAATAGTTGTTGTGAAAAAAACGGTACATGCGCCATATAGGAATGGGGGGTGGTTTCCTTGTGCTTCTTCATTCATATCACTAGATATATTCATTGACCATGGTACATCATTTTTACATTGAGGGTAAATCCCCAAAATATAAGAGCTAGTATTTAGCATGATTATCAAAAGGAATTACCCTTTACTAATGAGGCTTTGATAAAAATACTATTTCAATATATGTATCCTCCATGTGGTTCAATAGGTATACAACCACCTATAGTGAAACATGTGGTTCTTGAAGTTCCAGCAGATGACGATTTCATGTTGAGCACAGTTAATGAGCTTTAATGATAGAGACCCTTCAATGTCCGATGTGATCTTGACCCCCATGTGGCTAAGGACTGGCCTGAGGTGGAGACCCAAGTTTTTGTTCAAGTATAGAGACTAGCTAATTAGATGTCCATCGTGGTACTGAGCCTTCTTCTTAGATCAACAAGGTGATGGTGGGGTTTATTTACCCTTTATTACAAAGTCACACCACATTTTTTTTATTGATTTAGAGTGTTTATTTAGAGATTATTTCTTAATAGATAAACACTGTGTTGTGAATCTCTAAATATTCTCTATCTCTAGCAGGGAAGCATGAAAACAACTTACTATTCATCATTTTTTACCATCCATTCCATGTATTCAAGGGATATGGTTTAAGATCAGTTATTCAAGGATTATGACTTCAAGAAAGTTCTACATAGAGACATACAAGCTAGTGTTTTATGTCTATTATTTCTAACTTATTCTATGGTCATAGAGTGGGCTTTGGTGGTCAAATGTTCCATCGTTAGAAAGATACAACTAGGGGTTGTCGGAAGTTGAAAAGTAGTATCAGAGAACTAAAAATCTATGAGGTGATATCATTTATAGAAACCTAGATATGGGAGACATTTCATGAGGTCTTAAGATAGATTATTTTTGGGTTAGGGATCACTTGGTTGGATCAGTTAGTTCAAAAAGATGAGATGCTACTTATGTGATGATTGGGGTCATCTCACATGAGATTGTACGAACAATCATACAATTTAAAAAATCCATAAATTGGATATTGAGTTAGATAAAATGGTAGGATTATATAGGTAAGTAGTTTTGAGGATGTGGCAGTGGATGTAGGAGAGCATCAGGTGGTGATCTACATTTGAACTTGTTACCACCAACACCCAAATTTGGTCCCCAACAGTCTCATGGATCAAGACGATAAGGGCATGAACAACTTTAGGCAGGCGAGGATTATGACCCAAGGGCTTTAGGAATGATTCTAGGTATGACTTTTGACTTTTTTACATTATTTTTAGTACATATTGATATAGATTCTAGTAATTACTCCCTAAAAACAATTAATTTTTTATAGTTATATATTTTTTTTGAACCATTAACATGAAAATTATTCCTAGAGACTCTTAATATAGAAGACTCATTGATAATGCACCTATGCTGATATTGTGACATGACTCTTGGAGGTGACAGTTTCAGTTGTAACCTCTTGGTAGTTTTGTTGAGGACTTACGAAATCATTCTTGGTATGGATTGGTTATCTACAGTTCATTCCTACATCCATTGTTTTAGGAAAATGGTGTAGTGTGTCCATAATGATGCATCCTTGTTCTCCTTTATTGTGTAAATATAATCCTAAGATGTTTCGAATAGACTCATGCATAAGGGGGTGAATCCAATTACTAATTAGTCAGATATCCAGACCCATGGTGTATTGGATAATTTGTGTTTCTAGTTTTTTATAGTAGTGGTGGAGTACAAGGACACCATCCTCAAGATCTTATAGGTTTACTTCCCTGCCATGATATATACTTATTCATTGATATACAACCTATCATGACACCAATTTCATCACCAATATAGGGGATTTTTCCCAATTATATTTATATGATGATGGTGTAGTTGGAGGAATTTCATAAGATGGGATTTGTGAGACTGTGTACCTCACCCCAATTTAGTTTTCAAAATATTTCATTCAGCTGTCACTATGGTCATTATGAGTAATTGGTGATTCAATTTGGAATGACAAATTCACCCTAACTGTTCATGGGTCTCATGAACTTGATATTTCAACCGCACATAGACCATTAAATGGTGTTCTTCATTGATGATATCCTTTTGTACTCAAAATTTGAGGAGGAGCTCTCACGACACTTATGGATAGTTCTCAACATACATTGAGAGCACAAGTTATATATAAAGATCTGAAGATTCCATTTTTAGATTCAAAAGGACCAAAATCGTGGAAATGTTATCTCAATTGATGGTGTGTAATTGGACTCGTCGATGGTCAAAGTAGTGTTAACATGGGAGACACCAGAGATAGGGACAAAGGTGAGGAGATTCTTTTGGTCGGAAGGATTGTGTCAGAGAATGATATCAGAATACTCCAAGAAATCAGCACCCATTAAATCATTAAAATTAAAGGGAAAGTATTTCATGAGGACAAAGGATTCCCAAGAATATTTTACATTATTGGGGAATAGTTTCATGAGCACTATAAACTTGAGATTATTGGAGGAGTGTGATGAGTACGTATTGTTTTGAGAGTGTTAAGAACAAGGATTAGTTGTGTCCTAATACAAATGATAGTGGTGATTGCTTATGGATTAATCTATTTGAGACTACATGAGAAAAAATACATGACCCACAATCTTGATTTAATTGTTATAGAATTTTATTTTAATATGTTGAGAGACTACCTGATGGGTGAGAGGTTTACCATACACTCCAATCAAAAGAGTGTTATGTATAACTCCGTATAGATCATAACATGAGGTAGATATCATGGCTATATTATCTCTAGGATTATGATACCTAATTTTTCTACAATCCCATGAAGGGGAATGTGGTTGTAGATGCCGTTAGTAGGAAATCATGTATATATTTTTTACTAAGGCATCATTAGATTTTTTAACATTGTAGTTATCCTTTTTGGACCGAGATATAGTAGCTATCCTCCATTAGATGGTTTTCACCCCTCAAATATTATAGTGGTTTATATAGGCAAATCTTTGTGATATTGAATATGAGTCCCTACAAGATTAGATATCCACAAGACGTGATCCAGACGGGTTTTGAAAAGGTGGGGTATGCTTTTATTTATACAAAATACATGGTGGTAATAGTGACATTATGAGAGAAGGTACTAAGATAATTTTAAACATGTCATTTGGCAGTACATACTAGTGTGAAAATGCTCTATGAGGACATTTTATGTTTTTTATGGTGTCTGGGGATGAATAAATGACATGCCGAGTTTGTCTCTAGATGACTTTCTTCCTAGAATGTGGACGAACACCATGTTCTAGCAGGTCTAACTCAACCCATTTTGGTGATCAAATGGAAGTGGGATGGGATATCTATGGACTTCGTGATGGGATTACTGCATATATATAGGGGACTCAGTTCCATCTACGTGATTATAGACAAACTCATAAAGATGACCAATTTCCAAGACATATTAGAGCATAATTTAGTGGGGATCTTGGGAAACCTCTATGTTCAAGAGATAGTTAAACTCCATTCAGCTGAATTGATGTTTTTTTATCATTATGTTCACATTACATCCCAGTTATGCAATGGATTATTGGATGAGTTTGGGACCAAATTAAACTTGTGTACAATTCCTCACCCAAAAACCTACAGATATATTGACAGGACCATTCAAGTTCTAGAGGACTTGCTCCAAGCTTTATTTTTGGATTTTGGACATAGTCTAGAGGATTACATTCAATTATTAGAGTTTTCATAAAACAATAGCTACAAATAAATCATTTTCAATGAACCATTTGAGGGTTTTTATGGGTGACCCTATATGTCACCACTATTTTATGCTGACTTAAGAGAGTCATCACTCATGTAACTAGAGATAATTAAAACTATAATAGAGAAGGAACATGACATCAAGGATTGGATAAAGATTGTAAAAATTTATTTTATGTTTTATGATAGATGGATATGAAACCCATTGTAGTTTGAGGAATGAGACCATGTGTTCATATGAGTTTCACCTCGATGGGGATTATAGAGATTTGGTTGGGGTGACAATATATATCTGAGGATAATCAGTACATTCATGAAATTGTGTATACTTGGATAGGTTACATAACACATGGACCTATCAATGCTGTTAGAGTAGGTACAGGATGTATTCAATGTATCATATTTGAGGAGGTACATTCATTACCCATAATAGGTTTTCAACTGTTGAGGGATGTATATCAATGATGGGGAAAATTTTCATGAGTCACCAGTGGAAATCGGGGATTGGTAGGAGAGGATCCTCAGTGGGAAATCAATTCCATTGTAGAAGATATAGTGGAATCACGAGAATCTTTAAGAGAGAATATGAGGGTGAGAGGCTCAGATTAATGTTTATTACCATCATATTTTTGAGGTTCCATTACTTTAGTTTTTTTGGACATAAATATCCAAGGGAGGGAGAATTTAATGACACAAATTTTCATTATATCATTTTCATATATTATATGGATTAAATTTGATTCCAAGAACTATGATGTAGTGTGATTATGAGGAATAGTGTTCCCCAAATAAATATTTGAAATATATTAAATAGCATCGACATGAATATTTGTAGAAAAAGATGAATTAATACAAAGTAAGTTCTAATATAATAAATATGAAGGAAATATTGAGTTCAGAATGATAGTTTCACATTAGGTGTGACTTAACATTAGTCAGAATGTATTGTTTTTTGAAAAAACATCAACTGCGTAGAAATGAAAAAAAATATTTATAAAAAATATTTTATTCCATTTTTTCTAACATAGTCTTTTACCCATCCTTAAATAGATAATTATCGGGACATCATTAGTTTATCTTCATAACCCGTGAGACTCTAGAGGACCATTGGAGAGAGCTCTGATGAATCATCGTAGACAAATGACAATAGATAATGGATTGACGATTGGTCTAAATTGATTTTGATGGATCTCTCCAATGAATGCAACACAAAATCATTATACCATAGAAAGTGATCCAAATCATGTAAATATGTCTACTTTAATTCATTGATTAGTAGTTATTTATTTCTATAATATATTAGAATAAATCAATGAAAACATTTAGTCACAAATCATATGTATTTTGGGATGTTATTATATTTATTGGGATTTGTTGACTGATTTACAGGAGTTATTATTTATATATTTGATTGACATTCTCATATAATGGAGCAAGATTGACCAAAAAATTGATCATGGTTCTTTCCTCTCTTTATTTATTATGATTTTCTCCTCATGTTCATCATTTTTCATGGTTTCTCTTCATTGTTACTGTGACTCAACACATACTGATAATGCAAATGTTGTACACCCGATTCTTATCTCAATGATATGATATCTTAGATATGTGATCATCATGGAACAACAGATGTGCGATGATGGAGATATAGTGATTCAAATAATGTTGGATCCCTAAATTCACATTCATTATCACTCTTCGGTGCGAAAGGAAGAATGGTTATTTCATCAATTTTTAAGATGATTTTTAATGAAATGCATTTTTCATTGATGGAACAAAATATACAAGATTTTTTCTTTTATTTGACTAAAAAAACTATATCAAAGGCTGAAGTCACCATATCAACCATTGAAGGATGAATGGGATTTATAGAAAATACAGAAAAACAAGGCATGTAAAACATATCTACATGCTCTTTAGGATCCCTAAAATGATGCTAGGGTTCCAAAGAATGTTATACATAACAAAAAATGTGTCTAAAATTACATGACATGTGTTCCAACCCAGCATACTAGGTGTGTACACAGAAATTACAAGGACAAGGTGTTGACTAAACAACTAGCATACACATTCAGCCTGCCCGATGTGTACCCCCCCATAAAACTTGAGTTATACCAAGTAGACAAGCTAATAAATTTATTGGTATATAGGAATATTTGGATGGGTGGGAGCAATGTGCTAATACATGGTTAGACTACACTGGTGGTCTACCTGCTTTGTATTACAATACAAACACAATTTAAATGACATGGTTTATATACATGGGAAGAACTCATGTGAAAATGACACGTTGTGTAACCCTTCTATAAGCCATGAACTATTTTTTACGTGGATTATATATCATTTCCTCCAAATCATGGAAAAATATTATTAGGGTTAATTCCCCTTTTCCATTACCTAAAGGTAGTTTTGAATCATTTTTTACTCTTTGGACTATGATCCCTTTAGGGGGACATCGTAGATAATGTTCTTAGAGTCCCACCAAGACGACCAAAGTGAGATCCTTTATTCATCTTCATAAACTAGGTTGAGTAATGGGTATTGACAGGCCCTATCCTACATAGCACTGATCCTTTACTGAGTGGGTTAATCTAGATTATGTTTTTGGTATCACTCCATAGTCTAATCTATGATCCTCATCTATGTATCCCATTCTATTTTAATATTTCATCATATCATTCTCATGAAGAGACTAAACGATTAATAAATATCATAAGGTCATCATCATTATTATATGACTCCAGAGTGTGCTTCCTTATATGATTGCATCATGTAATCATCACACCAGAAATCATAGGCTTGGTCTACTGTAGTTGTGTATTTCTCCTAGACTATGTGAATTTGTTGAGTGTATCTGGATATTCTTGTTATATGTAATGTAGAAATATATCTTTGTAGAGGTAGTTTTATTTCCATTTATATATTATTTGTGGTTTTAGGGTGTTCTTTAATGTATTTTAATACTCACCCCTACATAGGATTTTTTTGTACACAACGTGTCTTGTACAGAAGATCGACATTTTGATGGAGTCCAAGGCAGACTAGGCATAGAAAATTATAATGGGCTGAGACATACTTGTAGAGACCCGAAGCCTGACGTACATGGACATTACATTACTTTTGCGGAATACTTGGTACATAACAAAAACACACACACAAGGTTCGTAATAGTTTAGTGTCTTTGGAAACTCGGAATATAATCTTCTAATCGTGGTGAAAGATCTTCAACATCTCCTATAAAGATCTTCTTTTTTTTATATACCTAAAACCTTTCTTTATATCCTGGGGAAAAGAAAACATAAAAGGGTGAGCTCAAATGCTCAGTAAGGGTAAACAAAAGAAATATCAATCACATCATATACATAAGCACATAACTTTTGGAAATCTTAACCTGCAAAAGAGATCATAATTTCATAACATGGGGTAAATCATGACAGTGAAATGTAATCACAATAATCATAACATAAAACATGAAACTTTGTGGCATTCACACATAATCATAGAGAATCATTTCTTGTTAGTCAAGACTCATTGCCAAGACTATCTTAGTGGACAAAGTCCCTTTCTGAATCGAGTAACCCTCGTTTCAGTCCTGTTTCACTGAACCGGTATAACCTACTATTCCAGCCATGTCTATCTCATGAGATATAAAATCATTGCCCAATGCATTGGAGGGAGATATAGGTCCCACCCATCTCATAATGATACCATTCTTATGTGTGCCACAAAATCATAAATCATACATCATTTCATAACCCATGTAATAAAATGGGATTCTTAAACATCATGCCATCATAATCCATAAACAATTGATATCATTTCATCATAAGAAAACTGAAACCATTTAAATCATAGAGACATTTTACTTTAAACATACATATCAAATAACGTCATCTTAGATGGAAAAATAGTTTTAAGAAAAACACTTGAAATGAATTCTTGAGGAAAATATCCTTTCTTCTTTAAAAACATTTTTCCTTTCTTAACATGTCATAAAACTTTAAACTAAAAGAAGTTGATTAAAAATAAACTTGAAAACTTGTAAAGTATGATTCTTGGAAATAATGTTTTAAAAATCCATTCATGCCGTATACGTTAAAAAAAACATTCTTCATACTTTTGTCGGAAAAGTCAAAAAATCACCTCGTACGAAAAAGCGACAAAAGATTCCATTCATATTCTTTACTAAAAACTCACCGAAGGGTAAAAATGGATTTAAACAATTGTAGGTGGATGGAAATAATATTACATATTGATGAAACATGGATGTGGATGATAAAATACACCCCAGTAAATACTTACGAATAAACAATCTCGGATAAAAATGAGATTGTGATATTTCCCTTACCTTAGGTCCAATTTTCTTCGTATGTGTCCAAACCTCCTGTATAATGATTTAAATAATGTCATTGACTTATTATAGAATCATATTCATTGTTATGATATCATATATGGTTCACTTATGACATTATATTACCCGTTCTTTTGTAAATTCCATGTTAAAGAAGCGTTTTGGGTAAAATCGTTTCATTTATCGTAGGTGTTTTGACTTGTTGTTCTTGACATTATTATTACTTATATCATTATTTACTTACTTCCAGAATATAAAATTTGATTTATATATCATATATATTCAGTATATATATATATAATAGATAGATAAAATGAAAAACACCGTTCATGGAGACGGTAGTCCGTACGTACCCATGAACGCTGTTTTCCATTCCTTATTGTCTTGAAATGGAAGTAAGTAGATGACATACATATATATATATACATAATCCAGTATCTTTATAATGTCATATATTTAATTATTATTTCTTATATATACTTTATAATCATTCTTAAATGGTTAACATGGAGAATGAATCTCATCGCGTCGTGGAGACGGTAGTCTGTACGTACGCACGAGCGATGATATCATTTTCATAAATATTGAATTGAATCGGGGTAGATTATACAATATATCAGAATCAATATGATGTTTTAATAACTATGTATAGTTATTCTTTACACCATTATACCAATCCATGTAAGGTGGTGGTGGAAAATAGATTACACCACGGCGTGGAGACGGTATTTCGTACGTACGCACGCGCAGTGATTTCTTTTTCCGTAGGATGGATAGATGGTGAAATAGGGTTGTTTCATACTTATAATAACATATCAGTATATGAGTGATACTGATGTTATTACTTCATAATGAAACAACCTAAGAAGAAGAAGTGGAAGATGAAATAAAGATGAAAGAATTGGTAACGGTAATTACCTCTTCTTTGAAGCGCCTCTTTGAGACCTCCTCTTAGGGAACTAAAATTGGTCTTTGAGGAAGACCAGAACCTCTAGGATGTTTCTAGGGAAGTGGAGAAGAGATTTTGGCAGGGTTTGGACGAGCTTGAGTGCTCAAATTGGTGTGAGGAGGAGGGGAGGAGGTGTCCTTTTATAAGGGAGGAGAGGGGCACCTTAGGAATATCCCAAAATATTATTTTATATTAAAGTCAAAATCGGTTTATAATGGCTCCAAAGGGTCTTATTTCTAAGATAAGGTGTGTATGGGTCGAAATCATATCAACCAATAAGATTTAGACAAGTTTAGGGTATTATTTTAACCTTATCAATTAGATTTAACTCTAAGTTAAATAATTTAACTTTTACCATGTCTTTTTGTTTTCTTTCACTATATGGTTAATAAACTTACTATAACATGCCAAACGAACCCCAAATTGTTTATTATTAATATATATATCCTTATCTAAGTCATTTGGCCGAACCTTAGATTTTTAGGAATAAAATAACAATTAATAATATAATATTTGATTTAAAAACTATTTTGTGTCAATTTTGACACTATTTGATATATGATTTTTGTGAAAGTCATAACAGAATTATATGTTCGAAACAAGTTGATTAAATCAACATTAATATATCATAGTAACCTAGAAAATTAGTGGAATTCATAAAAAGTCTTAAATTACATTTATTTTGGTATTTATATTATCAATTATGTCAATATTTCATTAATAAGATAATTACTGCATCATGTTTGTGTCATAAATAAATTGAATTATTTGATGTCTAAAAATTACAAATAAAATACCATCATGTAGGAAATCTTTTTATATTTCTAATGAATATTTACAATCGAATTTATCTTATGTATAACCCCATATTATAAATGATTTACTTATTAAACATTGATTTTAACTATTTTAACCCTTCTTTAAATAAATTAATAATAAATGTCCTAATCTAATCCAAGTGGACCTAAATGGTCATATTTTATTCCTAAGTTTGTTTTTGGTCGAATTACACTTTTCCAATAGAATTAGGACATGTGTTAGGGTAATATTAATATCATATTTACCCTTAGTTACCCAATTTACTATTAACCGCGGTAAAAAAGTAAAATGTTACTATTCACCGAAAACTTATTTTCATCTCATTGAACCACATTTTAGTCCTTGATATTAACTGTGTCTCTCGGAGTTTCTAAATTCCATTCACAGAAGCGGTAAAATTAAGTTTTATGCAAAATTCATTTTTTAACCTACCACTTAGTGGTTTCACTATTCATCAAAAATTGAAAGTTTTCAGAAAAATACCAAAATTTCACCCTAGGCTAATTTCGATATTCTGAGTCCAAAAATGAAGTCCATTTTGAAAAATAAAATTTATAAAATTTCAAAAAGTGATTATTACTATTCATAACGGCTAGTTTTAATAGCATATCATTGTTTAGTGAAACTCGGTATTGCGTATTACACACACTATCGAGGAAGGTTGTGATTGCGCGTAATGCAAGGCAAGTCAAGCATGCGTGTTGTGCACGCTCCTTTTGGTGTAGCGTACAACACAAGACTTTAATAAAATTAAAAATAATATTTTTCTATAATATCTTGGGCTATTACATTCTACCCCCCTTAAAATGAATTTCGCCCTCGAAATTCGTCGGGGTTATAAATGGTTTACTATTCGAAAGTTTCTTTAATAGAAACCCACATCGTAAAAAGGAATTTCAAAACCAATCTTTAAAAACAAAAGTATGAAACGTAATGGTTACCCAAATAAACTAATCATTGGGTTTCCACATAGGTGAAAATATGGATATGGAAGAGAAATCTAACCATCATGTTCTGATGGAGAGTGGTAGAGAACATGGCTATGGAAAAGCCAGTAATCACAAATCCATAGATTTGTGATGATATAAGGTACCATCTGATTCATCAGGTATAAGATCACTAGGACAACATTTTTGGTTTTCGAGATCATTTCCCTAAAGTTGAAAATTTGAATTAGAATAAATACTTACTTTATTTTGGGTACAATCTCACTGTTGTTCGTGCCTTGAACAATTTCCACTTCATCTCTTAAATAAATGAAGTTGAATTTGTTATTCATGAAGTGTTAGCAGATCATGTGATAGAATGACGGGTCATTCCATCTGTCTCAAACAAAAGGATAGAAAAAATTATATGCATAAGTCGATCTGTAGTGAGATTAATCATATATGGTTCCTAAAATGGACTTATACTTCATATATCATACTGCTTAATATAATAAAACTAGTTTCTACTAAACAGGGACTTCCTGTAGGCCAGTGGTAGGCGATAAAGGCCAGTCGCACTTCGGTTGTGGGTTCGATTCCCACAGCCTTGTCCGAAGCGATGGGCTGTCGCCCGTCCTGCAGGTTGTCCTTTTTCCAAAACTATATAACATCCCATCAATAATATCGAAAAAAACAAACAATACTAACTTGTGTCCAACATAATCCATTCCAATCTTTTAGGCTTATCCATAATACTGTAGTCGACTCTCATAATATAGTGAAAATGATTACCAGAGATTTAACACCATCATCGATCCCCATATATCATAAGATATGTTTTGTTGGTCACATTCCAAACATTCAAAGTCCTTAATCGTGTATTCTCTTGAATACCTTAGTGAAAACATGAATGCAGTTAAAAGTTAACACTTTTCACATACCAAAATCCTCAAAATTCTATATACTCAAACTTAGTCCTTATATCAATCATGAGCTCATGAATACTGTTAAACATTTGATTTTCTCGTTTTCCCTTCATTATGCGCATAATATCTCAATCACTTTGAATACCACATTAGACCAATACATAAATATTCCAATATTCCAAGATACAACATTATTTTGGAATCCCATTACATAAACACTTAATCATTCCACCACATCGTTGTCATATTCAACATTTCCAATAGTGATCGCATGTGACTTCCCTTTGTCATTTGCCTTAAGCGGTTGCTCATGTCGATCATCACTAACCCTTGGATTAGGGCATTTATTAGCATAATGCCCCATTTCCTTGCACTTGAAGCATTGAAGTGTTGGTTGTACGTTCTCTGTAGTGTTTGCTTTATTCACTTCATTAGAATCCCATTTTCCATTACTTCGACACTCAGCTGCTCGATGACCTTCTTTTCCACACTTAAAACATTTTCTAGTCCCTTTAAGACAATCTCCACCATGCTTCTTTCCACACTTTGTGCATAAGGAAACATTCATCTTCTTTTCACCATTATTCTGAGTTTTCTCCTTGAACTCCATCTTTCATTTCTTTTCAAACCCATGAGATGGATATGTAACACCAACTTCCATTTCTACCTTGATAGCACAACGCACAATTTCTTCATAGCTACTGAAGTCTCTTATAGCTAATGCCCTTCGAAGACTTGGTTTTAAGCCACTGAAAAATCGATCAACTTTACTTTCAGGTTGGATGATAATACCAGAAGCGTACCTTGCAAGTCTTGTAAAATTCGCTTCATAGGTACCAACAGATTCATCATCCCATTGCTTCAGTTCAAGAAAACTCTTTCTCCATCTTTGTTCGGAGAATACGAGGGAAGTACTTATTGAAAAATAAGTTCTTGAACTCGTCCCAATCCATAGACTCAATTTCATCCCTTTGCCTCATATTCTTAATAAGATTCCACCATTGATCAGCATCTCCTTCCAAACGATACACTGCTAGGATGACTTTATCATGTTCAGAACATTGAAGAACTGAAAATATCTTTTCAGTAGTACTAATCCATTGTTCAGCAACTAATGGATCAGTAGACCCACTGAAAGAAGGTGGACGCTGCCTCATGAAGGATTCAACAGAATGTTGCTCCTTACTTTGCTCGTTTGGAAGTCCTGCATGATTCATAGCTTGAGAAAGTTGTGTGAGCATGGCTACAAGATTTTGCATTCCGGCTCCCATATCGTTTGGTTGCTCAGGGGGACATTCATTGCATTGCCCATCACATTCCGCATTAACACGGTTCCTTCGGGTTCCAGCCATCGTCTAAAACCCCAAAAGAATAGTATGAGAGGAAAAAATCATGCTAGGGAAAACAACATAATAAAGGGGTAGTACCCTCAATATCTAACATCTTAGGTTAAATTCGAAGATCGTTAGCGCAATTCTAGGACTATAACCTATACGTATACTTAACCTTAGAGACATCCCTAGACATACCTTAGAAATATCTCTAGGGATCTCACTAACGTTTTCGCATCCTAGTTTCCAAAGGTTGACTAAACCTTTCCTCTGATACCAACTGTAGAGACCCGAAGCCTGACGTACATGGACATTACATTACTTTTGCGGAATACTTGGTACATAACAAAAACACACACACAAGGATCGTAATAGTTTAGTGTCTTTGTAAACTCGGAATATAATCTTCTAATCGTGGTGAAAGATCTTCAACATCTCACATAAAGATATTCATTTTTTTATACCTAAAACCTTTCTTTATATACTGGGGAAAAGAAAACATAAAAGGGTGAGCTCAAATGCTCAGTAAGGGTAAACAAAAGAAATATCAATCACATCATATACATAAGCACATAACTTTTGGAAATCTTAACCTGCAAAAGAGATCATAATTTCATAACATGGGGTAAATCATGGCAGTGAAATGTAATCACAATAATCATAACATAAAAAATGAATCTTTGTGGCATTCACACATAATCATAGAGAATCATTTCTTGTTAGTCAAGACTCATTGCCAAGACTATCTTAGTGGACAAAGTCCCTTTCTGAATCGAGTAACCCTCGTTTCAGTCCTGTTTCACTGAACCGGTATAACCTACCATTCCAGCCATGTCTATCTCATGAGATATAAAATCATTACCCAATGCATTGGAGGGAGATATAGGTCCCACCCATCTCATAATGATACCATTCTTATGTGTGCCACAAAATCATAAATCATACATCATTTCATAACCCATGTAATAAAATGGGATTCTTAAACATCATGCCATCATAATCCATAAACAATTGATATCATTTCATCATAAGAAAACTGAAACCATTTAAATCATAGAGACATTTTACTTGAAACATACATATCAAATAACGTCATCTTAGATGGAAAAATAGTTTTAAAAAAAACACTTGAAATGAATTCTTGAGGAAAATATCCTTTCTTCTTTAAAAACATTTTTCCTTTCTTAACATGTCATAAAACATTAAACTAAAAGAAGTTGATTAAAAATAAACTTGAAAACTTGTAAAGTAAGATTCTTGGAAATAATGTTTTAAAAATCCATTCATGCCGTATACGTTAAAAAAACATTCTTCGTACTTTTGTCGGAAAAGTCAAAAAATCACCTCGTACGAAAAAGCGACAAAAGATTCCATTCATATTCTTTACTAAAAACTCACCGAAGGGTAAAAATGGATTTAAACAATTGTAGGTGGATGGAAATAATATTACATATTGATGAAACATGGATGTGAATGATAAAATACACCCCAGTAAATACTTACGAATAAACAATCTCGGATAAAAATGAGATTGTGATATTTCCCTTACCTTAGGTCCGATTTGCTTCGTATGTGTCCGAACCTCCTGTATAATGATTTAAATAATGTCATTGACTTATTATAGAATCATATTCATTGTTATGATATCATATATGGTTCACTTATGACATTATATTACCCGTTCTTTTGTAAATTCCATGTTAAAGAAGCGTTTTGGGTAAAATCGTTTCATTTATCGTAGGTGTTTTGACTTGTTGTTCTTGACATTATTATTACTTATATCATGATTTACTTACTTCCAGAATATAAAATTTGATTTATATATCATATATATTCAGTATATATATATATAATAGATAGATAAAATGAAAAACACCGTTCAAGGAGACGGTAGTCCGTACGTACGCATGAACGCTGTTTTCCATTCCTTATTGTCTTGAAATGGAAGTAAGTAGATGACATACATATATATATATATACATAATACAGTAGCTTTATAATGTCATATATTTCATTATTATTTCTTATATATACTTTATAATCATTCTTAAATGGTTAACATGGAGAATGAATCTCATCGCGTCGTGGAGACGGTAGTCCGTACGTACGCACGAGCGATGATATCATTTTCATAAATATTGAATTGAATCGGAGTGGATTATACAATATATCAGAATCAATATGATGTTGTAATAACTATGTATAGTTATTCTTTACACCATTATACCCATCCATGTAAGGTGGTGGTGGAAAATAGATTACACCACGGCGTGGAGACGGTATTTCGTACGTACGCACGCGCAGTGATTTCTTTTTCCGTAGGATGGATAGATGGTGAAATAGGGTTGTTTCATACTTATAATAACATATCAGTATATGAGTGATACTGATGTTATTACTTCATAATGAAACAACCTAAGAAGAATAAGTGGAAGAAGAAATAAAGATGAACGAATTGGTAACGGTAATTACCTCTTCTTTGAAGCGCCTCTTTGAGACCTCCTCTTAGGGCACTAAAATTGGTCTTTGAGGAAGACCAGAACCTCTAGGATGTTTCTAGGGAAGTGGAGAAGAGATTTTGGCAGGGTTTGGCCGAGCTTGAGTTCTCAAATTGGTGTGAGGAGGAGGGGGAGGAGGTGTCCTTTTATAAGGGAGGAGAGGGGAACCTTAAGAATATCTCAAAATATTATTTTATATTAAAGTCAAAATCGGTTTATAATGGCACCAAAGGGTCTTATTTCGAAGATAAGGTGGGGATGGGTCGAAATCCTATCAACCAATATGATTTAGACAAGTTTAGGGTATTATTTTAACCTTATCAATTAGATTTAACTCTAAGTTAAATAATTTAACTTTTACCATGTCTTTTTGTTTTCTTTCACTATATGGTTAATAAACTTACTATAACATGCCAAACGAACCCCAAATATTTTATTGTTAATATATATATCCTTATCTAAGTCATTTGGCAGAACCTTAGATTTTTAGGAATAAAATAACAATTAATAATATAATATTTTATTTAAAAACTATTTTGTGTCAATTTTGACACTATTTGATATATGATTTTTGTGAAAGTCATAACAGAATTATATGTTCGAACCAAGTTGATTAAATCATCATTAATATATCATAGTAACCTAGAAAAGTAGTGGAATTCATAAAAAGTCTTAAATTACATTTATTTTGGTATTTATATTATCAATTATGTCAATATTTCATTAATAAGATAATTACTGCATCATCTTTGTGTCATAAATAAATTACATTATTTGATGTCTAAAAATTACAAATAAAATACCATCATGTAGGAAATCTTTTTATATTTCTAATGAATATTTACAATCGAATTTATCTTATGTATAACCCCATATTATAAATTATTTACTTATTAAACATTGATTTTAACTATTTTAACCCTTCTTTAAATAAATTAATAATAAATGTCCTAATCTAATCCAAGTGGACCTAAATGGTCATATTTTATTCCTAAGTTTGTTTTTGGTCGAATTACACTTGTCCAATAGAATTATGACATGTTTTAGGGTAATATTAATATCATATTTACCCTTAGTTACCCAATTTACTATTAACCGCGGTAAAAAAGTAAAAAGTTACTATTCACCCAAAAATTATTTTCATCTCATTGAACCACATTTTAGTCCTTGATATTAACCGTGTCTCTAGGATTTTCGAAATTCCATTCACAGAAGCGGTAAAATTAAGTTTTATGCAAAATTCAGTTTTTAACCTACCACTTAGTGGTTTCACTATTCATCAAAAATTGAAAGTTTTCAGAAAAATACCAAAATTTCACCCTAGGCTAATTTCGATATTCTGAGTCCAAAAATGAAGTCCATTTTGAAAAATAAAATTTATAAAATTTCAAAAAGTGATTATTACTATTCATAACGGCTAGTTTTAATAGCATATCATTGTTTAGTGAAACTCGGTATTGCGTATTACACACGCTATCGAGGAAGGTCGTGATTGCGTGTAATGCAAGGAAAGTCAAGGATGCGTGTTGTGCAAGCTCCTTTTGGTGTAGCGTACAACACAAGACTTTAATAAAATTAAAAAGAATATTTTTTTATAAAATCTTGGGCTGTTACAATACTGGCGTGTTTTCCTATGGATTTTAGGAATCAATCCCAATACATTTAACTTCATTTTGGGCATGATTTAAAATCACTTTGAGGTGGGATTTCATTATAAATATTTATAATCTTTATATCCAACTATACTTTTGTTGGGGGATATCAATGTTTGCATGAATTGATTGTTTTAATTTATTAAATTTTCCTTATGTGGGATTAGATATGTGTGTGTGTGTGTGTGCATAAGAAATATGTCCCATGTTAGTGATATGACAACTTGGTGATAGTCCCCACCCCCTGGTCTATGGGAGGAAGGATTGGGGAGTCACATCATGGGATCTAGGGGTATGGGTCATTACAGTGTGGTATCTAAGGTCTTAGGTTCTTCCAAAAGATGAAGAGTCTGTGAGATTGGTTTGGGGAAACAATGTTATGTGTTTTCAGCTCAGCCTTCATGCCAGGGACTCCAGTATTGGTGTATTAGTGGACGTTTCAATACACCTGGACACTGATAACTTTCATTTCAACTCAGTTCATGAGAACATTAGTTGCATGGAAAACAATTTTACATGCATCATATTGGAATGGTTTGTGGTTTCAATTTTATTCTTGAGTAAGATCTCTAGATATACTCATTGAATGTGGTTTATCTTGTTTACATTCATTATTCCACTATGATGTATACCTTCTAGGATTCAGCATGATGATCATGAGGAATATCCCCACATTGAAGAGGATTCAGTACATGGGAATTTTCTTGAGATGTTAAATCCATGAGGTGCACCAACTATACCACCACCCATAGTGGAGGTAGTGTTACCTATAGTACCAACAGACAAGGAACACATACTGATCATGAAAAATAGGTTTTACTGATAGAGACCCATCTAGTTCCAAGGAAAACCTAACCCATAGGTGTCTTGGGAATGGAACGAGGAGGTGAATTGAATTTCCATCTAGTGAGGAAACCATCAGATTAGATGGTGGCCTTAGTAGTGAGTCTTCTTCATTTCTTAGTATGGTCATGGTGGGGCTTGTTTTCCTTAGCATATGATAATGAAATTGATTTGAGGGTAGAGTTAAAAAGTATATTCATATAGTAGTTATGACTAGCTACGATGAATCCTATGTATACCCAAGAGATTCTACAACTTCAGTTGTTCATCATGACAATAACTAAGTATTCAATTAGGTTTACCATCCTATTTAGGTACATGATGTATATTGTTAGATATCAATTCTTCAAGTCTCAAACCATCATGTGAGGTTTGAATAGAGATATATGTCCCAACATTATCCATCTATTCATTACTTCTTATAATGTGGTTATATAGAAGGATTTTGTGGTCTAATGTAACATTGTCGAGTATATAAAACTAGTGGTTATCATCAGTGGGAATGCAGGTGAAGATAAATCTGTAGCAGGGAGCCAACATCAGTTTAAAAGACCTAGAATTGAGATTTGTTTCAGTAGGTCTCATTACATAGGATCTTTTGTTCCGTGCATGCAATTTAAGTCGAGTCATCCTAGAGAAAGGTTATGATAATCATGTGATAGTTGATGACCTATTTCCCGATATTTTTAAATAGATTGTATAGCTCACAGAGAAACCGTATATGGTATGCCGATGAATATACATCCGTAGGTGTAGTTATGTTCATTAGTTGTCGGATGTAGAAGAGGATATGGGAGACTAAAAGTATATTGTTGATGTTTCAACATGTTTACAACCCCACCCCCAGGTGGTCCACCCCAGACATAGGGATCTGGGTGATAGGGGAGGGGACAACTATAGGCAATTGAGACATATGACCCAAGGGCTACATGAATGATTTGTGGTAATATCTATTTATTTTATACCTTATCTATATTTCAGATAGACACATGTGCTGGTCATCCCTACATCACCAGATATCTTCTTTGAGACATATATATTCAAATTGAACTGTTGACTCAAAATTTTAACATGGAGACTCCTTTTGAAGATGACTTAGTGATCACACACATATGATGTAAGTGTGACCTATCTCTTAGAGTTGAGAGTTTTGGATGGACCCTCATGGTAGTGTCATCAAGGCCTTATGGTGAAATTCCTGGAATGGATTTATTATCTATAGTCCATGGCTAGATTGACTATTTTAGGTGAAGGGTAAGGTGTTTTCATAGTGATAGAACTAGGTTCTCTGTTGATAGTGAAACGAACACCTATATAGTGTAGGAATGACTCATTCATAGGGGTGGGAATCCTATTACTTATCGGTTGTCTCACATGACCATTGTATTGTTGAATGTTCTGATTTTACAGTTTCCTATAGTAGTGGAATAGTATGAGGACAGCATCCTTGAAAATGTTCCAGGTTTACCTCACCACTGATTGGTAGACTTTTGCATTAATATTCTCCCTAGGATTTCACTAATATCTTCACCATAATATATCTTGGATACCATATAACTTCATGAGTTTTTGATGTAGTTAGGAGACTTCTATAGGAAGGGAATCATAAGACCCACTGTCATACCATGGGATGCCACAATTTTGATTAACAAGAAGGAAAATGAGAGCTTGAGGTTGTGTGTGGTCAATCAACCCTGGAATCAAGTGACTATGAATAATAAAAATCTACTAGTAATGATTAATGACCCCTTTGATTAGTTAACATGGATGTGATGGTTATAGAAATAAACCACAGATTATGCTTTGAGAATCTCATTTACTGTAGGATGATATACCAATGATAACATTCAGATGTCTCTACAATCACTATGAACACATGGATAATCCCTTTAACATGATTAAATACCCAAAATAATTAATTGGATTAATAGGCCGGATTATTTAGCCATATGTAGACCAGTTCATGGATGTCTTAATAAACACTATCCTATTGTATTGACAATCTAATGAGGATCAGACAAGATACTTAATGATAGTTTCAGATGTACTATGATATCCCCAACAAAGAAATCTCTCGATGTTCTACTTTTAAATTCATGAGATCCGCATTTTGGGACATGTTATCTCAGAATATGGAGTAGAAGTGGACCTGACCGTGGTAATGGTAGTGTAAGCATTGGAGCCACCTAATAGCGTGGGAGAAGTGTGGAACTTCCTAGGGTTAGAAGGTTATTTCAAAATATTAAGAACTGATTTATTTATTATATTAGAACCCAAGAGAACTTTGAATCGATGAGGAATACATTCATGTGGATAGAGAAGATCTTGAAGGCTTTTCTGCAGTGGATGTAGAGTTTAACCAGCGCTCCGATATTTAGAATGTTAGATAATGGTGTCAAGTTCATAGTGATATGTGATGCATCGTGAACCAGGCATGGTTGTGTCCAAATTCCATGGTAGGAAATTATTTCCTATGATTCATGCTATTTGGGACCACATGAGTATAACTATGTGACCCATGATATTGTGTAAGAAGATGTAGTCTTCGTGTTTATGATGTGGTGACACAATCAGATTGGTGAGTGGCTTACCATCTACTATGATGACAAGAGTATCATGTATACCTTATTGTAAATAGATATTAACTTGAGTAAGTGTAGAAGGATAGAGTTCCTATAGGATTTAGACATTTTAATTATATACACTCTCATGAAGGGGAACATGGAAATGGATGTTGTCTACATGAGACCTTTTTCATAGTTTCTGAGTGAGGAATCATAATACTTAGCATTATTGATGTTATCCTTTGTGGATGGGGATAAAGAAATGTCCCAAAAGTCGATGGATTTCACCATTATAAACTTATAGATATTCATGGATCCACAACATGGGGATGTTGACTTTTAGACCCTATATGTTCCTGTATCCATCGGACATGCTCATGATGGGGATTCAAAATGTGGGGAGCATACCATTATTTTCAGGGGATGAACTATGTTACTGCTGACATCACCAAAGGAGGTTCTTATATTTTTTTCACACATCTCCTTTGGTGATATGTAGAGGTGTCGAGAAGATGTACAAGGACCTCCAAAATCAGTTTTGGTGCCCTATGATGATGAAAGGAGTTGCATACTTTGTCTCTCGATGCCTTAATTGTTAGGATGGGAAGGATGAGAACCAAGTTACAACAAGTTTAGTTCAACCCCGTGAGTTTCCCGAATGGAAGTGGGATTGTATATCAATGAAATTTATCATGGGAATACCACATACATCAAGGGTACACTATGCCATATGGGTGATCATTGATGTACTCACCATGTTTTCCCAATTCCTAGATATAAGAGAGATGTGTATAATAGAAATCTTGGGACACCCCTACCTTCATGATATATCCTGAATTCATGGATTTTGATGATTTTTTTATTTTCATGATGATATATTTACATCCCTATTGGGGAATTGATTACAGGAGGTGTTTGGGATCTAGTTATTCTAAATCACAATGTTTCACCCACAATTCAACGAATAGACTAAGTAGACCATTCAGGTTATGGAGGAAATGATTTGATCTTTCATATTGGATTATGGATATTGTATGGAGGATCTCCTACCACAGGTATTGTTTTCATACAACAAAAGGTACCATTCATCCATCTGTATGACACCATTAAAGGATTTTTATGGTCGTCTCTATAGGTCACCACTTTTATGGACTAACCAAGGAGAGTCAACACTCACGATTGTGGAATTAGTGTGAGGTACAACAAAGAAGGTGAACATCATCTAAGAGTTGATGAAGAATTCACATGGCCATATGAAGTCTTATGATGAAAGGTGATTAGGGAATTTGGATATCTATGAAGAAGACCTTCTATTTTTATGAGTTTCACCTCGATGAGGATTACAATTATCTTTCTGGAGAACAAATATATCTCCAAGGTTCATCAGCCCTTTCCAGATACATTGTTGAGTTGGAGAGGTGGCATGCCACTTGTATCTACTGCCAAAATTAGACAAGGTACATGATGTCATCTACATGTTGCATTTGAGGTTGTATGTGCAATATATATCACAGTTTTTCAACTAGGGAGAGATGGAAAACAAGTATGGAGAAATGTTTTCTGAGTACATAGTGAAGATCTAGGATCAGTATGAGATAACACATAGAGGGAGATCTATTCCATTAGTGATGATCTGGTGGAAGCACATGAATCATCAAGAGATCACCTAGGAGAAGGAGGATCATATTGGTGCTTAGTACCCTCATCTGTTTTAGTATCCCATCTTTTATATTTTCGGGACATAAGTCCTCAATGTAGAGAAAATTTAATGACTCAAATTTTCATTTTTCATTTTTGGATATTATATTAATTAATTTAAAGACCAATTGATGGGAAAAATGCAATTTTCAGGCATGCTGTTCTAGAATAAATGATTGAAATGTATTAAATATAATATTTATAATGTGAAAAAGATTTTTATGAAAGTGTAAAATTACCTCTAAAAAATTCTCTAATAATAAATCCAAGGTCACCCTTAAGTTAAGAAGATGAAGTTCACCCTATGAGAAACATCACATCAGTCCGTGTGATTCATTCATATAACCATCATCATGGGGGGTGTAATGAATAAAAATAATTTAATATAGTTAGTTTAACTCAGTTTGTTTGACATAGAGATTAAGATTCATTAAGTATATCATTTTAAAAAAAAATCTAAGGTGTATCCACATAACATTGTAACATTTGTAGGATTGTTGGAGAGGGTCTTGGAAAATATTCTCTAGAGAACAAAGATGAAATCTTGAATTGAAGATCGATGGCCATCAATTTCATTATATCATTCCACGACAACGACGTAGTAATTTTTCATCATTAACAAGATATCCAAATTGGGTTAGGGAATGTGTTTTAATTCCTTTTACCCCATTATATTACTTATATGGAAAACTCGAATCAATCAAATAATAAATTAATTCACATATCATGTATATTGTGTGTTGAGATTATATTTCCAGGGAGTTTATGGGAGATTAATCGTTGTGATTATTTGTTTATTAGATTTTCATTATAATGGTGATGTATTGGTATCAAAACAACCATCGATTGAGGTGTGTTTCTTTATTTGGTTATTGTGTTCTTCTACCCCAATTCATCTTTCATCATGGGAATTGTTCATTTGGTCCACGACTCAACACATCCTGATAAATTGATCACTGTGATTCTTATTATAGGAGAAATGATTCGATATTGATGATCTGCAATCAACATGGTACTATGGAGTTGTGACGATGGAGTTGGAGTGATTCAAGAGTCTCTAAAATCCACAAGAACACAACTCGGTTTGTTCAGTCTCACTAAGCACAATATGGTCCAATTTCTCTAAGGTATTCATGAAAACAATTTATTTCATACACTGTACATGACATGTGTGGGAAGATACCATGATCTGGTGAGTATAAAAATAGTCAGTAGGACACCCAAAAAACAAAAATCATAAAACAATGTAAATAAAGTCTGACCAATATTGTTATAAATATATAAAACATATAACAAGAATATACCTATATACTCATTAAGGACACATAATATAGGAGCAGGACACAACTATAGTACATGAAGCATAGGATTACAACTCAAAGTTTCCACGTATCACTCATTTAAGAGAATACACTCCTGAGTCTGATGTCACTGATTACATCCATCTGATAGGTACTGGTCGTAGGGTCTCATCATGAAAATTATATACTAATATATCGAAAGAGAATATGATAATTATATGAGGATCATAAACATGGACATGGGGTGATACATTCAACTGAATCTGGATTAACCTACTAAGTTGAGGATTGAACTCTAATAGTACTAGTCATGTCGATAACAAGCTGTATCATCCCAAGTATTTATAAAATTAGTACATACCTGTTCTATTGCATGAAAATTTCGATTAATGTTTTTTCATTTGCTAATAGATGAATATTTATAAAAGTGGAGAATAAATAGTAATGTATAGAACAGTTTAATTAGAAAGTAATGGTTTATGATAATGGAATAGGAGTGCATAGAAAATGAAGACACCCATAAAATAGTTGAAAAGGAAAAAGGATATAGTAAAAGAATATGAATTTTTAAATTTAAAGGAAGAAGATTTGAATACATATTTAATTTAAATCATAATAACTATAATGTGGGCACTGAAATAAAGTAAAAAAGAAATCAATGATAAGAATGTAGTGGTATTGATAAAAATGAGAAATGTGAAAAAAAATTAAATTATAATACATTTAATTAGTGGGATGTTATAGGAAAAATGGAGTGAAACTATTCATCATGTATACAGAACAACATATAATGAGGGATATAGAAATCAAAGACATATATGAAATAGAAGATGCAGTTGAATAAAAAAAAATATGAAGACAGGGAGTGCCCAACCACTTCATTATACTAAACATGAAATTGAATAAAAAAAATAGAAAGACAAATAGAATCTGGTTGTTTCTTCACTAATTGTCAATATTCCTGGGTTGTATATCTATATTTAAAACCAAGCACATGAATTTCCACAGAATTCTCATCTTATTACACATTCAGTTTCACAAAATTTGGATCGTTTCCAATATTATGGTTTGAAAAAAAAATTAACATTGGAAGGAAATTATATTCTATATAAGTTCATATTTATAATGCATATTGGAAAAACATTGATTACATGATCACATATTGTAGTCATGTCACACATATTTTTTATTCAAATGAATACTGATAATGCATATTACAATTTCTATATAAGTGAAAACTGATATTTTTAAAAGAATTTAAATTTATTTATCCTACTTAATCATATATGTTAATTAACGAATCTTTGTCTAATGAAATTGTGAAAACAATATCCTATATATTTTAAATATAGGTATGTGAATACATAATATTAATAAATAAATGGTAATATTTATAGATGTATTGTAATAAATTTTAGTGTAATGTCAATGAATATATACACATGCATGAATATAGAATATATAATTTATATATACATGTCATCACAAATTAATGAAACAATGTTTTTTCTGAATCAGCAGTGTTTTCTCAATAATAAGTACCTACATCTTTCTCAGGAGTGGCTATGCTGCATCCACTTTTCCTACTTCTCGACATTCCTATACTTGTTCTAGGAGGATCTTGATTTTTTTCCTCTAGTATAGATAGATGTCCTATATTTTCAGCTGATATTAAAGGTGGGGGGGTGACTTCAACATGATGAGCAAGGTGTTCTCACCCACACCTAACTCTTATGTATAGAATCTGAGCAGAAGAATATTTCATAACCTATTACATAGAGTATAAAAAGATAATAGTTTTAGTGTACTACTGATTGATACTAATAAAATCTATAGGAAAATAATTAATGAAACAAGATATTTAAATATTGAATAATTTTAACTAAAATGTGCATGGTTTTTTGACTAAGTAACAACAATACCCATTTAAAATCATCCCTTTAATGGTAACATTATTTCAAAGCCATATCACATGTTTCACATACCATACATTCCTCCCAATGAATGATCTTGGTTGTAGAATTTTGAAGGCCACAACCGAATCTACCCCTGCCACAAGAAACCTATGTTCTGCAACCTGTAATTCCACATGTACCTAGATAGATAAATGTGAAACAGGTCTTCCCTCCCTTGACTGATTCCATCCTTCCCAATTTATAGTGATGAAGAGGTGGTATGCGTATTCATGATGAGGGGTGAGACAACAACAATGATCAGGAAAGTGAGGACACCCACTATACAAACATAAACCGTAGTAAAAATATATGTCCTAATAATATTTTAAAATCTTACGTAAAATAAATAATTTATTATCATTTTCCTAGAAGCAATGACATTTAAAATTGTGTTTGTATGATCAAATATGAAAAAAAATATGAAAAAATATGAAATGGTCAAACTAGTATATATTCTATGGATATCTCCTAAATATGATAATATAAATTTATATTGTTACAGAAACATGTTAAAATAATATGGAATAGAATAATATTCAATTAATATGTGAAATAACCACCTGAAATGGATGTTATAAACATTATACGGATCAGAGAAAACACATAGATATGGAACAGATGTTATGCAGTATCCAAGCTAGGGGACAATTCAAAAAACATGGTAAACATATTCCATTAACCATAATATAAATATCATAGTCTAATATAGTTTTGAATGTAAAAAATTAATGAAGAAAACAAATATGAAAAAATATAAAATAGTCAAACTGTTGTATTACCTTGCAATTACAACTATCAAATTCAGTCAACATTTTCACTCTTCTTTACTGAGTTCTCTATCCATAAGAGTTTAATCGGTACATAATGCATAAAAACTAATTATAGAACATGATGAAGTATAGTTACAACAATATTGAGAAGGTATTATGTTACCTTACATGATTCATAGGCATTGTGACTAAAGAACACTCATCTAGAAACAACTGACATATATATCTTTAGATGCATATCTGTGACATGAGGATGAATTGCGGCCCCAAAATAGAATGATCGATTCACATTATAGTCTTATTTTTTGTAAGGAAAAATAATGAGATATCATAAAATAGTATAGCATTTTTTCTGAAATGAAACAAGTATAATAAAAAAATGGGAAATTTGTAAACAGACATCACTATTCAAAAATTGGTTATTATGTTTAATAGGAAATATAGAAACAAACAACACTATTTCAGTGTCTTTAAAATCACCTCTAAGTGACTTCATTAAATCAGTTACACATCAAATTTTATGGTTACATTTGAAAACAAATCTAGAGAAAATTAAAATGGTTACAAGAGTTGCATCAATGAAGGAATGACAGTTGCTTCAAAACCTACTCAAACTCTAAAGGCTATTATAATAATAATTCTATCAAAAAAGAAGTTAAAATTATATATGATGTAAATGATAATGTGAAAAAAGAAAAGAAAAAATCTACAGTTATAGGAAATAAGTCATAGAAATTTGTGACATCTTATTCATAGATGTAAATAATAAAGTAAAGCATGAACCGGTTCTAAAAAAGAATAAGATAACAAATAAACAGAAAAAAATGGTCCACTAATACTTGAAAATGAAAATTAAATCCTACTAACATTCATTAATATGTCTCCCAAATATGGGGGGAAATATTAACATGCAAATTCAAATTCATTTATTCTCATAACAACTGCCACATGAATATAGAAATGGACTGAAGAACAGGGGAAATTCATGATTGGGACTATTAAGACCTGTAAAATTTACAATTTTGAGTATTCTGGACCATTATCCTTAATATCAATGGATGATGGAAAGTAAAGGTAATTCATCGTGTTAGATAATCCATTAATGTAATATAGATATCAAAATAATAGGTAAAAATTATTGATTGATAACTCAATGTAATACAAACAAAATTATAACAAAAAACATACCAATATTTTTCCCTTAAGGTATGTTGGTTGACCCTTTCTTGGGAGTTTTCAAAATGTATGTTATTCATAACATAATTCATTTTGGAATATAGTTCTTCCAAGAAAATATTATAGTTCATTACACTGAAATTCAAATTAAAATTAGTATTTAAAGTGTATTAGAAAACAAACATGACATTTTGATAAAAAATTGCCCCATAGTGATATGTATTGCTCTTCATAAACTTCAATTACTTATATCCCACATTTCTATAAAATACAATGAATAAAAATGAATAAGCACAAAGAATCATAATAGACCCAAACCAAATTAATAAAAGTGAACAAAACCATATTTTCAGATAAGAGGCCGGATACGTTACATCCGCACCCAGAAGGAAACGGTGGGTCTCTTTAATATTAGAGGTCAGATACCATAAAATGTTGTCTATGTAGCTACAAACACTTAATACCCAACTATGAATGAATCAAAACAACCGTGCTCTTCATGATTCACTTTATTAAGGTTGACTAATGTAGAGCCGGAGGAGGGGGAGGTAGAGTAGGCTCAGGCTGACTGAGGAGGAGCAGAAAATTATAGGTATGTCATAATATCTCTTAATCATTTAAAATATTTTTGTAATAGGAAAAGTACAGTTGTTTTTGGTCAAACTAAATAGTAATAATTTATTATTTAATATAAGGGAAAACATTGAAATTAGATGAGTAAGGTCCTGCCTTATGTCCGTCCAACAAAATGGAAATCGTAAAGTAAAACAAAATGACCAGTAATGAAGACGTCTTTCATGAAAAACCAATGCTAACAAATCTTCATTAAAACGTTCATCATAAAAAACAATCGGAATTTTCATATCCAATCATCAATAATATACAAATTATTAGAAAACTTCCATCAATAGAATCTGATAAAAAACGTCCGACATGAAAACCATCCAGCATTAGAAGGAAAACGTCGACCCTAAAAACTATACTGCATGAATAACATCCATCATTAAAAAATTAAAATCAACCTCCAGAAATAATTAGTCATTGGATAAGGACTTGATAACACATGAACACTAAATTTGAAATATAGATGTAGAAGAATGTTTGGTGTATTTTATTGGGATTATTTTCACCTAGAAGTTTGACATCATTAATAACCATTAAATATAAGATTATTCAAAGAGAACATATGATTTCGACAGGTAGAAATATGTTTAAATGGAAAGAAAATAATTTTTCCATTAACATTATTGAATTTATAATTTTAAAATATCATTACTGTATTAGTAAAATACATTATAATTAGACATAGTAGTGGATAAATATTCTGCAACAGGGCATTTGAAATTAACAGATAGCTAAAATAGTGTTCCCAAAATGCATACGTACCTTAAGATGATCCTTTAGTATACATTGTCTGGTTATTTCATTAAGTTATCCTTTATGCGAATATGAACTTCAGTGGTATCAGTTGATGGTGGCGTGGAGTCACCATTCACTAACACATTCTTCTTTACTGCATCCTCATCATCGATGTCAGTTAATAGATTTATTTACAAGTGAAAGAAAATATTAACTGAAACAAAATACATTAACCCACTGGTCAATTGAAAAACATTATAACGGTAAAGAAAAGTACAAAATGTATCTTATGTAAGATAACATATATTTACATCAACTATTGAAATAATTGATGATGATGTTACAAATCCTAATTGAGGCTTTGCACTGGGATGAAAAGATTCAACAGTCTGATGATCCTATAATGGAACGTTATGAACAATAGACCAGTACGTTGTTATTTAATGAGAGGGAAAAAGAATTAATAGTATTGAAAATATTGTACCAGATTCAGTTCAAACTCACTACTTACTCAAGTAAAGTCAATGCTATGATGATATTTTAGAAAAATTACAATAGGATTAATTCTTTGCAGGTTTAAAAAATAATTGAATTTTGGAATATATATTAGATATTAGCTGATTTAATGAAAATATTCCATTGAATTTCATGATGTAGTTTTCATTGTCACTAGTGAAAATTACAATGAATATGTTTTTTTCTATTGAATGATGATGATTTTGGATACTGAAATTTGATATTTTAATTGATAAGAGCGCTATCATTGATTTGAAAATGTTTAGTTTTGGAGGAAATCCATATTTGTCGTCGTCCTGATTATCAAATTATCAAAAAATATTCAATTTTAGGAATAATAATTTTAATATTTATTGGCATGATATATATAGTCGGTTTTTCCTGTATCAATGCAGCTCTTATGTTAGCAGCTGTCCTGTTTATGAATTCCATGACTTGTTTATCAAGAAAAACTATTGAAAAGGTGTCTGTGTTATCAACAACATTTAGGTGCACTCTAAATCTGTTGAATTTAACATGATGATCACATTGTCTGTACTAATAAGGATTTCAATTTATTAGTTCACAAGTAATATATTGATAACTAGAAATATATTGATTAAAATGAATATAACCTTGGAGTAGTACTATGAGATGATACTTTACAATTTTGGCACCAAATTCGGTCATCTGAGAGGTGCACTTTCTTCATAGAAGAAATTCATGACTCATAAAACCGACTGCAGGTGATTTGAATTTTTTTTATTCTTACAGCAATTATGCATCGTGTATGCTACAGAAGATTTAGTATGAAATAATAAACTAAATAGTTAATGACATAATTGATCAATTCTAAATATTTATTACTGAATTTACACAATTCAGATCTCTTTTTGTTACCTCTGTATAGTTTTTGAAATCTAAAATAGGTTTCATATTGTTTCAATATAGTACATCTGTAGAAGGGTTTCCAGTTATCGGTGGTGGAGGATTAAAATATGATTCAACTACTAACCCAAACATAGAAAATATACAATAAATGAATTCAAAAATAAATATTATTACCAACCATTGGGTATTATATTTTAGAGTTGAAAAAGGAGAAAATGTAAAATTACTGAATCGAGATTAGCTCAAAGGTCAACTTCTTTTGAAGTTGTATAATTCTAGAATATATATGTTTTACTGAATTTTTTTAACATTAATAGTTGTAGTCATAATAAGAGTTGTTGTAAGATATTTGAAGCAATTGAATTGATTTAAACTAATTAAAAATTCAGCACAACCTTTTCAAAAGAACATATATTTACTAAGAGCTCAAAATGAACAATGTTGTTAGAAACCATACTGCATTGTCACTTCAATCGTACAAGTTGTAATATAATAATGGATGATTAACCTCTGTTATTTTCCAAATAACATTTAATGTCATTCACAATGTCTTCCCATAAACTATAAGTAATTTTCATACCCTTGTAGGGAAATAACGTAATAGTAAGGCTTAAATTTTTTTTGCTTCATTGTAATACATTAAGAGCGGAAAATTAATGACCTATCATCCTCTAGAAGAATCTGCATCAGTAGGATGGAATGTCCAAAAGATTTCCCTAGATGTGTGTAATGTAGTTGTCTCGTAATTTTTAAAAATAGATAACTGAAATAAACATAGATTGAATCATTTGTGGATGATAAAGATATTATTGTAGTCATAATTTTATTAAAGTCAACTACATATAATTTTCACAAACAGTTGTTAATGAAATATACCTATTAAATGTTCCTTTGGAATCCTCTAATGAATAATCGCATCATATGAAGTAATGTAAAAACTAAAAAATGGTATGTTTGCACCACATGGTCGAATAAATGTCGTGGATATAAACATGATTCTCCAGGGATGTCTACTTCCCTAGTAATTACCTTGGTTAGAATCAATTTGGAAGTTTTGTATCATATAACACATTCCTTCAAGCAAATAATGTTTGTACTTCGAGATAAGATGACAGTTACTTATCGTACCCTGAATCTCAGTTAACTAAATAATGTATATTGAAAAGTAGGTTTGTATGTAAAGAAGACTAAAGATAGAGGACATATAGATACAACATGATTAAATGGTGAATGATGTACAGAGCATAATAAATCAATATGGAAATAAATCAAATGTTTTTCATGTGACATAAACTTACTTCTTTGTCTCATAGTATTAAATCAACTACGAAGACATCATTAGAAAATTTGGGGACTAATCGCACCACATGTTCTGCAAATGAACTTCATTAATTAGTGTCTCATCATCCACTGGTGCAATATAAATCAATAGGGTTATTGATCCTGAAATTTTTAATCTCTGTACAACTATATTTAATATTGATAATGTAAAAATAGTAGGCATGTAAAGAATTAATCGAAGTACACATCATGCATAAGCAATCCATAGTAAAATATAAATAGATTAATTTAAATGATACCTAAGAAAGGTTATCAAATATTTCGTTATACACAATATTATGTGCGTACCTAGTAGACGTGTTAGTGTTATCCTATATTAATAATTTCAAACCATTTTGTTCTGTAACCGTAGAAACCACAAGATATAATTAACCATGAGAGAACACGGGCTTTTAATGATATAACCCAACAGAAGACAATGATTGGCATTGGATTTTATTAATATTCATTGAATATGAAACTATTAAAGGATATTGTCTTCTCAATAATTTGAATGGACATCTATCATTAGAGTGTGTCATAGTTAGTCTTGGAATGAAAGAAAAATACCCCGAATTATAGCCAGTCGTGATTTTTTCTCTGATCACATGGTAACCTAAATTTGTGACAATCAAATGAGTTTCAGTACATAGAGCAAAATATTGATCAATATTACTGAGTAACATAATGGGAACACCGATCTGTAGTGTAATTTTGTGTGCATCCAACCCATAAACATTGATTCCCTTCAACATTTTAGAGGTGTATATGTTTTCTACCCTATCAGTATCAAAACTGTCATTGAAAACTCAATCAGAGCTTAAGTAATAACTCTTATCAGAGTTAGTGAGAGACAACATGTAATCATTTACCTTTTAAAAAACATCATGAGTTGGAGATAAAATTGAACATTCATTCAGATAGGAGAAATCACAATAATTTTTAGTGAAATTAGGATATGTATGGTAAATAATTGTAGCCATAGCATTTTTAGAGTTGGTAAGAAGATAAATAGAAGGGATTTGGATGACTAGTTCACCATTATTGGATTCTCCATCCTAGCTTCTCCAATTTCCATGGTCCATCTTTCAAACTCATGTACAACCTATGAATAAATTGTGGATGTAGCTGAATGCAATATCATGTTCCTTTTTATAGTTAAGATCGGACAACGTTTCCATAGATATGAATATTTAATACTTGCAATGAAAATGTCAATTCTTTTAGCACCAGGTTTTACCAGTAGTATTTTCCCTAAATCTCCCCCCAATTAAACTTTTAGATAACCAAAAAAAAATCGAAGAATTATCATTTCATACTAACATTATATCTCTTAGCGTATGGTCTAGAGCTTCAAATATGTACTTATGAACCATAGATGCCTCATCGAAAATTATATGTTTTTTCAAGTATAGAAGTTCTGAAAGATCACTATCTTACTGAATATTGCAAACTGACTACTCAGTAAAAGAGTTCGATATATGAAATTTTGAATTTTCAGTTCGTCCCCCAGGAAGCTGTAATGATGTTATTACACTTGAAGAAACAGTTAGAACAATAGACCCCTCTGACCTCAACAATGATGTTTGAATATTCCAAATTAAGGTTTTACCTGGGCCTCCATATCCATGTAAGAAGAATAATTCTCTAGAATTTGAAGACAATGAAGACATAATGACATCCAATCACATGTTTTTGTTCATCAATAAGATTATTCTATTTAGTTCTATATTAATTTTGTTGTAAATCCCTTTTTTTAATATTTTTCTTCTACAACTAAATGATATAAATGACTGTCTATTGCAGAATCTAGAACTGGAATAGGAGGATAAAACTGAAGAGAAGTACCATTGCTCTATAAATTCTGTTTAATTTAAAAGAGAGAATATATATGCCTCTAATGATCTGTCAATGTCAATTCTACAAAAATTATGTATATAGTTTCATAATAGTGAAAACTATTCTATATGAAGTCTTTACTTATATTTTTTAGAAGTAACTGCATGTATAAGAACTGTCCAGTTGTTGTAGGGACATAGTATAGTCTACCAATACTGAATATCTATTTTCAAGGATTCCATTTTTTTCATTATAGTGGATCACAAATATAATTGGAAATTCTATATAACCGAGACATCTACCTTCTGGGTGATTTTTATTTTCTTTAAACCATGTAATGAACATTGAATCAGTAATATTTTTGTGAGTGAGGACATCTTCAATATTATAATTGTCGCTATAAGTATTTGTATTTAGTCCTGGTAAATAAAAATATAACCTCTCAACTAGTGGATATCTACAGTATATATCATTAGAAAATATTCTCCATGAAGCCTTATAAAGAGTTATGAACAGGCATTCATAGTACATCATTAGCTCATCCACATTATGGCTGGGCAGTAACTATTTTTGATCCCTTTGAGTGTTGTTGTATCACGATAATTCCCTTCACTAATATACAAGAAGAGTTTATGGATAGAAGATGATTGATTGAAAAAATGAATATACATATGAGAATGATACTTTAATAGAAAAGCATGATTGTATGGTACCACAAACTTTTTATCCAAAGGCACACCATTTCTAACAACTGTACGACCATCATCTCTTCTAGGAGATACCACATAACCATCCTAGTTAATTGTAGTGTGTGTTCCAAAATGTTTTGGTTATAAAATTTTACATTTTCCATTTCAAATACAAGTTAAGGAACGGTTGGAATCACCACAAGGGTCGTGCATCATGATTTTTTTAACAGATTTATACAGCTTTGGGTATGCAAAATTATTTGGAATTTCAGCACAAACTATTTTGATAACATCTAAAGGAGTGTTATATTTTTTTTCATTGTAGAGAAATAATAGGATGCGGACATGAGCCAAGTCACGTTTTTAAAACTCCATGGTTTGAACAACTACGTGGTAAAAATAGTGTTATAGAATGTTAATAAAAGATGATATAATGTATGAAATGAATTAAAAAACTATAAATATTAAATATAATGTTTGTTACATACCCGTGATTTTACAAATAAATAGCCCTCACTTAAATCATTCAATAGATGATCAACCGTAATATTGAAAAGTCGAGATAATATCTAAGGGAAGTCAATTGGATGAATATTGTTATGTATAACAAATCGAGTAATTTTAGGCCACATTGGGTAATATGTGAATGATAGAAATAGATCTGGATACCATGACCAATTACAAATAGACATTGCATCCTAGAAATTCTGAATCATATACCTGGGTGCACTAATAAACGATCAAGGTAAAATGATATGCTTTCCACAGGATAAACCTTCATGGTCACCTCGTAGAAATACATCTTGAAACCCATTGAATAATTTAACCCTCAACCTCTTTTGATTGAATCGAATGAAAGATAGTCTATCAGAATCAATCATTATATAAGAATCAACAATAAACTGCTGCAACAATCTTCTACAATGTAATAAGGTTGAGCCATGGTTTTGACAAAATTGAAAATGAAAGGAGAATTACTCTCTCATTGTTACCTTCTAGAGTGCAGTACATGTTGTGAATAGAGTAGGTCGATGAAATACATTGTCAATATATATATCATGACCTCATGTAAAAATCAAGGGGTATTGCAATGGATGGTATGATGGGTGAAGCTCATCTACTATTTGAAAATCACTGCTTTTCCTTTGAATGATGATATCACGTTTTTGGTTGAGATCTTCAACATCACCAACAATCAACATAGCAATATTAGAAGTTTTCGTTAGGTTATATGTTGCTTCACTTGTATGTATTCTTTTAAATAGTCATAGATTTAATGTTGGTTCCTCACGATGATTAAGAACATCCCTTGAACATATTAATTCTCATGCCAAAGCACTGTGATCTTGTAGGATATGTTGTAGTTTAAGTACAATATTGTTGTAAATAATTGAATGTTGATTAATGGCATCAAAGATAAATCAATCACATTATTAACTAATATTAAATAATGAACCGTTGGAAAATTTAGTACGTAATGTTGAAATAGACCGATACCCATTTTCAAAAACCATGTTCTAACATTCATGTCCAGTATCATACACGTATAGTTTTGAAAACCGTGGCAGTTTTCCATCAGGTGGACATAAACTACCAAAATGAGGGTAGTTTGGTCCATGTAGTCTGAATATAAATGGACCTCGACTGTTTTTGAATGACCTATCTACCGTTCCACCCATGGATATGAATGTAAACATTTATTTTTAAACATCCATGTGGTATTGGAAAGATCAGGACTCGACAGTTGTTCGATTCAATTCCAACATCCTTAGGTACACATACATGATGGTAGTTAGTCCAAAGATATTTTTCCCATCAAGAACCATAGTGTGAAATGCAGGTTTTGTCTATTGTTGTGGTTCTTATTTCTCTCATCAAACCACATAAATGTTTGACAATATTGACATACATTATAAGGGCCACCAAAGTTCGAATAACCTAATTAACAAATAGTATAATGAAGAATATATTAATAAAAAAGAATAGTGGTCTTATAAGAAGATGATGGTCTATTATAGAATAGTAATGGTGGTTTATTAATCATAATAACGTATGATCTCAGCATTATGCAGCTCTAGTGATTTTTTAGTAACATTAAATATTAGGATCACATGTATAGGAAAAAATAAACATAACTTGATTTCTATTTATAGAGAATATTGTTAATTGACATACCAAAATTTTCATTGTCATGAAGAGAATCAGTAACACAGAATCTGTTTGTTCAAGAATCCGTTTGAAATAAAAAATTAAATAACATGGATATTAACATTTAGAGACAATTGTTGGCCTTACTGTGTTGAGGAGATAGGCGAATCATCTATCAGTATATCTTAATCAATCATTAAATCTATGAAAACAAATTACCGAACTATTATATGGTAAATTCCGATTTTAAAAAACCAACATTTGTTTCATCAAAAAATCATTGACAGTCTACTTACAGAATGTTTGTGGAGATAGCGGCATGTCCTATGGTCTTTGTTTTTGTTTTCTTGTTCTTTAACATAGTGTTGATGGACGAGAAGATGGATCCAGCACTATGATCAATTAAGAAGTTTAATATTATTAGATTATGTAATTATTAATTACCTCATGAATAATAATAATTGATACTTGTAAATTCAAAAACTACTAACCATCTATACATAAAAAAGATGATGGTACACGTGTGAATCCGTATCTACCAGAAATATTTGGTTACACTGCAGTAATTTTTGTAGTAGACTGATTGGTAGATGTCACTAAAGATATTTCAGTAAGATTTGGTGATGATTTTGTGGCCACTGTAATAATTAACGTTTTTGTATTGTTATTTTTTTTTGAAATTTAAACAGAAGTGACTATTGATATAAAAAGATGATAAATTCCTACCTGTCACCTGACGTGTGATATCATAGTTTGATATTGGTTCAGTTATTTGAGTAGAAGACTCATCGATATATATAAATGAAGCATTTCCAATTGTTGTAGACGCTGTTAACATGTAATGTATAATGATATTAAATATTGAGAAAGTCATAATAAGTAGGAAATTCTTTGATGAACAAAAATTAGTACTTACAAACAACTTGTCGTTCCTTTATTAGTTGTCTCCACAGTAACATTGCATGTCTTGTGGATGATGGTCTAGACGTGTTTTCATTTGATTGAGGAGCATAATTTTCAGGGAATGTTGCCAAAAATGATGTTACATATTGTCACGACCTGTCCTCGGGGCCCGAGCCATGACTACCCCAAGCCCAAGATACGGGCATTTGACCGAAAGTGGTCCGAAACTGGGGGTCTGGGCCCGGGCCGACCCGGCCCGACGACTCGGCCCGGCTCGGAAAACCCGGCTCGGCCGATGGCGCGGCGGCGCGGGCCGGTGCGGCGGCGCGGTCCGGCGCGGCGACGCGGTCCAGCGCGGCGGCACGGACTGGGCACCGTTCGGGTGCCGCACGCGGGGGGCAAAGCGCCCCCCCCCCCCCCTTCGAGAACCGCGACCCCTTAATTGGGGCCGCTTTTGAGACCCGGCTAGGGGAAATTAATTCTCCCGGTCTCCACTATCCGGCCGGCCCGCACTGGCCGGCCGGTTTCGCCAGCAAGGACCGGCGACGGCCGGTCCTTCCTTCGCTGACACCGGCGGCCCGGTGCCGGCCGCCGGTCATCTTGCTCTACTGTGGCCTGGAACCGGCTGTGGCCTATGCCGTCCGGCGCGATGCGACGACATCGCTTCCCTCCACCGCGGCCCCGCTCCTGCCGCGGTGCCTTTGACTTTCTTCGACGCGACGCGGCGGCGTCGCGTTCTTGGATTTCTTTCCACGGAGCGGCGCGACGGCGCCGCGCAAAAATTGTCGTGCGATTCGCGCGTGGTGCGATGGCACCACGCCATACCGTTCCATCCGTAAGGAAACAATTATGAACATATGAGGGGGGTTCAGCCATGATGGTGCGGTCCGGGCCCCCCTCTCGTTAGACAATAACATTTAATCATGTATCCTCGAAGTTCGACATTCTAGAATCAAAAATGGAAAAATAAATAAATAAAATATCAACAATCCCCTACCTCGGATTCAAGTGCGGAGTACTCCAATCAAGACGCGGAAGACTAGCGTCGCGGAGGTCGGGCGTCGCGGAAATCGAACGTTGTTTCCGTTGACGTTGAGGTGCGTCCGAAGATGTACGTCGCTGGAGAATCTTCGTAAGCTGGCGGAGATAGTCCGAGGAGGAAACGACATCTCCTTTCGTTGACACGGGAAGAATATCGAAGAAGCGACGTCGTCGATCTTCGGAAACACACCGGCTACGTATAAGAGAAGCGGCGTTCTTCGTCGGAGCTTAAGTGTTCTTCGTGTTCTTCGTCAAGGTTGAAGAAGATGGAGAGATCTTCTCAAAATCTCTCAAGGTGGCAAAGGAGACCAACCCAAAATAAAATAAGCTTAAGCCTTATTTTATGTACACAACTAAACATTTTAGTTTCAAACGATAAGAAACCAACCATTAATTTGTAGAATTAATTCAACGAAAGAAACAACTCATTTAATTTACGAAAAAAACCACACAATTAAATGGTCTGTTTCTTTCGTTGAATTAATTCTACGAATTAATGGTTCGTTTCTTATCTTTTGAAATTCAAATGTTTAGTTGTGTAAATAAAATAAGGCTTAAGCTTATTTTATTTTGGGTTGGTCTCCTTTGCCACCTTGAGAGATTTTTAGAAGCTCTCTCCATCTTCTTCAACCTTGACGAAGAACACGAAGAACACATAAGCTCCGACGAAGAACGCCGCTTCTCTTCTTCGTAGCCAGTGTGTTTCCGAAGATCGACGACGCCGCTTCTTCAATCTTCTTCTCGTGTCAACAAAAGGAGACGCCGTTTCCTCCTCGGACTATCTCCGTCAGCTAACGAAGCTTCTCCCGCGACGTACCTCTTCGGACGCACCTCGACGTCAACGGAAATGACATTCGATTTCCGCGACGCCCGACCTCCAGGACGCTAGTCTTCCGCGGCTTGATTTGCGTGCTCCGCACTTGAATCCGAGGTAGGGGATTGTTGATATTTTATTTATTTATTTTTACATTCTTGATTCTATAATTTCGAACATCGAGGATAAAGGATTAAATGTTATTGTCTAACGAGAGGGGGGCCCAGACCGCACCAACACGGCCGAACCCCCCTCCTATGTTCATAATTGTTTCCTTGCGGATGGAACGGGATGGTGTGGTGCCGTCGCACCACGCGGGAATCGCACGGCAATTATTGCACGGCGCCGTCGCGCTGTGCCGTGGAAAGAAATCCAAGAACACGACACCTTCGCGTCGCGTCGAAGAAAGTCAAAGGCGCCGCGGCCGGAGCGGGGCCGCGGTGTAGGGAAGTGATGCAGTCGCATCGCGCCGGACGGTATAGGTCGTGGCTGGTTCTGGGACGCGGCGGAACAAGATGACCGGCGGCCGGCACCGGGCCGCCGGTGTCGGCGAAGGAAGGACCGGCCGTCACCGGTCCTTGCTGGCGAAACCGGCCGGCCAGTGCGGGCCGGCCGGACAGTGGAGACCGGGGGAATTAATTTCCCCCAGCTGGGTCTCAAAAGCGGCCCCAATTACGGGGTCGCGGTTCTCAAAGGGGGGGGGGATTTTCCCCCCACGCGCGGCACCCGAACGGCACCCAGGCTGCGCCGCCGTGCCGGTCTGCGCCGCCGTGCCGGTCCACTCCATCGCACCGGACCGCGCCGCCATGCCGCCACGCCGCTGGCCGGGCTGGGTTTTCTGAGTCGGGCCGGGTCATCGGGCCGGGTCGCCACCCGGGGCGGGTCGACCCGGTTTGGCCGCCCCAGGGGGGGGGGGGGTCAGGCCGGGTCGGCCCGGGCCCAGACCCCCAGTTTCGGACCACTTTCGGTCAAATTCCCGTATCTTGGGCTTGGGATAGTCACGGCATGGGCCCCGAGGATGGGTCGTGACAAATTGGTATCAGAGGAGTTCGGTTCTACCCCAAAACTTATAACTCTGATGTTTCTTTCTTTGAAGCAATAGTGTTAAGAGTACTGAGTGTGGTTTTCAGTTCAGGGAGTCCAGTGTTGGTGCGGGCGGCCGACGTATCCATACTCCAGGACCCTGACAACTGATTTCCGACTTTGTGCACAAAAACAATGATGCATGTCTGTTTTCAGAGGTTTTTAAATGTCAGCTAAAACCAGGTCAGCTCACCCGGTATAAACGTTTGACTGTGTCACGTTGTTTCTTTCAGGATGCCTTTTTTTGGACGACCAGCCAGAGCCCTGAGGGATGTGCGTACTGACAGCCTGTCAAGCGACGAGGCTTCGGTACAGGGCCCTCTTGCAGTTGAGGCACCAGCGGAGGCACCAGCGGTACTACCATATGTTGGGCCACCGATTCCACTAGCCCCAGCAGTAGGCGATGCACGCCACTTGAGTGCGCTGCATGAGTTCCAGCGCTAGAGGCCACCTAGGTTCTGGGGAGAGACGGACCCGCAGGCTGCTGAGGATTGGATGGAGGCTATGGTGAGAGTCTTCAGGATAGTGGGGATGCCGACAGACTTCATGGTGATCTTTGCTGCCAGCCTTCTTCAGGCAGCAGCAGGCAGGTGGTGGAGCCACTTGTTCCAGTTTTGCGATGGGATGGCCTTCACATAGGAAGACTTCAAGACCTTCTTCAGGGTAGAGTTTGTACAAGTATATCTACACCCCGAGCGTGTTCAGGAGCTGCTGCCTTTGCCGCGTGTTTTTCGATCAGTAGCCGAGTCATCTGTGGGCAGTAGACAGATGGTGCAGAGATCCAGGAGGACCAGACCAGCAGTTGGGCGATCTCGGGATTTAGGATCGGTGGTGCGGGGCACCCGGGGTGGGGTCAGAGCCAGTCGTGCCAGAAGCAGACTGTGTTACTCGTGCGGCGGAAAGGGTCATCTGGCACGTGACTGTCTGACTCCTCGTACAGTTGATCCACAGGCTTTGGGGGAGCCACCGAGGCAGAAGCAGCGACGAGTGCTTGAGCAACAGCCGAGCAGTGGACAAGGCAGTAGAGCTCTTAGAGCAGGTGGACAGGAGTGGAACTAGTAGATACGTCCCTTGTACTTCTAGTTCCATTTTGCTGTTGTATTCGTGTCTTTGTACTGTGAGCTGCAATAATAAAAAGACACTTATCTTTGCGATGTTTGCTTTCCTGTCCTTTTTGTTTGGTTGATACTGAGTGGTCCTGGTTAAGACTGTTGACTTGACCCTCACTTTCAAGATTCCTACTGGAGGAGACCCAGTGACCTCACACTGATGCTGACAGTGTGACTCAACCCTTTGAGGCGAGAGTGATAGTTGGATCTCATAGTAGTTACATCGAGGCCTTACGACATCATCCATGGCATGAATGCATCCTTCATGTCAGGATTGACTGTATTAGGCAATGGGCGTGGATCATCCAGAGGGGGGATGAGACCAAGTTTCTCTTTTCGGAAAAGGAGAAATTTTAGCAGCTCTTTCAGATCGTATGAAAAAGAGGTGTAGTTCATCCAGGAGCGGATGAAGACTGCAAAGTATAGTAAGAAACATAAAACCGGTGCCAGTCTTAGAGACTCGGGCGTATTAAATGTTTCAAGAATAGGAAGCATAAAGGAGAGATGAGTCTACGAAGCAGCAGACGTGGAGGAAGATCTAGGAGAGCAGCATGAGGTGGTGTACAACATAACATGGTACAACCACCCGCCTTAGTTAATCCCGCCAGGCTCAGGGAGCTGGAGGGCGGAGGCAGAGTGCGGCTGCATGCGGTCAAGGAGTGTGACCCAACGGCTCTAGAAATGATTCAAGGGACAGTCTGGGTCCACTACTAGATGTTGTAGTAACGGACGTCGATATGAATCATTCCTTGCTTTCACAAATCTTGTTCCAGACCTAGAGTTTCCGGAAAGTCGTGGACTTGACCCTCACATCTGGAGATACATTGGGAGGAGACTTGATAATCACACTTATGCCGACGGTGTGGTCAGACCCTCGAGGCGAGAGTTCTGGTTGGAATCTCTTGGTGACAGCGTCGAGGCCTTACGACGTTAGTTTAAGTATGGAATGGGCAATAACTGTTCATACTCAAATTGACAGTTTTAGGAAAACGTCGGAATGGGTATTCCTAGGTCGGAGAAAAAGGAAACCCCAGGAAGCACATGGTAACTCTTGCACAGGAGGGTGCGACCGATCAATCATGAGACGGTTAACCTTACCCTCGTAGCAGCAGTCATTTTGAGTTTCAGTTCTAACATAAAATGGAGACCTCTGGAGTTTGAGGATGACGACCACGTATTCTTACGGGTATCACCTCGACGAGGTTTACGGAGATGTGGCCAGGGAGGCAAGTTATCTCCGAGGTTCAATGGACCTTTCTAGGTCCTCAGCTGGGTAGGCGAGGTGGTTTACCGCTTGACCCATCCACTTCGGTTGCACTAGGTGCACGACGTTTTCCACGTATCCCAACTGAGGAGATACGTACTCGACCCTCCGCATATCATCGACCATGAAGAGCTGGACGGTGGCGATGAGGTGACTTCTACGGAGGTTCCTGTGGGGATCGAGGATCGACAGGAGCAGATCCTACGAGGATGATCGATTCCTCTGGTGCACTTTCTTTGGCAGCGCGGGAACCTCCAGGTGAGCACATGGGAGCGGAAGGCTCAGATGCGTGCTCAGTACCGCTTTGTTTCCATAAGTTTGTGGTAATGCTTTACGGGGACGTAAAGCCCTATGGTGGGAGTAGTGTAAAAAACCGTAAATTCCAAGGAAATTTTATTCATAATTTTCTTTAGAATTTTACAAGAACACAGTTTCTGACGGCGCCTGATTCCGAGGCCTGGTGTGCCCGGAATCATTTTTCGAAGTTTGGCTCGGGTACGTTCAGTGAACAGACGAGCTGGTTTTTCTAACTTTTGAACCGGTGCCTGGAATCGAATTCTGAGGGCACCGATTAAATCACAACGCTGGTATTCGCTTAGAAACTCCTATTCTGGAGTAGTGTTTGCTCGGGTGTGGTTTTCAATTTTCGGGCTTAAAGTTAAGAAATAAAATAATTTTGCAACAACTTTAATTTATTTCACTTAAGCCACTTGGAAGCCACTTGAAGTCACTTAAAAGCTGCTTAAACTGAGTGGAAAAAGATAGGGTACTATCTAGAAATATCCTACCCTCTTGGTAGGATATTTGTGAGGTGGGACCCGCACGAGCCCCACCGTTTCTTTTCTGCTAAGTAACGCACCCGAAAAAACCCGTCATTATGAATGTCAACGGACGTGTTTTTTTAAATTCTTAACCCACCATTTAATTGGGCGGTTTATTTCGTGAATTAAATTTGCGGTTCATTTCGTTGAATTAATTCAACGAATTAACTGTTCGTTTCTTATCTTTTGAATTTCAAAAGCTTAGGTCAATAATAAAATAAGGGTTGAACTTATTTTATTTAGTTGGACTTGTGGGATGGAGAGAATTTGGGAGGAAAGCGTTCTTCTTCGGCGAAGAATGCGAAGAACGCGAAGAACGCTCCGACCTCCGACGAAGAATGCCAGACCCTCGGAGATCGACGACGCGACGCCGTGTACCGCGATGTCAAAGACGCTTCTTCCACGATTCTCCCTCCGCGACGCTTCTTCCACGGCGATCCAACCCCGCGACAACCTTCGATCGACAACAACAAGGTAGGGGGTTGCGCTCCTTTTTAAATTCTTTGTAGATTATAACAACAAAAAGATTTAATTATTATTAATTAAATCTTTTTGTTCTTGAACCTCGGAGTTCGTCGATGCGACACCCTTCCGCGACGACGCGACAACAGATACCCCGACGACGCGACAATCCCCAATTCCGCGAAGAACCCGCGGACGACGACTTGACGAGGTAGGGATTTTGTTTTGGAAATGCCCCTATTCCCGTGAAAGTTTCTTTAAAAATTAAAGAACCGGTTTCAAATGAAAAATTTTAATTTAGTAAAATTGTTGTTTCTTGTGTTGATTTATTTTCTCCCGTTTTTGTTAACTAACGCGGAGGGTGCGGGCCCGACGAACACGGCCTGACAAACCTCCGTCGTTCTTCGTGGTTGTGTGGATTTGGCGGCCGATGAAAAAACGTGACACAAGAGCAGTTTCTTGATCCCGCAGTGAAGAACGGAACCCGGGAGGAACAACAGCGCTGACGGGATGCAAAACGGACCACCGGAGCGCGTCCGGTGGCCCGCGAAAACTCCCGCCGGCGCGCCGCGCAGGCGCGGCGGCGCCCGGCGTGTAGCCGGCAAAACCCTCCGCGGTTCCGCGGCCGCGCGGAACCGATGGAGGGACGCGGCCCGGCCGCCACGTCCGCAGGCAAGGCGGCCCCAACTAGGGCCGCGGCATCTCCAGACCGCGGGGGGGGGGGGGGGGGGGGGCAGCACCTCGCAGCGCTCGGCCGCTCGGCCGAACCGAGCCAGGCCGGTTCGACCTGCCGGGCCGCGCCCTAGCCAGACCGGACCGGGTCGGGTCGACCCGGTTCGGCCGACCCCGGGGGGGGGGGGGGGGAGTCGGCCCAGGCCCAGACCCCCGTCTTCGGACCGTTTTCGGGCTTTTGCCCATATCATGGGCTACGGGGCTCCAAACGACTCGCTGTCAGCGGCAACACGATCCTTGGATCGAGACGGTCGTTTCGGTATACTATACTCAAGGTTCACCTTCCTTTTCGGGAGCCTACGTGGTTAAAACTCCATAGGTAAGCGTGCTTGGCCTATAGTAGTGATCAGGATGGGTGACCTCCTAGAAAGTTTCCTAGGGTGGGTGTGAGACGGAAAGGCCAATAAATAACAGACCGAGCGTCCGATTGACGCGCCGTCTGTTTCGTTGAATTTCTCTAAGTGAGACGGATCTTTTAGTTTACTCCGCTCGAGGTTTGGAGGCCGACGGAGTGCGGTCGTCTTGGATCGCACCGAAATCCAACTGGGCCCCTGGAAAGAAAAGGCCAATAACTCTCGGACCGAGCGTCCGATTGACGCGCCGTCTGTTGCGTTGAGTTCCTGTTGATGATACGGAACTTTTTGCATCCTTCGCTGAGATTTGGATTCAATTGGATAGTGTTCGGGTTGGATCGCACCGAAATCCAACCGGGCCCCTGGAACGGAAAAGCTGATACCTTTCTGACAGAACGTTCGTTTGACGAACCATCAGCGGCGTTGGTGATATCTTTGATAAACGGTCCCTATGAGTATACCCTATGAGTGTTCGGGGTATAGTTGAGTTACGGCCGGATTGGTTCGCACACGAAACCAACCGGGCCCCTAGGACGAAAAGGCTAATAACTCACAGACCGGGCATCCGATTGACGGGTCGTCTGTTGCGTTGAGACCCCTATGACGAGGTGGTCCTTTGAGATACTTATTTGCGGGACTTTGGGATACTTGGAGTATCGACCAGTAGCTCGTGGAGCGGACCCTCCTGGAGACGATCGTGCGATGTACGGAGACCGTGTAGACGGCTGAGACCTGACAACTGCTTGACCGACTCGACTTGGAGTGAGTCGAGTAGCCCAGTGGACGGACCGCCACGTATTTGGCGACAGACCCACGGCGGATGGAGCGCCCAGTAGTTGGCCGCAAACCCACGGTACTCGACAGGAGGAGTACCTCTGTAGGCTATTAGTGGGAGCGCCCGGTATTTGGTGACAGACCCTCAGCGGATGGAGCGCCCGGTAGTTGGCTGCAAACCCGCAGTACTCAACAGGAGGAGTACCTCAGCAGTCTTAGGTTAGTGAGCAGTACCTCGGAGTCGTGATAGGACCACTGTACACTCCAGATACGGAGCTTTTCAGCAGTTACAGTTTCGATAATGAAAATCATGGTTTGAGCTGAGACTTTTGATCCTTGTGTTTCTTCATGATTGAGATGGGTCACTTGATAACTTAGGTATATGTATGGGCATATACCTGGGTAGTGGTTATCCGTTGATTTCACAATCCTTGTGTTTCCTCATGATTGGGATGGGTTACTTGATAACTTAGGTATATGAATGGGCATATATCTAAGTAGAGGTAATCTGTTGAGATCTTATTGTGGTTATCCTTGTTGGTTTAGTGAGACCTTGAGGGTCTCGGGGTCCCTACTGAGTATCGTTATACTCACCCCTGCACGGGCTATGCCCGCACCTCGTTGTGTTGGTTGCAGACGACGGGCAGTGCTGACGGAGGCCGAGTGTTCGAGGACGAGTCGGTACCCGGAGGTGGAATACACGACGAGTAAGTACCCGGAGGTGGACTACGTGAAGAGACGACTCACAGAGGAGGTTGACGGACGAGAGCGTGGATGAGGCTATCTGTACCTACCCTTCAGGTAGGATCCGATGTGGACAACCAGGAGCTGCGCTATCTGTACCTACCCTTCAGGTAGGACCCGAGGAGGACGACCCAGGAGCTGCTTCCCTCTTCCAGCTATTTGTCTTTTTGCTATTGTACCTTGTTCAGTTGTAGTTGTACTTTCTTTTGGGTTTGTATTCTGGCCCATTTACTTTTCAGCTTTTCTTTTGTACTTAGTGTTTTGTTTCTGCTTGTACTCGGTGGTGCTTATTTTATTTTATAATGGCAATGCCTTCCCAGTTATCGGGATTTTACGCCTTTGGTGCTAGTCGCCAGCCCCTGGCCTATGGAAGGCAGGCTTGGGGTAGTCACGGCACCGGCCCCGAGGACGGGTCGTGACACATATCTACCATTTGTGTTACTCTATACAATAGTTTCATGTGTTGTGTACTATTATGTTAAAGATGACCAAATTAACCATTAACATAGGGAGACGATAATGGCATTCTTCGGAGTCTGTGTTTGACGCCATTAGTTGATAGTGGTCTAGTTAATGCATTTGTAGTCATATTAGTTGATTTCACTGAAGAATCTGTAGTAGATTTTGGCACAGTTATTTTGGTAGCTGTAATGAGATGAACTAATGAGACAACGACATTTAGTATCACAATTATAAACATACATAGCACTGTAATGACAAACACTGTATTGTGTATAATTCATTAGTTAGACACTTTGATGCAAAAATAATATATGACTTACAAAATTTATGTTGTTCCTTTATAAGTTCCTTCCACTATAACCTTGCATCAATTACGCTTGATGGGCCATACATGTTTGTATATGGTTTAGGAGAAGTTATTTCAGGCATTGTCACCAATGATTGTGGTATGTATTAGTAATTTTTTTTAGAATGAAATAAAGTTGGTAGTGTAATGTTTTGTTCTATGTATTATAATAAGATCTAACCATTGAAAGACAAAGATGATAATGGAATTCATGAGACAGTATCTGTGATGCCATCAGATTACAATGGTTCAGTTGATGTAGTACTTGACATTTATGTAGACGTCATTAATCAAATTTTAGTTGATTTTGACACTATTATTGTGTCGACTGTAATTGATAAATATAGGAAAACAATGATATGAATTAGGAAATGAGATATATAATAAAACAAAGCACATACCATATTTATGTTTTTTTCATAAGTTAGTTATCTTGTAAACTTAACTCTGCAGAGCTTGTTCAATGAGACATGTTTGTATTTTGTGGAAGAACAAATTTCATCGGAATTGTGGTCAAAATAAAGTTATATGCATCTAATTTTTGTTAGTATTGTAACCGATTATTTGGTGTAGTGTTTTATTCTACTAAATTAAGTCACAAAAAACCGTTGACAGATAGAGATCACAATGGCATTTTTGTGACTGCATGTGGGATGCCAACAATTGATAGTGGTTATAGTGACCTAGTACCAGAGAAAATAGTAGAAGACATTGAAAAAGTTCTTTTAGATTTCAGAAATGTTATATTGGAATTAATTATGATTACTACTAATGTTAAAAAATGGTAGTAAATTGATGTATTTAAACTAAACAGAAAAGAGAACTATAAAAATTTATTTTCCATACTTATCGTCCCTCGACTGTAACATTATTCCCCCATAGATTTACGGGGGAAAACATATTTGCAATTTTTTTCCTTATATATGATTTTCTTGGTGTGCAAAGAAAAATATGGACATTTGAATGTACTGATAATGTAATGCACACATTATAGGCTAAAAGAAAATTCTATAAATGTTTAATTGGATAGGAGTATACTGTTTGAAATAATAAATATCTGAACTGTGACAAAAAAATAATGTGAAAATTGATTAATGCAATTCAATAGATTAGTAGAAACTTTTTAGATGATATTATGTGGTGTCAAAGAAAGATGCATTCCCATCTATGCACAGAGGTTTTAGAATATGTGTCTTAGTAAGTGAATGATGTTTTCATGGCAGATGCACTACAAATTGAGAATCTGGTTAGATATGTAATTTTATTTGATGTAATTTACATATATTTGGAAAAAACAAGGATGGATAATGAGGTAATTGCAATTATTTGTGGTAATTGAAATTATGTAATTTCATATGTTTAGTTGCACATGAGTGAAATTTTAGTAATGAGAATTTCATGAACCATTGGAAAATAATATTGTAAAAAAAATTTACACCAAAAAAAATAGATAAGTAGTCACATGTTAGAAGATATTATGTAGCGTAAAAGATAGCTTCAAAATGCTTAATGGGATAATAGAAATTTTTTAATTACAGATGTTTAAATTATGAACAACAAAATATAAATGATAACATGAACATCGAACCCATAATTTTTTTTGTATTTATGTAGATAGGATAGGGTTACCTCTTTCTATAGAAGATAGATAGATAGATCAACTGAAATTCGAAGATAATATGGCATATGAAAAATCTGTGCATTGGGTACTATTATTCGACAACACGAGACAAAACATGAAATTGAACATAAACATGAATCGAAAAAAGAAGAGTCCGTTGGAATATCCATAGTCCCCAAAAATGAGAATTTCTGTTGAAAACAATGTGATAGTTAATAAATGGACATTGAATCAATAAACAGTTGAGAGTATAAAAGGACTGGGTATTCGTGACCCAATTCATGATCAGAAATTGTATCACAGGAATTGATTGATATCGTTCTGAAGATGCTGATGTGAGTCATCGTAGGAGATAGTGAGAGATCGAAGTAAACTGCAACGACAATCACTATTAACAACACAATGAACATTCACTAATTTAATTTGAATTAATCAACAAATTATAGTTTAGAAGGTTTCGGTAAATGCACTGTGTCATACAAATAAGGCGAAAAAATTTCCGACCTGAAGCAATCTCGATGGAATCGATTGATGTTGTATGAAATTGGTGGATGCTCATGATATTGGTTGAGGGCCTAGGTCCTGGAAGATCACTCAGAGGCAGAGTCCTGACTGTAGAAGGGATTCGTTGAGGGGAGAGGGAGAGGGGATTTTGGGATGGTAGTAGGAACCTTAGAGTGTTGAGAGGGGATTTTGAGAAGGAACTCTGGGAGGGATATGGGAGGCCAGTGATTAGATGGTGACTCTGAGGTGCAAGAACCCAAGGTCGAGAGCACAAGTAGGAGGAGAAATCCAGGGAACGTTAGGTAGGAAGATGGAGAAAATGACAGATACTGGTTTTCATGACCTAAGAAGGATGTTGCATGGAGGTGGAGTTGAAGCAACACGGCGGAGTCCTCGAAGGTAGGGTTTTCTTGGCCATGGAATGATGTTGTGTGGAGGATTCCTCGATGTTGGATGGAGTCGCTGTTTATCAATAGAGTACGTGTAAATTAGAGAGAGTCGAAGCATGGAGGCTTGAACGCAAGGCACGTTGAAGTGGGAAAATCGTTGCATTAGTATATTCAATCGATAACATATTTACATATGTATTGATATTTATGAATTTTAAAATAATTTTAGTTTAAATGGGAAAATACATATGAGAGATTACCCAAAAAACTAAAATGGTTTTCTCTGAAATCTTATGTCTCACACAACACTGAGTTATACCACAAATAATAAATAAACAATATTGTTATTTTAAATTGTAGTAAATGCCTAACAATTGTACTGGTGGGAATGAATACAACTATGTAAAATATGGTTAGATATGTATTTTTAAATGTGTTTATATTTATCTAATAAATTATAGAGGATTAAAATGAAAATGAATCGAATTTTCAGTGTAAAATACTCTAATATTTTTAAAGGTCATTTTCCCACCTTTTGATGGAAAATCATTTTTAATCTAGTTTTTGTCAATTTTATATATTATAGTTGACATAATAAAATTCTTCTTTAGAAGTGGGAAAAAATTTCAAATTAGTTGAAATTTTGGTATTTTTCTGATAAAATCTACATTTTTATAAATAGTGAAAAATTCTCCATTTTTATTCAAAACTTCATTTTTCAACTAATTTATTTATATAGTTAGATTCTGATTTTTTTAGATTTAAAGTGTAGTTGGATTAATGTATTATCATTTAATCAAGTGTTGGTCAATTTATAAAATTATACATTTAAATAGTTCAAAAACACATGTAAATCTTTTGATAGTTTTTACTTCATAAAAACCCTCTTCACGATTTTGGTAGAAGGAATAAATTTTAAATTAATATCAGCCAATTAGGTATTTTGAATTTCAAAAAATTAATTCAATATATGGAATCATAAGGTATACATTGGAAATATTGGAAGCTTTTTTTGGACATTAAGAAAAGTAACATGAGTAATTACTTTTATTTACAAGAGTTAAAATGTAAATATGATAAATAAGTGTCAAAAAATAATATTACAATTATAAAAAAATATCCAAACACGTGTCATAATATTACTGGATGAGATATGGTTGGCCACGATCATCCTTGGGTAAATTTTAGGACCCCATGGAGCCACATGGGTGTGATATTGACATATTATAATAATTAATTTAAATTAAAGAGAAACATAACACAAACATATATCTTTTTAATAAAACAAATTTTTGATGGGATTATATAATTTATACCCATGACTATAAATAGTAATTATAAATATAAAATTAATTCAGACATAATGGTATTTTCTTTATAATTTTTAGAAATTAAAAAAATTAATTTATTTTTCACATATTGATGATGTAGTGAGTACCTTATTAATAAAAGATTCAAATAAACAATATTAAAAATATTAATATAAAAATGATTTCAATATTTTGATGCAATACATTAATTTTATGGATGATTATGACATGTTGTATTTGAGATAATATAGTTATTTATAAATATTCATGTTGTTGTGACTTAAAAAAATCAATTAGTAAATAGTGTCAAAATTGATAAAAATGAGTTTCTTCAAATTATTACTATTTTAATAAATGATATAACAGTCATAAAAATATGATATTTGGAAGAAAAATAGATAATGTAAAAAGGCCATTAATTATCTAATTTAGGTTCTATTATCAATTTACTGTAACCATATTATCTATATAGTGTTAAAATAAAAGAAGGCATGGTTAATGATAATTTATTTAAATAAGGGTTAAAGGTAAATGAAAAGGTTATATTTGTGATCTAAACTTGTCTAAAACAATTTTTTTGTGAGTAATTTGACCCATAATCAACTTATACTCGTTATAAATAACATTGTAACCATACAATTATAAAATAAATTTATAATAGAGTAATATTCTAAGACTTTCTTAAAGTAACCCTCCTCGCTCTAATAAAATACCACCTCCTCTACCCAGTTACTGACACCTCTAAAGCCCCTTATCTAGTCCAAATTATACTAACATAGGACTAAATAATCCCTAACTTATTACTATAAAACATACTATTGGAATAAGGCAATTCATGAAAGTATTATGGCCAAAATCAAATGGATTCACCCGATTTAGAGGTAAAGCCATCTCTCTAGCTCCTTTCATTCATTTCACATCACCAACCCCATAACATCTTTGTATTAAATATTTTATAAAAAACTAATTGTAATAAATATATTATTATTTAGATATACTATGTGTTAGATTTAAACATACGCAAACCTTCAACTAATCGATATAGAAAATGTAGTTTCTGTGTATAGCGAACAACTGCCCTAAGAAACACTGATTGTTCAATTATTTCCAACCACTTATCATGGTAGCCATTTTGATTGAAATATATTTATATATTATATATATTAAAATTATATTGTCTCTATTCTTTTGAAATGTATTATTTACAACATAAAATTATGCTTTTCAATGTGGAAATATGATAATATAATTTGAGGAAATGTGGGCTACCACCCCTGAAGGTGATATGACTCATTCATGCCATGCATGGAATGATTAATTGATGAAATTAATGCACTTATGTTACTTATATAACATATATATTATACTTTATTATAATATACCTATGTATTATTTATTTTTCATTCAATTAATATGAAAAAGAAATTAATGTATTGTTCATGCATACGTACAACCTAGCTTCTCCATGTATTGTGCATTTAATTTCTTATAAAAAGTGTTATAGACTATTTAAATACATTTATATTTGAAATATATGATATTTAAATCTCAAATATAATTTTGTAGATAATGGACTTATGACCACATGGACAATTTTCATAAAAAATGTTAATTTCAGACTCATGTACCGAACATCAACAAAACGTCGGATATGAACTCAAAAAATTAAATAATTGTTATAACATGGTAATAAGTTATATTAAATTAATAATAAACATTAAATTGGTTCCAAATAAAGTTAAAATTAAACTAAATGTTTTATTCAGGATATTGAAGAATTAAAGAGACAACTCGAATTAATGGTAATGGACTTCATCTCAATCTCCTTTCATTGAAGCATTTTTTTATTTATATATGACCTTCTATTATATAGTGTTAATCAACCTCTTTGAATTTTAATTTCATTCCATGGTTTTCAAAAATAATAATTTTCTTACGAAGTGTTTTACTTTATGATAAAATGATTTTTTTTCTTTTTAACGTATGTGGAGATAACGACCATTCCTCCACCACTACCATTATTTGATATTTGGATTTCCCTACAAGACATAATATTTTTAAAAACAAAATTAAATACCATATTCCATTTTTAAGTATTTTGATATTTAAAATGGTTTTCATAATGGATTTATTAAATCAATATCTTGAAATGTTTTCTTATTATTTCAATGTAGATATATTATTTATTCATTATTCTTGTTTATGTGTGATGATTTTGTTATGGTTCTTTGGAATTGAATATATATGCTGGTGGTTTCATGATGAATCGATGGTGGGTGACCCCATGATATCTCTCTAATATGTTGGGTAACATGACTAAGTTAAATGTTAAGGTTTCTACTGTTAGATTTATGGAATACACAGTGATGGGTATTCCAAATGTAACCATGATGGTCACTCCCTCTGTGGACGTGGAAGCTATAAATTAAGAATGATATGTATGACAATTTTTACCATTATGTTTTATGATTTCTATAACGTTTTCATGATTTTTATGAATTCATGGGTGTATAAATATTCTTGAAAATATGTTTTATTTCCTTATTTTATCTCTTACTAGGTTTTTAGGATAATCACATGTTTTTTGAAATGTTTCCATAGGGTATAGTGATGGGTAATATAAAATAATAAGATAGGAATGTATTTTTAAAGAAAATTCATGTTTTTTATAGGTCTTTTCTTCGGTGGGGAAAATAGATACTATTTTGATGGTATCCTCTTGGATGATAGTGGGATGATATGTATTAATAATGGCTTAATATTTTGAAATACATAACCTAAAAATTTCATCAATGTTAATTAATGTCGAATTATTGGCTTATCTCTACATTAAGTAATGTTTTAAGTACGAGGCCTTATAGTTGGTATTAAAGGCCAGTTTGGATAACTCTAATGGTTAAGATATTTTTAATGGAATATCCATATATTATTTTTACATTATGGTCAAATTGAAATAGATTTATAGTATTTACTTGTTTATTCATGTAAGACAGTTCTATTCAAAATTTGATTCTCTAGAAAAAACATGGGATCTATATTTGGATGACAAAAAAATGATAAAACCATCCAAATCAGCTACTTGAGATGGCCAGAATCATAACTGAACAGCTCGTATAAGTGATGGAATCATTGACTTAGTCTATAAATGGAGTTGGTATGCATGCGAAAGACTAAAAAGATCAACATCATAGGAACAAGTCGACAGTGGATCATTTCATGACATTACGACCTTCTTCATTCATAAGATCATATGAACCTACGCTAGATGAAGAGTTGATTAAATCCCAGAAATTATATTCAATGTCATGGGTTGTTTATCAAATCAATAGGATAGTCTTTTTGTTTACTGTTTTGAAGATGAAGCCGATTAGTGGCATTCTATGGTTAAAAATATCAAGGAAAGTGAGGATATTGATGTTATTTGATGGGATGAATTAAAATGTATGATTCTTGAGAATTATTTTCCTTGGGGGTCAACATAGAATGGAAAAACATTCATTGAATTGAGTCAAGAGGATGAATCAGTGGCTTCTTATGAAGAAAAATTCACTCGTCTTACAAGGTATATTTCAAATTTCATATGGGATCATTATAGTGAAATCAATCATTTTTATTCATTATTAAAGCCAATGTATGGAAGGTAAGTGGCTCTCATGATCTCAATGTTTATTTGTTTTACAATGTAAGAAGAAGGTGTACATGGGGATGGCCAGCGATCAACTTCTCTTTAACAAACAACAGAACAAGTGGTCGAGGTGGTAGGAGGAAGGTATGAATTCTTTAAAAAAGTCATATGGTAAGAAAATTAAGATTAAAATTTCTAAAAATAATATTAAAATGAACACTGGGGAATGGATTTTTAATACTTGTAAGTGTACACAATGTGGTAAAATGGGACATAAGGCTCCACATTGAATTGAAAAGGATTATGGATGTTGTAATAAAAAATATGAATCGTCGTTAGTAAAATGTTTTATGTTAAATTAAATGGGTCATTATGCAAATTAGTGTCTGATGATGAAATCAAATGAGGGGATGTAGCCAGAATACAAGAAGAAATTGGTGGTAAAATCCATTATAACTACTTTCGTAAATGTTGGACACCAAATGAAGTATAATCATGAACATTATTTGTTTATTCAGATTATACCAATATGTTGTTTGATTTTGGGTCTTCACATTCATTCATTTTGTAAAAATATTTTAGGAAATTAGGAATTCCATATCAAGAATTGAATGTAGAACTTATGGTAAAAGAAAATTCTGTAAATGTTGAGACAAAATAAAATTATACTAACCATTATGTTATTTTCTATGGAAATAATGTAACTGTAAACATTATTTCTTTGCATCATGTTGAGTTTTATGTTATTTTGTGTATGGATTGGCTTTCCGTATATCATACTAATATTGACTGCAGAGAAAAGAGGTTTATATTAAAAATGAATTTCAGTTGGTGTAAAATAATTAACCCATACTATTAATAACATATCATGAAGCTGAAAAACAAGTACAAGATGGAAATTAATGTTACCTTTCACATATTGTTTAGAGAAAATGAATTGTTTATATTAATAATGTGACAATGGTAAATGATTATCTTGATGGTTTTTATAATTAGTTTTACAATATAATACTTGATTGAGAAATTCAATTTACTATTTATTAAGTTCTTGAGGAAATTCTAATTTCAAAACCTCCTAATCTAATTTATCAAATTTAACTTTTAGAGTTAAAGAGTCAATTGCAGGAGTTATTATGTAATGGTTTAATTCATCAGAGAACATCACCACGGGGTGATCCCATATTTTTCTAAAAAGATAGATGGTTCAATGAGACTTTTAATTTATTATAGATCCTTGAATATCATCATTGGTATGAATATGAATCATTTACATTTTATAAATGATTTCCTTGATCAGCTCCAAGGAGCTCAGTAGTTTCCAATGATTTACATTAGGTCAGGGTACCATCAGTTGAATGTAAAGGAAGTATAAATTCAAACGAAATTATTTAATAAAAGATATAGCCATTAAAAATTTTTATTTATGCCATTTGGGTTTACCAATGCACCTTATGTATTTGAGGAACATATGAATAGATATTCCAATGAATTCTTGGATAAGTCTGTTATTGTGTTTATTGATGATATCTTGGTATATTCTAAATGTAAAGTAGAGAATGAAAGAAATTTAATGGTTTTCATGAAAACCATAATAGATTATAAATTGTATGGGAAATTCATCTATTGTGAGTTTTGGTTACAATAAATTTTACTCCTCTATCACATTATTTCTAAATATGACATAACTGTTGATCCTACTTAAAAATATTTTGTTGAATAATTTCCATGACCCAGAAATATAACTATGATTCATAGTTTTCTTTTTTTAGATTGTTGTTAGTTAAGGATTTTTGAAAAAATTTCATTGTTATCTTTCCCACTGACTGTGTTAATTCGAAATGGTGTTAATAATATTAAGTCAGAAGAATGTGGGGAGTGTTTTCTGCAATTGAAAGGAAGAGAGGTGAGTGGTCTAGTTTTGGAACAAGATTCTAGAAATGGTGAATTTGTTTTTATAGATTTGATTCGTTGAACTTGTTTGTATCCTAATGCAGAAGAATTAGTTAATTTATTATTCTTCAAGTCAATTGAAAATCCATGAGTTAAATTACCCTATAAATTATTCAGAATTAGCTGCTATTATTCTGTCTTTTAAAATAAAGAGGCATCATCAGTATAGAGTAAAATGTGAAATATATAATGACCATAAATGTTTGAAGTATATAATTATTCAAATATAATTTAACATTATATAGAGAATATAACATGAATTAATCACATATTACGACATTATGATTCATTACCATCCTGGAAACGCAAAAAAAAATTGGATGATTCCTTGAGTTGGAAAAGTAATGCCACATTAAACTTGTTATATTTAGAACATTCCCCTTTGATTACTTATTTGATTAACTATATCATGAATTTTTTTAGTGAAATATATTCCTATGTTTAGTTTTAGGTTTCAATGAAATCATCTCTAGAAGATAGAATAATGCAAGAATGGAAGGAGAACATTGACTTGTAGAAAACTGATGAATTTGTTAAGAGGGGTATGTTTCCTGAATTTATCATTGATAATGATTTATTTGAGATTTTGGAATTCATTATAAATTCCATGTGATTTATAATTTATTGAATATTTGTTGTCTGAAGCTCATAGTTCTCTGTTTATATTTCATCATAGCAGTACCATTATGTACAAGGAATTTTGAAAGTATTTCTAGTAGGATGAAATGAAAATTGATATTGTGGAATTTACTATTATGTATTTGACTTATTAGCATTTGAAAGAAGAATAAATTTTTTTGAAGGGGATAGTTCATCCTTTTCCAGTACCTGAGTTCAAATGGGAAAATTTATCCATGGAAATCATTGTGAAATTTATAAAGACATCTATATATAATAATGAAATATAGGTTATTGTCGATCAATTGATGAACTCATATCATTATTATCCTATTCGACATACAGAATCTCTAGATCAAAATTCTAGATTTTATATTAATAAAATAATAAGGTTACATGGATTTCCTCTCTTCATTGTAAGAGATCATGATCCCAGGTTCACTTCTATCTTTTGGAATGGATTTCAGTTGTCGTTGGGTACTGAATTAAATTTTAGTTCTATTTTTAATCGAAAATAATATGGGTAGATAGAATGATGTTTTTGGAATTGGTAGATATGATACATGCTTATTTAATGGATTACTAGGGATGTTGGAACCAACACCTTTATTTGGATGAATTTTATTATCATAACAGATTTCATTTCAGTAAACAGATGGAATCATTTGAAGCATTATATGGAAAGAGGTGTTGAACTCCATATTTTTAGGATGATTTAGGTGAAAGAAAGTTGATGGTACTATAATTGGTAGAAGATATTGTAGAAAAGCTTTAGTTGATTCAAAATCACACAAGGACTACTTAGAGCAGGCAGCAATGTTATGTTGATTACTAAATGAAGGATCTTTCTTTTTGAGGTAGGTGATAATGTCATTCTCAATGTTTCAATATGGAAAAATGTGATAGGTTTTGGTAATAAGTGGAAGCTGAGTCTGTGGTTCATTGAACCCTATGAAATCATGCATAAATGTGGATCAATTACATATAAAGTGGCTTTACCTCCATGTTTATCCCAGGTACAAAATATTTGCCATGTTTCATAGTTGAAAATTATTTTTTTGGATTTATCTGATGTATTGAGTCCAAAGGTAGTTCAGTTTGAAGCGAATCCTTCCTAAGTACAATAACCAATAAAAATTCATGACTGAAGAGATAATGTGTTGTAGAAGAAGGTGATTCATCCGTTATTTATTACTTGAAAAATTCACATGGTTGAATAGGAAACATGGTAATATGAAAATGCTATTAGGTATAAATACCCCAACTTATTTGATATGTGAATAAAATTGAGATAACACATTTTCAAATTACGGGGTAAAGGAGGTAACATCCAATATATTCACTAGATATTACATTTTGAAATCTATTAAGAATATTAAATTTAATATTAATTTTACATTAAAGGGGACACCATGTATGATAGTTTATTCGACACACAATAACGTCTTTCTCTGAAATCGTTTATTGCATGAAACATTAAATGATACCGAAAAATAATAAAATAATAATAGTATTATTTTAAATGGTTCTTAACCCATTGATGTTATGTTGGAAGATATATAAATAACTAACCTAAAAATGATAACTCATGTTTTTGAAATGTTTTTAGCCTTATCGAATAAATTTTAGAGGATTAAAATGAAAAAAATCCAATTATAAGTATAAAATACTATTATATTTTTAAAAGGTCGTTTTACCACCATTTTGATGGGGAACCATATTTAAATGTAGTTTTAATAAATTTTAAAATTTATAATTAAAAAAATAAAATTGTAATTCATAATTGAGAAAACAAATTATACATTTGATGATTTTAGGTATTTTTCTGAAAAAACCATATTTTTATGAATAGAAAAAATTCTCCACTTCAATTCAAAACCATCTTTTCATATAAATTATTTTTATAGATATATTTTAATTTTAATAGGTTTGAATGTTTAATTGTATTAATTATTAGTCATTTAATCAAATTTTTTTCAATTGATGAAATTTCACAATAATATTAGACATAAACACATGTCAATCTTATTATAGTTTTTACTTCTTAGAAACCCACTTTCCGATTTTGATAATGGAAAATTCTTTTAAATTAATTTTTTTGGAATTTATTGTTTTAAATTTGGAAAATTTTATTCCATATTTGAAATCAAAATACACATATTTTTTAAATAGGTAGATTTTTTTTGGACATTATCAATAGTAATGTCAGTAATTATTTTTATTTAGCATGGTTAAACGATAAATCAGGTATGTAATGGTAAAACTAATATTATAATAATATAAAAATACCACAACACATGTCCTAATTATTTTATATGTTTCATGTCTAACCATGAGAATAATTTTTTCGATTTTAGGACCCCATAGAGCCACCTGGGTGTAATAATGACATGTTATAATAATTAATTTAATGCAACGAGAAATATAACATAGACATGTAGCATCATTAAAAAACAATATTAAGGATTTTTATATAATAAATATCTTTAACTATAAATATTAATTATAAATAAATAATATTTTCTACATCATGGTATTTTCATTATATTTTTTTGATATTAAATAAATAAATTTATTTAATACACAATAATGATGCCTTGATTAACTAATTAATGAATGATTCAAATAAATAATATTATAAATATTGAAATATTATTAATTTGAATATTTTGATGCCATACATGAATTTTAGAGATGATTTAAATGTTTTATATAAGAGATAATGTAGTTTTTTCAAATGAATAATGTTTTTATGACATTAACTAATGTCAATTACAAAATAGTGTTAAAATTGTCATAAATGAGTTTTTAATACAAATACTCATTTATTTAAAGATATATTAGTCAAAAAAATATGAGAATAGGCCTAATGACTTCGATAATGTTTCAATTTTGATTAATTATCCACATTAGGTTCTATGATAATTTTATAGCAACCATATTAACCATATAGTGATAAAATAACAGAAGACATGGTCAGAGTTAATTTCTTTAAATAATGGATAATTTTAAAAGATAAGGTTAAATTTGTGACCTTAACTTATTTAAAACCTATTGGTTGAGTTTATTTCAGCTCATAATCATCATATCATTTAAATATATCACAATTGGACTATTATAATTCTATAATTAATTTATAATAAAATAATAATTAAAAAGTTTTTAAAGGTTACCCTCCTTCCAATTATAAAATAGCGCCACCTATACCCACATACTCACACTTCTCAATCCCCTTGGATCATTCAAATTATGTTCAAATAAACTCCCAAAAACCATCCGTTCTTCTTATATTTCATTCATCGGGATGATGTCAATTCATAAAAGGCTTTTATCCTAAATAAGAAGGTGTTACCCAATTTAGAGGTAATATATTCTCTCAAGATCCTTTCATTTATTTTTTGTCTCCAACCCCCTAACCTATATTTATTAAATTATTTTATAACCAAAAAAATATATTAAATATACTTGTATTTTTTATTCTAATGTTTTGACATACACTAACACACACCGTCATCTATTGGATATAGAATATAATGTTTTATGTACATTGAACTAATGCCTCGAGGAACGTTGATTGTCCAATTTTCGCCAACCACCTATCATAGTGAAAATTAGTATGGAACTGTATTTACATATGATATATATTATATTTATATTGAATCTATGTTTCATTAGATTTTATTTACAATATAACTTTATGATTTCAATAATATGTAAATACGGTTTTTTTTAAGGATGTGTGGCCTACCGATACCTCATTGTGATATGAATCATTAATTCCATACATGTAATTTATAAGGGATGGAGTTAATGAACTTATATAACGTATATAACATATATATTGTACTGGAATTATAATATACTTATCGATCATTTATTTTCCATTTCATTAATATGATAATGAAATGAAACTAGCGTTAATGCATATATAGAACATACCATCTCCATGAACAATGCATTTAATTTATTATCTTAAATTGTTATGGATAGTTATAAGTGCATATATATTTTAAATGTATTATATTTAAATCATGAATATCATTTTGGAGATAGTGGACTTATGACCACATGGATAATTTTCCTCCAAACACGTTTATTTTTTCAAAAGTATTGAACATCGACAGAATGTCCGATATGAACTAAAATTAAAAACTAATTGTTATAACATGGTTTTAAGTGATTAATAATGAGTAATAGACTTTAAAAAGGATTAAATTAAATTAGAAATTAACTTATTCTTGTTATTGAGGAAATTAAAAAATGTACAAGACAAGTCAGATTCTAGGTAAGGGACATTATCTCAATTTCCTTTCACTGAGGTATATTTTGATTTATATAATACATTATATTATACTGTGTATAATCAACTCCTTTCAATTTTATTTTCATTAAATTGGTTTCAAAAGGAATCACTTTTTTATAGCATTTTTTTACAAAAATAAGACTGTTTTTTAGTATACATGACTAAAATTTCCTTTCTACCACCATAAGAATTATCTAATCTTCTGCATCCTCTTCAAGATGGAATGTTTTTAAAAAGAAATGTAAATACCATATTCTATTTTTAGGCATTTTGGTATTGAAAATGGGTTTTATAATGGATTTATTATATCAATATCTTCAAATGATGTCTAGAAATTGCAATGTGGAAATATTATCTTTTCCTTTATTCTTTTTTATGTGTTATGATTATGTTATAGTTCTTGGGAATTGAGTATATATATGGGATGTTCCTTGACAAACCGAGGGTGTGTGAGACTATGATATCTCTTCATTGTTTTGGGTAATGTAATCTAGGTAAGCAATAAGGTTTCTCTTAATAGATTTAATAAATATATTATGATAGGTATTCCTAATGTAACTATAAATGTTACTCCCTGTGTGGTTATGGAATCTATAAAGTATGTATGATATAGATTACAAAAGTTAACATTATGATTTATGATTTCTATGAGGTTTTCGTGATTCTTTTGAATTCATGTGATTATAAATATTCATGGAATGATTTTTTTGTTTCTTTAATTTTTCCGTTACTGAGTTTTTAGGCCCATCCAATTTTTTTTTGAAATCATTTAATAGGGTGTAAGGATGATTAAGATAAATAAATAAGTCAAAAATAATTTTGTCAAGAAAATAAATCATGTTTTAAGGGGGAATCTTTTGTTGAATAATTGGATACTATTTTGATAGCATCATCTTGTATGATTAATGGATTACATGTAGTAATTATTGACTAATTACTTAAATCAGTAAACCTGAAAAGATCCTCTATGTTAATTGAAGTCAAATTATTTAATTTTATTAATATTAAGTCATGTTTTAAGGATAGTTCCTTATACGAGTACTATACCTAGAGAACAATAATGAATAAAGGAACTCACTCCGGGCCTTTCAGATAGATTCCAACAACTATATATAGGAAGTCAAAATAAATAGATCATATTACTAGGAGTAAGAAATGATTCATACATACCATCTGAGAAATGATGAGGGGAACAAACCCAAATGAAACGTGTCCAATATATAGAGGAAAAGATATCTAAACCATGTACAGAATACAAGACGTGTATAATGGTTGCATGTCATGTCTCTTGACCCCTGTTTTTTGACTATGTAAATGGGTCAAGCCATTTAAACTGTGTTTATATATTACTACATGTCATGAAGAATACCTATGCAGTCTACACATCTATCATTACATTATTACATCCATGGTACATATGAATTTGTACAAGTACATACCTTCACATGTGTACCAGGTCTAGGCTGTGTTGTGTGTGGGAGTACATGGCATGTTTGAAACCCATTTACTAAACCCCTTATTCGTGTACTTCCCTAAGTACTAGCTTAGTTCTAGGGAGGTACGACATTTCATGTGATGTGGTTTACATTCCATGTAATGTTTAACTTCCTCTTAAACAATAGCCTCCGCTCTGGCGGCCCCACACGGTATGTAGTTTCACTTTACAGATCATATTGTTCGAGATTTTCCAGAAATCCTATTATTAATTCCGCATTAGATCACGAACCAATGACCTTCAATATGATGATATTTAAACAATGAGATCAAATATATGATATTTTCCATGATGTGAAATTATCGAACAACAAATTTCATCACTAGATCTTCTCACAAAACACATCAAATTACTATTTTTTATCCAATGCTAATGAACACCAATGAACTCAAATTCAGGGATCCACCATCATTGGAAACACTTTTTCTCCATTATCGCAGCCCCAACATGTCGTGGTAATCTAAGATCTTCAATATTGGATCAGTGCACAAAGAATTGGGTGCAAAAAGATTGACTGATCAGGATTTGTTGAGTAGCGGTCCAAAAAAAGAAATCACCCGATGGATGTTGACTTGAAATGAAAAGGAATAACCAAAGAGAACAATGATCCTCACATATGTAATCCCAACCGACTAAATGTGTGATATATGAATCAATCCATTATTCGATTGATTAATATTATTCATATAAATAAAAAATTGATTAAAATAATTAAAAAACACACCCTACCTAGAATTGGATTTCTTTCTATTGAAGACCTATTGTCACGTCATTGTTTTGGGAAAGATCCGTTGAAATTAACGCATGTCGATATTCGATCTAGGATTCCTTTTTCATTTTCCTAAGAAAATTATCCATGTCTCTCTCCAATGATCCTATAGAGGTTCTATGGTTATGATGATTAACCTATGATTCTAGAAAAGGATGTATCTAAATATTGTTACCCACATCATCAAACAAAACGAATTAAAATAATTTTATTAATTAATTTTTTTCATTTCTACAACTGTGATATATTTTCCACAAATGAACCACACTTAATAATGTTATGTCAAACCTAGGGTAATTCTCGTGTTATGAAATAAATGGTCCCCTAATATTTATTATCTGAGAACTCTTTTAAAATTTATTCCACATTTTTAGGAAAACCATGTGTGCGTTCAATTTAATATATTAAATATATTTAAAAATTTATTCCGGGCACACTGGGCCTTAGAATCAAAGTCCATCTCAGGGCATGATATTTAAATTAATCCATATAAAATCCACAAATAATAAATGAAAAATAAGACTCATTAAAAATAATAAATAAAAAACATATATATTACTTAATTAAATAGAGAGCTTTAATGGGCCACACCCATTGTTTAATATATATTTTGACAAACCATTTTCAGGTGCTATAATGGGGATAAACCCCTTTTCTAATATATATTAGTCATACCCATGATGTATAATTTGGATCAACTAATCATATATTCTATATCAAGATAATCCATGACCTATAATGGTTCTCATTCGGTTGTATAGGCTATATCGGGATCACATGTGAGTTATGATGGGGATCAACACACTGTATAAGCCATATCAAGATCACTTATTTTCATATAATTTATATGTACCATATCCTAAATAAAGATAATTATTCTCGAATAATTTCAATTTTACCTAAGCTTAACAAACATGGATATTACATTATTTTAGATGAACATTAAACACATTATTTCATATATACCCTATCACCATAATAGATTAATGTATTTGGAAACTTGGAAACAAATTATATTATCCTAGTTAATGATTTTCAATATCTCCCATAAATATATTCAACTTTACAAATTATACCTAGAAAATTTCTTCATAACATTGAAAAAGTAAACATAATAAGGTGAGATCTCAGATGCTCAATAAGTGTAAATAAAGGAAATGCATAACCCTAACATGAACAAAAGTTATGGAACATAAGAATAACATTTGATGATAAAACCATTCAAACCATAGATCATAATATTGATTGGAAATTCATATGACATGGATCATAATTGAATTGAGATCAAAAACCATGAAGGTACAACATCATAATAATCCATGTAATTATAGTAAACACACAAGAATGTAATATGATTTCAATAGTAGTAAAGGAATCATTTCCAAGGCAATCTTGGTGAAAAATTCCTTTACAAAAATGGGTTCACACCCCGTTTCGTCCCTATATTACTAAAATAAGATCACTCCATGATCTATCCCTATATTACTAAACCAAGTTCATTTCTCATTCTAGCCCTCTTATATTGCATTGTGTTCATTTCTCATTATGGTACTGTAATACTGAACTGATTTCTTTTCACATTGCAACCGTGTCAATTTGATGTGATATAAATATTTACCCAATTCCTTGGGGGGAGATTTATGTCCCTCCCATCTCGTGGTGAAATCAAACATACATATGGTACAAAATCATAAATAATCATTTCTTAACCAATTAAATGAAATTTGTATAATAAATATATTAAAAACTCATAACCTAGGAAAAAAGATACAGGTTACATAATCATTTCATAAAAATCACAACCTGTTAAAGAGAAATGGATTTCATAAATATATAACACAAGACAATGAAATAGGGTTTAGAAAGACCATAATAGTCGGTATAACCAATTAACAGAAAGAATATGATTCTTACATTTAGATCATTTTCTATAAGGGAATGAGTGACATCAATGAATTACATCATTGATGGAAAATAATTTCGAAATATATTTAAAATATGATTCATGAGGGAAATATCCATTATTTTTTGAAAAATGTTTTTTAATACAGAAAACCATTTGAATATTGTATTCTTATAATGTACCTTGAATTCTTATAAAGAAGACTTGGAATAACTTTTAAAACCATTATAACAAAAAACATATAAAATAAAATTCATTATTTTTTATATTTTTTTTTATAAAAACAGATTAATAAAATATAAATAATGACAGAATAATTTAGGAAAACATTTTTATTGAAAAAATATGAAATATTCTTTAAAATGTTTTCAAACCCATTTCATTGAAATTACCTTCAACATATATAAATAAGGTTGGAAATTTTTTTAAAATATATTCCCTTGAAAAATTATAAAAAAAGCATAAAAAACATATGAAAACAATTTTTGATTCAATATTACCATTATAATCAGTTTCTAAAAAATTATCCTTTTAAATATGTAAGTAATGTTTTAAATAAATTACGGCGAGTAAATCCATACATGATGTTTGATGTAAAATGAATAATCATTTTTATACGGTAAAATTGATAGAAAAAACTTAATTTTTTTGAAACTAAAAAGAATATTTCTTCAGAGGAATTATTAAATAACAAAAAGGAATTTTTTTATAAATATTAAATGATAATGGTACAATATTCATGGAATTCTTTTTATAATACATAGATTTTTGACTAAAGATCGGTTAAAGTTGGGCTTTCATTAAAAAAAATTCTTAACTATCTTATGTAAAAAAATTGAAAATATATTTCCAATACATGAATATATAATGAATTACAAAAAGTGAATAAAATTTAGGGATTTTATTAAGATATGTGTTATATTATTTCATCAAAAGAAGCACGATCATAAAATATCTTGAAAATCGATGAGATTGTTTCAATAAATTATTATCACTTGGTAACATGGGATTATACATTACATATAAGAAAAGAATATTACATGAATCTTATAGGATCCTGAAAATTTTTAGATTCATGGTATATCATATAAAATGGATGTATGTTCACTTCAAAAAATATTCTCCCAGAACAAAACATGAGTCTTAATGATGGAAAATTTATACAAATATATTTTACCGATTTGGTATCATTTGAAACATAAATACCATGGAATAATGGTATAAACATATATTTAGCTATAAGAATAAATTATTATATCCAAAATTAGTATCCACACTACAAAAAATGAATTGGTAGAAAAAATAATGTATCTGACGTAAATAAAAATTGAGATGAAATTTCATTACCTTGTGTCTTTACTCTCATGTTACTTATTCATACCTCATGTATAATGAAGATATATTTAATATAAATCTTTTTAAGAACCAAATTCTTATATATAATACCATATATCTATTGATAATGAATTTATAATACCCTATTTTTAGAAATTTCATGTTATGGTTTTGATTTAGGTAATATTAATTTTTTTTTCTTCTATCTTAATTTGTTATCTCAGTAGTCCTTATACTAATATTATGATTTAAAGAAGGTAAAAAAATATATAAATTTAATTTATATTCTTTATATTGTTATTATAATTATATATAGAATAACTATGTATGAAATGGAATACATCGTTCATGGAGACAACAATCCATACGTACACATGAAAATTAGAAATGTTTTTTTACATACGTATTGAAAGAAACAAATTACATGAAATATACGAATATATATATATATATATATATTACTATGTATCATATTAAATGTTGAATTATTATATGATAAATATGATACATTTTATTAAACCCATACTTAATTAATTACATGTACTGTGTGAACTAACCACATCTCTTTGAGGGGGTGTTAGTCCACACTCCCTCAAATGAAATTATCATATTTACACCAAACTGAGAGTAAAAATATATGAACTATAAAATTTATAAAGAATAATAAATAAATAATAATTTTAATATATGAAAAATATAAATATATTTTCAATCAATATTTCCACCATGCGTGGTGGTAAATGAGAAATGAAAAATAATCGTTTAGGGAGGTGGTAGTCCACCGTATAAATTAAAAGTATGTTCATTTCCGAGTCGATGGACTTGTGTGTAAGTGTAGGTATAATACTTTTCTTAATAAAATACTATTATATTTATGATATTGGCGTTGTTATAAAATTATGTAACAAATAGAGTGGAGGGGAAGAGATAGAAAATAAAGGAAAAGGCCTGAGATAAGTCATTTCCTCTTAATTGGGTAACTTTTTTTGGTTTGTGCGAGAAGTCCTCCATGGATTTAATTATGCCCCATGTGAGGTTTATATAAGGCATGGATGTATGTTTAATATATTATTGGAATGATCTTGGATGAACCTATGTGGGTTGAGAGGTGGGAAGAAGAGGGATAGGTGGTGGTCTTCTATATGGAAGGGAAAGGACACACTTGGTATTTTTGGAAACAAGTTTGGTGTACATAGGTTTTTACTTAAAAAAAGTCATACTAAAAAAACACCCTTATTTCAAGTTCATGGATTATCCATTTATATATAGTTGGTTTTGGAAATGTTTCAAATTTTTTCTCTAAAATTTAAGGATTATTTCTTTCTAAACCTAGTATTTCTCTTAACATTTTTAATTAATATTAATCAATTTCAATAATATGTTTCGGTAAAAGAAAAAGTTTAACTAATTAGAAATTATTTATTATTATTATTACAATGTTTTAATCCATTATTCCAAATAAATATTATAGAAGTGTCTGAAATTAACGTAAAATTAATATGAATGACAGGACGACACACTGTGTATTAAATTAAAAAATCTTATTATTTTGCAAATTTTAAACCCAATTTCAATGTCAAATTTTTTATAAGTACCTAAATTTGGTTCATATATAACAATATTATTTAATTAAACTTTTAAACTACATTAAAATATAATTTTTCCATATAAATAATTTAGATGGAAATGAAACATTAAATTAATGTCCAATATTTTTTGTTATTCATTAAAAAATAAAACCTTGCCGAAAATTATCTAATATTTATTATAAAATAATTTTTATGTTTTTTATCATTATTTGAAGTTTATTTTTACATATGTTATCTATAAAAGTTCCAAAAATAATATTAAAAATGGTTTTATCAATAAATGGTGGTAAAATACCTATATAAAAAATGTATAGTGTTAAACATAATATTGGGTTCATTCTTATTATATGTATATTAAGTCTATTGGATTAATATAAAAAATATTTTATTGAATATATAACATATACATTAAATTAATATCACATAATTTTTATAATTAATATAATTTATTAGGTTGAAAATTAATGTGATTATATAAATAATTATAATTCCATTATATTCATTCAATTTTCATACTCATTTCTAATTAATTGATATCCTTTGAATTAATATTATATATTTGTAAACCATAAATTGTCATTAATTATATAATAATATAATTAACTATAATTTAATTGTTATGGTAGATATTATTATTTGGTATAATAAAATTTTAATGATATACTATTGTTGGGTAAAAATTTGTCATGCGTGTTAAAAAGGCAATCCGGGAAAGTAATAGTTCCATTTAACACAAGTAAAACATAGTTCTATAATATAACATAAACTATTTATGTGTTTCATGAAACAAAAAGTATAAAAAATATTATAATATTTTGAAAAAAAATATTCACAAAATCTTGAGGTGTTAAATTCTACCCCCCCCCGTTGTAAAATGAATTTCTCCCTCGAGATTCATGTGGGTTATCAATGGTTATATAATTCAGATTTTCATTCAAAGAAACCAAAATCATAAAAATAGATTTTAAAATTTTCCTTAAAAGAGAATTTAGTAACCATAACGATTAACCAAAGGAACATATAATTAGGTTTACAAATAGGGAAACATTGGTGGGAAGTGAAAACATGGACATTGAAGAAAAATATAACTATCATGTTCTCATGGAGAGTGATAAAGAAAAAGGTTCGGAGAAAGATTACAATCTTAAAGACATAAATTTGTGATGAACAATTGGACCATCTATCTCATTTGAAATAGAGGTACTAGAATAAAATTTTTGGTTTGAAGGATATTTTTTCTAATGTGAATGAATTTTCATGAAAATATACAATTGCATAATTCTAGGACACCCTCATACTTTTTTGTTCGTTGACAAAATTGACCTATTTATCAAAAAACAAAGGTGATTTTTTCAATCCTGAAGCAATTGTAGGTCGTTATATCCATGATATTTCATCCCATATGTCATCAGTTATCATCAATACCACGTTTTAATAAAAGGTTTTCCAATATGCCTAAATCCTCTTATGGTAAGATAATTATTCATTCCCACAAACTTCATCCAAATTTTAACATAATATTTCCAAAATTTGTTAACATCATAACCATTTTTAATAAAGAACATTCAAATATTTATAAACAAATTCATGAAATCAACTTAATAACAATCCCCTTTATATCACAATCTACCACTTGGTTGTCAAATTCCAAACATGGCACAAACCTCATCCTATAATCACTTTAAACATGTTAATAATATTAATCACCATAAATCCATTTAGAAAACATAACTTATTCATTATTCCAATGATTACTGCAAATATTCATTAAATACAAGAAGTGGTAAAAGTGATCCTTGATTAGATAGACCATTTATTCAATAATCATTTATAGGGGATTCTGTAATGTCTAATTTAATGATTCATATCTGATATATCATCATCCAAAGATCATTATCTCAATTTAAAGCATTAAATAAAGGATAAATTCCCTTAACAAAAATATCACTTTACCATGAAATCACTTCTCTATGTCTTCACCACCATTCAACATGCCCCTTTTTATCCTTAATGATAAATTATACTAAATATACTTATACATTTCATGATTTATATGACATAATCATTGAATTCTCAAACATATATACTTCATTAATCTAATTTCATTCTTAAACCATTACCTATGTATCATAAACATATTACTTAACACATAGTTTGTAGAATATGAAATAAGTATCATGTGTTAAGGAACATCAACCTCAATCTATTCATTCAGCTTATTTTTATGTAATAAATACTATAATAACATCACAAAACATTCACATGTCAATTGTAGTATCTTTATCTTCAAAAGTATATCCAATACATACAAAACATTCCTAATTATATTTATGATATTTCCACTTGGGAAATCGATTCTTATAATGTCCATTATTTCCATAGATAAAACAGTAAATGTTCACCATGTTATTTATAGTTTTCTTCATTTAGTAAAACTATAAATCATATCATGATAAAAAATTTCATATTTGGGTGCTATATAATCATGAAAAATTATTTATAGGGGGATAAAATCATGGATACTACTTAATTAATCAAATAAACCATAGTGTTATCCTAGGTTACTTATTATTACAATCTATTTAAATCCTTCATAATGGTTTATAAACTGTTTGTGAATTATCTAATAATATCACTTGGGAGTATCAAACCAGATGTAGAACAAGGAATATTCTCATGTAAATGATTAACATAAATCAGGAACGTAATATATTGTTAGAGTTATTACCCCTAGGTACATATGTGCAAGGGGAACATCCACATTTAGTATCAAGAAAGGGATATATTTATAGGAAACCAATCACTCCTCCATTTACCAAAATTCTAGAACATTTTCTTAAACATTAACTCATCCATATACTAATACATAGACACATCCGTAGACATATCCATAGAAATATACCTAGTGATATGTCTAATATTTTCTCATCCTAGTTTCCAGTGGTTGAATAACAATATCCTTTGATACCCACTATAGTGTCATAAGATGATCATACATGGATATTACACCATTTTAGATGAATATTTAGTACCTTAAAATAATACTTGCCCGAGGATAGTAATAGATTATTTTCGTTATGAAATTGGAAACAAAATAATTTATCATGGTTAATGATCATTAAAATATTCCATAATGATATCCAACATTAGTACCTCTACGAAAAACCATTTTTCATAACACAGGGAAATGAAACATATAAAGGGGTGAGGTAATGTTCCAATTAAGGATAAATAAAGGAAATGTGTAATCAAAACATGAATAAAGGTTATAGAACTTGAGAATAAAAATTGAATATCATACCTTACATATAATAGATCATAATAGATATTTTCAATTCATTAGACATGGATCATAATTGATTTTAACGATAAATCCAAGAAATGACAACATATTAATAAAACATCAAATTGTGAAAAAAGATATATATAATATGATTTTCATAGATGTCTGGGAATTTATTCAAATGGCATATTAATGAAAAAATTATTTTACTAAACCAGGTTGACACCTCGTTACAGCCCTGTATTACTAAACTGATTTTATTTTTTGTTCAATCCATTTAATATAGAACAATGTTTATTTATCGTTTGATCCCTGTAATACTGAGCTGAGTTCATTTCAAATTCATCCATGTCTATCTCATAAGAATTAAATCTTTACACAATGTATTTGAGGGAGATTTAGGTCCCAATCATATCATAGTGAAATTATATGTACAAATTCCACATAAAGAAAAACAATAATATCCTAACCCATTAAAATAATTAGGCATCATATACATATAGAAATAACATAAACTATAGAAAAGGATACATTTTCATAACCATTTTAACCAAATAAAAACCCATGAATGAGAAATCGATTTCATAAACATATAACCCATGAAAAAGAAATGGGTTTTATAAAGACCATGATATTAATCATAACCCATTCCCATAAATAATATAAATGGAACCAATATATCGTTTCCTAGAATTGAATGAGTAGTATAAATAGATTTCATATTATAAGGAAAATAATTTAGAAATATCATAAAAAATGGTTTTTAGGAAAATATCCCTTCTTATTTGAAAAAGGAATTTTAATACATAAAACAACATGAAAATAATTTTCTTAAAAAATATGTTGAAAGATTATAAATAATTATTGAAATCATATTGAAAACCTTCTTCCTTGAGAACTTATACAATGACGTTCAAAATATTTTAAAAATGTTTTTCATTGAAAACACATTTATAAATTGAAAATAAACCATTAAAACGTTTTAAAAAACAGTTCTTTTAAAATATATTGAAAACTTATAAAGATGGATTGAAAACATATTGATAATTTTTTTGATGAAAACATACAAAATAATATTGAAAAATATTTGATAAATTTTTCCTCAAGATATAATTTTAAAAACATTTTTTTAATTAACATTTCAAAAACGACGAGGATGATTTAAATAAATGATGGTGGGTAAATCCGTACATACCATACGAGGTAAAAATAATGGTCCTTTATTATGTTAAAAAGGGTAGAAATTTATTTTAGAAATAGAAAAGAATATTCCTTTGAAAGGATTAGTAAAATACAATAAGGTAAAAAATATATTTTAAAGAATATCTGTATAATAATACAATATTATTGGAAGCCTTTTTAGAAAAAATTGATTTCTAAATGAGGAGAGGTAAATGTCAGGCACTCATAAAAACACATTATTAGTAGTAGTATTTATTAAAAATTATAAATATTGTACCTATAAATTAATATACCTGAAATAACATATGATAAGAAAAATCATTAATGTTCTTAAAATATTGGTTATAATTTTTCATCATGTGTACCATAAACATAATCCATCCTGACGAGGAATGAGATTATTTTAATAAACACCTATCACTTCATAACATGGGATTATAAATTAAATTTAATAATGTTAAATTAAAATAAGAATATAATATTATTAAAATATTGAGATTCATATTATCATATATAAAATAGATTTATATACACCTTAAAATGTATTTTGGGTTATAACAAAACACGATTATCAAAGAAGGTAAATTGAGACCAAACTGTTTTACCATTATGGTAAATTTTGAAACATAAACACTAGGAAATAATGGTAATATAATGTATATGTAAATACCCATAAATTTAACTATAATAATCATCACTTTCATACATATATAGTACACACTCCACACAATAGTAATCAGTGGTGAATAAAGCATGTATCTCATGAAAATTAAATGTGATATGAATACTCCAATACAATAAATATAAATTTATTATAAATCAACTATAGAACCATATTATTATATATAAAACCATATATGTATTTATTATGACAATATATTACCCACTTGTTTCAATTTAATGTTAAGGATGCTCTTCTGGTAGAATTCACTTTTTTTTGTGCTTATGTCTTAATTTCGTACATCATTGTTTTTTTATACTTATTTAAAAATTTATATAAGTTAAAACATGAAATATTTATAAATAATATTCTTTATATTTTTATTATACGTTTTCATATAAAATATAATAATGAAATGGAATGCACATTTCATGGAGATGGTGCGTTTTATGTACGTGTGAACGTTGTTTCAATTTTTTTATTGGCGTATTGAAAGAAAAATAGTACCTAATATATATATATATATAATTATTAAACTAAATTATTATATTATAAATATCATATTAGTTTACTAAGCCGATTCTTAATACATTCCATGTAGTGTGTGAATGAATCACATCGCTTTGAGGGGGCAGAGGTCTACGCTTCATCAATTGAAATTATTGTCTTTACACCAAACAGAAATTAAAAATATTTTTTATGAAATGATATAAAAAATTTTAAATAAATAATAAAATTAATATATTAAATATATAATTGTAGTTTTTATCATATTTTCCACCATGAGTGGCAGAAATGAAATATGGTCAATCAACATTTTGTGGGGCAGTAGTTCATCAAACACAAAAATAATATGTTCATTACCCATATGTGGGAGATGTGTGTATATGTAATTTGAATCCATAAAAAAATACTATTATATTTTATATACTGACGTTTTTATAAAATTATATAATAGAGTTTAGGGCTTGGAGAAAGAAAATAATTTAAAGGGGCTTGAGAGAAGACGTTACCTCTTAATCGGGTAAATCCATTTGGTTTTTACTAAAAGGATTCCTTGGATTGCCTTATATTTAAGGGGAAGATTCTAGGAGGAATATAGTTATATTAGAAAGTTTTTTGGGTAGATATTGGTCTATCTTATGTTGTTTGAGATGTGTGAAGAAGAGGGAGAGTTGGTGGGATTTTATAGGGAATGTAAAGGACAAATTATGCGTTTTTGTAATCTAGTGAGGAGTTATATATCTCTACCTAATATAAGCCAATAAAAATAAAACAATTGTATAATGGAAGGTTCTAAGTTGATGAATGGCTAAAAAATGGGTGTTGGAAAAGTGTCCTGGTCGTTTTGGTTCATAAAATTAATGTTTAGTACTTTAATAACCTAATTTTGTAAATTAACTATTATAATAAATTTTAATCACTTTCGCTAATATTTTTGGTATGAAAAGAATCTATGTTATTATATATTATAAAATAATATAAAAAACATAATTAATCTATTTAGACAATTTATATTCATTAAAGTTGAGTAAATAAATTTAAAATTAATCATGTAGTTGGGACTACACTACTGGGTTTTTAAAGTAAAAACATTGACGCTTTTGATAAGTTATATACCCAATTTAAAAATGAAAATGATTATAATTACCTAAATTGGGTTAATTGATAAAAATATTATCTAATTAAAATTTTAAACCAAATTTAAATATAATTTATACATATTAATAAAATATATGAAAACATACTTTTGTATTAAAATATACTATTTTAAACGGTTCATTAAAAAATGAATCATTACATTAAAATTCAAAAAAACTTATCAAACAAATATTTTTAAGATTCATTTAGAAATTTGAATATTATTTTGAAATATTAAATCTGTTAAATTTCTAAAAAATGGACTTGAAATATGATTTCCACTAAGAGGCGGTACAATGTCATTTATAAAAAATAGTTTTATAGGAATAAAATTGTGGTTGTTCTTATATATATCAAATCTATTGGGTTACTATTAAAAATACATGATGTAATATATATAATATGTATATTAAATTAATATAAATCCCTAGTAGTTATTAATTTATTTATTATTTTAAAACAAATTTGTGACTATAAAAATAATATTATTTTTCTTTTATTCATTCAATATTCATATTTATTTGTAAATAATTGATAACCTATGAATTCAAAATATATTTTTTAAACAATAATTATTCATAAATTAGTTAATAATATATATAATTTCTAATTTAATGACAAGAATACATCTTGTTAATTTAAATAATATAATTTTAATGATAAACCATTGTTCTATACAAAACTGTCTTGTGTGTTATGCAAGCCATAATGGAAAGTAATTGTAACCTATAACATAAGACAAACACAATTATTTAAAATAACATATTTGATTTTAAGTGTTGTTTGAAATGAAAAATATAAAAAATAATATGTTAATTTAAATAAAATATAATTAAAAAAATATTGGGGTGTTAAAATTTAATCATAAAACCCATCAAAAAAATATTTCAAACCCAAATCAAAACACATTTGAATATCTTAATACACATATATATTTTTTGAAAAAATGGACTTTTAAAATTGTAATATTTCAAAAATTATAATGGAGATTATTTATATAAAAATAATAATTGAAAAATATATTGGAATCAACAAAGAATTAAGTAATCATGATGGATGAAAAATAAGATCATGATATATACGATAAAAAAATCCCTTGTGTATTTTTAATAGAAATATCTCAAAATAACTCATATTGAAAATAAGGAAAAAAATATTCCCTTAAAAAAGTTTTATAAAAAGTAAATCAAGGATAAAATTGAATTTAAAAATTAATTAGATGATATTAAAAAAAGTTATAATTTTTATGAAAATAATGATATGGATGAAATAGATAGTTTTAATATAAATATTAAATTTGGATTTATCAATTCAAGTAACATTCCTTGAGTCCAATTCGTCACTTACATTATTTAAAATATTTCATAACAATATAATTTTAATTTTCTACATGTTATTGAAAATTTTTTATTTTCCGTGTTCCTTTATGTCCTCTAATAGGTTGTTTTATAAAATAATGTAATCAATTATATTTATATCCACTGTTTTTAGGATATTTGGATCATATGTCGGAAATGACATGCATAGGTTGAAGATGGTCATAAAGGTATATATTTCACCATATCCATAATAATAATAATTAGATAATTATCATATTTATTAAAATTATACTTTTAAATTCTACCATTAATTATGTTTAGGAAAAATAATGTACATTACAATCTTTGAGATGGTAGTCCGTACATACACATCAGTAATATTTTCAATTTATAACGATCATTACGTAAACTGTGTAACTATTATTTTATCCATATGAAGGATCATAAATTCATATATATCATATTAATTATTTAAATATATAAATATATATTTCTATTTATATATATATATATATCATCCATGTGATATGGCGATGAAACATGAATCACATCACATGATGGATGTGGTAGTACACATATACACATGAATGTGGATTTCATTTTATAGTGTATAGAGAGGTAAAAAGGTAAATGATATATAATAATTTAATAATAATGTATATTTAATGTATATCATATATAAACAGTAAGTCCATCATTATAACCAGTCCTCAGATATAGAGATGGATTACAAAATTCATTATATCGTGGGGTGGTTGTCCACCAAGCACATGAATGATAGTTTTGTTTCTCATCTGATGAAAGAGTATATGGATATCAGTTATGATAATAACATAATAAAATATAATTATATTTAGGATAATGGTGTTACCTTTTTATAATGGTTTAATAATATTTGATGGAGGTACCGGATGAAACAAAACAAAAACAAATAGGTAAAAACTATAAATCTTTATTGGAAAACCTGCCCCAATTTAAAAATTAAGTATATTATCATTTGTATTCATCCCAAAATAAGGAAAATATATTGAGTGTATAGATTGATGGAATGTATTTGGGAAGTTAATGGGAAATCCACATGGGTTATGATGTTTAATTGATTGAGGTTAAGAAATTCCATTTTATAAGAGAGGGGAGAGGCAGACTTGGAATTTCTCAAAATATTAAATTAATAAAAACTAATATTTAATAAAAATTCTACTAAAATAATTTATATAGAATATAGGTAGATTATGTGTAAAATTCTATCATATACTAATTTTTTTACATGTTAATGTTGCATTATTATCCTTGTAATTTGGTTTTAACCACTCATTTCCCCTTTGAAAACATATGATGGAAATACTTATTTTATCACATTGAGGACAATACTAGGAGTATAAATGAAAAAAATTCCATAAATGGACCATAGTTATTATTAGAAGAAATATCCTAATCAGTTTTCCATGTCTTAGAATTTTTTATATTTCTATATCATTTAAAAAAATAATGTTAGTAATATAATATTAAAATATTTAGTTCTATGAACAATTCATTACCTTGACATTAATGATATCAATATAATTGTAAAATCATGGAAATATTATTTTAACACATCCCAAAAATTTCATATCCGAAATGAAAATTTATGTCTTACATTATATATGTAAAATTATATTTCTTACAATATTTTAATTATAATAAAATTTATTTTTCCTTTAAAATATTATTTTCTACATTAGTGTTGTGTTAGAATTTATTTCAATTACATATTTTTTATAAATAAAAAACATTACTGTGATGAAGATAAAAAATTTTGATTTCAAAATAGTATTTATAGTCAAACCCATACTCTACCTATCACCTTATAAAAAATAGCACACTTAATGAAATTAAGAGTGTCATATGTTTTAATTTTCATGATATAAAATTCTATATATGACAAAATCTAATACAAATGGACAAAAAAGGTCATATTATTGAAAATGGTATTATTATCTATGAAACTAACGCATATAATATAATTAAGGAAAGTGTTATGATCATTAAAATGTTGTTATCATTTAATTTTTAGCATAAATTAACTAATCAAACCTTACTATTGTAATTAAATTACTATGTTTATTATTAAAATTCACCAAAGAATAAAATTTATCTTTTTAAAAATTTGGAATCAATAAATTGAAATACTAAATTATTTGTTAGAAATTCATAACATAGAAGTGGTTGAATTAAATTTATTATTAAATTATAAAATAAATAATGAAAAAAAACTAATTTTATCAATTTCATTTTCTAAAATATTGAAAAATTTATTATATTATTAACACATAAAAATTTTTGAAAACCATATTTGATGAAAATTTATTTATGATGATTAATAAAATTACTAAATAGTGCGTTATTATATTATAATAATTTATCAATATATTTTAATTAATTTGGATCATTATATTTATTTGATAAATTAGTTTTTCCTATTCATACCCATCAATTAAACAGATATGTTACAATTTTAAAATTTTCAAAATAAAATTTTGTTTTTCAATTAAGATCAGTGTTTCATATCTTGTATACTATCGAACATACTTTTCCTTAAGATATATAGTTATTACATTTAAAATGATTGTTTTTTAATATATTTTAAAATTAAAATTTGTTCAATAATTTTATTATTAATCAAATTTATGTTATAGAAATCATTTTTATGTTTAATTTTGTTTTAAATGTTTTTGATAATTAGTAAAAAGTATTCTTTATATATCATATTTTAATTTTTTTGTATGATTAATGTTTTATATAATACTTCCATAGAAAGGAATTGAATTTGATGAAATAGATTATATGTTTTGTATCAAAATAATTAATATTATATAATGGGTCTCCATCTACCTATTTTGAAAGAAGTATTTGCATTAAATAATAAAAAAGGCTTCGACCCCAACCTTTAAAAAATAAAATATGTTTAAAAAAAAGTTTTGTTATATTGAATAGTGAAAATAGTAACAAATATTTTACCACGAGAGAATCTAAAATCAGATTACTAGGGGATAATATATCATTATAAGGGTTAAAATAAACTAATGTCATGATTAAACCCCATGTAATGGTTTTATCAATACAATAACATTATAAATTTATAATATACATAATTTTGGTTCTATTTTTCAAATAAAGTCAGATGAGCGTATTTTCAATCATTGAAAAATTACATGTGTGACAATAATAGAAATTACAAAATAAAACCTCCTCACATTAATTATTAAAACATATAAAGAATATTATAAAGAAAAATACCTAAAAAAAACCACTAATTTTTTTTCCATTTTTTAGAGGTACTAGTATTTGTTATATACCAATCCTAGCGACCTTAATAAGAGATCCAAATGAATGATTTGTAAGAAATCGTAATTGTATTCACTACTAAAATTCTTGTTTTACATCTTCACAAAGTAATGTAAATTATTTCATAATAATTACTATATAATAACAAATTTTCATACAACATACATAGATTTTATTATATTGATGTAATAAGGTGTTTACATCTCCTCCATCAAATTCGAAATAGAATCATTGACTATGTGAACTATGGTCTACTTATTCACAAATTGATGAAATTAGTTTTCAATCCCCACCTCTCACAGTTGGATATAGTTATGGATTTGAAGCTTATATATGATATTAATGAAATAATTACACTTATAGAATTATAATATCACATCTAACTTATTAGATTCCAATCCATTGGAAATTTATATCATCGCTTCTACGTATATGTGGACTACCTTTTATAAGAGACGATGTAATTATTTTTTCATTTAATCATTAAATAAGGGATTATAACAATTGATATATTTAATATTAATTATATATATATATATGTTATATAATAAATTCTTTTAAATTATTAATTGAAATTTCACTTTATTATATTTCTTCTATTGTAATGTGAAAATATTGATTATTCATATATACGGGTTACCATATCCATAAGTACTATAATTAATTATTATATCACTATAAGGAATATATAAGGAATATATATTATATTTATATCAATATAAATAAGTTGTTGATTATGGTACCAGGGTCATATTACAAGGCCATAACCACCCAACCTAAAACCTCATGAATAATGAACCTATTACAACCCCTCAATGATGACTTTATTAAGGAATTATTATTAAACGGGAGTTGAAATATTATTAATGCATAATTTATGATATTATAAAAATTTATAGTAAATTATTATAGAATTATAATAAAAAATTATTTATAATAGACGATTTTATAGTGCTTTTATGGAAAGTGGAGTACAGGGTATTAAATTTTCACATCACTTTTACATTCATGTGAAACATTCCATATTAATAAAATGTTTCATTTAGGTGATGTAAAAAATTACATTGAAATTATATTTTGATGATAATAATGAATATGAAGGGGGTATATATCTATATTTTCACCTATGTTTATCTCGTTCTTTATTTTTTTACAATATTGTAAATAATGTGGTAGGAGGTTTATTTTACAATCTCATTTTCATAGGAATTATTTATATGATTGTTATGACGATGAAATCTTATGATATAAATCTAATTGAATTATAGTGTTTTATTTAAATATTCATTGTTTTATAGACCACATTATTTCAAATCATCTCATTCTCTTGATGTTCAAATGTGACTAAAAAAGTTATAATGTAAAATAGAATTTATTTCTATCTTCAGTTTTAAATTATTTCTCTCCCTCTTCCATGTTTTCCGAAAAATAATTTTAATTATATCTTAATTTTTGTTCACTGATTTTTTATTTTCATTATTAAATTTTTTTTTTAATTTTTAGAATACGGTTTTAAGGGAATCATCTTATCATGTTTTGAAAGAGTTACTTTTTAATTTTTACTGAAAAATTTAGATGAATCATTATTTTAATTTATAAAACCTAAGTGTAACTTACCTACATTAGGATCACTCAAAACATTAAATATTCATTTAAATTTTTCAAATTTTTTTTTCAAAGAATAAATTTTCCCTGTTATTTAGGAACTTTTTTAAAGATTTATTTTTATGTAAAACATGTTTCTTTTATCCAGAAATATTTAAAGCAATCTCTAAAGGCATTTTGACATATTGGGAAATGAATGATTGTTATTTATGTTTTTATAGGGATATGAGAAAATGATACCATCCTTACTTTAATTGATTGTCTATGATTACGTTGGAGATATATTTATGAAATCTCTTCCTTTTCCACTTGTTATTCCATGATGAAATTATTATGAAATATGTACCTTTTAACTGGATATGAAATGATTATTGTTTTATGTTTTTTTCATACACAAAAATAGACACACACACACACACATATATATATATATAATAATAATCATTTCATTATGTAATGATTCGGAAAAACATTGTATAGGCTTATAATTAATTTTGTAAAGATGGATTTATCATTAGAAAAAGAAGACTAGAATAGTGATCAAGACCAGTTCAGTGAGGGATCTTGTCTACTAAGATAGTCTTAGGAGTGATTCATGACATCTAATTTTTTTTTGAGTGAAACCAATAATCTATAATAGTGTTTTTATTAAACCCCAGTTAATGTGGAAATTATTTTCTATTCTTATGTGTATACCACCAACTCATGTCTTTTTCCAATGTTATTCAATCATGGATCATGTTCACTGATAATTTTATGATTCAGGACCTGTAAAATATTAGGATTCTTGACATGAATCTATATTATTATATATAATTTGTAGGATACAGTTTTAAAATTTTAGTATCATGTTCTTATTCAATTATTATGAGGTTATATTTATGTGATCATTGATATATCCCTAATATCCCATTAATGAGCATCAATTATCTCACTTTGTTATGTTTTACATACCTATTTTGATGATTGGTATTATATATGATATGCATGTAAAGTATTCTAGTTGAAAAGACACTTTTTATAGATGATGTTGTTCACATATAAACAATTCATTTATGTAAAAATGATTCTGATGGAACTAGACCTATATTATTATGAAGTGGATTGTAATATTATATAATGAATATCGATCTCTAAAGATGTTATATCATATTATGAAAAATATTGGTCAATATAGAGAGGGTAGAGATGATTTTTATGTAAAATATCTTTTCTGATAAACATTTGGAATGTAATGGAGGGCTATGACAAAGAGATATAAAATGTGATTAAGGAACCCCAGAAGGTTGTCAGTGAACCGATTTTTCATTAAGGACACTGATGGGTTCTCTAGTGTATTGTAGAACTATGTGATAGTCCATTTGACACATATATATAATCATTTATGGGTTCCTCCTTAGGATCGGCGTTAGTTTTGTGATACTAAATTGATTTGGTTGTAATGAGAGCTCATTCACATGGGAGTATGACCATAATTATGTGAGATGGGTTCTCATAGATAGCCAACCCCATCGAGATGAGTTATTTGAGATGATTTAGTTGGGACACACAAAAAATTGATATTTTGGATGATATATGTGATACCATGGACTATATCATTGGATATAACATTCATTTATGATTATGGTTTGGACTATTATTAATAAATCAACATTGGATATGGATTAACTATTGGTTTGTAATACCATAGAATTGTTCCTTGGATTCAAATGTGTTACTAAATTGGATTTCCTTTGAGTTTCTCATTGAAATACAAGACATGGTAAGGGACCCTGATTGGATGCATTTGTTAATGAATTAGATTTAAATAGACATACACCCAAAATTGGTCATCGGGAATGAGGATACTTCATTGGTCATGGGGTAGGTTTTAGATAGAATTATATATTCTCCATCTTAGTGACATATTACATTAGTATCATCTATAATGATATAGGTTATTCGTTTTAGGGGAGTACATTGTCATCCAAGATGGATTTACTTGTTTAGAGACATACAGATCACGTTAGATCATGTTTGGTAAGTGTGTGTTATTGTCAGGTTATCATCGAAAAATCCAAAATTTATTTTTGATGACCAACGAGTTTTGTGATTTTATGTTTGTGAATTACATAACTAAAATAATTAACATATATTTTTATTACATGAAAATGAAAATTATCACATTACCTCTCAGTATTGTTGATTTATTAAGGACTCCTACTAGGTGGTTGACCACACCAATAAAAATGTACATGAATTTTGAATTAATTTTCAGGGTTATAATTTATTATTATATGCTAAAAAATATATAAAATGTGGATCATAACACATCATACATATATCGAATTTTTTTGAATGTGAAGCATTCAGTATGATGGTATTAATGTTGTTCCAAGATGATATTGTTATTGCTTTTAGTTTTAGTTCTACATGTAACTTATGGTTTACAATTTTATATTATATAAATGATTGTTATGTAAAAAATCATAGTTATGGAATTATTTATCTTGTTGGAGGATTGAATTCTTTTATTTATGGACTTTGGGGGCCCATTTAGATTCCTCTTACATGTCTATTGGTTTTTCATATTTCTGTAATATAGATGGTTGAGAAAAATTATTTGTTGAATCAAACATGAAATGTAAGAAATGTATTATACTGAAAGGTCTCCCGAAAACTACCATAGGACCTCCTCACTATTCAAAACCAACCTATGATATAGATTTCATGTTAAGTTCTCATTTCCAATGAATGAATGACTTTTGTTGTTTGGTGTAAGGAAAGGCATATCAAATTTTCATAAAACAATATGTGCTTCATTGATTGATTTCCTTCATTCCATAACTCTTTGATGGTATTTGCTTCTCTATGTATTTGAAAATCCCTATTCCAAACGAACAAATCATCCAAAACTACAACATTCGAAAAATAAATTATCTTTATATATTCTACACCCTCTCCCATAAATTTAAAAAAAAAATATGTTCGACACTCAACTATAATAACAAATAAATAAAATGAAGTACATTGATGCACATTTAGAAGATAAACTAATTTTGTCAAAATTAAATTTTTTAGAAGATTAATACTGTTATATGACTAAATAATAATTTTTAAATAATTATTACACAATATCTATCACTGTAATGTCTCCAAATTTTCAATGTAAATATATCATGTGTATCTAGTAATATTTTTAGATCAATGCACTAAGATAGCGTGATATTATTTGGCCTGGTGAGCCTGAAATTAATATATAAAAAATATTCAATATATTATAATAATATGAATGTTTGTTTCCTAGAAAATGGAATAAATATTGAATTGAGAGTTAGATTGAAAATTTTAAGCCTCCAATGATTCAAAATCATGGACCTTACCCTAGGCGTGACATATCCAAGGAGAACCTCTAGCACTCAGGGTGGATTGTTATTTAATTCAAGTTGGGTTTCATATTCCGTTCACTTACCTTACACTTTTCTATATCATTAATTAGTTTTCCATTTTTATTATCTAAAGGGAGAGCTCTATAATTCTATTACTAATATACTATATTCACAATATCCATTATGTAAGATATGATCTAATTAAAAATAATATTTTCATTAACATTATAACTATTAATGAAATGTATATGTCTATTAAAAAGGATGATTTATGAGAGAGTGTGAGTAATCACTAAGGTGGATTGGGGGTGACTTAGGCATAATTATAATGAAAATAAGAATAATTCATTATGTATTACAATCAATATCTCATGAACCAATAAATTAAATGTCGCATACATAATTTTCATTTTTTTCTATGACTATCTCAAATCATCATCAAAATTCATTCCATTAACTCTAACATTATTATTACATTATATTATTAGATTTTATATTTTAATTGAAGTGGGTATTATAGTTTCTAAATAATTTTATGATATTGTATAAGACTTCATTGACTTATAAATTCTATTCGTATATTTTTCTAACTATTTTTAGTAAAATTATATTTCATTTTTATGTAGATTATGAATGATAGTAAAGAAATTTGATGGAAGGGAATATTTGATAATAATAGATGAATGTGAGAACTAGGGATTCCTCATCATGTTCCATAGTGAGTATAATAATTATATGATTTCTGTACTGCACTATATTAATTTCCAGGTTCTTATTTTTTTTAAATTTCTAGGGGAAATCATCATAACAATAGATTAATTCTCCACAATATACTATTATGGGTCCAAGATGATGTGCCCAAATATCCACTCAAATCTCCCATCAAACTCATTAATACCCTAACCCTCAAGAAGTCATCCCATCTACCTTACATTTTCATCCACCTATATATCCCCTGGGGATGTTCCCACCCTTGTCTCTGTCATTATCTAATCCAGGATATATATGTCATACATTGTCGACCCTAACTAAATACATGTTCCCAAATATATTATCTCCATATCCTTTGATGATTACTTAGACTATCCATTCTTCATCATAAATTTATAAGCCACCTCAATTTCCTACTACCCATCTAAGATCGGATAATTGTGTTCCTTCATTGTCAACCCCACTCCATGAAGATGACCCAAATAATTAATTGAAACAGACTCATCCTTCAGTGGATACAAATATAGTATTTCCCATGGATCCATCAGAGACTAATGATCATCCTAGATTTGGGTTTTTTATATTTGTGTCAAATTATGTAACATAATATTTTCTTTTTGTGCTATGAATTAATTGAACATTTTTTTCTTTTCATATAATAAAATTTTTATTCTAGTAGGTGATGTGGGTGAATACATATGTTTTATTCCTGGAATCATCCCTTAAAAATAATGTTATCCTATAGTTGACATAATAAAATGATAGGTAAAAATGACATACATTGTATATGTATTATGGTATCTTTAACCAAGTATAGGAATATCATTTCGATACAACCATTCTTTTGGAAGAATATCCGTTTTGAAATAAAATTTAAGGAATGGGAGGAGATATGTGAAAGAAAATATTTTGAAATTTATATCTATATTATGGGGTTTCTTATAAAAATTAATATTTTCATTGATTCATCAGTTTAAATTTCCAAATAATGAATCAATTAAGGTTTCATAGTTTTTAGATATTGGCCAATATTTGTGATCATATATGAATGGTTTTTATGTTGTTTGGAAGAGTATAGTTGGATTCTGTTATGATGGTATACCAATATTAAATATCTTACAAATAAAAAAATACCAATAAATGATAATATATTGGATTTGTAACAAGTTTAAGTCATACTTTATAATTTATGGATTGTTTTGAAAATATAATTATCATTAATTTTATTGATTTTTTCAAAATTCATTTTCAAAAAATGAAACAATGACTCTATGATCAATATTCCCACTTTGGGGAAGACTACAATGCAGGAGCATGAGAGCTTCTAGTTACATCTAATTGAATAGAATGATGGTTTATATATATTTTTAGTTATGTCTATGGTATATGTTTAATAATGTTAAAATTTCGAGGAACTCTTTATTAGGCAGCTTCATGATTTCTCATGTTTTTAGAGAAATGAAATGAAATATTCAATATATTTTCAAATATTGAATAATAATACCACAAATAGATTTCATTATTCTTAAATGAATAATAGTTTAACTTATTAAATTAAATCCTTGTTTTGTTATCTAGAATACTTGTTGCCCAATTCTTTTAAAATTGGATTCCTGTTATTTTGAGATGTTCCCGAAAATATGTTTGGAATATGTTAGAGATCCAATAATTTTATAAATTTATTTATCCAAAAATTATATTGTTGGATCATCCATATATGATCTATTTTTTATTTTTTATAGCAAAACATCAGTTTTGTAGTTTCATCATATTCAAATTTCATTATTTTAGTTTCATTTTGTATAATATAAAATCATTTAAATATATTTTTTCCCTGAAATCTAAAAAAAGTTATTACATGTAATTTCATATATTCTATCCAAATAAATGTATCCATAATTTAATATAATCAATACTTTATAACGTTTTCAATTAATTTTAAATGGATTTTTAAGAAGTATAAAAACAAAAATAGTCCTAAAAATGATTTAAACATCAATAAAATGGTCTGGAACATTCATAAAACTAACTCACAAAATCCTACGACTAACGGCTAAAAATTACACATTAATACTGAGATCTGGAAACACCCCATTTAGTAATACCTTCATTATGAAATTTATACATTCATCTCATGGATAACATAAATAAAAGGATCAAAATTCCCCTATAACATATAATTTATTGAATAAATGAATTCTCCCCCTATGTGTTGTGCAAAAATTAGACTTCCTAACATGATAAGTCTTCCATTAAAATCCATAAATACCAATGTCCATGAATTTAATTTAAATCATAAGTGTAATGCCAATATAATACTTATTTTCTTGAAAATATTCTTTGATGAATATATTATTTCTTAAGGGCTACATTTGAAAAAATATCAATTCAAGAAAACATTGTAAACCAAATTATGTAACCTAAAATAAACAAATTGACCCGACCTAAGATGAAATAGACTCAATAAACATAAATGAAATAATTACATAACATAAATAAAAATAAATGATATAATCCAAAATGATCTAACTGAACCTACAAAAAAACAAAAATCAATCAAATAACATAATCCCAAAATCCTAATGATAGAACGACCAAAAATAACAGAATGATGTATCCAAATGAAAAAAACAACCCAAAAGTCTACCAATTTACCTAAACCAAAATAAATCAAATTACCTAGCATGAATATGTGATAACCTAAAAATGAAAAAAAATCCTAACAAAAAAGGTTCAAACCCAAAATGAAAAAAATCATTTATCAATTTTTTTAAATAACAAAAAGATAAGAAAACCAATTGATTCAACCCAAAAATGAACAAATGACCAAAATATATAACCAGAAATTAAATAAATTTAAAATGAACCAAATAATATAACCCATTTTAAACCGAACTATCTAACTAAAATACGAAATAACTGAGAGATAAATCAAATCACCAAACCCAAAATGGAAAAATCCAAAGTTTATAAAACTACATTTCCCATAATAAAAAATTTACATAACTCAATAAATGGCTTAATACAAATATGAATATAATGGCCTATGTCACGACCCCCTCCCACAAATGATGCCCCTTCTATGTTGGAAATGTTGAAAAGGAGATAATGACCCCCGAGTCTGGCCTCCAGTAGGCACCGGAGTGGCGACTAGCACCAAGCGTATGAGTTTTCACAAATATGGGAGGCATTACCCTTTTTATTATTTAAGATCAAGAAATAGGATGAGTCAAAAACCAAAAGAAAAAGGAATAAGTAAATGAAAATAAACCCAAACCAATCCCACATGCATGTTTAAACAATTCTAAAAAAAGAACAAGTACAAGAAAACTCAAAAGTGCAATACCAAAAGAAACAAGAGTACAACAACTTCAACAACTCCAATTTTCCCAACTAGTAGGGTCCCTCACGGCCCTGGTATTCCTCCTGGAAGCCTAAAAGTAAATCTAGGGTGAGCATAAAAGTATACTATGTAGGGAAACCTAAAGCTCTAATGCACATGTGGGGAGACATCCTAATGTCCTGTGAGAACAACAGAAGAAACCAAAACCTAGAAAGGAATTCTACCCACCCAACCTCACCAACCACGCTCACCAAAAACACAAAGCAACAGGTAGTATTATATAAGAAAAAGTGTATTGGGTACCCCACACCATTTCCCACCACCAGTTAGTTACTCTTCCTAATGGAGAACGTCCTGATGCTACCACACTCTTCTTGCCCAAACACACCTGGGCCTCAAAAGTCACACATCCCACCCGCAAACACCTGGGCCTCACAAACAACATATCCCACCCACACACACCTGGGCCTCACAAACCAAAAATCTTGCCCGCACACACCTAGGCCTCACAAACCACAATCAAATCCCCACCCAAACACACCTGGGCCTCATCCCTAAGATTCTAGGGAATAATAAACCTTCCCAAAGTGTCTTGGGCTAAGAATCACACCAATAGAAACCTACCTGAAGAGTCTTAGGTGTATGGTCGCCTCAAGCCATCACAACCTTTGGAAGAAGTAGCATGAAAAAAATAGTAACTAAGTGGAAAACACCCTCTCCCATAGAATGGGAGTGTTCAGAACTAGGCGCTCAACATGGGTGGGGAGAGACAAAACACAAAAATACAGATACATATATGTAAATCAAACACACAGCCCAAACTATGGCTTCTAAACAGATAAACTGAGCACGTACCTCGGCACTGCTACTACAAAGCATGCATACAACAAACAATCCAAACCCCCTTTAGGTTTTTACATTTTAATAGTATTTATTTATTAGTTCCTTAACTACTGTTCAATTATCAAACTAGATCAAGTGTTTCGTAGAAAAAAACTCTTCCAACCACAAATCAAGTTACATGGAACACAAGAAACAAAAAACCAACCTTTTTAACATCAATCAATTCCCATTTATTGTTCCCATGTTTAATTTATTATCATTCCCCATAGTTCATTTATCATCTTTCCACTTTATTTTAATATCACAACCCATTACTATAGCCATTCTGCCACTATAACCACATCTCCACTACCATATCACAAAACAAGGCTCGTACCACATCATTCCCCCTTTAATATCATTTACCATAGCCCCGCTTCCCATCATATTCATAAGAACCCAGGATTCACCCCCCCCCCCTTTCCACACACCACGAAACCAACCAACACCCACATGTTCATTATTCCATTTTGTTCAACCGGGGTTATCACACAAGGGTTCCAGATATTCATTTAAATAATCCAACTTTACGTGATTAACCAATTTCCAATTTTCACAATGTTTCCATCCTAAAAATGGTCTTGAAATATAGGGAAACATTTAATTGTTCAAGAAAAGGCCCCAAACGACTGTGATTTTCAGTAGTCATAAGCCTACTCAATTCACAACATAATCAAAGGATAGGCATTGATGGAAATAAAACAAAAATATCAACAAAACTTCCATAAACCTGTTCATTAACTATTTATTATCATTATTTAATGGATTAATCGTATCTCAGAAAAACAAGATGATACCCACCCCACATGATGAAAAAAGAGACAGAGATGAAGGTAAGATCACTACCTCAATAGGTTATGATCACAACACTCCCCCAGATCAACTTTAGAAGACGCTTGTCAGCGTCGTTCGCTTCTCCCAAGACCCGACATAACCTCCTTGGGTAGAATATAGGAGGGAAAGGTCAAAGGGAAGGAAAAAGATCCAAGATCAGAAGTTTCTCCTCGTTGTTATGATCTCGTGGCCGCTGAAAGATCATAAATCGGATCTCGGACAAAGAATTTATGGAATAAAGGAGATTTTGTGTCTCTCGGGAGGGCTCTGCTCGATGGAAAGGGGATGAGAGGAGTGATCTAAAAAGGAGGAGAGGCCCCCTCGTTTTATAGGCGAGAAAAACTAAATTACACTGAGTGTACTTTCTAGTACACAGAGTGTACTCGTCCATTCGACATGGTCACCACGTGGCTTCCCACACGACATTCAACGTGGCACACGATCGTTGACTGGTCAGCACACAGTTTGAGGGCAACACATACGTGAGGAGAAAGTAAAATGCATGTAGAATTAGCTACACGGTGTGTACTTATTTATTTCATGCGGAAAGGATAGAACATCAACAAGGAACAAGTTCATTGACTGGTCAACCCACGGTTTTAGGGTAAAGAGTATTTGGGGAGAAACTACACAACGTGTAGGTAGGGCTACACGGAGTGTACTTATTTATTTCACGCGGAAAGTACATGGCATCAACAAGGCGTACACTTGGAAAGGTGGTACACGGCGTGTACTCACACTACACGGCATGTAGTCACAAAAAAATATAAAAAGTGTGGGAAAAGTCCATTTTACCCTCCATCACACTTCATGACCTTCTTTTCGACATTGGAATGGGCTGGAGAGGTCTTGTCCATTACACCAGATACCTCTTAAAACATTCTCATCCTCGAAATTTTTTAAACCAACCCATAGGAACCGAACAAGATACATTTTAGGGATCTTGTTATAATAGGAACCCAACCAATAACCCTAATCATATGTGTTAGGAATTCCTTCTCCTATATAGAGATATTATCCACATTAGGCGGCACTGGATCACCTGCACGGGTTTAATCACATCCACATTAATGCATCTCGATTAAGAATTGGGTCTTCCCACTTCCATATGTTAGGAATTTTCTTCCAACATACACTACCCCCAACACCGTACAACCAAAACACTGCACGAACACATGGATTGGGGAATTCATTCACCCATGTCGAGATATTATCCGCTTTAGGTGGCACAGACTCACCCTCATAGGTTCAATCGCATCCAAATTAATGCGTCTCAATTAAGGATTGGGTCTTCCCTACCCCACACATCTGGACATGTTACACACTATCAAAGAACAAGGAAACAAAATGTCTCACAACCAACAAGCCAATCATTCCATATATCAACATTAAAAAGTATGACATCAAAACATACCTCATAAGAAAAAGGCAAAACACAAGTCAAAACAACTCTGGGTACTGAGAGTGCATCTGAGCCTCCTTCTCCCAACTGCTCTCCTTGAGGCCGCAATGCCTCCACAACACACAAACCAGGGTGATAGTTTGTCCACAGAGCACCATCTCTTTACGATCCCCGATTCTGACTGGTCGTTACTTGATGGTCGTGTCATCTCCCATATCTAACTCTCCCTAGTCGATAACATGAGAGTATTTGTGTAAGTACTGACGAAGCTGGGAGACGTGGAAGTCGTCATGATCCTTCTCCAACTGAGGTGGTAGGGCCAGCTCATATTCCACCTCGCCGACTCGCCTCAGCACCTTGAAAGGTCTGATGATCGTAGGGGAGTGCTTACTCCCCTTCCAAATCCTATGTTTCCCGTATCGAGGGGAATCCATCAAGAACACATGATCTCCCACCTCGAACTCCAAGGTCCTCCTCCGATGATTAGCATAAGACTTCTGTCAATCTTGTGCCACTTTCATCCTCTCATGAAAAAGCTGAACATTCTCTTTGGTGCTCTATACTACCTCTGGACCAAGAGCACATATATCGCCAACCTCTGCCCAGAAAATTGGTGAACGACATGGTCTTCCATGCAATGCCCAAACAGTGTCATTCCAATATTATAGTGGAACCTGTTGTTGTATGTAAACTCTACTAAATTCAAGTGTCGCATCGATGATCCTTCGAAATCCCAAATGAATGCTCGCAGCATGTCCTCCATCGTCTGGATAGTCCGCTCTGTCTGACCATCGGTCTGGGGGTGGAATGCAGTGCTAAGGTGTAGCTGGGTGCCAAAAAAATGTTGTAACCCCCTTTAGACACTTGAGGTAAACCAAGTATCCTGATATGAGATGATAGTATTCAGAAATCCATGCAAACACACCACCTAGTCTACCTACCTCTGTGATAAGGTGCTCATGGGTCCTAACTCCTAAATTGCTAAGAGTGAGCTGATTTCGTCAGTCGATCCACCACTACCCAGATATCATCATAACCACCCTGAGCTCTGGGTAGTCCTATGACAAAGTTCATTATGATTTCATCCCACTTCCTCTCAGGGACATCTAAAGGACGCAACAAACCATAAGGAAAATGATGTTCAACCTTTACTTGATGACACACTAGGCACATAGCCACAAACTCCGCCACTGCTCGTTTCACCCTGGACCACCAAAACTATTCCCTCAAGCCTCAGAACATTTTTGAAACTCTTGGATATACCGCCAAGGCTAAGCTATGGAACTAACGAAGAAATCCCTCATGCATCGCCTTTGGAGCAAAAATCCTTCCATGAAAAGGCATCTGATGTAGGCTGTCCTCTGACCATCCTTCTAGAGCGTTTCCCTGATCGATACGATCCCGCATTACTTTTTCCTCAGAGTCTCCCCACAAAGACTCTTCCACCTACTGCAACAAGGAGGACTACACCATCATCTGAAATAAACAACCTCTAACACCTTATAACCTTGCATCCAAGTGTAAGGCAGCTAACTCTCCCATCGCTTTCCAAGCATCAGAGGATTCCTGAACCACTTCTTTACGCAACTTCCTGCTCAGGGAATCAGCCACAATGTGGCCCTTGCATTTAGTGAAAGAGATCTCAAAGTCATAGTCTTGGAGAAAATCAACCCATCTCTACTTCCGTAAGTTCATGTCACGCTAGAAAAAGATATAACGTAATCTCTTGTGATCTAAGAAGACCACAAAGTGCTTCCCAATGAGGTAATGTCACCAAAACTTTAGTGCGAATACTTCTGCTATAAGATCTAGGTCATGGGTAGCATAGTTACCCTCGTGAGGGTTCCACTTCCTAGACCCATAACAGATCAAACCCTTCTACTACATCATTATGCACCCCAAACCAAGGCCAGAAGCATTACAAAACACCTCATACAACAACCCTTCCGCTAGAAACCTGAGTACTGGTGCAATGACCAACTTCTCTTTCAGGTAGTTAAAATAATTATGGCACTGCTAGCTCTATAGGAAGACCTGATCCTTCCTAGAAAAAGCTGTCAATGGAGCAACAACTCGATAGAAGTCCGAAACAAACCTCCGATAATAACCTACCAACCCTAAGAAACTACGAACTTCTTCCACGCTCATGGGTGCCGCCCAAGAAAAAACTTCCTCCACCTTCGACAGGTCCACTAAAACTCCGTGTTCGGACACCACGTGCCCAAGGAAGTGTACTTATTGCATCAAGAACTTACACTTAGACAATTTCCCATAAATCTAGTGGTGTCGAAGGACATCCATGACTGCCCTAAGATGCCCAACATGCTCCTCCTCTGATCTAGAGTTGATTAGGATTTCATCGATAAACACAATGACGAACTGGTCCAGAAACTATCGGAAGACAATGTTCATTAGTCCCGTGAACACAACTGGTGCATTCGTAACTCCAAACAACATCACTAAAAACTTGAAGTGTCCATACCTGCACCTGAAATCCATCTTCGAGATGTCACTGTCCTTTACCCTCGGCTGATGATATCCAGATCGTAGATCAATCTTAGAAAACCAACCTTCTCCCCTTAGCTGGTCGAAGAGATCATCTATCCTTGGAAGGGGGTAACAGTTCTTGACCTTTACTAGATTCAACCATCGGTAGTCCATGCATTGCATGATACCACCATTTGCCTTCTTCACCAACAAAACGAGAGTACCCCATGGAGACATGCTGGGTCGAACAAAACACTTCTCCCTTAGATCGTCAATCTAAATCTGCAACTCCCGCAACTCTAAAGGTGCCATCCGATAACGGGCCATAGAAATTTGATGGGCACCAGGTTGTAAGTCTACCCCGAACTCAACATCACGTCGAGGGGGTAGATTCACAACCTCTTCAAGAAAAAACATCGAGGAACTCTCCAACAACCTCTGGAACATCCATCATCCATGTATCAACTGAACCCACTGATAACCCGCCTAACAAGGAAAGGAGAGTCTTCACTTGTCGGCTTCCCACATGATGGATCCTCTCACCACCAAAAGCTACACACTGCCCATCCACGTCGGAGAAGATGACTCTTCTTCAGAAACAGTCAATGACAACACTAACAGAAAACAACAAGTCAATGCCTAGGATGACATCGTATGACTGCATCTGTAGCAAAAGAAGATCCCCACTAGATCGATGGGGTCCCAACTTCAGCGCACATACCCGACAAACACATGATACACTGGTCTGACATCCAACAGGTGTACTCAACACCAGGGTTACGGAAATTATCTCTACGTCTAGACCCAATGCATGGGATAGACCAGGTGCAACAAAGGAGTGCGAAGCTCACGAATAGAACAAAGCAGAAATGAGAGTGATGTAAAAACAAACCGTACCTCACACCACCTCTGGTCCTCTCAGAGCTGCCAACTCTCCTACATGCAACATTCCGCACCCAACACCTCTACCTATCAGATGTCAACCACCTATCCGACCACGCCCTGTTAGAGCTCCCTAAGGAACACCCTGAGGTCAACCTCCTCCTGCAATGTCTGCCCTCGGAGGAGCAGGGTCCTACTGCTGCTGGAAGGGCCTTATTGGCAATTGATGTTGCTGAAGCAGGCACTGAACCTGCCCACCTCCACCGTAATAAGCTCGGGTCAGGCGCCGACTCTGAATGTGCCCAATAACTCCGCAAGAGAAACACTTATATCATGGGCTCGTGAAAAATCGACGAGGACCCAAAGATCTGAATTGGAACTGTTGCAGCATAATCCTTACTGGCCTGAATCTAGAAGGTCATGTCGTAGGAGACCTGCTGCTTACTGCCATCCCCTTCGACGAACTCGGATGGATCCCCTCTCGTGGTGAACCACCCTACAAGTTCATCCTCTATAAAACCTCTTGCTTCTTCTATAATACCATGTACGTTGGAAGGGTGGAGGGGGTGACAACATACATGATTGAAGGACGAAGCGCCTCTTCTAAACGTCTCTCCCGAGACTCCTCATCCGGAAAGAGATCCAGAGAAAAGTGTAGGAGATCCTTGAACTTGATCCCCAACTCTCGTACAGACATACTCCCCTGTTAGAGTGAGAGTATCTCCTGCCGCTTCTCTACCTTGATCATGGAAGAAAGGAATTCATCTCAGAATTCCTTCTAAAATTTATCCCACGGAACCTCCGCCTATGACCTCTCCCTGAGGTAGAGCATCCAACACTAACATGCCGCACCTCTTAGCTGACTGACTTATAGGGGAACCCAGTACACCCTCGAAGCATTGATCAATGTAAAAGTTATCTCTAGCTCCTCATGCCACCCCTCCATATCCAAATCTGATGTACTTCCCTCGTACTTCTTGAGGGTTTGTCGCTGGAGAGAATAGAGAGTCTTATTCCACTGATCATCTTCCTCCTCTCGGTCAATCCTCAACTGATCGACGACCTAAATCTGTTGGGCCTCGACTGTCTGAGTCACCCGGGGACGACGTCCAGGTGCCATAGTTGTACAATAAACAAATATCGCTTAATCCCAAGTTGTAAGGAAATTCCTAAAGGTCTCATTTTATCACATTATTTCAATTTCTTTCTCGGTACACCCAAATCAAGTAATACACAAACTTGATGATGCATGTACCTTCCATAGGGTCTCTACCCTGAAATCAATGTAGTCTTACTTGGTCGTTCGATAAGCATAGGGTCCTTGAATCAGATCATGGGGAGGGCCTAAAATCCCATGTCCTAGCCAGTCTTCCATGGCCTATGTCATGCACCAAGATCAGCCAACACTGTTTCCCTACCATCCTTATGGAATCCCCACTGTGATGAAATCCAGTCTCCATCCTATATCTCAACCATCACCTATGATAACAATCTGTAATGACCCCCTCCCACCAATGACGCTTCTTCTGAGATGGCAATGGTGAAAGGGAGATAATGAACCCCCTATGTCCCAACTCTAGTAGGCCACGGAGTGGCGACTAGCACCAAGGGTATGACTTTTCACAAATATGGGAGGCATTAACCTTTTTATTATTTAAGATCGGGAAATAGGATGAGTCAAACACCAAAAGAAAAAAGAACATGTAAATGAAAATAAACCCAAACTAATCCCACATGCATGTTTAAACAATTCTGAAACAAGGTACATGTACAAGAAAACTCAAAAGAGCAATACAAAAAGAAACAAGAGTACAACAACTACAACAACTCCAACTGTTTCGACTATTATGGTCCCGCACGGCCCTGGTAGTCCTCCTAGAAAACTAAAAGTAAACGTAGGGTGAGCATAGAAGTATACTCAGTAGGGAAACCTAAATCTCTTGTGCACAGGTGGGGAGACTCCCTAATGTGCCTTGAGAACAACAGAATAAACCAAAACCTATCAAGTAATTCATTCCACCCAACCTCACCAGCCACACTCACCAAAAACACAAAACAATAGGTAGTAGTATATAAGAACAAGAGTATTGGGTACCCCACACCATTTCCCCTCACTAGTTAGCAACTCTTCCTAAAGGTAAATGTCCTGATGCTACCACACTATTCCTTCCCACACACACCTGGGCCTCAAAAGTCACACATCCCGCCCACACACACCTAGGCCTCACAAACCACATATCCCGCCCGCAAACACCTAGGCCTTACAAACCACAAATCCCGCCTGCACAAACATCATCCTCACAAACCACAATCACATCCCCTTCCGAACACACCTGGGCCTCATCCCGATGATTCTTGGGAATAATAAACCTACCCAAAGAGTCTTCGGATAATAATCACACCAATTTAAAAATACCCGAAGAGTCATAGGTGTAAGGTCGCCTCAATCCATCACTGCCTATGGAAGAAGGAGAAGGAATGAGCTAGTAACTAAGGGGAAAACACCCTATCCCATAAAATGGGATTGTTCAGCATTAGGTACTAAACATGAGTGGGGTGTGACAAAACACAATGATACAGATACATATATGTAAATAAAACACCCAGCCTAAACCATGGCTTCTAAACAGAGAAACTGAACATGTACCTCGACACTGCTACTATGAATCATGCATAAAATAAACAATCCCAACCCAATTTAGGTTTTCACATTTAAATAGTATTAGTTTATTAGTTCATAAACTAATGGGAAATTAACAAACCAGATCAAGCGTCTTGTAGAACAAAACCCTGCCAACCACAAATCAAGTTAGATTTAACACAAGATACACAAAACCAACCATTTTAACAACAATCAATCCTCATTGATTGTTCCCATGTTTAATTCATTATCATTCCCCACTATTCATTGATCAACATTACAATTTCTTTTAATATCACAACCCACTACTGCAGCCTTACTGCCACTATAACAACATCTCCACAACCATATCACAAAACAAGGCTCATGCCACATCGTTTCCCGTTTAATATCATTTACCGCAGCCCCCCAGCCCATCCTATTTATAAGAAACCAGGATTCACCCCCCCCCTTTTCCTCCCCCCATGAAAACAACCAACACCCACATGGTCATTATTCCATATTTTTCAACCGAGGCGATCACACAAGGGTTCCAGATATTCATTTAAATCAGCCAAATTTACATGATTAACCAATTTCCTTATTCCTCAATGTTTCCATCCACAATGTTTTCTAAAAAGATATGGTAGCATTTAATTGTGCATGAAAAGGCCCCCAGCGACCATGATTTTAAGTAGGCATAAGCCTATTCAATTCACAACATAATCCAAGCATAAACATTGATGGAAATAAAACAACAATATCAACTAAACTTCCCCAGTCCCGTTCATTAACTAGTTATTATCTTTATTTGTTGGTTCAACCGCGTCTCACGAAAATAAGAGGATACCCACCCCGCATGATGAAAAAAGAGAGAGAGATGAAGGTAAGATCCATACCTCAGCAGGTTATAATCACAATGCTCCCCCAGATCAACTTTAGAAGACGTCCGTCGACGTCTTTCGCTTCTGTCAAGACCCAGAAACACCTCCTTGGGTGAAATATGGGAAGGAAAGGTCAAAGGGAAAGCAACAGATCCAAGTTCAGAAGTTCCTCATCACCATTACAATCTCGTGGTCACTAACAAATCATAAATTGGAGCTCATACGAAGAAGTTATGGAAGAAAGGAGCTTTGGAGTCTCTCGGGAGGGCTCTGCTCGAAGGAAAGGGGAGGAGATGAGTGATTTGAAAAATTGGAGAGGCCCCCTCCTTTTATAGGAGTGAAAAACTAATGTACACAGCATGTACTTCCTAGTACATGGCGTTTAATCATCCATTCCACACAGTCGCCACGCAGCCTCCCACATGACATTCAATGCGACACACAGTCGTTGAATGGTCAACACACGGTTTGAGGGTAACACGTACGCGGGGAGAAACTACACAGCGTGTAGGATGAGCTACATGGAGTGTACTTATTTATTTCACATGAAAAGGACACAGATTCAACACGGCACATGACTGTTGACTGCTCCACACACGGTTTGAGGGTATCATGTACGCGGGGAGAAACTACATGGCGTGTAAGATGAGATACATGGAGTTTACTTATTTATTTCACACTAAAAGGACACATCTTTAACACGACGTACACATGGAAAGGTGGTAAATGGTGTGTACACACACTACACGACGTGTAGTCACAAAAAAATTATGAAAAGTTTGGGAAAATTCCATTCTACCCTCCAGAACACTTCATGACCTTCTTTTCGACAAAGGAATGGTCCGGATAGGTCCAGGACATTACGGCCTAACCCATATCAAATAAATTTACCTAACATAAAATAAACCAAATGATCTATCCATATCACTAAATGGTGAAAAATGCTTAAATATCGAACCCAAAAAATGAACCAAATGACATATATCACAAATGAAGGAAATTCCCTCACCCAAAATGAATCTAATGAACAATATAAAAAATATGAAATAAATACTCTAACAAATTCACCAAATAATCTATTTACCATATAATCTAAGAAGAAAATGAAAAAAATGACGAACTAAAAAAATATCCATGTTAAAAAGTAAACATCTTACACAAAATTATTTGAATTACACCGAAATAAAAATACAAGAGGAATCCATATCATAACCTTTTTAGAAATATAATTATTCTGTTTTGAATATTTAATGCCCTTAGTATTAAATTCATAAAAAAATGAATATATATTTTCGAATGAAATAAATTGCAAACAAATAATTTCAAACAATTACATGTAGAATCATTCCAATTCAATATAATATAATGGGATAATTTGTGTTAATACCACATAGAGAGTAACATATATAATTTAATATAATATGGAAATATTTGAAATTTATTTGACTATATGGTTGATCTCACATGTCTTTAAAAAATGGGTATTTTTTTCAATTTTATATTATTCAATAATTTTTTGTTATAGTAATAAATTTCATTTCTGGTAATCGATATTGGGACTCAAATGTAATCAGAATATAGTATTTTTTGATTAGGAGAAAATAGGATGGAATTGTTGTAAATTAATTGGAAAAAGAAAAGATTGTTTGTCTTTTAAAAGATATTCAAATCTTTGAGACGTAATACATAATTAAATATGTTTTTTATATATTCAACAGTATTCCATAGAGTCCCTCAATGAGAAAAAAAGATGACAACATTTGTCTAAATGATCATTTTTTTAGTTACTAGGTGAGGATTATCGAGGGAGAGTCTGGATTTATCCCACGAAAGGTGTCGTCCTCACTAGGTATTTTCCCTCATGAAATAACACTATGATCACTCACACCACAGAGCTAGAATACATTCAGGCTGAAGGAAATGAGGTGAAAAAATATATATGAATGAGCATGAAAGAGGTAATGTGGTCACTGAATAGATACAAAAATATTTGATATCTATATGAAAAAAAATTGAAATAGAAGATGATAATTTTTTTGATTCCTGTATGGAAATAATGTAAACATTATATGCTGAACTAAGTAATTTCAATGAGGGTCCTAGTGGAAATTGAGGTAAAAAAAATATTTTTGATGATGATGATAAATCTTTTGATCTTGGAGGCAATGTTGATAAGGATTAAAGAAATGATTATTATTGAATTGGTAGTTATGATGGAGATATTGATCCCCTCTAATTTTGAGTTTATAGTAAAGAGACATGTGTGAATGATGCTTAATGATGAAAAATGGTTGACGTTGTCGAATGTATATTTATGTTATAGTATTTTAAGTGGTTTCAATAGTATTTATTACCATATTTCTAAAAGATAATTATATAATTAAATTTCTTCATTAAATTTGATTCATGGTTTTTAATTTATTTACATCAAAAGGGTGAGCTCAAATTCTTAGTAAGCATAAAAATGGAGAACATAAAACAAACCATAATCATTTGAATGAGAAAATATAAACATAATGTTTAAACATAAAAATATTCATTCAGGAAATAAATCATGGCAGTACGTAAGGCATAGATTATAAAGGAACATTAACCACGATAGAATAACATAGGCATAAAACATATATTTGTGGAAAAATAATAATCCCCCAATTTCATTTCAATGGTAACAAATTCATTTAATCCAATAAAATCATTTTCGAAAATGTATATTACTAAATCTGATTTACATGACATTCCAGTATTGTATTACTGAACTAGAATTACATGTCATTCCTACCGTGTATTACTGAACCCGATTTACATACAGTTCAAGTGATGTCTATATCATAAGAAATAAATGTGTACACAATGCATTGGACAGAGATATAGGTCCCACACATCTCAATATGAAACTATTATTACATGTTCCTCAAAAACATAAATCATTTATCATAGCCTAAACCATGAAATATAATGGGTTTCTTAAACAACATTCCATCATATCATAATCCATATAAAATAAATATACATCATAAAAATAATTTCACAAAGAAAATAAATAATTATAATAATTGTGATAGAAACAAAACCCTATGTCCTCTTAGATGGAAAATAATTTTGATAAAACACTTGAAAATATTTCTTTATGAAAATATACTTTATTCTTGAAAAACATGTTCTTTTCCCAAAATACTGAATTTTTTTAAAAGAAATGAATTTTATTGAAAATATAATTAAGATATTGTAGGGTAGGACTCAGGGAAATAAGGAATCATGAAACTATAAAAATGCATTCATGTCTTATAAGTTAAAAAAACACTTTCCTTATACAATTTCATGAAAAGTCAAAAAGTACATTGTATGGTAAATAAAAGAAATATTCCTTCCATTCCATGTAGTAAATTTCAACAATGGGTAAAATGAAATTAAACATTCATAGAAGAATATTAAACATTTTATGATACTTTTTTATAAAACATGGACTTGGATGATAAATATGTCCCCAGTAAATTCTTATATATAAACAATATAAGAATAAAATTATATTGAAAAATTATCCCTTACCTTGTAATTTCCATTAGTGGAAGTTTTGATCACCTCCTTTATAATTGTTAAATCATGTTATTAAATTATACTAGGACTTTATCTTTACTTATGATATCATATAGGATAATATATGATCCTACTATATCATTTCGTTAATAGTATTCCAATATTACCATAATTTTGGGTGTTAACTACTTCATTCTCTCCATCCTATTTTTTCATTTTTGTAATGTTTTTTTAATAGGATGTATATTATCCATGAAAATATGTTCATAATAATTATTTTCAATCTTCATATAAATTTTATATTCATTCTTGAATTGTTTATGTAGATAATGAATCTCTCTGCGTCATGGAGATGGTCGGCCGTACATACGCACGAGCAACGATTTCATTCTCATGATGATTTAATGGTATATAATATGAAGTTATATTAATTTTACATAATAATTATAATGATAAATTCATTAATTAAATCCATTATACTCATATTTATACCCATCTGAAGAATGTATTTTTCGAATAACCAATTACACCACAGTGTGGGGATGGTAAGCCATACACACGCACACAAACTGATATTGTTATTCATAGGATGCATAAAAGTGTGTATAAGGTTGTACCATAATTATAATTAGATATCTAAATGTAGAATACACTAGATTTATAACATATTTATGGAATAAAAATAGAATGAGACAATAGAAGAAGAAAAATAAATTGAATTGAATTGGTAAATAAATTATTTCTTCTTCGTTTGACTTCATTAAAATCTATTTTTAGGGAAAACATGGATTGAATTTTTAGAAAAATAAGACCTAAATAAGTTAACTAATAATTTTTATAGGAGAATTGGTTAGTGGTTGGTCTAGCTAGAAGGATCAAGGAGGTGTGGCAAAATGTGGAAGAAGATTCTATTTTATATGAAATGAGATGGGAACATTAGGAAACTTTAAAGAATATTAAAATTCATCCAAAGTAAAATTATATATCCCACGTCCAAATATGAAGCTTATTTTTTCAAACTGAACTTATAAAATTGTCAATAACTATATTTAAAATGGGTGCACCATCAAAAGGCTGAAAAGCCACATTTTTTTGAATAATAATTATTTTATATGAAAATTTTATTTTTTATTATATAATGTTCTATAAAATACATAATATGTATTTGGATATTATAAAGTTAAAAATGTGTTTAAAAATATTAATAATATCTACATTATATCCCAAAAAATAACAATATTTTAATAATATATTGTTGTTCAGTGAAACATGGCATTGCGTACAACGTATGCTATCGAGGAAGGTCTGTCTAGTGTGTAATGCATGCCAAGTCAGTGTAGAATTTACTTCATGATAATATGGTGTAGTTTATTTCACAATCTAATACTAGTGAAGCATACAAAACAATTCTTCAATGAAAATAAAATTAATCTATCTCATAAAATATCGGCGTGTTATGTTGTACCCCCTTAAAAAGAATTTTGTCCTCAAAATTTTTCGTCGATATAAATGTTTTACTACATATAAGTTTCACCCATATCCTAAAAAGGGATACTAGAACTTCAATTTTTTTAAAAAATTAGGAACATAACGGTTAACCAATGAAACTCATTAATAGGTTTCGACATAGGAGAACATAGGTGGGACGTTAAAATATGGACATTGAAGAGAATATTAACCATCATGTTTTGATGGATAGTGAAAGAGAATAAGGATTTGATAAAGTTAAATACTAGAAATCCATAAATATATGGCGATTTAAGGGACTCTATGATTCATCATATTAGAGGATACTATGATAACATTTATGGTTCTACGGATCCTTTCAATATAGTTGAATAATATGAGAATAAATACTTACCAGATTTTGGTACAATCTCATATTTGGTCGTTCCTTGTACAAATTTCCACATAATATCTTACATAATGAAATGATGTTGAATATTTCATTCCTAAAGTATTAACAAGATCATGTTATCCATAAATATAATGATAGATAATTCCATCTGTCTTTAAAAAATTATTATCATTGGTAATAAAAATTTCATAATTCCACCGACTGTGAGATAATATAATAATCTAAAAATCTTCAATCAAAATATAATATATACTATCCAAAAATGTATATCATTAAAATAAATTGATAAATGTAAAATATAAATATTTAGAATGAGGATAACTATGTATAATTATCATTTGTGCCTCATATCTCATAAGGTAGTTCTTGGTTGTGACATTCCAAACATTTGAATACCTTAATCATGTGTTCACTTGAAAAATGACTTACCATAGAACCTTAGTGAAAAGAAAATGCTTTAAAATGTAATATCTTTCCACAAACAAAAAACCCAAAAATTATATATACTCAAACCATGGTATCACATAGTAAATATATCATTCATGTTGTCATTAATACTATCAAACATCTCTGTATCTCCTTGTTCCTTCATTATTTGCATATCAAGTTATTTCTAGAAATATATGAAAAAACATTCATGGTTACTAGTACCATAAAAAATACAATCAAATAATTAAGGAAAAACAATATTGTAAAAATAGTTATATGTTTTTTTATTCTATAGTACCGTTAAAATACTTATACAACATTATTCTTGATAAAAAATAAACCATTCCAATACTTTTTTAAAAAATGTATCGAGATTCATTATTTTATTCCTTAAAACATTTTTCATCTCACTTATCATTTGTAGTATCTTCGTCTTTATCAACATAAATACAACCCATACGACCATCCTGATTCTCTTAATGAGTTTTTACCTTAAGGAACCTATTTTCATAATTTCCATATATTCCACATTTAAAACATTTGACCATCATTGAAGTCTTTGAAATACCATTATCATTTTCCATTGTGTTAAATAAACCTTTTAATTTTCAATTACTGGGTTTGTTTCCTTCTTTTCCCCACCCAAAGAATCCTCCTATTCCATTGAAAAATTTTACTTGATGCCTTTTTCCCCTGATTTACATGAGGTATATTGATCTTTATTTCCTCTATGATCTTCATGAAACTCAATATTTCTCTTATTAGCTGGATTAGGAAACATACCACAGTTGACATTATTGAATATATAATGAGATAAATAATTAGTCATAATAACATTATTTCATCGTCCAAACGCCATTTCATTTTTTTTCTCATGAAGAATGTCTTTCAATTGTCCATAATATTCTCCATTAATACAAATCCATATCTTTCATTCCATTTTCTAAAACCCAAAAATAAATGCACGAGAGGTAAAAACCACACAAGGAAAACAACATAATCAAGGGGTGTACTTTCAATCTACTTCATCTTAGGTTTAATGATAGTTTATTAATGATAATTACCATATTTCTAGGATCATAACATATAGTTATACATAACCTTATTGACATCCATATATGTACCAAAGAAATATCTCTAGGGATCTCACTAATGCTTTGGCATCTATGATTCCTATGTTTAACTAAAACGTCAAACTGATACCAACTATAAAGACCCATGATTGATGTATATGGAAATTACATTTATATTGTGGAATAATTAATACGTTATGAAAAAAAATTCCCAATGATCAGATAATTTTAGTGTATTTGGAATCTAGGAACATAATATATTAACATGGTGAATGATCTTCAAAATATCCCATAAAGATCGTCCATTTTTCATTCCTAAATCCATTATTTATGTTCTATAGAAATGAAATATTAAAAATTGTGAGATAAAATGTGCAGTAAAGGTAAAAATGGATAAAATAAAACAAACCATAAAAATTTGATCTTAAAAACATGAACATAATGATTAAGCATCAAAATATTGAGTCATAAAATAAATCTTGGCAGTACGTAAGGCCTAGATCATAATGTAACATTAAACATGATATCATAGAATTGGAATAAAACATGTAATAGTGGAAAAATAATAAGAATAGAATATTATTTATATATTATACAATGAAATATTTCCAAGATCATTATATTGGAAAAAGTCACTTACTGAAATAGGTTTACTTGTTGTTCCGGCCATGTCTTTTTGAACCGAATATACTTATCATTCTAGCCCCATATTACTAATCTAGATTTACTTACTATTACAATAATTTCTATATCATAAGATATAAATAATTACCTAAGGAATTATATGAATATATAGTTCCCACCCATCACATTATGAAACAATTCTTACATGTACCACAAAAACATAAATCATTAATCATAGCATAACCAATGAAATAAAATTGGTTTCTTAAACATCATTCTGTCATAACATAAACCATATAAAATAAATGGATTTTATAAAATTAATAATATCATAAAAATAATAAAATAAAAGTAATAACAGGTATACAAATATATCCTTTTGTCATTTTATATGGAAAATAATTTTGATAAAAACCTTTTATTCTGGAAGAAAATTTCTATTAATCATTAAAAACATATTTTTTCTCAAAATACCACACAGTATTAAATGAAAATAATTTAGTATCTAATAAAGATGAGATATTTTGGAGGATAATTCATCGAAATAAGGCATCATGAAACCATACAAATCCATTCATGCTATATAAGTTAAGAAATAAAACATTCTCCTCATGCTTTTATAGGAAAAGTCAAAACAAACCTCATATGGTAAAAAAATTGAATGTTTCCTTCCAAACCATGTAGTAAAAGTAAAAAATGAGTAATAAGTACTTAAAAATAGATATATTTATAGAAAACACTTTATGATAACATTTTTTGAACACATTACCATGGATGATAAAATAAATCCCCACTAAATACTTACTTATAAACAATCTCAGATAAAAATGAGATTTCAAAATTATACTTTCTCTTATTAATTTTGTTATTGTAGTGTGTGGTCTCCACCAGTATAATGGTAAAATACTGTTTTTAAATTTTAATTAAACCATATCCATATTTATGATATCATATTTGTTCCTATATGATCCTATTATATCTTTTTGTTAATAGTATTTCAATATTACCATTATTTCTAGTGTTAACTTCTTCGTTTTCCTATTCATATTTTGTCATGTCAGTCACATTTGTAATGAATAAGATGTATATTATCCATGACATTAAGTTAATAGTTATTATGTTCACTTATCATATAAATTTTATAATATTTCATTAATAGTTAATGTGGAGAAATAATCTCACCCCATCATAGAGATGGTAGGTCGTACATACGCAATAACAATGATATCATTCTCATCATGGTTAAACGGTATTTAATTGGATAGTATATTAATTATAAATAATCATTATCATGTTATATTATTTAATTAAATCTATTATATTCATCATTATACCAATCCTAATAAAGTGTTTTTTAATTTCAAATTACACTATGGCATGGAGATGGTAAGTTGTATGTAAGCACACATTGTGATATTATTGTCCATAGGATGGATAAAAGGAGTATAAGGTTTTACCATAATTATAATAAAATATCATCAAGTAAAATATAATATATTTATAACTTTATTATGTAATCAAAATAGTAAGTGGAAGAAGAAGAAGAAAAGAAATTGAATTGAATTGGTAAATCAATTAACTCTTCTTCGTTGGACTTCTTTTGAATCTCTTCATAGGGACATTAAGGATGGAATTTTTCGAAAACCAAAACCCCTTGATGTTAACTAAGAGGTTCTATAAGGTAATTTTTCAAGGGATGGTTGAGCTAGAAAGATCAATGATGTGTGAGGAAATGTGGGAGGAGGTGCCTTTTGTAAGAGATGAGAGGGGCACTTTATGAAACTCTCAAAATATTAAAATATAATAAGAATATTTGAGATCAAAATAATAAAAAATGCAACATAAATGACATTTAAAATACATTTTATACAATAACCTATACCATTGTGATTATTTAACATTTTTTTAAATAATGTAAAAAAGATTAATTCAATAAGATATTATTATTTCCAAATTTAACAATATTCATTTAATTTAACATAAAATACAATAAGACAAAGTGGGTATTAGAAAATATATATTAAATACATTTATAATATATCTTATAGATCATTGAAATTTGTGAGACACGTTATCTAATCTAAAATATTAAAAAAATTATATTATTAAAGTCATGTATTTAATTTTTATATTAATTTAATAAATATTTTATTAGAATTGAAGTGATTTTAAGGTAATTATATAACCTAAAAAAATTAAAAATAAATTTATTTAATTAAAATAGTATCATTTATATCGAAATGGACATTTATATTCTTTTAGATCTTGATTTTGTCCCTATGTGGACACATAAAAGATATTAAATTACAAGATAGTGTTATTTTGTAACTATCATTGATTTAAATAATATATAATTTATTTCCATGTACATGTTTCATTAAATAATAATAAGTAGATAATATTGTGATAATTATTGAATCCTATTCATCAATTAAATTTATTGACATGTATTATTATTGTTTTAAACATTATAATTTTGATTTACCCATAAATAATTCCTTTAACTATTTCCATGGAAAAAATTATTTTTATTAACTAAGGGTTAAAATAGTAACTATAAAATGCCAAATAATACATAAATGGACCTTTTGTGATATATTTGACTTCATCCATATTATTTCCCATATTTTAATATTTTTATGAATATTATATAATTTTATAAAATATTAATTATTAAAAAATATCAATAGTGTCAATTTTGAAAATATTAATTTTTTGACATTTTGGAAAAATCATAACATAGAGATTTATTATTAAAAACTAAATTAATACATAAATAACAAGCTAAATGAATCCATAAAATTACTTTATCACATTAATTAAATCAAATTAAATTTATTTTAATATTTATAATATCATTTATTGATATTTCTTTAAAAAAAATAATTTCTCCATCACTATTAAGTCATTATTAATGATACATATTTAATCTCTGAAAATCATAAATAAATTTCTATGTTTTAGGTAATTATATTATCTTTCTAATTAAAACCTCTAGTCAATTTTATTCCATGGTAATCCCTAAATTAAAATTAATATAATCATATAAAATTAAAGTGTGACATTTTTTCACATTCATTATAATTTTTCAATTCATATCATATTCATAGGTAAGTGGCCTATAAGTTATCATATTTTAAAAAATAAATGATATCGGATGAATTTATTTATCGATTAAGATTTTTACAAGTGTTAAGATAATTTTATAAAATAATGATTACCTTTAATTACAAAATTTACCTTTAACCACGGTAATAAAAATAATTACCAAAGTTAGAATTCATAAGTATCGAAAATAAAAGTATCTTATTAACATAATTTAGACATACTGGTTGGAAAAATGAAAATAGTTTTACAAAATTAAAAACCTAGAATTCGTAGTAATTAATTTAAAATTAATCATGTTGTCTGAAAAGAACAGGTTTTTAGACTAAAAGATAAAATATTACAAAGGATTGAAATTTTTTTACATATAAATTCAATGTTATAATGATTAAATTGACTTAAATTGTATTCAAATATAAAAATATACTCTATTTATACTTTATAAGAATTCAATATTATATTTAAACCATAAAATGTATTTTGAGGAGAATACTTTTTTTTAATTAAAAAATTGCATATTTTTACAATTCATCTAAATATGAATGTTATCTGTAAAATATAATAAATTCATCCAAAGTAAAATTGTAAATCTTTCTTCAAATAAAGTTTTTTATTCATTAAAATTTAATATATAAATGTGTCAAAAGCTATATTTAAAATGGGTGAGCCATCAAAAGGTGGAAAACCCACAATTTTTTTTTGGAAAATTTGTTCTTTTATCTGAAAAATTGAGTTTGTTCTTATATAATGTACTTGAAAATACAAAAGATGAATGATGATTTTTTTAAATTCAAAATTTTTTTAATAATGTTTACTATTTCTAGTTTATATCCAACTAAATAATAATATTATAGAAATATATCATTATTTAGTGAAAGTTGGTATTGCGTACAATGCAATCTATCGAGGAAGTTCTCACTTGTGTGTAATGAAAACCAAGTGATTCTTGCATTTACTATAAGTTAATACAAGGTTTAATATAGAACAAGTTAATACAGGATCATAGAAACAATATTAATATAATACATAGCACATATAAATATAGTTCCATCATAATGGCCACCGTAAGAGGTGGTAGGAGAGAATTGAACAATCATTGTTTTGTGAGGTAGTAGTTCACTGTCCACAGAAATAGCATGTTATTTAACCATTTGAAGGAGGTGTGTGTATGTATAGTTCAAATACTTATAATAAGAATAACCTATTATGCTAAGGATACTATTTTGTCAATAAAATAAATAAATAAAAATAGTTTATGGGGTTGGAGAAGTAAAATAAAATAATGTAACTTAAGAGAAGACATTACCTTTTAATCTTGTTACTCCCTTGGGTTTGAACCAAAATGATTTATTGATGTGCCTTCTACCCAAGGTAATACATCGTGGTGGAAGAGAGGGATCTTCATAGATTATTTGGATGAGTTTGGATGATCCAAGAGGCTTGTTATGTGTTATTAATGGGTTAGATGTGAGGTATATTTATAGGGGGATGGACTCTTTAGGAATGTTTGAAAATATTATTTTATTATATAATGATTTTCTAATTATGAATGTCCAAAACACATTAATGTTAATGATAATATTACCATTGTTTGAAATAAAACCATAAAATAAGAATTGGATAGAGTTTGGAATTTCTTTTTAAGTTTTATAATCTTATTTATTTAAACCATTCCTTAATGAGGTAAACACTACATCCTTATTATGTCATAAATATTTTTATATATTTGATGTCTAGAAATTATAATAAAAATACCAAGATGTATGAAATATTTTTATCTATCAAATAAATTTATATAGTCAAAGATATACCTTATATAACCACATGTATGAACTGATTTACTAAGCGATATATGTTTATGTCATTTTTTCTGTACATTAAATTAATTAATATAAAGTGTCATTATCGCTCCCAAGTGGCTCTGTGGGGTCCCAAAATCGACCCATGGATTCCCATGGTCATACATGTATCAACCAATAAGATTTTTGACACATTTTAGGGTAATTTAATATTATTATAAAATTATTTTTGTACCATTATTTAGCATATTTACCTTTTACCCATGGTAAATAAGATATTTACCGAAGTAAATATTAATAATATCTAAATATAGATGTTAAATATTAACAAAATTTTGATTCAGGATTCCAAATATGGAAAAAATTATTAAAAATTCCTAACATAGAAGTGGAATAAATTTATTTAAATTTAATTTCTGCTGTCAAAACAAAAAACATGTTTTTAAGAAATAATAACCATCAAAAGATTAACACTTGTTTATGTCAAATTTCAATGTGAAATTACTACCAATGAACAAAATTGAATTAATTTGTAAAAATATAATCCAAATATACTTTTAAATTATTTTAAATGATAATATATCCATATAAATTAATTGGTTTAAAAGGTAGTTTTGAATAAAAATACAATATTACTCACTATTCATTAAATTGAATTTTATCAAAAAATAACAAAAATTTATCCAATGTAAATTATGATGTCCTGATTCTAAATAATAATTTTATTTTCCCAAATAGAACATATAAAAGTGAAAAACTATATTTCAAGAGGGTTTTCCATTAAATGGTGCTAAATTGACCTTCTAATGAATATTTGAGTATTTATGCTTAAAATCAGAGCCTTTCGTATTTGAAGAAAATAAAATTTATTGTATAAAAGTATAATCATTTAAAAAACATGTATAATAATATTGTAGTTTGTTCATTTTATTCTTTCCAATACAATGGCTAGGCATTATATACCATTTAAAATAATATTATATTATTAATATTTAGTGTGACTCAGTATTTTGTGAAACATTAGACTTCAAAGAAACTCATAGTTCTGTATCGGGTACTCCATCAAACATAGAATCCCCTATAAAATCAGGTTAATATTTAATTCAAAAATAATAATAAATATAAAAATTTATTATTCTTTATTTACTTGGAATGTTACAATAATTTTCTATCCTTATGTTCAACAATGAAACTCTTCCATGTAAGTGAATTTTCTTCCACTTTCTTCTAATAAATTCATGAAATTCCAATATAATAATTTATTTTCATATTATAATTAATAATATATTTAAATTAATCAATTTAATCCAAAATTATTTACTTTCCATGATATACTTCCCTACGATCTGAATTATACTATTCAAAAATATTTTTCATACACCATTTATGCTGTAAAAAATATTTTCATTAATTTGATACATTTAGATGAAATAACATTATAATATTAATAGCTTATAAAATTACATATTCCTGTGTATTATCCTAGATTTACCCAATATTCATTGATTGGTTACATGAAAATATGAAACATTCATTCCACTATCACGGGTTAAAAATTATATAATCCTTATGAAATTAGGAATAAAAGAATTTAATGGATTTTTAATGATACTCATACATTATTTTTCAAAAGTTAATAAATAAAATTATTCTTGAGATCTATATTTCACATATGAATATAAATATATGGTGGGTTTTCACTAATATAAATCCATTATATTGGATAATGAATTAATCTCTAAGGATGACATGTTTTGTGATACCTTGGTTATAACGTTTCAAGAAAACAAGTTGAAAATATTTTGGGATATGATTATAAATGTCTCATTTTTAGGCTTTATCCAAAATTCAATGTTAGTATCCAGGATAATTAAATTATAATATACTTAATTTAGTTATTAACACACTCTATTTTTAGGAATCGTGATCACATGATACATATTTATGTTATTTATTACTATTTTAAAATATGTTGAATCCTTTCCTTTTGTATATGCCTGAATGGCCCGAAGGCCTTCATTTTTTATTGATTTTGATAACCCCCTTTCAAGGGATGAGAGGGAACCCTTACAAGGCTCGTAGGCTTAGAGATTACATTGCCCGTAGGCTAAGAGATTACATGACCCGAAGGTCTTAGGGAATTCAACCAGACTATCTACAAGGAACTGCCCCTCCCCAGCATCTGCATCTTGATAGTAGCAATCCACCGTTGCATGACCGTCTGGCTAGGCTTCCCGTGCATGCACAGGTTGGTACCGATGGCATAGCCATACCCTCTCTTTCTGACAATCCATTTGGCTCTGCTCTGGTGAGTGTACTTGCTTTGAAACCTCTTCTAGGGCTGCTCCTTTTTTGTAGTGTGTCTGGGCCTGCATTCATGTGGCTCGAAGGCCTTGGGGTGGCCCAAAGGCCTTAAGGTGGCCCGAAGGCCTTGAGAATCAACTGGCCCGAAGGCCTTGGGAGGCCCGATAGCCTTGCAGGACCCGAGAACCAAACCAGTGGCCCGACGGCCCAGATGGATGAATAGTTCCAACTACTACAGTACCGAATAGTGCCTGCTACAGTACTGCTACAGTAACCCGGAAATAGGCCTCAACTAGGATTTGATCCCGGGTCTCTTGGATGCACCTAGCGAGTCCTCACAAAACTGGGATGAGGCTCTTCTGCTCATTTGGTATATGTTTCTAGGATATGAGATACAATTAAAAATACCTTATATTTTTCATTGAATATTAATTTCAAATAAATAAGTATAAAATGTAGGATTTCATGTATTTTATTTATAATTTATATGAATCAAATACCCACGATATCATAATTTTTATAAAATATTATACTATGTAATAAAGGTATTATGTATTATGAATAATGGATTACGCAATGAAGGTTGTATAACACCAATTATTGAGAAAATGATTTTCCTTTTCATTGTGTTATTTTGATGTGATAATCATCCCTAGAGATAGATATGGGTAAATATATGGACGTGTTTTATTTCTAGTGGATTTTGTAGATGATGTACTAGTATAATAAAGGATGAAACTAAATTAAATTAATGTATATATAATCTTAAATTGTTTCTATTATTTATTTGTTATAATTTTATCATCTTTGAAGATATCTAGTCCACATGATGGTGAATCCATGACACCCGAATGACAATTTGAGAAGCCTTTTCTCATAAATAATTACTACTTATATCTCATTCATAGTATACAATATCTCATTAATTTTTTTATTAATAGTTCCACCACATTCAGAATAGAAAATATCTCATTAACCATAGTTATTAATAATGATATATAATTCAATATAAGTGATATATCATTTCCTTTTCAATTATTAGTAATAACAATTTTATTTATTTAACATCTAATTAAAATTATCTATTATTTGTTAAAAATCATACCCATTTGTGATATTTTATTTAGCTAATTTAATGTTAGTTAAAGTATCATCTCCCCATTTGATATCTCATTAAAATGATATATTATTTTTTGATATCTTATTTACCAAATATGATATCCTATTTACCTTCTTGATAATATTGATACAATATCCACTATCTATTGGGAATAATTATCATACATAGACAATAACTATTTTAATACTAATTTTATAATAGGACTATCAATTGGGTAATTTCATTCATTGTTTTCATATTTATCAATTTTATTTCGATTTATTTTGTTTATTGATAAAAAAATGTAGGATTCAAACATTGGGGTTTCATTCAGAGTAATAAATGGTGCATCTTGGGTATACAAGTGGTTTTTACACATTCTATTTTATTCAATATATGTTAGAACATATATATTTTTAAAAATATGATTAATAATTTGTGTTTTTCTGTTGATATGTTTTTAAATCCTATATACACTCCTCAGGTAATATGAAGTCCTTTTGTTTGGGAATGAATTCAAATAACAATACATATAAATCTTTAGAATTTCAAATGAGTTTTAATTGGATAATGATACAATTACAAGGTAGGGGAAAAATAATAGGGTTATCTTGGATTGGTTTTCAATCATTTTTAGAAAATGTATATTATCATTTCACTAGGTGATCTATCATTATTATATTATCATATAACCTATATGATTAATATTTTTATAAATTGTTGTATGATTTTATTTATATATTGTTTATAATTAGTATCATAATTCATATAATATTATAATCCATCAAATTTAATGATATTTATATTGTTTAATTTTTATCAAATAAGATGATACTGAGGGAATAATAGTTGAATATTATGCATTGAATCATAGTCAAATCTATTACTATAGTCACCATATTGTGGTCAGTTTCATAACATGGTCTTCAATACCATGTCATGGTGGTCTTGTAGAATGATATCTTATTTCATTTAGCCAAATATATTAAGTTGATAATCATATTTCATTGGTTATGGACCCATAATATGATGATACAGAAACGAATTCTGAATGAAGAGGGAGACGAATAGATATAATAATAAAATATTGATAATAAATTCTTTTTGATATTTAAGAAAGTAGTAATTGATAGAATTTCTAGAATATACCCCATTAAATAAATGGATCCTATAAAGTAGATAATATGGGATATCATTTGAGACATGCGATTTAAATCCCAATTAGACAACATTCTTTCCAATCTTTTGTGAATATTTCTTGGAGGTAGAGGTTATATGACACTATTTTGGTAAAGTATTACCTAATTATTATTGGATTTTTGTAGCTATAATATAAATTATATAGCGATAACATGCTGATTTTTTTTATGGAAATCCATAAAAATCAATAACAATGAATATTATATGCATAGAGCATGAGATACAATTATTTTCTAGTATTCATAATTAATCAAATTTATTCAAATTCCAACAAATCATATCATGGGAATTGTTGTATTTTTCATTTTATTTTGAATTAATATGACCCAAGAGTGGTATTAGATAATTTTTTGGTGATTAATCGATAAGAAAAAATAATTAGTAGGAAAATTGGGTTTTCATCATATATCATGGTCATAGTTGAAAATTAAGCCATAGACAGTGATTTTTTTTTTCCAAAAATGTCATTGTTTTCCAATCACTACAACATATTATGTTATAATTTGAAAACAAAACCTGTTTTATTTTGAGAAAATCATTAGTTGATGTAACCCTAAAACATTGTATCAATTTTTATGTACCCACAATCTGGTATATTAACAAATATCACATGGTAACATCTGTCATGATATCTAGTCACATCATGTTGGAAATTAAAAATTCATGTTTTTTAGTGAAAAAATATCTTAAATGGAATGTGGAATTAGTTTTTATTATAATCTCAATTTTTTTACTTTTAAATAATTCATGATGAGTGCAATGAACAAATACTGATTATGGAATTACATTATTTTTAGGATAAAATTGTTTGGAAAATTTAACCACAAGATTTTGGTAAGATGTGGAGATTCACAAAATAATAATAAATGTTTTCCATAGTTACCTTAATTGGGTTGGGACTAAATGGCCTATGGAAAATTTACATGTGAGTAGATCATATTAATACATTTTTTTAAAATAAAATTTTATATTGTTCTTAAATGTCAAGAAAAATTATTTATTTCATCATTTATCTATGAATATATATATATATGTATATAATTTTTATATATAGTATTTATATTATATGGATATTATTTTATTTAGTATTAATTGATAAAAAAATTATAAATTATATTAACATGTATTTCCTTATATGCATGATAATATGGAAAATATTATTCTCTATACCTTTTATTTTGTTATGGATTTATGAGAATCAATGATGAGGTTAATTATAGTATATATATATATATATATATATATATTAGGTTTTAGAGTTATAATGGAATTAATGTACATATTGAGTAAATAATAATGGGTAAATGTACTCTGGGTCAATCGACTCATTATCATGTAGGTTTACTTCATATTCATAATAGTTCCAGTTGGAAACCTATATCACATTTCTTACTCATTTTGAGATCATTAGTTTCATATGACCATAATGGATCAATAAATTATCGAGCATGCATGGTTTATGTGGATTCTATGATGAACCATGGTTCCTAACTACACAGTGAGAAGTATTTTATTTTAGTATACAATTCATAGTTGGGGAATTAATTTTTTAACTATGTTATTAAACTATGTTCCATAACATGAATATTTATATTTCAAAAATTTATTTTTCATTATAAATATCTCTAATGTAAATTTCAATATAGGATATAAAGGATTTGACTATTTAATTCTCCAGTCATCTACATGATTCTATTCTCCATCTAGGGTGGTTTCATTTAAAGAGTAATATATTCTTTCTATAAATTATTTGTTATATATTCATCTCCATCATAATTTCTTCTATCTAACAATTTTTATATTCAATTTTTTTCTCTAAATATATATATATATAGTGGTCAATCTTATATATTATACTGTAAATTTTTTTGAATTTTTTTTAATGGTGTGATTATGTATCCATGATCCTTAATATCTTCTTAGTCATAGATTAAACAATGTTTACTGTAAATATATATATATATATCATCAAAAATAAATTTATTAAATTAATATATTAGTGTTTTTAACAAAATTCTTCTTGTAATGAAATAACATACATATACATAGATTAATATATCATTGTTTATTTTTCAAATAAATATCCAAATCAAATCATTGATCATGTGATAAAAGGAGTATTTAAGTAAAAATTATCATCTATATTCTAAGAAAGTAATTTTTGGAAACCAATAGTTTAAAAAATTGGTATGAAACTATTATTTCAAATTAATATTTAAACAATTGATTTTTTCATTTATAATTGTTGTTGAATTTTGTGCATGATATAATTTTATATGTGATTATCAGTTAAAAAAAATTCATTTTTAGTTTTATAATGATATTATTGTTCTAAATTTTTTATTATGTTTTTTTAAAATTTATGTGTTTATTTGGTTTAATAGATACCCATGAGACACATTTGATGATGGTTTGATAAATTATTGATCTTTTATGGATGATTTTGGGGTTTTTACACCATTACAAAACTATATGACTATTTTTAAATTGAATATGGTGTTTGAATTTCATAAATAATAACAATTATTTGATTACCCTTATTTTTGAAATGATTTGTTATGGAATTTTTTTAGGGAAACTACTAATTATATGATATCAATGTATGAAGGGGTAATTTTATTGAACGATCATAAAGTGTGAGATGTAGGATTATATTATTTTTTAGATTTATATAGTTAATTAGTATTCTAGTTAATATAATTAATTACTTCTAGAAAAATAGATGTGAATATTTATAATCAATATAAGAATTTATGGTATGAGATATATTCTACTTGAGATTACTCTATTGATAGTATCCCATTATTTACTAAATCCCTATTGAAGAGGTGTCACAAAGTCATGCTAGTGTAGTTATTTTAGTTGTTTAATTTTTGTGAATATTTAATATATGATAAAAATAGTTCAAGTTTAGATCATATTATATTTTATCATTCGTACATGGTGTTATTTCCCCAAATTTAGTTTATATAATGTATACATAACATAATGTTCTTAATAAACTAATTACTCTTGGATAAAAATGTTACTGTTTATATTATATGATATGAATATATATATGATTTTTTTGGTAATTCATTTGCAATACTATATTTTTTAAATTCATCATAGATATTTTTACCATTTTTTTAAGTAATTATTTCACATTCCAGTACCACATGTATATTTATCCTGATATGAAAAATATTTTAAATATCTAAATATGAACTATAAATAAATATTTATTCTAATATATTTTAAATTAAGGTAAATCATTGATACACACTTTTATTGAACATATTTTCACTTTTAAATATTATTTTTTCATAATGATTTTTTTCTATATAAATAAAAAATGTGTGATTTTTGATAATAGAATGGCAGTTATATATAGAGCACGGTTTGGATAGAACTATATATTTTCAGTAAAAATATCACAAAATAAATTAATTTCAACATTCATCTTCAATCTAATATTTATTTTTTCTGTTGTAAAAGTAATGGTTGGGATTACTATTGGTATACTACTAATTTTCACCATACCCAACACACCTACATTAGTTTGCAAAATTCTATGTCTTTTTTACTATACTATATTCGATCATGGGTCATATGATTAAGTGTAATCGATAGACATTTTTAGATTTTGTAGATATAACATATTAGTTGTTATTGATCATGTAATGGAGAATTTTTTGTTTTCTATGATGTATTTATTTCATGGATAGTGTATTATAGTTTTTTTACACCGGTATTCACATTAATTGTGGTCCCTTTATTTTTTTACAATCAATCTATTAACCTTAGATTCATATTATTAGTAATTTTGTTATAGAATGTTAATCTCATTTGTTTAAAATAGTATTTTTTTCCTGTATTTATAATTTTGTGCTATACATTACAATGAAGGGGAATCCAATGTAGGGATACTTCATATCAGATTATCAGAAATGTTTATATGTTAATTTATATTCACAGGGTGAAATAATTCCTATTTTTTGTGTATGGTACCCTCAATAGTAGATACCTTTCTATTGTGATTGAGATTATGGTTTAGGCCTCATTTCATGTTAGCTTCTGTTAAGTATTATGATAATCTAGGGTATATCAATTAAAAATAGAATCAAATACCTGATGGTATATTTGATGTGAAGGTAGAAATGTGATAAGGTTTTTAGAAATTTATTATTTTTTTCAAGGGATAGTATGACATAAAATTTCTTATTTTATGACTTTACATATAATTGTTGATTGGAATATGCAATTGGAATGGAGGGTTTTCAATTCGTTATTAGATATTACTGTCTAATTAATTGGTACAATTATTTGTGTGTATGTTATTTGATTTTTTTTGAAAACTGATATTATTTCAATTTAAATAGATAAAAAATCATAATATAACCAATTATTAATCATGGTTGGGTAAATGATGCAAAAACATTCCACTTGTTTATTGATGTTATAAGTATGGATTCACATAGTTTATTTACCAATTAGAAATTATTTATCCAAATCATGAATCAGCTTCAAACCTATAAATTCTGTATTTTTATTACTCATGGTTAAAAATCAGGTGTATTATTTTTTATTACATGTTTATAATTAATAAAAAATAAATACATAGTGAAATTGTTTCATAGTTTTTTCTCTAAAAATTCAATCTAGTATTAATTTTTTGATACACTCTATAAAATATGAAATTTTAATATAAAAATCAATGAAATATATCCATTTCATTTTCGTAAAAAACTATAAATAAATGTTAGTAACATATTTCTAATACATTTTAAAAATAAATTTCCTTGACCACTTAGGTACAATAATATAAATTTAAATAACTTATGGTTGTACAAAATTGTATTTCATGATACATAATCACATATTTATTATCCAAAAGTTACTTCCACTCTATAATTTAGTTAATGTAAAATTATAAATATTTATTATAATTTTAATTATTTTAAAATATTATATAATTTTTACATTTATATTGATATTAATGGAGTTTGTGTTTATTATATGCTGAAGTTAATTAATTAATTTTTGTAATTAGTTGGCATCATGATTCATGTGTTAAACTTATTTTGTAATATTATTCTTTATTAATGAAGTATAACTCCAAGGTGGAATCGTCAAAATAAAAAAAAATCAGATTTTTTCATATGATTAAATTACTAATGGAAAATTGAAGGACAAATTACGTAGAATTTTTAAATTACAAAACCTCTGAGTGAAAATAAAATTTTTTTGGACTGAGATATTATTATTTGGTTTATTAATATGATTTGATGTAAATAGAGATTTTGGAAGCATATCCTATGATGGAATCTAATTTTGCTACACATTTTGTTAGAAAAGGTGATATATCTTAACAGAAATGGGATTTGTCGGAGTCTAAATATTAATGTGGTGGTAGTATTGAGAAATATGCATATTCTATTATTTACATATATATTAAAGTAACTATTTCATACATATTTTCAATCTATATGTCTAGTTTATTATATGATATCTTTATATATATGTCTAAAAAATAATTATCTATGGGGGAAATTAAACATATTTAGAAAATTATTAAATAAAAGTTTACTGAATAAATATGTAATATTAAAAAATTACAGTGGGACCTAAAATACAGCTCAAATAATATCATTAATTAATAGAAAAAAAATTAAATTAGTATGTTGGAAATTAGAAAAATGAGAGGTCTATATAAATTTATTATCATTATATTTTTTCATTATGGGATATATTATATTTTTCCTTAATTATGGATATATGGGTATAAATAAGACTAAAAATAGGATAAAGTATTTTTTTTGAAATTTTTTAAGTTTTTTTCAGTATTTTTTCTAAAAAAAGTATATATTAAATTTATGATGATTTATTTTTTGGTTTTTTGGTAGTTCATAGTTTCTTTAGATTGATTATGATATCCAGAATGTATGTTTAACTATATAATATTTAGTTTTGGACACAAATAGGATAAATACTTTTATATCTGTAGAGTAATCATGTTGGTGTAGTGGTCACATATTAGTTCCATAGTTGTAATATAAAAAATTATGATGAATACAACATAATTCTAGTGGTTGGAATTGATGTAAATGGAAAAAAATGAAATATCTTTTATTTTTTAAAAAAATCCACTTGTTATTTAAAAAATGTTTGTATTAGATGTCATCAAAAAATTAGATATATAAATTATTGGGAGACATTTAGAAATATATAATTTTACATAAATGGGTAACATAGAATTATATTTATTTTAGACATCATATAGTGATTCATCGAATATATTTTTAGCTTATGTTTAAGATGTATATGTGTTTTTAAATGTTTTTATAATTTTAAAAACGAGTATGTTTGAAATTTAAAAGGAATATAGATTTAATATGGAATTTTATTTCATCATTATATTTTGGGAGAATGTTTATGGATATATTTCCTTTATGTGCTTTAAAAACTGTGAATATAAAATAAAAATTATTGAATAAGTGATTTATCAAAGGGAGAGTGGTTTTCCTATTTATATTTAGTGGTAGTCCAACATAAATTGAAAAGGTATAAACTATTATTGACTATCAAATTTTTATATCACATTTATATTTTTATATATTCATTTTTTAAAATATTTATTTTATTTTTTTGTGGATTTTGTATATTTGTTTTTATAATTTATTAAACAATTTATTTTTAATTGTTAATATTCTTAGATAGGTGGAAAGAACTTCTTAAAATGTATACCAGAGAATATTTTCCAATAAATTAATGAAATATTTTTTTTAATTTTTTCTAATCATTTATGAAATCCGTGAAATTCCCTCGAAATTTTTATTTTCACATTTTAATTTTTATTTCCATAACAATGTACTATTATTTTAATAATTGGTCAGTGGGGAAAACAACTACAATTTTCCATATATCATCATCCATTAAATCTCTTTTAATGGTAGTGAAATCATATTGATTTATCCACTAGATCAATGTTTACAGTCTCTTATCTGTGGTTTTGTTTCTATTACCCTTAATTCTTTTTGTTATTATATAGACCAATACATCATTGGGTGATGATCACATGTATTAGGGAGTTTAAATTATAGTGGGTTGTTTAATCTATATATGCTTAATAATTAGAACAATTATATTCGCCGGTATTAAATATTCATTGATTCTTCTTATATAACATTAAGGATTGTATATCGTACCATTTATTATATTAAAACTATAGTGATTTATATTCGAAAAAAGTATACCTAAATGAATATAATATACGTGTCCAATATTTTAATTATGACTAAACATTAAAAATCCGAATATTTTACACATTTCATAAATGATTCATTCCACCACAAAATTAAAATTTCAATTTCTTTATTTTTTCAGAATCACATCTTTTTTTGATAAAATATTTTTAAGGGTTTGTTTCAAAATATGATGAATATAATTATTGTTTTAATGTACTATTTTATTACAATTATAGGTATTTGAGATTTATGATTTTAATATTTTATATAATGTATTTTTTAGAATTTATAACAACTTTAGTGAATTTAATAATATTTTATTAATATTAATGTTTTAATTGTGTTTCATATTGATTTATGCCACACAATAATTAATGATGATATTTTATTGATCATTTGCGGTTTTTTATTTGGTTTAAATTATTTTACAAATGTTTTGTCCCATCAAAAAATAAATAATGTGTTTTTATTTTGTATTTGATTCCCTTACTGTTATATAATATTTTATTATAGAATTTTTTGTTGATGGAAATTATTTTAGGTGATATTATTATATTTTGATATAATTATCAGAAAGGGTTGTTTCATTGCCGGAACGTAGAAGTATGATGTAGGATTAATTTATTTACAATACTTATATGTTATATTTATATTCTAATTTACTTATAGACCTATATTTATAAGATTCTGGTCTCCCTAGGTAGATATGTGGAAATTATAGTGATGAATGTTATATACGGTGAGATTATTCCCTCACTATTATTTTCATGTTTAATTCATTCCTATATTGGGGGAAAAGTGTGTCACTTGGAAAGGCTATTAGAGTGTAACACATGTCATTATATTTTTTACTCTATCATAGATAGGAATATGGTTAAAAGGTTCCCATCTATGATTTTCCATTATAGAATATGGTTTTTGTTTCATGATAAACCCTATATGATCTGACTGCATCTTAATGATCAAGATATACTATTTACTTTTAACTTTTTATAAATTGATTATATACTTTATGATTCATTTTTTTATAATTTACATATTTTGTAAGGAATACATATTATTATTTATTATAGATATTTTTCATATGATTTTATGATTATCCTTTCTCAATTCATTATTCATGTTATATCACGACATGAAATTAAATGATTCAATGCATAAAAAAGGATGAATTGACGTCCACTATTATCTCTACTAGATTTAAATTTTATATTATATATAAATTTAATAATATGAAATTCCACTGTTAATACCTATGTTCATTTCAAACATTGTTTTTTATGAATGTTTAAATGAACTTTTTCTTGCATTGAAAAGTGGATTTGAAATGCATAACGGTTAGATAGAGTGTTATTTGTTTTTTACTAAATTCTAGTTTAATAATGATTATTTATAAAAAATAATTTCAACGCATAATTATATTTTTATCATATTTGAGGAATTTCATGGATTATAAGTTTAATATGAATTGTTATTATCTTAAATCCCACACACCCACCATGTTTTTTACATATTATGTCATTTTTAACATATATAGTGGTATTATGGTGTGTAAGATGATTATATTGAAATGAAAATTTTATGAATTTATTCATCTCATGTTATAATGGTTATTGAGGGTGAAAAAATCACGGTTCATAGATTATCTGAAAAAAATTCATATCATAGGCAATGATTAATTATATAACCACATCACTCAATTATTTTATTATGGTCACATTGTTATTCAAATTACACACATAAACCATGTTAAATATTTTGGTAATTCCATTATTTTAATTTCATATCATCTATATTCTAAAATAGTAATTTATTTATTTTGTAAATTATTTCTGCTTAGTATAAAAAAATATACATCATATTAGAATATCATTAACTACATAATGTTTTATTATTTTTTATTTCAAGATGTATTCATTCTAAAGATATATATTTTGATTCCCATGAATCATTATTTACCTTTGTGATCATTATTTGGAATTTTGAATTGAAGTTTTCCTACTCTTGTGATGCGTTAGCATGACCAATACATGTTCATTACAAAATCATATAAAAAATTTATCATTGCGTAATTAATTTCAGTAATGTAATTTTTATTTGGGAAGAATTCCTACCATCTTGTTGTTATTTGAATTAGGTACAATTTTATTTTTGAGGATAGATCCTTACAGTTTTCACATAGTTGATAAATTATATAACTATATAAGGATTAGTTTATAAGGATAGAGTTTTGGTTATACTATTATAGGGGTTTCAGGTTTCTTTCTGGTTTTTATATTACATTAACTTAGAATATACAATAGTGAAGGGATGTTTATTTTATGTATAGAGATATACTATAATTAAAAATACACCCATTAATTATATATAATAATTCCATGAAAAATTATGCATTTCATCATATTTTAAAAAAAATAAATATATTTATTTTTCACTGATTTGTTTTACAACTAATCTTATATAATAGTAATAATATGGAACCAAATTTTCCATATGATAATATTTTATTTTCATACAGTATTTCTTGCAATATATTTTCAAAATGAGTAAATATATGATACTATGTGGAAGAAAGTCGTTTAATTACATTAAGGAGGTTAAAAATAGTAAATTAAGAATATAATTTTATAATGTTAAATTAAAATTAAAAAAATATAATAATTTATTACTATTTTATTTCTATCCTGAAAAAATGAGTTTTATATATAATATTGAGGTAAATTGTTTTACTAATGTTTGATGTTATTAATTATTGGATTTTTATAGAAGTGAAACATTGACATTTATCTAAGTAAAATGGGTGGGATTTTTATTGGGACCTTGTTGTTTATATGATCAACTAGATCATGGTTTTTTACACCTTAATGGGTGTTTTTAACTATTACTCTATTGTCAATTTAGAGGTTGTAGAAATTTATTATTCATTTATTTGATTAATATTATTGATATATTCCTCTGTTATCTTATACAAAGAATTATACAAATATTTATCCAATGGTTTATATACATTAATATGTCTTTCCCAAAAATTTTGTTTCTATGGATTCTACTAAACATTTTCTAAAACCTTCTATTGAAACCTATAATTTAGTAGGAGAGAACCGATGTATACAATATTAAATTTTTTCTAGATATATAATATCTCATCCAAAAGTACTGAATACATTAGTAGTGTTTTTAAATTATATTTATGATTCAATTTATCATTACATATAAAAACATAAAATACACAATTAATTTTCATTGGGAAATTTTTTGACCCCTTATATTATCCATGAATATCAATAAAAAAACATCATAGTATCCAAGGTAAAATAAATGATAAGAAATTAGTCAGATGATATCACCAAAAAGGGTTCGTATAAAATAAATTTTTTTATGAATAAATAAGAAAAATTCAATATTGTAAGGGGAATGATTAAAAAAATACATTTAATTTATAAACTAAGAATGAAATTCATCCAGAAAAAATATCATTATTAATAAAAAAATTCATAATTATGGAATGTGTAATATGGGATATCATAAATATAATGTCATACTATATCATTAAAATGTTTAGAAATATGGTTAATACCCACCTTAATTCTAAAAATGATTTGTTACATGAGACCAATTAAATCATTAAGCACTTATGTAATTTTAGGTCCCAAACATGACTTAAAAATTCTAAATCATTCCTTATATATAAGGTTACAAACATAACCAACATAACTATTCAAGTTCAGAACTATTATTTGAAATGATAATAGTTCCCAAATAAATAAGCCAAATCATAATCCACATATAAAAATATGGTAAATGGAAATAAAATTAAAAACACTCGGTCAAATTAGCCATAAAAAAATCCAAATAATGAATAATGATGACATCAATACAACATATCCTTAGTCTATCATATGTAAAATAATTTTTTGATATCCTTGATTAATAAAAAGGCAATGTATTTTCCCATAAGAAATTATTGAGGAAAATAAAACATTCACATATATTTATATTCACAAAATATATATCACAAAATATATGGGTAATATATTTCATTGAAAACATCCTTTTATAATTTGTAAAATATTCCACAAAATATTGATTGGTCATGATGATGGAAAATTCCAATCATGTTTTAGATGATAAAATAGATATTCTCTTCAATTTTTTTGGAAAAATACTTTAGACCATTATTTGGAAAATTACATGAATATTCAATTTTAGTTTTTTAGACTATCAAACATTTTAGAGTTTTCTTTCATAAATTATTTAGAATATTTTGAATAAAATTTTGAACAAATTTTTTGAAATCATGGGTTTGGAAGGGAAAATATTTTATTCTAATGAGGGAAATGATATTAGATATTCTTAAAAAAAATATCAGTCTTTTTAAGTACAAAATAATACTTAATTTACTATTACATGAAAATATCATGAATAACTAGGTGAGAGGAAAATATATTGATTTTATGATTGAAATATCAAATAAATACACCATTATATAATTTATAATAAAAAATCTCAAATAGTAATAAGATTGTGGAATGATACATTACCACTTGAATATAATTTTGATTACAATCCCAATAATAGAAATAAAATAAAATGAAACATAAAATACCATAATGAGAAATACATTTATCCTATAAAAAATAAAAATAAGGGTAGTATATACACCACAAAAATGAACATGAATTAAATACTGTGTATGTCTCATAACATTAAAATTAATATGTTAAACCCTTACCTCATGTTCAATATCATTCATAAGTGTTCTAACCTCATCTTATTTGGAATGAAATTATATAGAACTTAAATCAATCCATGATTTTATATCTAATCAATACATGTCAACTATAATATGGAGGTTTGAGATTTCAGGCATTCATTTTGGAAAGTATTAGTCGAACTATGTGGGTTTTCATGTTTGATTAGGGGATTTGAGGGGTAGTCTATTATAAGTTGGGGGAAGAGAAACACTTTGTAATTTTGAATATAATCAGTTACACCCACATATTAATCATTCTACAAGTCCCATAATTTGGTCATTATGAACCCATATTTGTGATAAGGTCTAAATTTGTATAACCAATGTGTAACTCCCCGACCCTAGTTACCTAGAGTCGGTGCATTATTACATAACATTGGCATGATCACAAAAGATCAAGTCTCGAAAGGACTATTAGTTTAGTATCCTTGGAATCTCTAGATACATTCATAAAGTTTACAGTTCATAATAAATTAAAAAACAAAACTAAAATCTTGTCTTCATATTCCCTCATACTATCCCTATAGGTCATTAATAAAATACTTCTTCACATCCTCGGAAAAATAAAACATTGAAAGGGGTGATCTTAGATGCTCAGTAAGGATACCAATATAGCATAAACTTTAATAAATAATCATAAACATTAAAGGCAATGTATAACTAAAACAAAAGCCTTTTAAACATGAACATCAGCATAATATGGCAGAAATAATATAAAATAATTCCATTTACTTATTCACATGGATATTCTACTAATCGAAAAATCACATGCAATATCAATAACCACTTTCATAATGATGGAATGCATAATGCCAGACTATCATTACCACGTAGCCAAGGCCTCATGCTATGTCTACAAAAAATATTTTTTCAATGTCGCATGCCAAGACACTAGTTTGTCTCAAGAGACCTACTGATACATCTAGGATCTATATCGTCCTCCACCCGTCACTTACTATGTCTAATGGATTCCTCATATGAATAGGTTTAAACATAACATAAACATTCATATTGAAAATAGAATACAAAATGTAAATACGTTCTCCATAAACCATGAATGGTATAAAAATAACACATACACAGTCAAACATATCAAAAAACCTTCAATACAATATGAATTTTTTTTATCTTAATAAATCAACTTCAAATAATCTTAAAATCCATCAAAGGATGTTGACATAGATGAAATCAAAACTATTTGAGAGAAATAACTTTTTTTAAAAATCATTTTAAAGTCACATAATTATAAAATAAAACATTTACATTAAAAATATTATTATATGATTATGAGGGAATCTTCAAAGATTTTACAATGGTGTAAAATAGCCGCTCCTGCAGTAAAAGTTAAAAAAACATTCATACTATAATTTTTCGAAAAGTATAAAAAGGTCCTTGTTTGGAAAATGACGTAAAGATTCCTTTATAAACTTGTTATAAAAATTAAAAAAAAAAGGGAATGAATGACTCCAACCCATATTCTATAAAATAGTAACAATTTTTTGAAATACATATTTAAGATACATAGATGTGGATGTTAAAGAGGTCCCAATAGATAATTACGTATAAACAACAACAGATAACGATGAGATTGTGAAATAAACCCTTACCTTTTACTTTTCCGTGGTTGATGGTAGGTTAAAATCCTGTATAATGGTGAAATAATTTTTATTAAGTTATTCAAGAATCATATAAATTAATATAATATCATATATGATCCTTTAACATCGATTTGTTTATAATATCTTTGTATTATCATCGTTTCGGGTGTTAAATTACTCATATTATTATATATATTTTGTTACATAATCCGTTTTTGTTATGGATAGGTTGTATCTTATTCATATCCAGAATGATATCAAGTTTTTAAAAAATATTTATAATCATAAAATGAGAATTATAATTGCATGGATACGATGTGGAATGAATCTAATCGCGTTCGTGGTGACGGTAGTCCCTACGTACGCACGAGTGACAATATCATTCTTTTGATATTAAAATAACATATAATTGGATGGTATATCATATATAAAGAATCATTATCATGTTATAATTATTATTTACATAAATTTCTTATCATTATCATACCAATCCAAATAATAATGTTTTTGAATAACAATTACACCACGACGTGGAGACGGTAAGCCGTACGTACGCACATATGGTGACATGTCATTCAAAGGAATGATAGAATAATGAATATGGTTGTACAATATTTATAAGAACATCACAGTTTATAGGAGATACTCGAGTTATTATTTTAGAATGGAAATAACAAATAAATAAGAATTTTAAGAAGAAAGGATCTTGAAAAGGGGTGGTGAAAACATTGCCTCTTCATCGGGTTCTTCCTTTTGATTTGATCAAAAGGGATTCTTAAGATGGATTTATGACTAAAGGAAGGCCACCCGGATTAAGGGAGGATAGTTGAGAGGGTATTGTTTCAGAGGTTGTCTGAACCAAAATGCTTTGATGGTGTGAAGAATTGTTTAGAAGTAGTATCCTTTTATAAGGGGGAGGAGGGGCTCTTCAGAAAAAACATAAAGTATTATTTATAATAAATTAATATTCAGTTTATAATTTCTCAAAAGTGTATAATTCAAAGTATAAGGCAGGGATGGGTCTAAATCTATTCAACAAATATATTTTAGACAGGTTTGGGTCATTATATTAACCTTATCTTTTAGTTTTAACCCTTAGTTAATTAGATCGTCATTTACCATGTCACTTTGTAATTTTTATATTATATAGTTAATAATCTTACTATATACATCCAATAGTCCCCCAGGTTATCCATTAATGATACACATATCATGATATAAGTTCTCTTTCCGAACCTTAGATTTTTAGGAATATAATATCAATTAATAATATAATATTTGTTTTAAGTACTCATTTATGTGAATTATGACACTATTCAACAATTGATTTATGTTAAAGTCAAAAAAATTATTAATTCTAATAGTATTCATTTAATAAATCCTAACATGTCATATTAACCCATAAAATTTGTTTTTTTTTCATCAAAACATTCAAATTATATTTATATTAACATTTATAATACCAATTGTTTGATTCATTCATTAATAAGGAAAATACTGTATAATTATTGTGTAATAAATATATTTAATTATTAAATGTCTAGAAATTATAAATAAAAAACCATTATGTAGGAAATCTTTTTATATTTATAATAAATATTTATAGTCTAAAATATAACATAAAAAACCTTACGTAAAAATTGTTTTTATAAAAGATATATGCTTATGTCATTTTTATATTTACTTTAACTTAATTAATATAAAGTGTCCTTATCACCTACAAGTGTCTCCATAGGGTCCCAAATTTAACCCAATGATGCCCATGGTCGAACATGTATCAACCAATAAGTCTAGGAAACGTTTTAGGGTACTTTATTTTTATTATAATATTATTTTGTTACCATTATTTACCGGATTTACCTTTTTACCATGGTAAATAAAATATTTCCCGAAGTAATTATTCAAAATGTCTAAAAATAGAAGATACCTATTTACAAAATTTGGACATCCTGATTCCAAACATGGAATAAATTTTTCTAAATTCAAAACACAGAAGTGGCATATATTAATTTAAAATTAATTCTTCTGTCAAAACAAAAAGCGTGTTTTTATGAAATAATAACTATCAAAAGATTGACACGTGTTTATGTTCGGTTTAAATGTGAAATTATTTCCAATGACCAACATTGTATAAAATGTTAAAAATAAATTCCAAATATTCTTTAAAACCACTCAAATTAATAATTTATCAATTTAAATTTTTTTGATTAAAAAATATGTTTTTAATTACTATTTAGTAATTTTCATTGTTCATCAAAATATTAAAGTTATCTGAAAAGTACCAAAATTTTACCCTAGGATAATTTTGATATTCCGAATCCAAAAATAAAGTCCATTTTGAGAGATAAAATTTATAAAATTTCAAAAAGTTGGTATTACTATACATAACGTCTATTTTGATTGGTCGTGGTGTGTTAGAATCTTGAACTTGCATACAATGCAAGCGATTTCATTAATCAAAGGAAAACGTACCATGGAAGGATGGGGTGTTACACAATGGGTGTTCGATAGGTTGGTAGGTTATTTATACACTTTTATTTTTAGTTTAACTCATATTAAACCCATATTTACCATAAATTCAGTGGTTAATTTTTATTATTTTCATTATTCATAATGGTAAAAGTCTAATTTTACCTTATTAGACAACATAAATAAAGATTTTTCAAATTATGGAATCCACTAATAAAAATTATATTCATATAAGTTATAGATGGAAATTTATTATTAAACCTGTATAAAAGTAAGAAAAATTATTCATCCAAATAATTTCAATCAAATGATTACAAAAAATTTATAATTATGAAATCCACTATTCCACATTACATCTTATGTATTCATCATATCTTATAAAATTACAAATAAATGAAAACATTATAAATATCATTTATAATCATTATTCATGTCACCAAAAAATTAAATGAATATATAGTGAGCCTAGATGGCCAGTAACGTTAATCAGGGGAGATATCGATCAATGATCACACGAAATATTAAGATAATAATTATAATATAATATCATAATAATTTCTTGAATATTTAATACCTAGTATATTAAAGATATGAAAACACGTTTTATGACATAAAACAACAACATTTGAAAATAAAAGAGTCATGTGAATGATATATCATTATAACTCAATAATAAAAAATATGTTCATGAAATAAATGCATGTGACACCTCCATATGTATAGAAACCATTTTATATGGCATGGTTACCTACCAAGCCCTTCATTTTTGGAATAAATAGATGTTTCCGGTAGGTAATGAAGCACATCAACATGTTTCCCATAATAGACCAACAACATTTACTCGGATCCCATAACATATCAATCACATCGACATACTTACTATAACAACCTATTATGATATATTACACTTACCAATGCATTTTATGGTGATATATATACTACCCATGACATTATCAAATCCATAACATAGTGTTCTATATGATTTTAAAACATTTATCATATCAATATCAATGAAATGAATTGTGTTTCATAAAATATTATATATTTTCAAGAGACATGAACCATCCAAAGAAAGAAATTTTATGATATACCTGGATAATATCCACATTCAATTATAATAAACATTTATATATTTCATCTTAGAAGGAATACTATTTTCAAAGATCCCTTGGAATAATTATTTAGAAAAACAACATTTGTATTTTAATGTTATTAATTTTTTGTAAAAAAACAATTACACATATAAATAAAAATAAATTTAGAAAATAAACCTGTAATATTTTAATGTAAAATTAAAATCATTTAGGTTTATTGATATTGGTAAAATATAATGATTTTTTATAAGTTATAAAAAGCAATTATTTTATAAATTATCTAAAAAAGATGCAAGGTACCACGTTTGAAAATGTTAAAAAATATTACATTCAAACTGTTTTGTAAAAAACATCAAACAAGGGTAAAAATTATTTTAAACAATATTATATGAATATTAAAAATCTTTTATATTTATATAGAAGATTTTGACTTGGAAGATACATACTTCGCAATAAAGTGTTATATATATAAAATCTCGAGTATTAATGTGATTGTGAAATAACATCTCACAACATTGGTGACATTCATATCATAATCCCCATGAAATAACAACATGAAATGGTTATTCAAATATAATAAATATAATTATGTTCAAGATAAAATATTTCAAAAGGATGTATATTCACCGCACAATGAAAATGAGTGGTTAACATGTAAGTATTCTCCCATAAATAAATTTGATAATAAACATACATTTCCTTGGGTCTGAATCATCATGTACATTCATTATATTCATGAATATTAAGTTATGTATGTTATTAAATTTATTAATATGATTTCTTGGGTTTATTGTTCCTTTTATCTCACGTATTACTATTTTATAACAATAACTTCATCAATTATGTTAATGTCCAATGTTGTAGTGAAATTTGGAACATATATCCAAAATTAATTTGTTAGGTTGACTATAGACAAAGATGTCATTATAATATCATATACATAATAATTATAATTGAATAATTATAATTTGTAATGATAAATTATAATTTTAAATACATTAAATATGGTTATGGAACATGAATTTTCTTATAGTCCCGATGAAGTAAGGTTGTATATTCCCATGAGTAACATTTCCATTTTTCAATGGTCAATATAGAATGAAGATAATAATTATATAATATTTATTTAATTATAATGATATAATATATATCATATTACATCATTAAATATACTATTACATAGATATCATCCTTGTGATGTGGCGTTGAAAGATGAATCTCATCTCTTTGTGAAGGTGGTAGTCCAAGCATACGTATGAATGCCGGTATAATTATCCAGTTCATTGAATTATAAGAAGGTAAATAATATACTATCTCTCAATAATGTAAAATATTTCATTAATATATTATATAAATAGTAATTACATAATTATAAAAATTCTGGTAAGATGGTGATGGAAAATAGAATACATCTGTTCGCGAGGTAGTGGTCGACAGTACCCATGAAAGATTAATTCCATTCGCATTTAATGGATTATGGAAATTGATAAGGATAATTAAATTATTTTAATAACATATTTTTTATGGAGGAAATTTTTAATGTATTTTATCATTTTAGATTAACTGTTTAAAGTGGTGAAGAATAAATTAAACAGAAACACACTATTAAAAATAATAACCCTTATTTGGAAGATACATTTTAATTACTACATAATGACCACTAATATTGATTGGATAAATTATATAAAACCCCAATTATGAATACATGGATTATAATAATTTATTAGGGTAAGTATTTTTCAAATTGAAATGTGTTTTTATGATTTAATTAATGGGAATAAGATTTGGCCATTTATAAGATAGGAGTGTAGAACTATTGAAATTTCTGAAAATATTAATAAAATGTAAATTAATATTCTATTAAATAGGTATAAAATATCATTAATTTAGATAATTCTTATTTTGGTAAAAAGTTAACATCCAATACTTTTTATATTTGATTTGGACACATTTATACCCATGTCATTTGGTTTTAACCCGTGATTATCCATTTTAAAAGATACATTGACAATAAGAAGTTTTACTATTTGAGATTCATTATTTATAATGTTACTGTAAAAAGTTCCATGGAATGGACCATGTATGAATATATAAATAATTTTATAATCAATAGGATGAATCTAATATTTATAAAAAAATTAAATCATTTAATAAAGTTTTATTATGTTATAAAATCTATAAGGAAATTATTTACAACCCTTCATAACATTGAAATTGATAATATCATGATAACACGTAGAATTAGAACCAAATATTTGAATACATCTATAACTTTTAATGTTTAAATACTGAATTTTCAGATTAAAAACTTATTTTAAATGATTTCAATTTATATATTTTGAACATATTAAATTTGATATCTCTATTAATTGATGAATTAATGTATAAGTATTGTGAAAGAATTTATGGTAGTTAATTATTCACTAAAAATAAAAATAAATTATTATGATAAATATAAATATTATTGAATTTATAAGATTAGTTTGATCTGAACATATCCTCCAAAAAACTAAATATTAAAATTATTAATTCTTTTAAAAACAAGACAGTTGTATGTTTGACTTTTCCAGAAATACAATATTATAAATGTCATAATCTCATCCAATTAACCAAAAAATATATATAACAGATTCATAGAGTCTATATATGAAATTAACTCATAAAATAAAAGTATGTTATGTGTTGGGGTCATTTTATAGTCCTTATTTTTTTAACATTAATTGTTCGATTTACCCTTTACTCGAGGGAAAAATTATTATATTTTATACGAATAATGAAACAAATAAAAGGATGTATTTAGAAAATTATGACTTATTTATTACAAATATGGAATTCATTTTTCATTACTCAACTCAATGAATTTTAAAATTTTAAAATAAAATTTTTCCTACTATATATAACAGAAAATAATTTTCTCGGTAGATATGTTTTAAGCTCGAAAATTTAATTATAACAGAATAATAATTTAAGAATATTTAAAATTATTTAATTAAATTATATATATATATACATTAATTATATTACCTATATTTATAATTAAAATCATAATGTCAATTTTCAATATAAATCAAATGACATTTTAATAAAATTATGCAGTTTTCCCAATTCACTGAAATATTAATATTTTCATAAAATTCACATGAAAGTAATCCTAATATTATTTTAAATTATTAATTTCAAAATTAAATTAATTTTAAATTGTTTATAAAAAAGTTACAGAAATCAATTATATTATGCACTCATAAAAATATTGAAAACCCATGATTGAGGAAAAAATATTTCTCAAAAATAAAATAACATTACTAAAAAGTTAAGTAATTCTTTTTCAAATAATAATTTATTTCAATATCCATGAGAATTACCATTAAATTTTTTTTAATTTCATAATTAATATTCAGTATTTCCTATTTAACCACAAATTTATAATGGTTATTATTTAATAACATTATTTCATTATTTTTTTAAATTATGTGTTTTGTATACTGTTGGATATAAACAAAATTTTTTAAATATCAAGATTTTTGATTGTACACATTTTGAAATACCATCCTTTTGATTTGAATGTGGTATTGATAAATGGGGTTTACATTTAAAATTACATTTTTTGAGCTTATATATAATAAAAATGGTCAATAAAACATCCACTTGAATGGAGGGAAATAGAAGTATCAAGGTAAACTAGAATAACAAAAAATGAGGCATATTAAATGGAAAATATTAGTTGGTGTTGAAATCAATTATATCGATTAAAAACCAATCTCTTAAGTACTGGTAGGGAGTGATATATAACACATTTATGAGAAATTTAGCCATCACAATATCATAAAATTATAATGAGTTAAAATTCCATTGATTTCCTGATAAAAAAAGTGTATGAATAATGTTTTTATTTGAAAATAAATATCATAATGTGGAGATATTATTTTACTAGTTAAGAAATCTTTATAATGAAATATACATTAATTACATATAGAACAACATCTCTTAATTAATTTTCACCATAGTCTTATTTTATTCTCCAAATGATGAGAATTTAAGTTTAATTTTTCATACCGAAATGATTAGAAACAATTTACATGTATCAAAGAATCTATATATTGATAAAAATAAATTCATCGTACCTTTATTAAATAAGAAAAAAAATCATAATACTAAGGTAGTATAATTCATGAAATTAACAAACCACAAAACGATGAAAAACTATTTTGAATATCCAAAATTAAATAGTAACATAAAAAATTCAACATAGATTATTCAAATAAGTAACTAACAATAATTTTGATCAAAATACTCCTAAATAGGATTGAAAACCAAAATTCAAAAGGATTTGATCACTTATCATTGGTCCCCAGATAACATAAATCACACTTAATGTATCATTTCCAAAAGTGGATTCCCTAATAATTTAATCTCCATGTTCTGATCTTCATTTTCATAAAAAAATAAGTCACCATCAATATTAAATAATACAATATATTCCTCTAAATGATAATTTAACCTTTATTCCTTAAATAAAATTCTTTATTATTGTTCTTTCATTAATCATATATTGTTATTAATATTGTGAATATCTTCATAAATAACATTACTCACATAACACCAAGTCATTATCCAATCCTGTTGTTACCCATATAAAAAAAATTAATTTACAAAAAGAACATTACATTTATATTTATTTTATATTAAATAAATAAAACAATTTTATGTTAATAAGGAAATCATATTGGCCAGTTGTAGGGAATGCACCCCTTTCGCACTTCAGTTATTGGTTAAAGCCTTAATGAATTATCAGATGTGACAGGTTATCATCTAAACTGAGAGTTAACCTTTTTCAAAAACCATATTAATATAATTCTAATATAATTCCCAAAATATGATAAACCTATAAAAACATTTAATAAACCATTATTACATAAAAATAAGAGATTTTAAAATAAATAATGTCTTATAATTCCTTTAAAAATATGTCCACGAAAATTAATGTAATTATTTATCCAAAAATATTTTCAATAAAAATAATTGTAATCCTAAGAGTTGTATTACAATAAATTTATCTCAAAATACTCTTAATCATATTAAAGATCAACCATGTAATACCTCAAAATTCTTATCTATGATATTTATGTTATGTTATAACTCAAGATTATAAACCCATGATTGTATGCATAACTATTATAATAAATTCTCATGAAAACATAATAATTTAAAAAGTTAACAAACCGATACTCTGATACCAATTGTAACAACATGAGACAAGTTCTCCCAAACATGGTTCAAAAATCATAAAATTCAAATATATGGATTTGATACTATAAAATGGATCCCAAATGTTCATTTCCAAAATCATGAACATAAAAAAACGAAACATTAGATCACTCACGTACCCATGGACCTTTTTGTTTTAGAATTTTAGAAGTGGTACAAACTCACAACAAAATGGGTTCACAAATTTCCCAATTTCATAAATTTCGTCATCATCTCTAACTATACCTAGATTTCATAATCCATTCTATGAATTCAACATCGTCCATAATATTGATCTTATAGGAAACTATTGTAGACACAATCATTTATCAACATTGTTCAGAACATGTGAGAACGAAACATAAGAAATAGTGATCAAATATGCAGGGAATGAATGGGAGATCTCAATCAATTAAAATAATAATTTATATGATAAACATAAGTTTACAAGATCATGAGAATAAAATAATAAATTTTTACCCAATATTATGAAGATAATAAACATTATTTAAAAAATAAGATAATATCATTTCGAAAAACATGAACTATAAGAATATGAAATCACCGTAACGAAATCTTAAATCATAATTTCATGTAATAAATGTGGGTGTAATCATAAAAACTATAGAAACCATTTCATATATTATAGTTTACAACTAATACCATCATACACGGAATCATAACCAATTAACCACAGTGTATCACGAACATCGAATTGTTTCGCAGAAAAGATCTAAATCATCGACCTATTTCCCATAATAGATCAAGAACATAAACTTTTTTCACATAAATATATTATGAGATAACATAAATTACCTAATTAATTAGAGGGATATAACTATATGACTCGTCACATAATGTCATCCATACATGCATGTTCCACAAGATACTACAATTCTCATTATATATAGACCTATGAAAATAAATTTTATTCATAATCATTTTATATTTATATATTAAACATAGACCATACATATAATGAATAATAATTATATACATGGATTATTCAATAGTAATTCAAAATTAACATCAAATGATGAAATGTTTTTTTGAAATTGATTTTGAAATACCACCTATAATCGTTATTAAGAAAAACAAATTATCTTTTTTAAAATCACTTCATTGTTTAAAATGATATGCAGTTATAAATGATATATTTATTGAAAATAAAATTGGAAATAAATTTTCAAATAATTTCCCTATCATTAAGGTGGGAAAACAGATAATTCTAAAAAAAGTTTAAAAACATTCCCTCCATATTTATTTCAAAAAATTCACATACATCAATCATTAGAAAACAATAAAAGATTCATGTTGATCCATTTAAAAAAATCCTTTGTTAAAAATTATATTACATTATTAATAATTAATGTATTCATTTTCTTGGAAACAATCCACATAGTAGAGAAATAGAAACCCAATGGAGGATTATAGTGTATCATCCCATGTAAATATATAATATTACATTCTAATGTTTATCAATATTTGTGAATAAAATGTTAATACTACTTTAAAGGGAATACTATGCTCGATGGGGTACCCAATACGCAACAACGAGTTCCTTATAAATCTTATGTTGCAGACTAATAATATAATAATATTATAATAGTTAACGCCTAGCCGTTGTAATGGAGGGAATGAACAGAAATAACTACAAAATTATTACATATGTTTGTTAAATATTTTTACATTTATATGATAAATTTTAGAGGCTTAAAATCCAAATGAATCCAATTTTAAGAATAAATACACTAATATTTTTAAAAGATTATTTTACCACCTTTTGATTGCGAACCATTTTTATATAAATATTTTGAAAATTTTATAATCTATATTTGTCAAAATAAACTTATTATTTATTATTGGGACATTGAAATTTACTTTGGAAACATTTTTGGTATTTTTCTAATAATGTTCAATTTTTAATGAATAGTGAAATGTTTTGTATTTTAATTCAGAACCCCTTTTTAATCTAATTTATTTATATAGTTAGATTATCTTTTCAATTGGTTTTAAAGTGAAATTAAAATATATTTTTACCATTTAATCCAATGGTGGTCATTGGAATTTATATCACTATAAGAATAGACATAAACGAGTGTCAATATTTTGATAGACATTGTTTTATAAAAACACGCTATTTGTTCTGAAAAAGGGAATTAATTATTCAATTAATTATTGTAACTTATATTTTTTCAATTTTCTTATAATAGATATAATTTTTGAATTCGGAATATCAAATATATCTTCGGGTGAAGTTTTGGTATTTTTCTGAAAAACTTTAGTTTTTAGATTAATAGTGAAACCACTAAGTGGTACATAAAAAACTGATTTTTTGTTTAAATGAAATTTTACCACCTCTTTGTTTTGAATTTAAAAAATCTAACATACATGGTTGTCATTAAGAAATAAAATTTGGTTCAATGGGATTACAATAATTGTTTTTGTGAATAGTAACTTTTAAGTTTTTAATCGCGATTAGAGGTAATTAGTGTAGTTTAAGGTAAAAATAATGTGTTAATAATATGAAATGACCTTGAAACATGTCCTAACCTTATTGGATGTGTCATGGACGACCAAGAAAACCCATGGGTCGATTTTTGGGACCCCTTGGAGCCTCTTGGGTAAGATAATGACATTAATGCCTTTTTTAAAAGTAAAAGCAAAAATTGCACAAACATGTATTGTTTTACTAAAACAATTTTTACATGGGGTTATACAGGTCGGATTTTTTACTATAAATAGTCATTGGAAAGCTAAAAATATTTCCTAAATCATAGAGTTTTTTCAATTTTTTTACATTAAATAAATTAAATTATTTATGACATCATGATGATGTAGTGATTACCTCATTATTTAACCATTTAAATACAATGAAAAGATAATGTATCATCTAAGACCTACACATGTCAAAAAACTATTGGATGAGTATTTTTAGAACCATTATCACCTTATACTCAAAATACATCAATGTGGGACCTTTAAAATCCGAAACTCATTTGAAAATAAAGTAACATTTTATACCTATCCAAGAGTGCCCCTCCTCTCCTCTTATAAAAGGCCCCCACCTCTACCACCTTACCCACACCTCTCAAGAGTTTAGCTTGTCCAACCCCAGCTCATCAAATCTCTCCACATCCCACTTCTCATCTTAGAAGCCTTAACTTAGGAATGAATCTCTTCGAAAACCCTTTTCATTCAAACCAAAGGGAGTTACTCGATTTTAAGGTAATGTCTTCACTTGTGTTCTTTTGTTTTATTTTGCTTCTCCAACCCCCTAAACTCTTTTTATTCATTTATTTTTTTAAAACTACAGAATCTTAAATATACTATGAGGTTTTTATAAGTAGGATTCGAGCTACAATTACACACACCTACATATAATTGTTAATGAACATACTGTTTCTGTGGATGGTGAATTTCTGCCTCACGAAACGATGATTGTTCCATATTCTTTTAACACCTTAAATGGGGGACATTAATATGTCACTATATTTATATATGATATATAATATGTTTATTTTTTCCTTAAGATTATGTATTTTTCATTTATGTCATACCTTTATGGCTTCCAATATGGGTAAACGTGATATCTTCATTTTAGGAAATGCGGTCTACCGCCCCCTCAAAGTGATTTGATTCGTTAATACCATATGTGGTATGTATAAAGGATAGATTTAATGATATTATATATGATAACATACTGAAATTATAATACTATTATGTATCATTATGTTTTAATTCCATTAAATATGAAATAGAAATGGAAGTAGCATTCATGCGTACGTACGACTTACCGTCTCCATGAACGATGCATTTCATTTCTTACCTCTAAATGTTATGTAATATTATAAATTTGTGTATATAATGGATATATATAATATAAATGATATCTAAATAATGAATATAATTCTTGATATAATGGATATTTTATCCCATGAACAAACTTGTAATTATAAAGAGTTTATTTTTTAATCAAGTAGCAATGATCGACAAAACGACCATTACTAACTTAAATAATTACATAGTGTTCATAACATGGTAATAAGTGATATAAAAGGAATAATGAACATGAAAACTAATCTTAAGAAAGTATAAATTAACTCAAGTTTATTATTCAGGAGGTTAATTAACGATCGAGTCATGTCGGACCCGAGGTAAGAAATCCTACCTCTCTCTTTATTTTTAAGTACTCTTTTTATGTAACTTACTTTAAGATCCTCTTTCTTATGTTGGGGGAAGTTATATTATATTACTTTTTCTGTAAATTTTACGTTAATATTATGAGAGAAACTATTTTATCTCATCAATCCAGTTTTGGATGTTTTTTGTGGTGCCATTAGGCTGCCAAATTTTCTTAAGGGGATTTTTATCTCATTTTTTATTCCTGTGAGATTCATGCTACATTGGCAACTATTTCCTTTTGTTTGTTGTCTGTAATGCCCATTATTTTACTATTTGTATAATATACTCTCATTTATCGGTAGTTACATCATCATTGTATGAACCTTCTTTCATGGGGTGTACATTTTCAAAGTTTCCCAAATCGGTAGGGGAACCTTTCACCCTCCTCTTTTTAAAAGAATTATTTTGTTATGTCTCTTAATTGACATCTTTTTATGTTGGGATATTTTCTTTTATATCCTTATAGATGTAAATTTTATGTCCAAGTGATGAGATACGATATTCTCTCTCATCAACTAATTTTATGAATTTTAAAGTGACGCCGTTTGGCTGTCAAATTATACCAGGGGAACTTATTAACCCAATTTCGATTTCTTTGGGTTCAACATGTAGTTGTTGAATATGTCATACTTTTGAATATGTGTGAATGAAATTTTATTTTTTTACACATAATATCCACTTATATTTGGTTTATTTATATTTTCACCCATAATTATGAGATTGATTTATCTTTAATTTAAGGAAAGATTCTTTATAAAGGATTTCATCTCATTTTACATTTCTGTTGAGGCTTCGTTGTTTTTATGCACCAATTAACTCTTATATGGTGTATATACTATCCCATGGAATATTATATCATGAATCCATTTATTCTCATGATATTATAATATATTTATTACATGTTATACTTCAATTATGGTTTCAAGTGTCTCTCATTTTGCTAAAAACCCTTTAACTAAAATATAATTTTAAATGTTTTAATGATTTATTCTTATAAATATTTCTCATTAGTATCCATGTTTTAAAAATGGTTTTAAGGGTTTAATTTTATGGATATTAATGGTTTACAATGTTAAAAACTTCAATGTGGTATCAGACACTTTGATTCAAAAATCACTTTATTAAATGTTTTAAATGGTTTTGAAAATGGTTTTTAGAATGGATTCATTATCTTAAAATATAATATTGTTATTGCAATGTGGGAATGTTATCTTTACATTATGCTTAAGTTATGTGCTATTATTATGTTATGGTTCATGGGAATTGTTTATGAAGACGGGTGGTTCCATGATAAACTAAGGGCGGGTGAGCCCGATATAGCTCTTCAATGCATTGGGTAACGTGAAGGGGTTAAATGTTAAGGTTTCTCTGAAGAGATTTAGGGAATATACTGTGATGGGTATTCCAAACGTAACCATTAGGGATAATTCCTATGTAAGACTGTTATGAATGCCTCATGTTAACTTTATGTCTTATGATTTCTATGATTTATTCATGATTTGATGAGGCATGTTAAAATGATTATGTTTTTTGAGTAAAGTATGATTTCATGCATGGAGTAATGTTTTCATTTCGTGCTATTATATCCCTTACTGAGCTTTTTATGATAATCCCATGTTTTTGAAATGTTTTTCACATGTCAAGGGAATGGTACATGATATGATGATAGTGTCAAGGAAGTGTCAAGAAAGAATTCATGTTTTATTTTAAATATGTTTCCGTTTATGGGAATAATGAATACTATATTTTATGTATCCACTTTGTTTAAATGTGGAATGTAATGCAAGTTTTATGATCTAATTCTCTAAAACTCTAAACGTGAAAAGATCCTCAATGTGTAATCTTGTAATAACTCATGATTAAGTATGGTTTAAGGCTGGGGCCTTATATATAGATAAAAAATTCTCTATAATGATTAGATTGTGAGATAATACCTTACTAAATTACTAATATTCATATCATAAGTCACATGAATTAATAAATAGAAAATGTAAATATCATACAAACAATTATGTTAAAGATATAACTTGTTATTGAGAGTATTATACACCATACAAAATAAATGAGATGTGAATTTGGAATATGTCTCTTAGAAATTAATGGGAGTCTAAAAATAACTCACCTTAACTCCAGATGGTCACATGCATTCTTTATATTCTAATATAAAAATGATTTGGAATTACTTTAGTTTTTATGAAATTATTTTACCTTTACCAATGATTTTAACTATGTAATTACCATTTTTTAACAATTACATAATCATTTATTATCACCCCATATGTTTTACTAATATTTTATATATAAGTCTAAAATGACGTTAGTAGAAAACTATTTAAAATGTGGTCATTAATAAATCATATACAGAATAATAATAATGAATTAATTATTCATATAATTTTTAAATTATATGCTTAAAATTTTCAATTTAATATAATAATGAAAAATTATCCACATTGTAATCATGAATATGGAAGGCCGCAGACATGTTTGAGTAACATCTCCATCTTTCAATGATCATTATGGAAAGAAGGTAACTATTATTTTATCTTCCCATAATGATCATGATATCATATATATCATATTAATTATTTAAATATACATATAGGTATATATATTTATATATATCATCCCTTTAATGTGGTGATGAAAATCTAATCACATCGCTTCATGGAGCTGGTAGTCTAAATGCTCACACGATGGACACTATCATTTTTCTGTTAATGTAATATTAACAATTTAAATGATATTATATAATTTAGAATTATAATTATATAAGTAATATCACATAAAAACATTATTTTCATCATTATAATAAATCAAAAGATATGATGATTGAGAAAATTTGCATCAGTTCGTGAGGTGGGAGTCCTCATAACTCAAGAATGATGAATTCCTTTCCCGTATGATGGATGATAAAGATGGATATAAGTTATTCCATTAACAAAATACCTTATATTTTTTTAGAGTATACACAATATTATTAATTTGGTAGGTTTTATGAATAATTGAATATTTTCAAACAAGAAATAAAAAATTCTCCATTAAAAATGATTCTACTTCTTCAAACTACCATATTTTCTTATCAACTTTTGACCACTAATTTTGGAGTTCTTCTTAATAAAAGACATAAAAACTGATGGTATATATTTTAGCGATATATTTTGATATTTCAAGACAAATAAAATTGTGTTTTCACGTTTGAAGTTTTTAGATGAAAAGGTACCTAGTTAAAAGTTGGGAAAAGAGACATATTGTAATGGAAAAAAATATTTAATGAATATAAATTTATATTAAACATTAAATGTATTAATACTAGATGATAATGGGTATGAATAATTTGATTCAATAATTTTTAGAGAGGTTTATATCCTATTAATAATCTTGTAATTTTGTTTTCTTAGCACATCTACCGTTTTAAAACATACTCTCACAACAACCATTCTTATACATTAAGTGTCAAAAAATTTAATATAAATAGAAAAAAGACCCATAAATGGACCACTTATGGTATAATAATCCATATCATAATCACTTTTATGAATATATTATTTGAATAAATTTTAAATAATTTAGTGAAATTTTTTTTATTTCAAAATGACAATAAGGCCAATCTAATGAACTATTTATTAATCTCAAGTTAATAATATAATAATAAAACATATAATTTAAACCAATTAATTAAAAATCACTAAAATTTTATATTAATCTATGTAATCCATATATTACCTTAATTATCTCAAATTTTATTACTTTTAATATTTTTAATATAATTTATATAAGTTTATCCATAATGGAATAATCTATGCATCACCATTGTGTAAAATATATGTTAATTGTAATTTATTTAAAATTCAAAAAAAATGAATATGATGTATTTAGATTTTATAATATTGTTTTTTTAAAACGTCGTCCAGATTACCCCATTTAAAAAATGGTATTGTTATTAAAACAAATTATGATGTGTTTGAGATTTCTAGAAATAGAATACTATATTAATCAAAATATCCTACATATGGAAAAAAAATTATATTAAATAATCAAAAATTCCTATGAAATAAATTGAATCATCTGATATAATTTTGGTAGTTTTTGGGGCCATTTTGTTTTCATTGTATTCTTATTTATATCTTTATCTATTAGATTAATCCCATTCCGGGGTAGGAAAAATTACTATAGTTTTTACTCATAATGAGAAACAATAACTGGGACCCAATTACAAAATTTTCTCCAAATTATTCCAAATACTGAATTCAATTTTAATTATTCAACTCATTAAAGTTGTAGAATTTGATTTATATTTAATCCCTATAAAGTTATGAAAAATATTTCTCCTAAAAAATGTGTTTTAAACCAAAAAAATCACATATAGAAATATAATTTTAATGTTTTATTAAATTAAATAAAATATGTTATATAAAAATAAGCATTACTTTAGTTACTTTTTGGAAAAATTCAAATAATTAAGGTATAATTAAATACAAGAAAATGATTGTCATTTAAAAATCATTATTTTACTATTCATATAAATATTTATCTTTTCATAAAATTGTAAAAACATAATCCTAATATTGTTTAAAAATATTACATTCAAAAATATAACTAAATGTTTCTTGTAATGTTTCTAGTATATCTAAAAATTAATCTTAAAATTCACACATAGAAATAATGAAAAACCAATTTAAAATAAAATGCATTCTTGAAGAATAAATTACCATTACATAATGTCCATGAACTTGTATAAAAAGAAATTTATTAATACCTTACTAATGATTATGACCACTATATATTCCATAATTTTGTTAATAATATACATTCCCTCCAATATAAAAGATACGTCACATCTGTTACATTGAAAAAAATAATATATCATTATTTATTTATGAATGGTGTTTTATATATTATATGCTCTAGGTATTCATTTCAAAATATGAGGATTTTAAAATTTCTCTTTTTAAATAAATAGAAAAGAAATGTATCATTCAATGAAAAACAAAAATTTTCTTTATTCATCAAAAGAATGGAATCTCTAGAAAAGTCCCACAACTTCACCTTCATATAATTTTTATATGACGATTTAAAAATTTAATTCTATTTTATCAAAATCATTTTATAAATGTGATAATAATTAGTTTTATCATAAGTACAATATAATGGATGTTTTTGTTTTCATTAAAAATGTAGATTTTCAAAAAATGTTTCTTTTAAATTAAAATTATTCTTATTTTATTTATATGAAATTGATATCAAGTTAATTAATTTTATACATGTATAAACCATATAACATTCATAATCCAGTTAATCATATTCATTACCAAAGAAATTACAAGTAAGGTATAATTTTCATGTTTAAAAATTAATATTCTTATAGAGTTTCATGTTTCATTTGATACTAATGTTTCACACCTAAATAGATAATAAATATATTGAATTTATTTAAAAATAAATATATCGTATAGTCTCATGGTGTTATATTCTCCTATAATATTAGAGTTTCATCTCATAAATATTATCAAACATTATATTACTATTCTAAAATCTCATATAGTTATATTATACACCCTTAAATAAATTTCACCATCAAAATTTAATCGTTGCATTGGTAATTGGGGATTTAAAGTTAGAAAATACCATTAATGGAAACCCATGTCATAAATTTCATTAATAAAAAATTCTAATCATAAATGGTTATGACATTTCCAATTGTCATTAATACCAACTCATTTAAAGGATTCCGTGTTGGATAAAAATTTAGGGAAATTAAAACATAGACATAGAATTGAATAATAAAACATAAAGATTAATAAATAGTGAACTATATCATTATTAATAATAAATTTAATTCATATTAAAATATTAAGGACATTCCAACCAAAAATATATGATGAGTTGTGATAAAATTTGATTCGATATATATAAAGGCAGTAGGATAACATTTCTCTATCAAGACCATTTTCCTAGAGTTGAGGAATTAATTTACCATTTTTGAAAGTGAATAACACAAAAAATAGACGTACAAATTTCATCATTTGGCTGACCGTGATCAAATATCACAATATCTCTGACCCCAATATATGAATATCAAATATATAATTTTTTTTCTCGATTCCAAATATTTAAAATTTAATAAAACATCATATCAGTAAAACAATGAAAAGTCATTCAATATATCACAAGAAATAATAAAAAACCAAAATGGTTACCACACGTTACCCAATAAACCCTAAAGTTCAATAATTCTATTTTAAAAATATTTAACCTTATAACTCATCAAGAATTTGCATCACTAAAGTTAAAATACAAAAAGCTAGAATGGATTTCAATAAATCTACATTATATTCTTTTGGAAATAAAATGTGGAACTTAATGTCAAACTCTTAATATGTGAATCCATTGATCATTATAAAAAATTAAATAAAATTTCCATGATTTAAAAAATAAAATATTATATTGTTAATATATTACATAGATCCAAACATTAAATGTACTCCATCGATCATAAACCATCAATAAATTTTAAAATTTCAAGGTCATCTTTAAAATCCCATAAACATCACATTATTATCCAAATATCTCTCCCATAATAAGGCTATCTAAACTCAATAATTTTTTCCCAAGAATATTAATATGACATTGGAAGAGTTTTTTTTTGTCATTGGAAAAATAAATAATATTCTCTCCACTCTTTAATGAAATATTATTGTATTAAAATCCTTATAGAATTCATAATTTATATTACAATATTATTATTTTTTAAATAATCTTATAAAAAAATTCAGGAATCCAAAACAGGTTTATTAATCATTATACTTCAAATGTTGTTACAACATAAACATATCATTGATCTGTTAGATTAATATAATTTATATTTCTTTGATGTTTGTAGAAATGTTTTAATAATTTATTCAACTACTTACTATCAAATCACTGAACACTAAATATATCATTCTTACTCTTTCATTCATGTTCTTGATGGAATTTCCCTTCAACCATATAGTATAATCTTATTTACTTCATAAATGTACCATGGTGGTTCATTTTCTAATTATAACATGGTAAAAACCCCTTTTTTCTATTCATCCACTATTCAATTACATTTCTCTATTTTATTCATCTTCTATAACATACCTTGAAATCCATAATATATAGATAATTCGTTCATTATAAAAATAATATGTGATTCTGTGTACATGTTTTGGTAAATTTTTTGGTAGACTACTTCCTTTTAAGTTATTCACATAATTCCATAAAAATGAACATTCTTAATCTTTTTAATATGTACATTAAAAAATTTATCATTCCTTACAATAAGTTCCATTTAAAAAAATATAAGACCGTAGATTAGATCATCATATTACGTATGTTATTTTATAATTCTAAAAGTAGTGAAACAAATTAAATAAATTTATAATTTTAAAAATGGGTAATTTTATAATCAAAAAGTATATTTCATTCAATTTTTTTAAATGTTAAAAATATTTTTAAAAACTAGATATTGGGTCTTAAAGAAAATATTAATTAACCCAACCAAAGACCATAGTAGTATCAAACCATGTTTTCATTATGTCCAATTAATATGTTTCATGTAATGCTAGACTCATCAATAATGATCCTTATTTGGAGTTATAACCACTTATAACATAAACTCTTGAACTCTATCCATGTGTAGTATCTATATTGGGATGTATTTCTAATAAACTCACTTAATCTCTATATTTAACAAAACCATAGAATGTTATCCTCTAAATATTCATATCCATAAATTAATAATTAATATTATATTCTATAATATATATATGTATAATTATAGTTTCCAAGGATTCCACTAAAAATTCAATAATACTAAATTTAGAAACACTGAATTTAGTTCCCCAAATTTGGTGTATAAATTATTACATTTCATCTAAATTCAAGCTGTCAAATCCCAAATTACTAAATAGTTTATTAGAATTGGTTTACTAGATACAAACATGAAATTTATATCACATTTTATTTAAAAAAATAATAAAGTATTTTATTTGAGAGCATTATTGTTTCCATTAATATAATCATGCATATTAATTAAAAAAATTATTTATATCTCAGAGAAAATATATTATAATACATGGGGATCTCATAATATTAATAAATCTATGCTTATATCTAATTATTTCATGGATAAATAATACATAATCTAATTAGAAAGGTGAACATCTAAAAAACATGAAATTTATTGATTAAAATAATAATAAATTCATAAATATAAAAAATTATTTTAAAATGATCATGGAAAAAATTAATAAATAACATTATAATTTGAGAATGTAGAATTCTATAAATAAAAACTAATCTGTCAAAAAAAATTACAAGACAATTTAGAAATATGGGTAATAAAATATTAAATTTGGAAAATTATTTTTTCCTAGGAAACCTGTCTGTACATAAAGTGGATATATAATTATAATCCCCACACATTACATAATTTTTTCAATGTATTCATTACATAATATAGGTGAAACATAGTCAAAATGAAAATTTCTGTTGAAAAAATACATATGAAATTTTAATAATTACCTCCATTCAATAAACATAATCATATTATATCTAGAATAATATGGTGAATGGTAATAAAATTTAACATAATCTTTAAAACAGATTATAAACCATCCAAATAAAGAAAAAATAAGGATATAAATAAAACATATCCCCAATGGATTATAATTAAAATCAAGAGTTGATTCTATTGATGACTATAAAATCAATAAAAATTTCATTAAAAATTTCTTATAGAAGATATGATTTGCATTTTAAAATATTATTAATGGAAAAATTTCACAAAATATTTTGTTAACAATATTCATAGAAAATAAAAGTTGTAAACATTCGAAATAGGACCTAAAATAATGAGGGGTAATAATGGAGAAATATTTTCTTCATGTCTTACACATTAAAATAAATATTCCTTTCACATTTTTAGTAAAATCAAAATGGGAATTTTTTGAAAAATTAAATAAGGATTCCTTTTAATTTTATTTTTAAATGAAAAAATGGGGAAAAATTAATTAATAATTATTTTAGATAATTTAAAAAAATTATTATAATTTTATAATTTTTTTTGACATAATGGTTTTTGAGTAAAGAGAGAAAACATAAATTATTGTATTTAAAAATGTATATAAATGTAATTAAAAACGTCTGTAAAAATGGAACTATTACTTGAAATTCTCATTTTCATATGATAAATAATAAAAAAGTTTTATTTTATGTTTTAAATATCAAATAATCCTCCCAAGGATACATTAAGATAAATAATCATTAATTATGATGAGATTATGAAATAATCATTACCGCTTTACTATCTTTTGGATCACCATCCCTATAAAATAAATAACATCAATTGAACTGTAAATAAAATGATGAAAAATAAAATGATGATGTAAAATACCAATATTTTCTATATATGAACCACACAATGAGGTAGATTCTGAATTTGAATTATTTCTCACCGAATTATAAGTTATAAGAGAAACATGTATTCTTGGTATGATTATATCATTTGTGTTCAATCCACCAATTCTTCATGAAATAACTATAGTTTAAAACAATATACTTTATAGATTGGATTCGAGATAAATTAATATACTATAAGATTTCGGGATGGATGTTAGGAATATAAATTGATTTTTCATGGATGATCCAAATGGATCTGGACGTAGGGAGTTTGGAAGATAGATGAAGTCCATTAAATAGTGTAGTAATAGATAGGCATGGTATTTTTAAAAAGAAAAAATTACACCAATGTTTTTATAATTCCATAATCATCTATAATATTTCATTCTAAAACCATAGATCGTAATATATATATATATATATGTCCATAATGTGGGTGTTGGACAAGTTTTTTAGTTATTTTAACCTTTATATTTTTGTTTAATCACTGGGTAAACAAATTTTAACCACAACCATGACTAATAATTTCAACTATTTTCATTACTAATTATCAAAAAAATTGATATTTACCTTAGTATATGATTTAGGTTTTTCTGATTGAAAATAATGAATTAATTGTTTTATATTAAATTCAAATATGTGGTGGAATACAATAAAATATCAAACTCATAGTTGTGTAAAAAATTGGGATTCCAAAGAAAAAACACAAAATGTTAAAATTATTTATATCACCCTTAATCAACAAATACATTTAAAGGATATAATATTGATAAATTATAATATAATTTATGAAATGATACTTTAAAATCAATTTAAAATATAATTTTACTTTTATATAATGTTAATTGACCTACTATTTTTAGTACAAATATTTATTTTTAACTATTCATCAAAAAATTAAAACTTATCAAAAAAATACTAAAACTCAAAATAATATATTTTTGATATAATAATATAAAAAATAACACAATTTTATCAATTTTTTTTGGTAATTCCCAAAAAATTAATTTCCTAAAAAATGCACAAGTAGATGTGAAATGGTTTTCTTTTAAAACTAATGTTTTTAGAAAACATTTTATTTAATTGTAAATTATTCTTATTTTATTTCAAAAAATAAATATAAATTTAATATATCATATTCAGGTGTAAAAAATCTAATTTTCATAATTTATTTTCTCTTACTCATGCCCACCAAAATAAAGTCTTGGTTATAAAGGTCATTTTTCATTAATAATAATATTTCAATAGAGTGATAAAATTTGTTTATACCTGATGATAAATTCAGAAATAGATATAAAATAGAATTAATTTATTTATAAAGTAATATATTTTAATTAGTCAAGGTGGTATATTCTCTTATAAGAATTTTGGATCATGTCATAATATTTTCATCTAATTCATTTATTAGTAGTTTCAATTTTATACCCTTTAGAGAATTATATTTATATATATTATATACTAGATTTAGAAATTTTGTTTTCATACCGAATGTTAATTACTTAAAGGTTATGCTTATTAAAAATATATTTTGGTACTCAGTGATTAATAGAATTATATTGATCATTTGTTTTTCATTTTAATGAACTTATCTAAGAACTAATTATTCTAAATGAGATTAGTGATTATATTTTGGGAGTGTGAACTTGAATTATTTACTATGATTTTCTAACAAAGAATAATCATGCATCAATTTAATATTATGGTAGTTGACATGTGGGAAGATCAAAAGAGTTTCACTACGGTTCATTTCACTCTTGTAATATATAGATATTTTCAATGGATTTTAACAGATCTTATTTAGATATAAACACAATTATTTACTTTAACTGTGAAGAGAGAAGCCTTCATTTTGACATGGTAGTTCCAGTTAGTGTCTTATTTTTTTGATAAGAAGTTGAAAACCGCCCAAATATATATATATATATATATATATATATATATATCACTTCTATAATTAATTTTTTAGGTATTAGGTCTATTTTGATTTGATAAGTCACATATTAAACAAAAAAAATTAATATAGAGAGAAGTTATTTCTTTTGGGTATTTAATATTGTGGACATTTGATAACAATTATAAAATATATGATAATTAATTAATTTTTTGGTTAATTTTTATGTTTTAAATACATTATATTCTTTGGTATTTATTTTTTTGTAATTACTACAAATATATCTTTTTGCATATTTTTTCATAGGGATAGGAAACTTAGTGACTATAGATATATAAATGTTCTTTAGTATTATTATATATATATATATTAATCATTTACTATATATATTATATAATTTAGTACCTTATGGACTACAAAATAGGACTTAAATATTTTTTAATTGAGAATATAGTGATTATTTGAAGATAATAGGACATATTTTAACCATGAATTTAAATTTTAGTGAGGTTGGTGGTGTAGGATTTAAAAATAATAAGATGAAATATTACCCTTTATTCCATCAAGAAGTCATATCTTAGAATGTAGGAATTGAATTGGTGGTGTGGGGAAATATGATAGTCGGTTAATGAAAATAATCATTGTTATGTTAAAGGCATTGATGATTGGGTATTATTTTAAATGGAGTTATATTTTCTATTTGATTTAAAGGTTTTGTTTTATATTATTTTGTAATCTCAACATTAATGGATCATCTAAGAATTTTGAATATTTATAATATATTAGTGAATCATTATTAGTTTATTTAACTAATTTGATTCATGGAATAGAATGTTCCCACATATTCTACATTTGAACATGTGAATCTAGAGCATTCTAATTCCCTTTTTTTCAATCATTTGTAGTTTTATTATTGAAGTGGTAAACTGTCCCCATATAGTCTGGGACTTGAAAAGTGTAATTTTGTAGTGTTTTATTTTATATATTGTTGAATCTGTCAAATTTATATTTATTTAGTGATTTTAGATATGTGTATGTTTTGGGGAGAACATATACTGAGGAGACAATAATATATTTGGGATTCCTTGGAATGATTATCTCAAAAATTTATACTCAACTCATATTATTAATGTGGATCATACATTAGAATTACATTAGTGGCATGATATTAATTTTCATCTCATTAATCATATATACATATGATCAAATATAAAAACAAAATAAAACAACAAATAAAAAATTTACGGTATATAATATAAATATTGATGGATTTTAGATGGATCATTATTCACAGGGTGATCTAACAAAATATAATTGTAATAGATAAAAAATTTTAATTGGTGTAATTTATGGATTTTATTATAAATATTATGATTTACATTATGTATTGGTTGTATTGGTTAAATAGATAATTTTACCTAATATTTTGTGGGATATGACTATAAAGATAAAATTAATTTTTGAGAAGATTAATATTATACAGAATGATTAAAAAATTGTCAATTGTTGGAGGATATCATATGAATTTAATGTTAAAAACAAAATTTTTTTTAACTTTTCACAGCATTATATAAATAATTTATATTTTGATTTTGGAAGAATTATTTCGATAATAAAATAATATTTATTATACATATAAATGAAAAATCACATTTTTCATAATGAAATTTTACTATATTATACAATTGTTGAACAATGTAAGAATATTATACTTAAGTACACATCACGAAATAATTTTGAATATATTTTATATTAATATTATTATGATATAATTGAAAAATATTTATACAAATAGCAATTTAAACTTGATTGTCCTAAATTATCTCATAATAATCACTCCAAACATAATGACATGAAAAAATAATTTGAATAATGAGAAGTATGATTTAAATTGTTATGGGATGTGAGTATCCATTATAAATGATGTAGTTAATGATTATGTGTAATAATTATGTTGTATACATACATTTTGTAAGGCTTAAATTCAAAGATCTAGCTTTCTCATTTATATGAAACTTAGAAAAAAAATATTCAATATTATCATTGTTTGATATGAAAATATTACTTTTAAAATATTGGGAATAAAAATAATTGGTAATAATATATTATTATGAATTATAGAATATAATGGTTAATGAAGACAAATAATTAATGAATTGTTGATAAATGATTTCCTCAATGAGTATCATCGTTCATTTTGATGTCCATTTTTCACAACCAGACTGTGGGAGAGCATCACAATGGAATTTCCTCAACCATTCCCAAACAAGGATCAATATATAATGTTATTTTTGAAATTAACATTGTATAAATTTATGTCACTGGGGATAAACCTAGTTCATTGTTACATAGACCACCTGTCAGGAGCACTTTAGAATATTCTCCCCCCCTGAGAGTTATCAGAGTGTTAATTACTATGGAGTGAATTTCATTCCAAATTGTTTTATAACATAATTACATGTTACCTAATGTAGTTTTCTGATCCATTTATTATATTTTACCTTTAGATTGTATGAAAACATGAAATATGAAGAAAAATAAGAACTGTTATGTTTATTAATGCGGTTTTACACTTTGTGGATTACTATGCCTATGGTGAAATGCATTTATTAACTAATATGAATGAATCCATTCTTATTATCAATGAAATCCTCATAGAGGGTATGAAAATGAACCTCTTATCATATTGTTGACCAAGTACAAATTTTTTTGGGGATTGTTGTCTCATCATATAAAAGAATAAACTGGTAAAACCCTAAGGAATGATATGATGTTCTTGATATATTCCCTAGTGGTCTATATGAATGATGTTCTTTCATTACTTATAGTATTCATATGGGATGACATACTGATATATTAGTATATATTAGAGGAGTAAATATGTTTGAATCCGAAAAATTTCATCATTGATAAGATCAATATCATTTCTTCCAAAATTCACTTTTTGTATTTTTTTATTTAGTACATATGAATACCACTGAGAAAAATTATTATTCTCTCTCATAAATAAGTTAATTTATAAAAAACTGTGTTATTAGTTATTTTCAATTTCTTTCTCTTAATAAAGTTATTTTTCATTTCTAATTGATATTTTATCATTTCAATATTTTTATTTAAACATTCAGATTATCATTAGTACTCAACCAGTTTAGATTCTGTCACATTTTTTCTTCGGATAGTTCTATTACATATCAATAGAGTTATTTTTCTATATTTTTAATGAAAATCATTCTTGGTAGGCATTAATACATTATAACACAGGATTATTAAATGAAATATTCAATCAATTTTTTCACGAATTTTTGTCTGGTTACTCTGATCAATCTTTTAAGAAATATTAATAATATCATATTTCACCACTTCATTTAAATCATAAAATCATATAATTTGTTCAAAAGTTGTTTTTATATAATAAAAATTATTTTTAATCTCATTCTTTACTATAGATATCATTCAAAAAAATTATGTTATTCATCATCTTGTTGAACCCTAATTTTTATTAATGGATATATTCTACGTGTTTTATAATGAATTTTCATCTATGAGGTAAAATAACCATATATAATTTTATAATTTTCATAATTAGAAAAGTCACATCTAGAATACTGATTTTAAACTAGTAATAACATCCAAATTTACAATTATATTGATGGTTCATATTCTACATAATTTCATATAAAAGAATTACAAAATTATGATATATATTTATATTCCAAATAAAACAATTATAATTATTGAAAACCATTTGATGAATAAAAATGGATATCGAAATTTCAATTTTTCTATTTCATTAGAATATTATTATGATTAATTATAATTTCTAAAAATTGAATAATACTTACATTGAATCCTTATGTTCATGATCATTGTCTTAAGGTTAAGGAATTATACATTTGATTGTTTTATATACAAGTTATATCCTTTCTTCAAATGAAATTAGGTGTTTTTAAATGTGACTAGAGACAATATTATTCAATTGAATAAATTATCCATGATTTATAATTAGTTTCCTTCCTAAACAACAGCACAAGGGTTGAATCATCATAGATTCAACCTAATTATCTTCTATTGATGAAATATTTCTATGTTAAAGAAAAAATATTCCAAATATGTAACTTGAAATAAGCATGTTAATTTTTTAATTATAGTTATTCCCAATATAAAATATCATCCATGGATCAATGATGATATAAAATAAATTTTAAAATTAAATTACAACTTCTACAATGTATATTTTCCATTTAATGGAAACAAGTAACCTTTTTAATATATAGTGTTGAACCACAATGTTTTTTTGAAATACCAAGTTGATGTTTCTTAAGAACTATGTTTCCATCAAGAGAATAATTTTATAAATATTCAATTATTCCAAAACTAATACTAATAATGTTATTTCCATCCAATAATATATCACAAAAACATTATTAGTGCATATATTTCCATATAAATTTGTTGAAACAGTAGATTCTTCTATAGACGAAATATCAAATATAAAACCAATGTCCAAAGGTTATCACCCAAAATCATCTTATCTTGAGAAATCATATTGATTACTATATGGACCATGGAAACAATAAATATAAAAAACTATGTTGATTTCTTATCATTTACCTGTATGATATACAGATCACTATAAAACATATTTCCTTCCATGGAAACTCTATAATTATATATATTATTGGGTTCTAAACATTTATTCTATGATGGAAATATTCCTCACCCATTAAAATAATGGGTGTTTTATACCATAATGAAATAAATATAACTCAAATAAAATGTATCATCATTATTCTTTTCATTTTTATTTATATTTAGTACCAATTTTAGAAAATTTATTGATTGTATGTGCACACATTTTTATTTTTCCTCCTTATTGAAAATAATTATACATTATATAAAATGATGTAACCATTAAGTTATTATGAAGTATTCCATTATCCAATAATAATATGTTTACATGAGGAATGGTAAGTACAATAAAATACAGGGTTTATGTAAGGAATAATGTTATCTATAATCAATTAAAATTTTACTCATACTATAACCTTTCTCAATTTCCCTTCTTGGGGTTGTTTATATGTATATTGGTTGACACATTTTTTTGATATAATTTTTGTTAAAAGAATCAATCATTTATCAACACAAATTTAAATCACTAACTTAACACTTGGATTAATACATTCTAGAACAATCAACAGTGTTTGAATTCCAACATTCAAGGTTCAATTATAGAATCATAAATATATCATAATTGATTAAATAAAATCCCCCAATTAATGTTATAAATATTTCATTGATAATGATGTATTTAAATATAGGTATTCATAGATTTATAATTAATAATTTTTAGTTCCTTATAGAAATAATTGATTTATATGAATTAAATTATCCTTATATCATAAAAAACTCCACCATAATGTATGCATTCCAAATTTATATTATTAGATTGATCTCATAATCAACTGAGTTTTCATTATTCTATTCATTTAGAAAATAGTAAGATGAAAAAATGAATTATTTCACTATAAAGGTATATTAACTTCATAGAATACTCTTCATGATATCATGTATTTAATTCTTATATATATAGATACTTTCATCAATATATTACCCATTTTTATAGTACATTAACTGTCATCACTGATTTTATTTTCTTCAATTATTTATTAGTATACCATTTTATAAAGCATACATATGTTTTTTCTTCCTTGGTTATGTAATAGTTAATCTATATAAATTATATCTATAGTTATAATTCTATGAAAAAGTATGTCCATTATTTACCAGCATGTTTTTCCCAAATAAAGTATGTAAATAATTAATGAAATATGGTCAACCACTATGATAAAAAATTGTGATTAGTTGGATTGATAAATCTTTGCTCCAATAAATCATATATTATATAGAAGTTCTACATCTAAATTTAATTTCAAGGATTTCATAAGCATTCATCAACTCTGATTTATCTTTCATAATAAAGACTTAATTTTTCTAGTCCTGATGTCACATGTTTTTATTAATAGGATCCAATTGGGAGTATATAAAATTAGATTTTTATTTCACTATCCACATGAATTTATATTTTTCTAGAATGATTTTGACACAACAATTTAAATAGTATCCATGCTACTCTATCTTCCAATATATATCATCAGAAAAAAAATGGTTAAATATATTTATAACCTCTCATTGAGTTATATTTATTTTAAAATTGGAATATAATCTTTTTATTTAGATATATTATTAAATTGTGAATATATTTAACATTTATTTTTCATATATGATGGATATATTAGAAATCATCACCGATGAATACGATTATACTTTTCTATTTTTCCAAATTAATGTTCAGATGTTCTCTTCACACGAATAATCATATAATATCACCCATGGATGGTTATTAAATTCTATGATATACTTTTTATATAGACAATATTATTCTATTATTCTTTTGAAATTATTCATAACGTGTCCAATATTTCAAAAATATAAATATATTCTCACTATTTCATAATAATTCACAGAGTACTTCTCAGGAATTTTATAATATTCTATATTTTCAATATACATTATATGTGGGGATAAATTCCCATCAATCATTACATGAATCTAGATAATATTATTTTTATCTTATTTCATGTGATTATATCTAAAGCTAGTATTCTCTCCAATATTTATCATGTGTGTCCTTATCTTCATATTTGGTTCAGTTTCATGCATGAATGATTTATAGTTGCCTGGATAAATAGAAAACTAGTCTTGTTATTGACTATACTAACATCCTTATGAATTTAAAATATTTTATCTCTATAATGATTCATATTTTTACTTTTGGTATGATAATGTTTCTATGACATTATCCTCAATGAAATGGGATTCCGATTCCTTTTTGGAATTCATAGATTGTACACTTAATCCATTAACTTTTTATCAAATATTAAAAAAATCACAATAAATATTGGATTATTAAAATGAATTTAGTGAAATAGAAATTTTTTTAAACTCAATGATTGTTCTTAGAATTCTAGTCATCTAGTTAAACATTTAATTTGATCTTCTTATTTTATAAACTATTTCATAAATTATTGAAATTACGGTGGGATTCTCTATAAATTTATTCATAAATCAATACAATGATTTAATATTTTATTCTATAATATACAAATTATCTTAAATTTTCATATCTACTGTTTTATTGATGTGAATTGAACCTCTCATTTTGTAGATATATTTACTAATAAATAGATGGTCACAAAATGTACCAAAATCATGACAGTGGTATTTGATCATAAGATTCCACCATGGATGTCTCTGTGGTAGCATTATTCATTTATTATACATAAGAATACATTGAATGATTTAATTCTATATTCATGACTTTAATATAGATCTCTATGAATTTCATATTGAGATTGATTTTCGCATCCACCATTTTTTTTGTTTTTAATAGTAATCCATTCTTATATCAACAATTTGATTTTCAATTATTCTTTTTTTTTTAATTTCTATATGTTTAAACATGTTAATACCATTTTCATTAATATATATTTATATATAATTTAATGAAATTTCTTATTTTAATTCATTTATCTTCTCTAAGAAAAATTTCATTGACCTCTTCGATTCTTAATTTTAATATCCAAGTTAATTTCAAAACATGGGTATATTTATGTAGTCCCTAAATATATTTCATATATAGATAAAAAAAATAATTAGACAGAATAATAAATGTTTATATTTTATCATTAAAAACGTTCCCATTTATCCATTATCTTCCACATACTGGGAGATATATTCTTATATACTGTAAAAGGGATGAAAAGTATATCAATAAATTTCATTGATATTTTCACATTAGATATCTTTTTTAGTACAAGATGACTCATCCTGTCAATCCAGTGAATTTTAATTATCCACATAGATAAATTGATGATTAAAAGTAAATTTTTAAAAGAATTGTTTTATCCATTGTTCTTTTAGAGATGATAAACTATGAGTTATTATAGTGTTTTCAAAATCCATAGTGGTGTATTAATTAACTAGATAATTATCTTCCATTAACAATATATATTTATTTTAATTTGTACATAGGAAAAATGATTTTTCATTATTCTTAGATGGTATTATTTTCATATTTCTCCCATCATCATCAAGTGGAGTCCATATAATAGTGGTACCAAAACAATCGAACATGAATTACATTTTAACCAGGTAGAATCCTCATTTTATAATAACCATTTTGTCAATATATCTTCTACCATTTTATTCATATTTTCTAATTTCATGGCATAAAATTATTATATGATTTATTTTACAGGGAGATAATATTCTCATTCACATATAAAATTTATATTTCATTTTTATATAGTATTTAATTAGGAAAAGTTTAAAATAGATATTCCATATAGGTGTGTAACCAGCCATGATATTAATTCCAAAGAAGTTGTATTCATATTACCACATTATGAGGGGTGTTAATTAATTATGTTTTATTATCTGAATTTATAAATAATCCCATGTTTACAACATATATGTGAATGTGATTTGATCAAAATCATTTAACTCTATGTTCTTAATAGGAAAATATGGAATTATAAAAAATAAGCCAATGGATTTGATATTTGGAATCACCTCCATATAAAAAATGTTTCCCCAATTACACATGATTATTATCCCATTGAAATAATATCATTATTATTAGAAAATCAAATCAATGATTTTTCTCAAAAATTACCCTATTATCCTAAAACGAACATGATATAATAAATTTGATGGTGTGTTATCTATATGTACTAGATAATTTTCAAAAAAATTTATAAATATTGAAATATATTTATAGCTATATTTCCTTATGTGATGTATGTATTATTGTCGTCCCTAAATTGTTGAATTCATATGGGATGGTTCAATATTATTTCGGTATTTTGAGTAAGTTGTTTTAGGCCGGATACTATAAATGAACTTCTGGGATATGAAGATCAATAATTATTTGTAAATTATCTCTTCTCGTCTTCTTTTTCCTTAGAATATTATAATAAAATAGTGAAACCATATTTATCTATAATATGATACATAAAAATATAAATAAATTCATTATATATGTTCATATCATTTCATTATGATTGAAAAGGTATTTTACTTTTATTATTATATTTTTTGAATATCCCTCTCATTATTTGGACTTGCTAAATTTATTATGTGCTCAAAATCTTGAGAATATCTAGAACAATATTCATTGGTTCATACAATTTTATGCATAAGATATTTTTTTCTATAATAACTATATATTTCTCCTCGATAATCAAATGCTATTAAATCAATCAAACATATAGTATTCAAGTAACAACGTCATTTAAATTCTTTATGATCATTATGTAGGAGACTAAATTAATTCTTCATTGTGTTTTTTGAGGTATCAAGGAAATATTATTCATTTACATGACCAAAAAATCCATGTATTCTAATATTAAAAAAATTTCTATATATGCATAATGATATGGAATATCATTTAATGTTATTATGCTCCCTACATAACACCTATTTATTTTTCAGTCGGACAATTGCTTTTTTATCTTAACATGCCTTATGGCCTTATGTTTGATCAATGCAGATTGTCACACATATAACTTCATATAAATTTCCTTTTTCTAATATTAATATATAGGGATATTATTTTTCACCTTGAAATAAAGTTGAAATTTTATAACATTATGATGCCTTAAAATCAATTCAAATACATAAGATTACATCATAACTTTACTCTAATTCATTACGCTATAACATAATGACTTTTGTTCAATCAATTATATTTGAATATTCAGTGAAATGTATTTAATATCCATTTTTACTATTCCCTAGTAGACCCTATTGGTGGAAATATTGTTGTACGATAGACAAAACCTTATTTTAATTATTTAAATTATTTCTCGTAGTCTTACAATCAAGTACATTTTTAATTTTTACATTGATCTCAATTTGGATTAAATTTATGAGATGACATATGGGCATCCTAAATAAAAATCTAACAATGCTTAATCACATAAAATTATTCTACCATATGAATTTATAGTGCACTTTATGTAAACCACAATAAGGATGGATCCATCATCACATCAACAAATTAATCATATAATCAAGAATGATTTAAAAATTTATGAAAACATCTTTCAAATCCATAAAAAGTGGATACTGAAATAGATCTTCAAAAAACTATTATGTTATATCCTACATAATTTATGAAACATTTTATTACTCCATGAAGATTAACACATCAATTAATAAACATATTTTCATTTTTTATGCAGATATATTTTTCCAAGGTGGAATGTACCCTTATTGTCCCCAAATCTACATAGACGTGATATATATGTTAAATACTGGGTAACAATATCATCATAACATATTTTCCACAAAGTGAGTAAAATAGTAATAAAAATATGTAATCAAACACAATTAAAAAAATCATATTTACCAATGAATCGATCTTAGGAAAACATTAATGGTTATACTACTATTGTCATATAAATATGAACGTGGAAAAAATATCTTCCAACACATGTATATGTAATCCAATAAATATTTCCATAATTATACACAAAAAATTATATATACATGGGAACTATACTTCATTATCATGAGAACCATGGATATAGAAGAATGAAAATATTTTATATTATCTTTAAATTCCGATATAATATTTATAAATCACTATAAATCTTGTTTTCTTTATAGTGATCTCTTATTTTATCTTCATTATATTGGTCGTATAAATTCTATATAAGTTTTATTCATTATATCATATTGTAATAATGTTGGTTTCATTTTTAATTTACAAAAAAATACTACTCAAAAAATATGTGGGTTCATTAAAACTATATGAGAATACCAACATCACCCAACATACATTTAAAGATTACACCGGTTGGATATGTGGCTATGTATATAGTCTATAATATTTTTTAAGGTGTAAGTTATTTTAGAAATGTAAAATTTGGTGTATCAAATCCTGTTAATCAATTGTTTTATATTTTTAACTTCATATATCTACAATATATAGAAGATAATTTTCCCTAAATATACTACGAATATAATAATATATATTTATCATAACATAAACCGTAATTACTTTTTTATAATATATATATATATATTATGTTTTTAATTATATATATTTATAGTATAAATTACGTTTTTATATTCAAAGAAAAATCCTAAACAATAAAAATATTTACACATTTGAAAAATTAATGAAGTTATATGTATTTCAAATAATAGTTTTAAATAAGATTGTATAATTAGTAATTATAATTTTTCAATTAGTATTTTATATAAATAAATAAGATTATTTTATATAGAAAATTTTCAAAATAAAATTGATTTCATTATTGATATTAGAACATTAATATTATCCGTAATTTTATTTTTCATGTTAATCTCAAACTAATTTTTTTTTGGTATAAATTAAAATACAATATAAATATATTGTATATATTATAAAATCATAATGAAAGAAATTTTTTGAAATAATATTTTAGGTATCTGTATAAAAGAATCATTTTAAAATTAAATCATTATATCTTAATTTAATAATAATAATTTTCCAAACCGATAATGATTCATTTGAAACCCAAACCATGGGTTTGGATTTGAAGAAAATTTACTGATTATTGTTACTCACATCTATAATATGAATGATATTTTTTTGAGGGGATCATATCATAAAATACAAAAATAGTACACTACATAAGCACTTTGGAAAAATCATGGACTAAAAATATGTGAATTAAAATGGGTTTTCTTTTTGTATAACATTGATTTTTCATCCAATTTTTTTAAATTAAATAAATGATTTTCATTTTTTATGTAAATACACTCTCATAATCCCATTCATATCCACTCATAGAGATTTTCGTATGATGTTCTTATTAATTTATAAGTCGAGTGTATTAATGATGATTTTTTGTAGTCTCATGGACTAAAAACCAAAACTTTTAATACTAATATATTACGTCATGATAGAAATATATTCATTTGATAATATTTATATTCATTCCATAATTATATGTGTCTAGTTCCTATGGAAAATTTAAAAACATAAAAAACATATTCATAACTGAACTACATCACATCCCACCAAGTTCATCATATCTATAACCCTTTATATATTTATCAAATATTAAAAAATTCATCATAACCCACAGATAAAATAAATAAATCGTGAGCTCATATACTCAGTAACAACAAATAAGTGAGATAAAATGAAAACAGAAATATAGCATGTCCTTAATTGTAAGAAAACATAAAAATAGCCTTTGATTACCATACCCTTTATTTCATATATCCAAAACACAATTCGTAGAATTAATATAGATATTTCTTAAGGAATTTTATATAAACGAATCAATATTTATAAGACATGAAATCATTAATTTGGCATAAGTCATATATGTGTGTAATACACATCATCTTATAATATCTTGAAGAATATTTAAATTAAAACTAGTCCAATAATTTAAATATGGACATGAAATCGTACCCACACATTATCCTATAAACATGATATCATGTCTACACAAATGTAACATGAAATCAATTCAATAAATTAAATAACATTATCAAATGATTTAATGGGAAATATAGGTCTATCACATTCATGGTTTTAATTTGGATACAATCCTTTGTAATAATGTAATTGTCATTCTTGGTTATAAAATAACAATAAACCATGTTTAAAATATAGAAAACATCAGTTTAGATAAGAGTACCAAAATCACAAAATGAAGAACCTATATATGTCTTGTCATGACCCATTCCTCGGGGCTCGTGCTGTGACTACCCCATGCTTTCATTCCATATTCCAAAGGTTGGCAACTAGTAATGGAATGAAAATTGCTCTAAATGGGAAGGCATTTCCTCAAAACCTGTACACACACAAGTTGGGTACACTATGAAAAATAAAAACAATGTGTAAGAGTAAGGTGAAACCACAACTAGTTACTACAAGTATGTGTAATAGTATGTACTAAATGTAAAGTGGAAGGAATACACACCCAACAGAAAAGACATAACTAAAATAGAAAAATAAAAATAACTCCTGATATTGTCCGCCAAGGATCCTACCTAAATGGTAGGTACAACTCATCTCCATAACTCTTCACATCCACCATTCACCTCTATGTACCACTTGGTCCTGGCTACTATAGTCCCAGTCTAGGTACTCATCATCTGTAGTAGACACAACAAGGTGCGGGAAAGTCCTAGGAATGGGTGAGTATAACAATGACTACTAGAAATGTTGAGACCCCCAAAGGTCTCTCAGAATTCTGCAAAATAAAAACAAAAATGTATGATCTCAATCACAATGCATAAAGAAAGAGGCTCATCTTAAAACCAGGCATAACCATAGAATAGAAGTATATATTAATAGTTGTAATGCATGATCATCTTATCATGTCAAGAGGCATGGCCACTAACTATATGCAGTCTTACCCACTCAGGATCGATTGGTACTAACCCCCGCTGACCCACACCAGATCTGACCTTCCCAGGATAGATAAATACTAACCCCCGCTGACCCACATAGGATCTGACCCACTTAGGATCGATAGGTACTGACCCCCGCAAGAACCACAAAGGATCTGACCCAAATAGTATTGGTATGTAGTTGATCCATGATGGGATTCTCAATGGCTATTCCTTTTAGAGACACACATTTCTTGTCCACAAATGGTTGCTAGAATACTGATCCACACCGGGTTTATAGAATTTTGATCCACATAGGGTTTCTAGAATGCTGATCCACAATAGGGTCTCTAGGTGATTATCCACATATGATAACTATATTCTGTCCCACGCAGGATCACTCAGTACTAACTTCCATATGATTTGTTTCCATCCTCCATCTCTTAGCCAACCACAATATTCACGCTCAAAGCACACTTGATACCGATAAAATCTTCTCTTCAATCCATCAGTCATATTTCAACCATAATGATGTCCTAGAAAGAAGAAATCCAATGATATGTCTTGTTATAAGGCTTCCATCACACCAAACGGTGCGCAACCGAATGCCTAGTCTGTAAGTTAATGACATTTTAGTGCTGAGGGCTCAGTTGGATTCAATGTTGATCCAACCTGGATGTAATCCAATTTTTTCCAAAACACTCGATGACTATTTCAAAAGTAGTATCTCTCTCCATAGATCCCATCACCGTAGATGGTTCATGAAAAGGACGCTTGGTTCGTAAGATATGACCTTTTGAGCTTATTAGGGTCCATGAGGGGTCCGAGTCAAGTATGACCCGGCCCAGCCTAAACTAGCCTAGAACGACATGGCTGGGCGGGGCTGTGGTGGGATTACTCTACTAGACCATGGTGGCTCGGCTCACCGGTTGGCACAACCCATGCAGGGGTCACGCGGTCTGCCTCCTGAATGGCTCAGAGAGTTGTTCGACTCTATGAATAGTAGCGCTAGGTGGTGCTGCCTCGTCACCCACATGACCTACAAGGAGCAGGTCCCCAGTCTTCATCATGGCTTCTAAGATGTGTCATGATCATCGTGGAACACAATAGTGTGCCGCTTCCCACATCCTTAGCTACCCGAGAGTCTGACGCCTCTCCGTCCGCTGTAGTGCTGAGCAGCGCCGCTCTCTTTAATGGTCGGTGAGCACCAATCAGTGCCATCGCCACCAACAACGGTCACCAATACCGCCACACCGATTCTGAGCCAGAGATGCACCAGCAAGCCTCTAAGCGAGCTCAAGTGGTCTGTTATTCCTTCTATACGCACCTCTGGCCCACTTAGGATATTTTCGTCATTGTGTGCCTCTCGTTTTCCATTTTTCATTGAGTTGAAAATAGTCCCACAAAGAATGCAGTGAAAATCAAGAAGCGGAGAGTCTGAGGCTTTTTCGTTTGGCCCGTGCCCTCCTCTTTAGAATTATAACAAGTGGGAGTAATTTATACATCGCATTAAATTAATGATAATTCCCATTCCAAACATAAAACCTCTACCTCATATTTCTTTGGATATGTCGTGTTGGTGGAAGGAGAATCCTCACTAGACGATGTTGTTGGCATTCTTCTTTCCCAATTCGATTCCTCTTACATTTCCATTCAAATAATCATTCAACGCTAAATTTCCCCACAACACTTCTTCAATGTTTCCTCACCTTCATTCCAAAAACCCAAGCTCGAGCTTTGAATAAATTGAGGGAATGAGAGGTTTAATGCGTCGAAAAATTAACAAGGTTCATTAATGAGTTTAATTAATGAACCTACTAATTTTTCCCAATGGTGATGTTACACAACCTATTGAAAACACAAAAAAAAATATGGATACTGAACAAAAGGGTAAATCCATTAATGGTGTGGCATTACACTAGGGTCCTACCACCATTTTTCAAATAGTTTCAATAAAGAAAAATAAACTATCCTTTATTTATTTTATTATTTTCTTTCATAAAGTCAAAAAATTAGCTTCCTCCTCCGATTATTTCAATTTGAAGTTATGCTTCCCTTAAGTGTCTCTCAGTGCTAAGAATTCAATGGTGCCCTCATATTTTTAATCCTATTATTGTTTTAATGATAGAAATCAATGACTTCATGATTACTTAATGTACATTAAGAAAGATAAAAAATTATTAACATTCACCCTCGAACCATTCCAGACATCGTTAGGCTTTGCCTAAGTGAAACATGTCCTTAAGAGCTCAAAAGAAATTTCAGATATCCAATCGGAGTTACCATTTAGGAGTTATAGAACATAACATTAAAATAATTGTTACTTAATTATTTTTTTACGTCCAATAACTAACTTACATTGTTTTCCTATGCTGGCCTTTGTTAGGATCATACTAATGAAAGCATACCCTCATGATCTCAGTGGTCATCACATATTCTTAATCTAAGTAACCGTTCTTGAGTTATAAAAATTTGAAACATAAATTTTTTTTGTTTAATAATTATATTTAGAGTTATTCCATTTTAGTGTTTTTTCACTGGAGGCCTGGGATGAATAAACATAGATCGCACCCATGGTAAACCTACCATCCCTAATGCAATGGTTCCCTCAGATTTCTGATTTGGTCATCGATTTAACAGTTATTCCACTTATTCAAGAAAACCAATCACACACACTATCTAAAACTTATCATTTTTTGGCGGATCATTCCAGGAACTCATTTCCTTAGACTTGGATGCCATCGAATTTTTTAGTCTTGTAATAAATCTATTTAATTAAAAATAATAATTATAAACAAATTCAATTTCATTACATTCTCACCTCTTAGGTCTTTATATCCCTGAAAGATAAAACAAGGTCAAATAAAAAAAAGAGGGTATTGAGCACGAACATGAGCCTCCCACACCCTTGTGATCTCCTAGATCTTCCCGTGATGCCACCAAACTCACACCAGAAGGATCAACCATCAGAAAAGGACATGCTTCTGTCAATCCTATATCTCCATCGAGAATTCCATAAACGTCACCAAATCACAAATGTGCAACTCTCTCTAGTTGATAACGTGTAATTGATTGTGCCCATACCACCTCAGCTACCACACATGGAAAACATTATGCACCTAGGGAATTTGTGGGGGAAGAGCTAGCTGATACTCCACCTAGCCAACTCTGCTAATAACCTAGAAAAGTCGGATAAAAATTAGAGATAGCTTACAGCTCTAGCCAAATCACTATAATCCTGTTCGAGGTGAGACCCATGAGAAGACATGGTCTCTATCCTAGAACTATATGGGTCTTCGTCTCCTGTCGGTATAAGACTTCATCCTGCTCTATGAATCCTTTTTCCTCTCTTGGATTATCTGCACTTTCTCAGTGGAAGAACGTATCAACTCTGGACCAATATGTGCTGACATCCCAAGGTCTGTCCAGTATAGTGCTAACCTGCAAAGTCACCCATACAGGGCATCAAATGGAGATATGATGATGGTGGAGTGATAATTGTTAATGTATGATGACTCCACCAAAGGAAGATGGACTTTCCAACTATGACCAAAATCCAAGACACAAGCATGAAGAATGTACTACAAGTTCTATATGGTTTGCTCCATCAGACCATCAATTTGGTGGTAAAAATTTGTGCTTAAGCATGATGAAACATGGTCCTAATATTTCAGTTCCTGAAAAGCGAGGAATCATGACATGAACATTGCCACCACTTTCTTCTTGCTTGTCCACCAGTACTGACACTGGAGATCCTCATACATCTTTTCCATACCCAGATATACCGCAAAAGGGGATGTGTGAAATTCCATAAAAAAATCCTATCCCAGTGTCACTGGTACCATAGTGAATTATCTAAATATGATGACATGCTCAACACTTTCAGAAAATCATTCAGAAGACTGCCCTGAGGATATATGAGCACATCGAGCCTCATAGTCAACATCCCCAAGCTGCGTTTCCCAAACTTGCTAAAGGATTGGGGGAGTGATAGTCATAGAATGGAGGTAAGTTTCTCCATCATTATCCACAGGGAAATAATCCAAGGTGGAAAGATGTTATGTCTCCTCATTAAGCAACTATAACACATACCCGCTACTATGTGTGTCTGCCACCAGGTTCCCCTTCCCAAGAGTGTAGACTATCTCAAATTCATTATCCTTGAAGAACTCAAACCATCACCGCCATCTCTGGTTCAGGTCCATCTTTGAGAAGATATACAAGAGACTCTTGTGATTAGAGTAAACAATAAACCTTCTTCGGACTATACTCTTAGCTACCAGAGCTCCATCGAAGCCATCTGATAAGTAGTTGAAGATATTAGGTCCATCTCTAGGTACAAGCCAATATATATGGCCCGCTCCATAATAGGAGGTAATCCATGAAATATCTTCTGAGTGGATGTTCCTGCACACTTCCACTACTATTGGGTACTAAAAACATAGATCACATGCTTTCACAGTGGTATGGTAAGCTGACTGAAGAGGGAATAGTTGTACCTTCTTATGCATGAGTTTAACCTGTGTTTCCTAGGATTCCTTTTTCGCCGACCAAGGAAAAGCCCATTACAATGTTGCTGATATACCATAACCTTTTGGCCTAAAACAGTCAATCTGAGCATGAACTATAGATGTCTAGTCCATAACCAAACTAAAGTCATAAGGCATCGACGCTGCCACCTAGAGGTTCCGACAAAAAATCTCACCTCAAGGGTTAGATAACTCCATCTACATAAGTGTGATTATTGATTCTCCTTTCATAGGTATCTTGAGACATAATGGAAAATTAAACAGCTTAAATGGAAACACGATGTCTTGAACAAGATTCGTGACATGAAGGAATGATTAGTACTTATGTCTATTAATTACGACATCCAGAAGTAGACATAGACTGTACATCAAATAATTAATAGAGAATTTTGGTCACACTCCTTGACCGCATATAGCTACTCCCTTCACCTGTCGTCCTAATCCCTATGCCTGATGGGGACAACATTTGGGAGGTTTTTATGACATGTAAAATGTATACCACCTTATGCTGCTCTCCTAGATCCTCTTCCACATCTGCTTCCCTGAAGATTCATATGTCCCTATCACTTCCCCTTTACAAAAATTTTACACACCCTTGCCTCTGCAATTAGTGTTAGTTTCATGCATTCCCACTACTAACATCCAGTGGTTTTTTCTCCTCAGGAAAAGAACATTCAACCACAAAGTTTCTCTCTAGAACCCTAAAAGAAGTATGAATACACATAAGAATAGTGTTGGCACGTCTGTCCGTAAAAACATCTCGCTCGGAGGTCAGAGACCTGAAGCACTATTTATAGTATAGTCATAGAATACCTGGAATGGTTGGTACACCTTGATGAATACTTATATACTGACATGTAATCCTGTAAAGGCTATAATATCTCTGGGGAACACATACCCATTAGCATTTTATAGGAATAGACCCCTTCACATAGCTATTTCCTCAAGAATTGTCCACTTAAAAGTCACCTCATTGTATGTTATGGGTAAACTAAACCATTCCATCTCCCTACTGAGCTATATATAATTCTCACTTCCAGGACCACCACCTGATATAATGGTACCCTGGATAGATGGATGTTTTTCTATCTACATCAGGCCAGTACATAGCCGCATGTGAGTTAGGATTGCCTTGGAACCTGAAGGGTCTCTATCACTAAAACTCAAGTAAGTCACTAAGCCTATACATGTCCTCCATTGGTAGTGCTGGTAGTAACTACTAACCAATGGGAAGTGGTATCATTGGTACACCACCTGAAGTTACCATATCAGGAAAAAATCATTTTACATAATCATCATCACATGACGGGCCATCCTCATGGTCATGGATTGGAATCAAGCCAGGAGGTCTGTGTGGAGGCATCATGAAATAGAATCAAAATGAACTACACTAAACAAGTCATACCTAGTGAGATGACTCAAATTAATCATAAATAAAACCACATTTTCAAGACAAATGAAACTATTGTTTTCATGTACTCTATCAGAAATCAGAATTCATTGTCTTGGTGTATAGATAGGTTGGTCATCGAACCAACTCTGGAATCCCCTAACTAAAACCAGAACTCATGACACTTCACTCTATTTCTCCATTGAAAACCTAGTTTCTATATTTTTCTATTAGAACCGATCAGCTCTGATACCACTTTGTCACAACTCATGCATCAGGGCCCGTGTCATGACTACCCCACACCTGCCTTCCATAGGCCATGGGATGGAGACTAGCACCAGAAACGCATTTCTCGAAAATTGGGAGGCATTACCTAAAATTATGTACTCACACAAGCAGGGTACACTACAAAAAAGTAAAACACAATGGAAGAATAATGTGAAACCATAACTAGTAACCACAACTCAGTGTAATAAAAATTCTTAAATGTAATGGGGCCGGAATACAAGCCCAAATGAAAAGATACAAATAAAATAGAAAAGTGAAAACAACTCCTGAGATCGTCCGCGAAGGATCCTTCATAAGGGGTAGGTTGAACTCATCTCCACATATATGCATGTCAACCATTCACCTCCTTGTATAACCAAGTCCTGGCTCCTATTGTCTCATCTGAGGTAATCGTCGTATGCATAAGAAAAAACAAGGTGTGGGAAAAGCCCGTGTAGGGGTGAGTATAACAATACCCTGTAGGAACCCAGAGACCCCAAAAGGCCTCTGAGAATTCAACAACGGAAAACAACAATGCATGATATCAATCACATATAATATAGTAAAAGACTCATATAAATACTAGGGATAACTAATGTACATAAGTACACATGATTAGTCATAAATCTTGATCATCTCATTCTGTCAAGATGCCCAACTGCTGAACATAAAAAGTCTGACCCACAAAGGGTCAATAGGCACTAACCACACTGACCCACATAGGATCCCACCTGCCTATGATCAATAAGAACTAAACCTATCAAGTCCCGCATAGGATCTGACCCACACATGATCTTTATGTGGCTGATCCATGATAGGACTCTGTAAGGATGGTCCCCAACGGGTCGTGCACTGTTGATCCATAAAGGGTCAGTAGAATGTTGATCCACACATGGTCATTGGAATAATGATCCACACAGTGTCTCTCGGTAATAATACAAAGAGGGTCGCTAGGTGAGGATCCACATAGGAACTCTAGGTGTTGATCCACAAAATATTTCTAGGTGATGACCCACATAGGATCCCTCAGCACTGACCCTCGTATGATATGTCTCCAAACTCAATCCCTCATCCAGCCACATGATTCCCGCTCGAAGCACGTTTGATTCTTGGAGAATCCTCTCATCATGACATCAGTAATATTTCAACTCAAACTAAGTCCCACAAAGATATTTTCCAATGATATGTCACATTATAAGGGTTACAAATGAACCAATGCCACATCAACAAGATGCTCAGTCTGTATGTTATTGGAATTTTAGTGCTGATGGCCTGGTTGGATTTGGGGTTGATCCAACCCGACCATACTCAAATTTTCTCCAAATATCTCGTGGATTTTCCCAAAATAATTTTATTGATCCATGGATCTCATCACTTTAGATGGATAATCAAATAGAATATCAGTTCTCATGATAAAACCTTCTGAGCGTGTTAGTTTTTGAGAGGTGTCCGGATCCGGTCTGCCCGGCCCAGCCTGGCGGGGATGAGCCACTGCAGCTCGGCCTGACGGTTGGCACAACCTACGAGGGGGTCATGAGGTCCTCCTCTCGAGTAGATCAAATTATCGTTCAGATCTTTAAATAGAAGAAACTTGTGGCACCACCTGATTACATGTGGTACCCATAGGGAGCGGGTCAGCTGCCTTCACGTAGCATCGAAGCCACGACCTGCTCATTGTAGTGCATGATAGCGTGCCACCTCCCACATACATGGATGACTGAGAGTCTTCCTCCTATCTATATGATGCGGTTCCATGTGGTGTTTCTATCTTACATGACCAATGAGCGCTAGATCCCCCATCGTCAATGGTAGTAGTAGATGGTGTCGCCGCTTCGATTCCGCTCTAGAAGAGCTTCGGCGGCACACTTGTGAGCTCTGATGGTCTGCTCTTTTTTATGGATGCACCTAGGCCCTACCATGATGCCTCTATCATTGTATGCCTCTTGGATTCTACATTATTTATAGTTGATAATTGTTCCACAAAGAACGCACCAAAATCAAGCAGTGGAGGGTCCATGCCTTGTTTGTTTGGCTTGTACCCTCCAAATTAGTATTATAAGAAGTTTAATTAATGTATACATTCCATTAAAATAATTTTACACCCCATTCAAAATATAAACCCCCTAACACATATTTCATTGGATATGTCATGGGGGTGGAAGTAGAATCCACACTTGATGATGCCTCTGGTGTTCGTTGTTCATAATTATATTCATCTGACATTGATGTCCAACCTTCGGTTCCTTGATGGAAGTTTCTGGAACACATTGTGAGAGGTTCCTCACCTTATTTCCAAAATACCATGCCCAAGCTTCTATTAAATATATGCGAGGATAAGATCAATGAACCGAAAAATTAATGAGGTTCATTAATGGGTTAATTTGAAGAACATATTAATTTTTCTCAACATCGCAGTTACACAACCTATTAAAAATCACTCCAATGTGTGGTTACAGAACTTAAGGGTCAAGACATTAGTGGTATGACATTTCATTATGGTTCAACCGTATTTTTTCAAACAGTCTAATAATGGAAAATAAAAATTCCTTTACTTATTTTATTATTTTCTACCCTAAATTCCAAAAATTATCTTTTTCGTCTGATCTTTACAGGTCGAAGGTAAGCTTCCTTTAAGATAATCCCAGTACTACAATGTCAGTGGTGCCCTTTGATTTAAATCTGAGCACTGGTTCAAATGATAGAAATCACCACCTGCATGTCTACTAAATGTACCTTAAAGAAATTTAAAAATTCATAACAGTCGCCCTCAATACGCACTAGTCGAGGTTAGGCTCTGCCTAAGTGAAAGACGCCCTTATGAGATCAATAGTACTATTGGATTTACAATATGAGTTACCATTTAGGCGTAATAGTATTTAATAATAAAATAATTTTTTTAATTGTTGTATTTAGAGCCAGAAACTAACTTTCACTGTTGACCCGTGCCGGCCAATGTTAGGATTTGACAAGGAATGCCTACCCTCATGAGATCAGTCACAGTCTCATTTTTTTAATCTGAGTCACCATTAATGATTTATAAGCATTTAAAAAAAATAAAATAATTTTATTTAATAATTTTATTTACAATTATTCCATTTTGGTGTTTTCTCACAAGAGGCCTGCACTGACTAAACTGAAATCGCACCTAGGGTAAAATCGACATCCTGAATGCAATAGTGCCCTCATATTAATGATCTGGGAACCTGTTTAATAGTTATTCTACTTTTTTAATAAACCCACTCACACATTCTATTTAAATCTTTTCATTTTTTTGACGGAACATTTCGGGCACTCCAGGCCTCCGAATCACATGCCATCAATTTTCATAGTCTTGTAATAATTTAATATAATATTAAAAAATTATATAGAATTTCTAAGACATTACATGTCTGCCCCAATATTAAAAAACACTCATCATATCATAACCCGTTAATAGAAATGGGTTTGGAAATCATATCTATGTTTATTATACAAAAACCTATTCAACTAGATGGGGTTTCATAACAAATTTATCATAATAATAGTATAACATGTAGATAACGAATCAAGATAAAGTTAATGAACCACTTCCCAATAAATACTATGAAACATCCCAAGATTTCATCATATATGGAAAATTATTTTGAAATATAATAAATACCATTTCATGAGGAAAGTAACAATTTTAAATTTAAAGTGATAAATTAAGAATCGAAATTCATAAATACTTTTTTAATCATTTTCATTTAAAATAATGATTCATTTTTATAAAAGTGGTTTTAAAATACTAAGTTGTCAATACATCAAGGTATTCCATTAATTTTTTGAATGTTACCATAAATATTCCTTTCTCATTTTTAGAAATATATATTATGGAATTTATTGGATGCTAAAATGAGGATTACTTTGAACAAATTATCTGAAAATTAAAAAATGTCTCAAAATTAAATAAAAAAATAATTTATGAATATTAAAACATTCCTAAAGTAATTTTTAGAAAACAGAGATATTGACATAAAATGGTTTTCAACCAAATAGAAAAATGAAGTTGGTTTTCTTTAAAACAATATTTTTTATATTGAGATTAAAATGAGCAAAAAATGATTGGAATATGTGCATTATCAAAAAATAACAACATGATCATATTTTCATGATTTTTTTTGAATATATCATAAAATTTCATTATCAAAATCTTAATCATAAATAATTCGGATAAAAATTAAGATCGTAATATAATGACATTATAATATTGGTATCATTTTCTTTATAAACCCCAGGAAATAGATAACCTTATATGGAAATATATATCTCATAATATTCATGATAATTATAATAAAATATATTCATGGGAATTATATTTACCATCTATAATAAATAAATAGGAAATATGACACATTTTGTATAGAAATAAAAGTGAGACTAGATATCCCTGACTACATTGGTAGTATCTTTAATCGTAATCCCCAATAACGAATATAATTAAATGAAACATTAAATTTAATAAGTTTAAAAATATTAATGATATAACATGATAATAGTGCAGCATATACAACTTATGAAAGAATATATGTACAAAACATATCATATGTCTCGATAAAGAAAAATTTTGACAACAATTATTTGCAACATGTTGCAAATTCCTTCACACACTAGAAAATCCTATATAATGAATATATGTTTATTATAAAAAAAACTATAGAACCATCATTATATATATCATACCATATATGATATACTTGTGACCTTTTATCACCCATTTATAGTCTATTTAAAATTAAAATTGTGTGTTATGTAATAAATGTATTATTTTTAATGTTTGTTGTGTTATGGAATTTTCAGTAAATTTACAATGATTAGGGTTTGATAATCACACGAATCTTAAAAATTATATAAATACAATATTTCTTCAGAATATATGAATTTAGAGTCAACCATTAATGTTATAGATTTTAAATTAAATACACAATTTTTACAGATGATTTGTTGTATATATACATTAACATTATTTCCATTTTATCAATAGATGATAAAAGAATTATTAACAATACATATCATTAAAATGTTAAATATTATTTCATATATATAACAGATATTAATTATATTTATCTTCATTACCTTCTATGTAATGTGTCAGTAAAAAATTAATCTCATCGCTTTATGAAGTTGTAGTCCACTATAAAATACCTGATGTTATTGCATTCTCACATAATGGAATGTAAGAAGGTATATAATATATTGAAAATAATGTGTAAGATAATATAATGATCACCATATAAAAAAATATATCTATATGTAAATGGTGGGGATTGAAGAAAAATAATATCGATTTTTGAGGTAGTAGTTCTCTATACACTCAATCGACGATTTCATTCGAAATTTTATTGATGATGATATGTATATAGGTTTTAAATTAAAATAATAAACAATTATTATCTTGAATATATTGGTGATATGATTACATAATATCTGAATAATATTTTATGAATTCATATGAAGAAATAAAAAAAAACTCAAGGTCAATAATTTTATCTCTTATACGGAGAACAACATTAGAATTATCCAAATATATTTTATTGGTGGATTTCCTAATCATAATAATCCATCTAAAATTTGAACAGGTACTTAAAGAATTTATTTTTTTCATGTCTTAGTTGATACAATTGGATTTTATGTGTGAACTAAAAATGATAGTAGGTGGAATTTTATAATTGTGTGTGAGGACCTAATGGAATGTTTAAAATGAATAATGTGTTACCAAATTTTTCACATCTAATGCCAATCCAAAATGGGATATTATTAATAATTAGAAGATATATTGTCTAACTATGTCTTGAAAATGGATTTATACCAGTTTTTATGTCATTATACTAGTATCAATTTAGTTTAACACATTAGTAATCATGTTTTTCCTTCATTGGAGTAATTAATGATTACAATTTTTTCAGATAATTTTTAACAAAAATTAAGTAGAACATATTATATAATATATATTAGTATATTTAAAATTATTTAAATATTTTCCAAAATTATATTTATATTAGTGGAATCATTTTATAAAAATATTTATCCCCCAGACATGTTGAAAACATTGTTTTCCAAAGAAAACAATTTCATTTGTATATAAAGTATTAATATTAAAATTATATATAAAAAAGATTCCAATAACCGAAATTCGTTAGATTTATATATATTTGAACTAATTATTTGTTAAAAATAAACTCAAAACTATTTAAGTGTTTCAAAATACATTATTATAAGTTAAAAATCTTAATAAAGAATTTTATTATTAACTGTTCAGTTAAAATTTTATCGTTTTTGAAAATTAACAAAAACTCACTCAAAAATAATTTTGAAATTTTAATCTAAAAATGGAGCTTATTTTTTTAATTATATTTTACAATACATCAATAAGTAATTTTCAATAATTGTGAAATATTAAAAGAAATGCTATTTTGAAAAAATACCATTTTAATGAATAACTTTATATTTATTTATATCATAAAACCTGAAAAAAAAATTGATAAAATTTATTTTTATTATTATATATATAATAAATAAATATCTATAAAATTATATAACAAAATTTAATTATTTAATTTATTTTGATAAAATATTATTAAGTTAACAAAAAATTATTTTCAGAAAAGATTCATTTTTAGGTGGTTTTTATTTTAATATTTAATTAATTAGTATCCAAATGGTAGATTATATATATATGTGTGTGTAATACATATATTTCCAAAATTTAGTTAGTGGTATTCATACCAACCAATCAAATATTTCTTTGATAACTATCATTATAAATAATAATAATTTGATAGTATGCCTGACGTATTTTAAACATGTGGTTATTTATATTGCATGAGATTAAAGAAATAATAATTATTAGAAATAATAATAATAATTTATCATTATGATAAATTTTATAAATATGAAAAAATTTCATATTTTTATTTTAAATTGATTTTTTTAATTTAGGGATTTATTTTTGAAAATTCATTTTTAAAAACCCCATATCGTAAAAATTTCGTTTCAAAAGAAAGATATCAGTAATTGTGAATTAATTAATTATGTTATCATTAGGTATAATTTTTTTTAAAAAATAGCTAAATTATTTAAAATTAAATATATTTTTAATAATAACTATTAAAAAAATTTAAAAAAATTATCAATTTAAATAATTAAAATGAGATAGAAATTATCTATTAGAATTAGAAATTTTATTATTAATCAAAGCATTATTCTTCTCAGAAAATTCTCAAATGTTCCTCAAAAGATATTTTTTACAAGTTGATATATAAAATTATATTTATTTTGTAAAATATATTTTCTAAATGTGGTAAAAAATAAATCTATATATTTTTGTGCAAATGGTGACTAAAAAATATTTTAGAAAATTAATTTTTTTTGAAAAACATTTATTTTTCCTCTAAATGATAATTATTTCACATAAAATCACTATATAAAATTTTAAATTATATTCTTTATGTGTAAAACATAAAATATTCTTTATTTAGGTAGTCTGTTTCATAACCATAGACAAAACATCTAGGTTATAATGAAAATTTTAATTATTAATATTTTTATTGAGTATCATGTTTCATTTAACTCGGTGTTTTGTTCATCACAATCTATCGAAGAGATTGGATTTAATTAAATATATATATATATATATATACAGCATTGTATTTTGGATTTACATTCTATCGTAGTCATTTTGGTATGATTAATATATTCTATCGAGCATTATTTTCCACATTGAAAATGGTAAGGTGTTGTAATTATAGAAATTGTTGTCCAAGGGGGATGTACATGAAGAGAATCATTATCATTGTATATATAATAGTTTTAGTGGTGATGACGAAGGTAATAAAAATGACATATGAATGAAATTTTGTATGTTGTAATAATATTATAATACCTATTAACATTATTATGTAAAATGTATATTGGTTAAATTTTGGATGTTTTGGAATACAAGAAAAATGTTAAATAATTCAGGAAATATAAAAGTCTTTTTATGTAGAAACTTTTCATTAATTATTCCCAATAATATTCTAAATGGTACTAAATAAATATAAAAATATTTAATTCTAATGTGATATTTTATTGTAAAAACATTATTAATTGGAAGATAACCAATAAAATGATCAATATATTTATATAGTGGTGTTTTTTTTGGATAAAGAGATTATTAAAATTGATAAATTATATTGGATAGTACTGATCATTGTAGAACACATTAATGAATTAATGAAAATGTGGGTTACGTTATCATTGATATATTTTATAATGTTTTATGAATTATGATAGATATTGAATAATATATGGTTTTTTTTGAATAATATGGAATTATTTATGTTTTAATTGAGGTTTTATGTCAATTATGGTCATTATCATGTTTCATGAGTATATATTACCAAGGTATTCAATTATTTGTTACATAAAATTTAAGATATACATTAAGATCATTGGGGGGGTTAATGGTTTTTTTATTTTGTGAATTTAGTTATCTTATATATAATTTTTTAATTTTTTATATATCATTAGTTAAATGATATTTTGAACTAATTTTTCTGAACGTTGTACAAGGTTTTAATGTTAATATACTAGTTAATCATATGTTTATTTTTCCATATTGGATAACTTCTTATAACCATTTTGGTTTTAATTATTATTAAAGATATAATAAATGAGATATCATTCTTATATGAATACTATGATCCATTAGTGTATCGAGCATGATAATTTCATCTCCATTTCATGAAGTCCTAGATGATGTAGAAATTGATAAAATAACAACCAAAGGATGTGATTGTTCTTACAAAAGGAAAATAAATAATAATAAAATATTTTTAATTCCATATATTGATAGATAAAATGGTACAAACATTATTAAAAGGATTTTGAGAAAAAAATTTGTCCTATTTTATTCATTTATGTTTAAGGAATATTATCTTAACTCATGATATATTTACGGTTTTATTTTTCTTATATTTATTATGAAAATTTTCTCTATCACTCTATACTAATATATGGGCATTGAGGTTCACTTCAATGTCCATATTTTCACTTCCCACTAATTTTTACCTATTTGTAAAGCTATGTTTCAATTATTTCCTCGTGATGTTCATATTGACCTTTATTTCTTTTAAAAGGATGTATTAGTGACCATTTTTTATATTGGATTTCCATAAACAAATTTTCAAATGTAAAACCCTTGATTATCGAGAACAAGTTCATGTTGAGAGCCCAAAATTTATTGAAATGGTGGTTAATTTAACTCATTTAGATATAATGAAGTATTGTTTTAGGTGTAATAAATAGTCCAACTAAATTAAGAAATGTGTTGGTATAGAAATGTTTAAAATAAATATATTGTTCATAAATTAGTTAGAATATAAAATTAAATTCATTTAAAATTAAATGAAATATTTTTTTAAAACATATTTTATATGTGTGATGTGTTTTTAACTTAATAAATTAAATTATTCACTATATTTTATTGATTTAAATTTAATTTAATTAATATATATTCAATAATTATTTATAAATAATGTAATATTTTTTTCATGGGAAATAATTATTCATGTTTTAGGCTTGATAATTCTAATTTTTTTAATATATATTTCATGAAATTCGGAAAACTAATTTCAAAAATATAAATCTTCATTGTTATGAAAATTTATCTTAAAAAATAAAATTCATTTTATAAATAAATATGTGAAAATTATCTTAGAGTGATTTTGTTAATTTTAGGAAAAGATTTAGTTTTTTATGATTGTTGAAAAAAAATTTATAAACTTTTTTTAATTTAGAGAATTGTTTTGAGTTATATTTTTTGAAAATATGTTTCAAAAGTAATATTTGATCAATTATATTTTAATTAATCCATTTAAGTCATTGTAATAAATTTTATTTTTTAATTTAAACCAATTTTAATACTTATAAAAACAATTGTTTTTTGAAAAACAATTTATCATCTCATTAATAGGTTATATTTTAAATTAAACTTTTCTAGTTCTGTGAGTTAAATTTAATAAAAATGATTCAATATTTGGTATAAAAAAACTTATATTTTATAAAAATGATGCATTAATAATTTGTTTTTAAGAATAATAAAACAATTAGAAATTACTTCATGGAGTTATGGTTAGAAAAATTCACATGTAATTTACACATGTGATAATAAAAATTTCCAACACACATATGATAATTATATAATATATAGGTTACAATATTTAAAATTAATGTATCCAAGATATATAATACGTCTCTTTTACGTTTTATGAATAAGAGTTAAATTACCTATGTAAATAGAATGAGACCATTTAATTTGGTGAAAATGAAAATTGTAAAAGTTTGCATGTTTACAGAAAAAAAAAGAAATTACATGATTATAATATGTGTCCTTTTATGTGGTAGATGTGAATTTTTAAAGATATAATCCATTTTTCACAATTTTTGGTGCCATGTCATGAGTGTGACTTCCAATTATTGAATAGTTTTGGCTATTTTAAAAAATATGACTCGTCAGGTATAAAATAGTACCACCTTCCTACACTTCTTCACACTTATTAAGAGATTTGGCACAGAAAAACCCGAAATAAATATATCCCTTATATCCATATACTATTTAAATAGATTATGGAAATCCCAAAAGTCCAACATTAGTGTTTATAATAAGATATCCATTGGAGGTTTTCCAATGAAATGTAAATAATATTAACCAAGAACATTCTTTTACATCTTATTTGACAACATTAATTCTTAATTTTATTATTATAATATTACAACACCATTATCTACCATGTAATGATATGTTTTTATGATAATGGAAAAAATCATATATCCATATCCCCTCTGATCAAATAAGAAACAAAATCATCGATCTTGTGTTCTACTAACTTTTCCCTTGGGAACCAACGTAAACTTTTTTCATTCACAATAACCCTAAAAGGATATCATGATGAATAATAATTATAAATATTATATTTATTCAATTACTATATGATTTGGCTGTATTTTTATCTAAATTCATCACATAAATTCATTTATTTTACTATGTTTGAGTTACTAAATTTATTTTTATAATTAGATAATTTTCATTGGTGTTAGTGTTATATTAAAATATTTAAAATTTTAAAATAATTATTTTATTATTAATTATTATTAAGAATTTGATTTAATATATTTAAATATTTTATTAATTAAAATATTTGTATTATAATAATTCTCTATAATAAATATTAGATTTTTCTTGTTTTTAATTTTATTTAATCATCTTTGATTTAAATTTAATTTTTTAAAAAATATTTTCTTATTTAAACATGATGAATTATAATTCAAGGCATTTAATTATTATAAATTTTTTATTAATACTTAATTAATAAATTAAATAATTTATTTAAATTGATTTTAATTTTTAATATAATTAATTCTTTTCAAAATATAATTAGTAAATATTATTTATTTATTTTTATTAGATTTTAATTAACAAAAATATCATTTTAATGTAATTTAAAAGTTCCATTTTTGATAATTTTTTAAATGTAACATATAGTTTATATTTATTAATAAAATCAATTTTAATTTTTTTTAATTTTTTCGTCTTTTTAATTTCATTTATTTAGTTTCATTACAGATCATTTACATAAGATAAATATTTTGTATTAGCAGGGAATACAGATATTAATATAAAATTTCAATTATATGAATGGATTATTTTTCAAGACAGGTCGCAGGTTAATGATTTTCACATAATATATTTTTTTATGAATTGAATAAGAGAAATCCTTATTTTTTGTTACTCGTGTATCAAAATATGATAAATCACATAATATTATCATGGGTTATCACCCTCAAAACATGATTTTTCCATGATTGTAAGATAAATATCACTTAGGATATTTCATCCTATAAAAATCCCAAACCAAAATCAAAAAATAAGAAGAGTTATGGTCTCTACCAATTGTGGATTATGACTAATCCTATGCTTCAAGGTATGTAAAGACATCATCAGTGTTAATGAAGATGAATCTAATTACATTATATTGGAGATCATATGCCACAATTGTTATTTTTTTATGTAGCTAACCATCCAATACAAGTTGATCCTAACCCCATTATGAAGGAAATCCTGACGAAGCTGATCCCCCAACGCCATTATATTACGATTGAAATTGTGTGAATGTGATGACACCTATGTGGATGGTTTCATATCTTCTGGTTCCATGATAGAATTTTTTTTACTAAACTCTCCACTTTTTAGTATGAATATGAAACAATATTTTCCCAAATCATTTATTGGTGAATAATACCAGATTTCAGATAACAAATTCCTCACCACCCTTGATGGGCTGATGAACCATTTCAGGTGAGCAACAAAATTAATCAACTAACACATAATGAGGTCACGTTAGAGCTATTTTAGTTGGAAATAACTAGAAAGGATACCATTTTGAATTAGTATTTTAGGTCTTCAAACCAATATTGATGTCGAAGGATATATACATTTTCAATAGGTTATTCTGATGGATTCATAAAATACACAATGCTGTGTGTCCACCACCATTAAGAAGAATTGAGGTACCTGATATTGATTTGTGAAAACGAAATATTGATTCCTAGACCATGACACCATGAGGAAAAGTTTATCAAATGGAAAAGAGACTAGGTCCATCAATAATTAGATATTAGTTTGGTTTTCTAAATTAAAATTTCATATAATGCTTATAATTCCAATAAAATTGCACCATCAACTATGTAAATATCAAATGGAATTCAATTATAATTACTGATGAATTCAATTAATTTTTATAAGATCGAAGGGTTTCAAATCAAAATGATATACCATGAATATTATTATATTATTTTTTTCATTTTAATTTTTATAAGTGGATAATTATGGATGACAAACACACCCCCTTATTCGATATTAAAAAAAGTTAATAATTAATCTTTGATGTTTGTTGTAATACCATAATGATTTAATACTCAATGTAGATAAAGGAATTTTATTTTTTTGAGATGGTTAGATAGAACATTAGGAGAATTTATATGGATGATATTGAGTATAAGGTCAAAAAACCATGAAAATGTAGTAATTTTCTAGTATGGATTAAGTCAAAGCTTGGTGTAATGGAAATCAGGTGATATGTGTGGATGGAAAAATAAATTCGCATGTGTTTCATAGAGATGAAAAATTTGATTTAATTTAGTTAAAGGAATTTTTTTCATATTAAATTGGAAAGCTACCATGTGAAATATGTTATTGAAGCAAGTCTGTGCATTTAAATTGTTTTATGAAAAAATATTTTCACTTTTCTGTGACATGAATAATTTTTCAAATTTCATGGAGATACATTCACATGGAAAAAATATTTTGTGATTTTTTTACAATATATTGAGAAAATATTGATTAATTTTATTCATTCAAGGGAGATTTATTCTCGATATAGAGAAGACATAATAGAATGGACAATATCTGATGATAAATAATTGTTCAGGAAAATGAAGTGGAGAAATGAAGTGTATAGTACAAAAATATTTTTGTGGTCTTGAAGGATTTATATATCTCATCTTGTGATTAATTAATAATGTTTTCTTATGTTTTTGAACATGATTCGATAGTTTCTATTATGGACATACCTTGTGTTTTATTTTGGTGAATTAATAATTGCATTAATTTTTTCATTCAAACTCTATTTTTCCAAATTTCTTACTTTGAATAATCGATTAGTTCCCCATAGTTGATATTATTTCATTTTATTTATTTTTGTATCTTCTAGTTTTTAATGTAACATAGTCAATCATTGTTTGTTATTCATTAGATGTATACTATGTGGTTAGTCTTGCTATCAGTATTTTGGGCAGTCATCATTGTTGATGTATCTTAATTCTTGACTGTGAATTGGGATCACTGTGAAACGTCAATTCAATCTTGTTGATCTACAATTTTTGAGTAATATGTTTTGATCATGAAAAATTTAGTTTGATGACATAGATATTAGTCTTCGTCTTAAACATCCAAAATGTAATGACACAAAAAATAAAGATATATTTGATTATGTGATGAGACAATTTTTATGGGGAATAATTTTTAAGAAATGAGGTATTAATTATCTAATATAATCCTAAAAAAATTGAATCATTTTTAAATTATATCTAGATTTCATTTTTTTCTTGTTTTCCACTATTTTCGGATTTTTATTGATTAAAAAAAATTATTGCAATTTGTACCTTAAAAATCACAATTATAAATATAATATATAGTTTATAATAGTATAAATTATTATATAGAATCTCCTTAAATGTATATTTTTTAGAGACAACATTGATTGAAACTATCATATAGTTAATAAGTAATTGTTGGAGTTTGGTTGATAATGACCTAAAATTCCTCTGATAAATTGGCGAACTTCTTCAGGAGGCTACCAAGGAGTTAAACAAAAAAAGAAAAAAAGAAAAAGAAACACTAAAAAAAGAATAGATGGAATTTGACCCAACCAAGGAAGATTATAGTATATTTGTTTCCTACAAAACTAGGGTATGATTCTTGAGTTTGAATGAAAATGAATTTAAAACTATGATTGAATAACTTAATGATTATATGAATCCAAAATAATTAAAAATATTAGATGAGTAACTTCATGAGTGTTGGCATATTCTCATAAGATCCATGTTGTAGATGTTAACATAGTGATATGTGATGAAAAAATCAAAGAGGTAGTGTTTAATATTTTAGATTGTTTCGTTTTTGGATTAATCAACATTTCCATGACTATACAAGACGATCATGAGCTTCCAAATGATTTTATTTCGTGACATTATAATTTATTGATTCATTTTGTCTTGATATTTCTCAATATGAAATGAAAATACATTCTCTATGTTTTTATAATTTAAAAATATAATCCATTGAACTGATCAAGGTTGAAATTAATGTATTGTATTTTCCATGTATTAATTTCTAAATATTATATGTATTGTTTTTGAGGTCTTGCACTGAGATGGCATGCAATTACAAGGCATGTTGTGCCCAAAATGAACTTTTGAATAATATAAAAATATTAAATAGCATACATCTATGGTTTTCATCAAAAAGTGTTATATATTCTAAAAGGGTGTCTGGATCAGAAATCTGAAAGAATCATTGAAATAATAATTGTGGTTTTACCCTATGTGTGACCTAACATTTAACAGTATGGGGCGTTTGTGAATCATTTTTTTCAAAAGTGAAATGAATTTAATAATTTAATAAAGTTATTTTAATTAGTTATTTGAATGAAGTGTCTTGATTTTATTTAAATAAATTCTTATTTAATAATTCCTCATTTATCTGTATAACCCAGAAATTTATGTAGGATCAAGGCTGAGAGCTCTTGAGAATCCATTCTGAGTAACAACATCCAAATCATAGATAAATGATCAATTCACACTGATATTAAAGTATCATGCCAACGAATATGAACAAACAATGTTATTCACTAGATATTAATACAAATCGAGGAAAGTCGTGTGATTTAATTTTTATATTCCACAGTCAGTATTTCTACGATGAACATGAATCAATCGATGGAGATATTGATTCATAGATCATGCATAGAGAGAGAAGTTATTAAATTTGTGTGGTTTGGACGAGGGATTTATTGCGATAATTTATTTCATCGATTGTAGTTCTAATAAAGACGAATCAATATTGACACCGACATCAATTGTCGTTCGTTCATCTTAGTGTGGTTTGTGATTTTCTTTGATGTTCATCGTTCACCATGAGTTTTCTTCATTTGGACTGAGACTCAAATATTTCTCAAATGATTGATAATTTCATTCTTGTTTCTTGGTGAAATGATATGAAACTGTAGACACAAAATATTTGTGACTGGGTGGAGTTGAAATAATGTTTCTTGAAGTAGATCGAGTGACAGTTGCTACTGATTTTTTGCTCATCTGCACATAATGAAGAACAACAAAGTTTTTGTTTTTTGAGCAGATCGAAAGACCAGATATCATTAATTATGTGATGGAATTAAAAAGGATAAGGGATATTGGGTTTTATGGTGAATCAATCCCCATAACAATGATCAAATGATCGATATTTTTAGTGGGAGGAAAAAGACAGGTTTTGGAGAAACATGATACATATAGCTTGTAGTCCTTGACTACAAGGAGTGTCATTCCCTTTGATGAAATCAACGTGTACCTGAAGTAGTAAACATACAAATTACGAAATACATGGGTTGACTATTCAACATTTACTCCCCCACACTGCATGTCATGTACAATGTACATGGGTAAACCCATGCACTCGTACAAGGGTGCGAATACACGAGATGAAACCATGTTTGGAACACGACTGGAGTACATGGGTTGGACCTGGATACATTGAAATGATGTGTAAACCTACAACATGAATTTTAATCTTCTATATTACATATTTTGAATTCCCCAATCCCATTACATGAAAAGTACATGGGTTTAATTTACATAACAATTACCTTTACTATACTCTCTGTACCCCTTTTACACATGGCATGAACCCCTTTTCCTCTGTATCATGGAAATGATTCGTTAGGGTTCGAACCCCTTATCAATTGTGTGATCGTTAATAAAAAATCATTTTCTACTCCTAGGATAAAGATCCCTTATGTGGGACTTCATGGATATATTGGACGGTAATCCACCCATGCGGCCTAGAATGACATCCTCTATTCATCACCATTCCCTATGTGGAGTTTTGGATATCAATATCACAACACTATACACGAACCAATCCTCTATCAAGAAGGTTAATATAGATTGAGTTGTTGGTATCGGCCCATGGCCCTAGATGAAATCCACATCGGTGTATAATATACTATTCATACTATCAGTGCATCTTCCTCATGGTCAGACCTGAGGAGAATTACCTCTCCGATAGATGTCATTAGTTCTATCAGACCTAGGAGTGTGTTCTCCCATGTGACTGCTTCGTGGAATACCTAAATAGAGATATGAATTGATGTTATTATATGATTTTAGATACCTCTCGACTGTGTGTCTTTGATTTAGTATATTTGGATATTCTTGTTATATGTAATATATACATATTCTTATGTAGTGCTTACTATACATTCCTTTTTTTATTGCATCGAGTTTTCACGGTGTCCTACTAAATATTAATATACTCACCCCTAAATATAATTTTCCCAAAATGTAATGTCTTCTGAAGATGATTGACCTTTTGATATTTTGTTTGGAAAACAAATATGTTTTGGTTCTTTGTAAGACCAGACTAACAGAGGTGTATTCCAATGACATCTTATTGCATTCCCAATACCATTACAGACATAGCGGGGTTTTTCATTTCTTCATTTTGGGGGCCTGGAGATTTGTGTGTGTGTACAAGTATATAGGAAATTCCTCCCATGTTAGTTATATTCATACTCAGTTATAGTTACAATCCCCTGGCCTATAGAGGTGGGCATGGGGAGTTGTGGTACGGGCCCTACCAGGATAGTTCATGATAGAGTGGTATTAAATAGATTTGTTATATAGTAGGATAGAGAGTATGTAAGGTTGGTACAGAGAAATAATTTTTAGTGTTTCATGTTTTGATTTTAGGATTAGTACTCTTGTTTTCGTGCTATGTCCTACGTATTAATACACTAGGACTCTGATCGCCTGATTTTTGATGTGGTACATGGGGACATTGTCTGTAGTGAAATCAATGGAACCTGAATCATATTGGAATGGGTTTTGATTTCCATGTAATTATTGATTATTATCTCCCGATATAATCAATGAATGTGGTAAATCTTGATTTATTGTTTTATTCCTTCATGATATATTCCAGGAAGGATTCAACAGATTGATTATGAGGATGACACCCTCAGAGATGAGAATTTGATACAAAGACTAGTTTCTTAGATATAAACTCAATGCGGTGCACCTTCCATACCCCACCTATAGTGAATCATTTGGAACCCAAAATACCAGTGGATCAGGAGCACAATTTTAGCATGCTTCATGTGTTTCGGTGATAGCTATACCAATGGTTACAAGGAGAGCATTACACATAGGTGTTTGGGGGCTATCATGAGGAAGTGACTCGAGTTTTTCAGTCCAGTCATTACACTAGCAAATCAGATGGTGGTATCATCAGCAAGCCTTATTCACGGCTCAGTAGGGTGATTATGAAATTTGGTTATCATGTCTTATGATGAGGATACAATTTCAATGATAGAGTGGGAGTTCCTCATCAAAGATGAGTTCAGACTAGCTACGCTAAGGTATGTGTATATTAAGGATCTTCTTCATCTCTAATAGAGAATTTTTTTTAAATGTTTATTCATTGAGGTTACCAACATTTCCATGAACCTATTGGATATATATTGAGATTAGTAAATCAGGGATCATACCTTTGATAGAGGTTTGTAGAGATACATCATATCTAGTGTTATCCCTATGTGAGTTCTTATATATTTCAGTGTTCTTGAGAGTCCTTTTCTGGTTGAAACCATCTTCAATGAGAAAATACAACTAATGGAAATTATTAGTGGGAAAAAAAGAGAATAAAAGTTTCTAGTATGGAGCTTACATTAGACTTAGGGACTTGTACGTGGGATAATATTCAAGAAGAAATACATGGATATAGGATCAGCATTTCAGGATTCACTAGGTGGATGCAATCAACCTAGAGAGAACCAATGCTACACATGTGATGGTTGTATACATCTTGCTTGAGATTGTTTGACCCACCGTACACCTACTATGGAGACTATGGATAGAACACCAATGTAGATACAATCTTAAGAGAAGTAAGATCGACTAGGTGATAGATGTGCTAGAGGAATTGGGAGAGAAACATGTGGAGGTTGAAATTTGGACATGTTACCACCCAACCCTATGTAGTCAATGCCAGGAATAGGGAGCTAGTGGTATGGGTGGAGATAACTTTTAGTTTTTGAGGATTATGACCCAAGGCCTCTATGAATTATTTAAGGTACGATATGTGTTTTTTATACTTTATCTATAGTAATGATAGCTATTAGATCAATTCATTCCTTTCTTTCCAATACATTGTATGAGACGTAGTGATTCCGGTTGAACCATTGACTCCACCCTTATAATTAGTGGCTCCTACTGTAGAAGATTCTAAGATAACACACGTATGTTGATAGTGAGGCCAAACTCTTAGATGAGAGTATTTCAATTGAAATCTCTTTGTAGAAGTATTGACGACTTATGATTTAATTATTTTCATGGATTGGTTAACTATAGTTCTTGAATAGATTCACTATTTTAGGATAAGGTTGTTGTGTGTCTATAGTGATGAAACTAGATACCACTTTTTTGGTGAAATGGAAACCTAGGTAGTTTAGGGTGTACTTTTGCATTTTTTGGTGTAGTTGATTTCTTATCAGTTGTCTAGCCAGACCCTTGGTGTAGTGGTGGTCATGAGTTTGCAGTTTCTTGTAGTGGGGGCAGAGTAAGAGGTTGTATTCATTAAGAATGTTCTATGATTAGATCTTCCCTGATAGATATTCTTCTACATTGATCTACATAGCGTGATGACACTGAAATATATTCCAACATATCATATAAATCACAAAGAGCATCGCATGATGGTAGTGAAGTTGGAGGAATTATAGAGGTAGGTCTTCATGAGTCAAAGTTTTTCACCCTAAGATGCCCCAATTTTGTTTTCTATGAAGGGAGATGGGAGATTTATTTTTCTTTTAGAATACTAGTGCATTAACCAAGTAACTGTGAAGTACAAGTATCAAAAACCAATGAATGAAGACCTATTTGATCATTTTATCGGGGCACAATGGTTCTTGAAGATTGACCTCAGATCAAGCTATCACCGAATGTGAGTACGAGACAAGGATACATCAAAGATTCCATTTAGATGTCTCCAGGATAACTCAATGTACTAGGTGATGCCCTTTGGCATGATGAACTCCCCAGATGTGTTCACTAGACTCATGAACCAGATATTTCATCCTCACATAAAACATTTTGTGGTAGCCTTCATCGATGATATAAAAGTGTACTCAGTGTATATAAGTGATCATTCAAGACACTTAAATATTTTTTGGACATATTATTTTTAATTTGTATCATGAACTGGGATTTATTGTGATCCAGTACAAAGGCATGTAGTTATTTCCTTTGGATCACACCATTTAAGACCACATGAGCAGAACTACATGACCCATCTACTTTGGTAAGCATTGGTAGTCTTGTCTTCGTAGATGTGGTGACACTACATGATGTGAGAATAATTTATCATCTACTCTAATAAAAAGATTCTAAATTATATCTTCAATAATATGGATCTTATTTTGAAAAAGTGGAGATGGATGGAGTTTCTCAAGGATTTTTTCATCAAAATTTTCTATACATTTTTTAAGGGGGGTGTAGTAGAATATGCTCATATCAAGAGATCTTATTCATATCTACTGAATCAAACATCAGTGCAGTTATCCTCATTGTAGTTTTCTTTTGTGGATAGAGATGGATCATATCACCCCTACTTGATGGTAGTTATCCCTCCACACTTACAATGAGTACAAGAGGCGCTGATTAGGCTTATAGACTTTGAGACTCTATGTGCTCAGATATCCACACATCATGATATTGATGTATTCTCAAATGGTTGGGTGTATGTCATACTTTTTTTAGGACACATGATGGTATCATTGAAGTTGTAGGGGTATGTAATGATGGATTTTCATATGTCCCCTTTGGTAGTCTTTATGGGTGAGGAAAATATATATCGAGACCTCTAAATTCATTTGTGGTGTACATGTATAAATAATGTAGTTAGATTTTGGATCTCGAAGCATTACTTTCCAGAAAGTTAATTTTTAGTAATATGTTCCAGTGGGTTCTACTCAGCCCAATAAAGTTACTAAATATAATTGGGATATAATATCTATTGACTTTGTAATTGTATTAACCCATATATATATGGTAAAATATTTCATATGTGTGATCATTAACTAAATCACCATGTTGAACCACTTACTATAAATCTGAGAGAAGAGTTCGGTATCGATATTATTTTTCCTCTATGTTAAGGAGATAGTTTGACTCCACATAGATCCACTATCGATTTTTTATGATCATGATAGTTACTTTTCATCCCTATTGTGGAAGGGATTTCTAGAGGCTTTTGAGATCCATTTATTCTTGAGCGAAGCATTTATCCCACAAAAAATGTCTAGACTATGTGTACTATTCAGGTTCAGGTGGACATGTTGCATGATTTCATGTTAGACATTGGCCATATTTGGGAGGATCAACTACCACTAGTTGTTTTTTTATACATCAATAGATACTTTTCCAACATTAGTATGGCACAATTTTAGGCTTTTTATGGGAAACATTGAAGTCCATAATATTTTAGGACTATCCAAAGAGGGTTGATACTAATGGGCCCAGAGTTAGAGTGAGGTATAACAAAGAATGTGTAGATCATCCAGGAGAAGTTAAATATTACAAAGAGTCAGCATAAGTCATATACTAACAGTCGATGGCAGCCTTTGGCGTTAGAGGAGGGAGGCTATGTGTTCTTTCAGGATAAAATATATCAAGAATAAGGATAATTTTTCAAGGCTTCGAGAAATCTCTGAGGCTCAATGGTTCTTTCCTCATAATATTTAGAGTTTTTTAGGTGGAGTACCACATAGATCAAGATCAGTTGTGAGACCAGTTAAATGATGTCTTACATGTATCACATGTGAGGTGTTACGTGCATGAACCATATAACGGTATCGACTTGGGTGACATGGGCTTCAAGGATAGATTGACTTTTTCTAACTACATAGTGTAGATTGGGGATCGAAAGGATATGATCCTTCATGGGTGATCAATTACAATAGTGTGTATCTAGTGTATGAAAGAGAATCTCTAAGAGAGTAGTTTGTAGTGGAAGGCTCAGATTCATTATAAATAGACATATATTTTTGAGTAGTATTTGTTTTAGATTTTTGGTGATGTAAAGCACCATGTTGGGGAGAATGAATGGTATTATATTTTCAATGTATTACTTTTTGAATATTGTGATGTGAACGGAGGACATCATGGCCCTGAAAAAATTATTTATAAACATACCCTACTCTAGTGGTGCACGGTCGAACCCAAGGGATGGTAGGTGAGTTATATGATGCTTAAATAAAAATATACTACTCTTTTATTAGCAGTGGAGGAAGTGAGCAACTTCTTAAATTTTGTATATTTTTAATTTATTAATTGATGAATTGCATACAGGATAAAGAGATAATTTTTTTTAACATTTTGACTAAATTTAATATAATAATGCTACAAAATTAATGAAATATACTAAACTAATATATATAATTTGTAAAGGATAAGTAACAATGATAAATTTTAATAATGAGGATTTCTAACTACCAGTTAAAAGGTTGAACTCTTCAAAAAATTTATTATATCCCCATTCAATGAATTAATGATGAATGTCCCTTGTCAGGAAATTAAATAGGTAGAAGAATAAGTAATGGAGTATACTGCACAAAATTAATCTAATAACATGAGATATGGAAAATGATAACAATTATAAATAATCTCACTGTAAAATTACCCATGTTAAAGACAGTAAATCATTGATAAAAATGTCAATGATTGACCGCTCCATTTAATATTGTAATTATTAATTTGAATGATTACTTTTGGAGTGAACACCTGAAAATAGATTTAAAATTCTCTCTCACGGATTAATTATGATATTGAAAAATGAAAAGATGTGAAGAGAGCATAGAATAAAAACCAGTAGAATCAAATTCCAAAACTAAGATCTTATTCTATGATCTTATTGATTTTATTAGTGAAAAGCATCCAAGAACAGAGTAAAAAAATTAAGGACATAGGGAAGGAGAACACCACAAATATTTCTCTTCTCTCGGGCTCCTTGGCCTCTATCTCATCTTCAGTGCTGCTCCTGAGAGTCTGCTCTCGAATCTTGTGTGTTCATGGAACTCTGAATGGGACTCTCTTAATTTTTCAAATTTCTATTCCTTTAATATCCACTATCATTTTCTTCAGGTCACACCCTATTTTCCACCAACATCAAGTGTCCTTCACTTATGCACCACACACATGTGTTTTCATGACTAACATGTTGCTCAAGTTTTTCACTTGTAAGTATCTCCTGATGAGTTTGTTGAAAGCACTTGGACATTTTTTTGGATTTGGGGTAAACCTACACGTTTTTATGAATCTGGTGTGAACTAGCATACGGATGAACAAAATAAACTCTAAAAAACACGAAGAATGATAATTAACAAATTTTAGAAATATTTTAAGTTTAATTTTATATTACTCATTAAAAAGTTAATTATTGATAATTAAAAAATATTTCAGTTGAAAAATATTTTTTATTTAATTAAATATTATAATTATAGTTGTCGAGATATTGTTAAAAATTTAATAAGATAAATCTATTATATTTTGAAATTAATATGTATTTTTTTATTTTATGAGAATTAGAATTATTAGAAATTAGTTATTATAACATAATTATATTCTGGGTATAGATTATTATTTATCAAATATTTTATCTGTTTTATTAACTTTATTATAATTATAATTATTTAAATTCAATTAATTAAATTTAATTATTTTAATTATTATTTATGAGTTAATATTACACTATTTTATTAACTGATTTTATAACATAATTTTATTTTATGAGTTATTATATATTTTATATAATTATTTTATATTATAATTATTATTAATCTCTTATTATTAATTAGTTTATTATTATTATTAAAATATTAAATATTTTTTAATATCATCTCCCTCCACCCCCTGGTCTTCTTCACGGTGTAAATAGAAGTGAGGGGGGTTTGCAGGTTCTGGTTTTCTTCCCATAGAAGACTCGTAGCGGCCTGACTCCTCCTCAAAACATCCATTTTATCCCCAGATTCTCATCTTCATCGTAGTACAATAAATTAAAATGACCCCCTCGATAGTATGGTGGATCGACATAGTGACTCATCCAAATGCCACAACTCCAACATCGACCTCGCATTAAAAAACAGTAGTGGTGACTTATGCATCGGATGCGATGTAGCAGCTCCAGAACGACGGCGAACTCCTCTAACATGGCCCTAGAATATTCATAGTGGGTCCCCTAAATAGTGGAATCTGTTCTGTTTCTAGATATGGAGGATTTGGTTCATCATTTTTTGATATGTTCTCCAATAACATCGTGGAAGTTGGTCGGCACATCCCTGACTGCGGTGCGATACTCATCCCCTCTTAAGCATTCCATAGTGGCTTGAGTCATAAGATCTATTGAATTATTTCATTAGTTCATGATTTGAAATTTGTTTTGTGATATATATGGAATGAAAATATGTAAACTAGAGAGTTTTGGTGGCTCCGATTTGGATGAAATCGTAGTAGAGACAAAGGAAAGAACTGGTGGAGAAGTTCAAGTACAAGGATGATGAAACAACGAGACCGTGAGAAAGAAATAAAGTTCCATGGGTTGAAGGCTAAACAATTCTAGGTGGAAGTGGAACATCAAATGGTAATGGAGCACGGAAAGGGGTGACACAGTTCCACAATAGAGGGGGTGAAACATTGTGACTGTAATGGAAACAGTGTGTGGTGGCACTGTAAGGGATATAGCGGGACAACCAAAATAATTTGACGGTGGAACCATAAAAGATATGGTGTGAGGAGTTAAAAATGTCTCTGGTACATTTCATAAAATGAAAAATTATAAATATATTAAAACTAAAATTAAGATAAAACAAAATAATTAATTTAATGTAACAGTTAACTAAAATAATTGAAAACTAATGAACTAATAAAGTAAAATACATTTATTATACTTATAAAACATAAATTAAATAAAAAAATAATAAAATTATAAAACATAAATTAAAGCTAAATAGACACTTAAATTAATAATCATTAAGGTTAATATAATAAGAAATTGAATTTATATTAAACGATTATATATCGAAATTAATTAATCATTAATAAATTGAATTAGAGGTATCAAAATTAAGCAATATGATTCAAATTTAATTAATAATGTTATATAATTATAAAATGACAATGTAAAAATATTTTCATTTGGAGTATTGTAATAATTAGTTAAATGAAAAAAATTAGGTTAATTGGTTAAATAAAAATAATATTAAATTTTAATAAAGAAGTCAAACTTATAAAGTAAATAATAATTTATAAAATCTATAAAATTAAGTAAAGTCATTGATTAAATACTTTAAATACTAAAAAAAACTCAATTAATTAAATAAATGATTAATAAACAAATTTAGTTATAAAAGTAAAAAATATTGATTTTTGATAAAAATTGTAAAAAAATTTAACTAGATCATTGAAAAATAAAAAAATGATGTGGAAGAACTATGTAAAAATAAGGCCACATCATATTTTTTAGACTAATTTTGAGAATAATCATAGAGAAGACGTGTGATTCTAAATTTCAATTTGACCAAAATAAATGTTTGAAAATATTAAAATATTAAATATCATACACACATATTTCATTAAAAAAAATTGGAATATCTTCTAAGAGGATGCCCAAATAATAAAACCAAGGTCACCGATGAATTTAGAATGGTGGTTTTACCCTAAGCATGACATAACATAGTTCGACAAAGATTGTCTGTGTGAACGTTGTCACATGAGTAAAACTAATAAAATCATCTAATAAAATTATTGTAACTCACTATGTTGACACAGTTAGTTTATTTTCATTTAATCCATCCTTATGTCAGAATTATAGGGTTATCCCATAACCATCGAACTTTTGAAGGATTGATGGAGAGATGTCTATAGAATCCATTCTAATGAATGAGGATGGAATTATAGATCGACAATCGATGCACACCGATTTTGAAGGATCTCGCCAATTAATGAAACATATCATCTTTATCTAGTTGTAATCGATCCAAATCATAGTAGGGCTTATGAATTAATTTTCATAGGCCTTGTTGTTTATTTCTACAATGAACTTGAATCAATTGATGAATATATTGATTCACGAGTCATGAGTATTGTGGGATGGGATTACATTTTATAAAGATTTGATGGGAAGTTTATTATGATTAATGATTTTTGGAATTTGTTTCTAATAGATATTAATTGAGATCAACAAAAACATCAATTGAGTTTTGTTTCTATTTATTTTTTTGTGCTTTTCTCCCCCCATTCATCATTTTTCATGGTCATTCTTCATTGGACACATCAGTTGACTATTTCTCAAATGATCGATCATTGTGCACTAGTTTCATGGATCAATAATATGAAATTATAGATATGATATTTTTTATGACTTGGTAGAGGTGAAATGGTAGTTTCGGTAATATATTGAATGATTTTTGGTACCAATTTCACAATCCTAGGGGTTTACTGAACAACAATGATGATCATGTTTTTTGGGAGGATCAAAGGCTCGAATATCATCGATTCGATTATGGAGTTGAAAATTTATCCTAGATAATGAGTTTGATGGAGAATAAGTCACCATAATAGAGGCTTGAATATCGACCTCTTTGAGAGGGATGAAGAAGAAGGGTTATTGAAAACTTGATACACAAGTAGCATTGTCCTTGACAACACGGTGTGTGTTCCCCTTGGAGGAACTGGTCATGTACATGATGGATTACATTGAAAGAAGGAGGAATACATGGGTTTCCTATATGAACTCTACCCCCCCCCCCCCACACACACATGGAATGGACCGAACCATGTACATCGGATACCCAGAGTTCTGGTTCACGAGCACCGATAACCAAGATGACCCCTTGTACTAGCACAAGATTTGAGTACATGGGTTCGACCCTTGATACATAGATATGACGTGTTTCCCTAACACATTCCATGTACTCTTCTACATGACATAGTTGAATGACATGAAATTTTTACACAGGTTGTACCAGAGGTCAAGGGTCAAAATGTGTACCCATACTACATGAGGTGTACCCACAATACATGAAATATACCCCTTTTTTACTTTGTATGAATCTCATGTGTTACGTATTTTGGATAATATTCATTAGGTTGTGTTCCCCTAATCCTTTTCCTGATGGTTAGTAAAGTATAATTTCATACTCCTATGACAATGATCCCTTTAATCGAAATTCATGGATAGAATCATTAAAATCTCTCTGAGAGTCTCTAAGTGAGATTCTCTATTCATCCTCATTCCCTAGGTTTTGTTCATCGTATCGACATGAAAAATTCTATGTGGGAGCTGATTATTGATTTATGGATTAATATAGATGAAGTTATTTGTATCAAACCATTTCCCTTGTTGTGATCCTTATCTGTGTATCATATTATTTTCAGACTATCATCATATATTCCTCATGTTGAGACCCTATGAGCTATACCTCTTCAATTGATTTCATTTTGGATATCAAGCACCAGAGTGTGTTCTCCTAGATGAATACTTCTTGGAATCTTCAAATTGAGATCCTAAAAGATGGTACACTATGGTTGTGGCACACCTCGAGACTCTTTGGCTTGGATGAAGTATATGCCGATATTATTATTTTATGTAATTTTTAAATACACATATGTAGAAATTAATATAATTTCATTTGTTGTATTAGTTTATAAATTCACATTGGCTTTTTTATTATTGTTATGCCCAGCCATGCATAGGCCTTGGTTGCACGTGTTGTTTCATATGTAGATGATCACCCTTTTGTTGAAGTCCTTGTTAAACCATGACCATGTAGTGGTTTGTGAGACTGGTCATTTAGAGATGTGTTCATGTGTCTCTAGAAAACATTCCTAGTACCTTTACATAGATTTTAGAATTTTTTTTATAGAAACATTGTCTTGTACTTGTATTTTAGCATTCATTATTTCGTTTACTTCTTATCATACTCTAGTTGTGGGATATAGATGAATGAATCCATTGGTTAAATAGTCGGGTTTATATTTCAACATTTTTGTGGGCTTGGAGATGTGTTCTTGTGTGTATAGATATATAGGTAGTTCCTCTAATGATAGTGATATTCCTATTCAGTGCAAGTCCCCAACCCCTAAACTATTAGAGGTGGGATTGTTTATTAATGGCATACGACCCACTATGATGGGCCATGAAAGAGATTTGGTAGGGTTTTTTTGAATTAGGATAAATGGATGAAGTATTCCATATAGAGATTAAAATGTAAATAGATATGGAATCTACGGAAAACATTTGGAGATGGAAATTACAGAAGGGGATATCTGCTTATGTGTTAAAATGACCTCTTATTTTTATTGTGGAAGCCCACAAAAGAATTATGGGCACTTAAAGATGAATTTCATCATGAATATAATAAATATTGGGGAATTAAATTTTTAATTGAACCATCTACAAATATTTACCAAAACACAAGGGGATAGAAAAAACATTCCTTTCTTAAAGGGGACTCCGAAAATAAGTGAAGATACATGAGTTTGTAGTGAAGAATTTGTAGTGGTTATTAACCCACAACGACCATCCACTGGTGGATTTTTCAAGAAAAAATCATTAAAATTTTTGAAAAAATAAAAAAATAAGCCCCTCTAATTAGTTTTAACCCATTATTCCATTACACTTCCATTCAATTTTTCTTCACATTCAATTCATATTTTTATGTTTGTGTAATAATTTAATATATATATTTTTCAAATGTAGAAAAATATGTGTGAAGTATTTGTGTATGTAACATTCCATGGATATCCATAATATAATATATTAGAATATACCCTATGAGGTGTCCATTAGGTTAATATCTCTATCATTTAGAGAAGATTCAATATAATTTTTTTTATTAATATAAGCTATTAGATGAAAAAATAATTTAGTTACACACTTACATTCAAAAAATATTGTTACATATTACATCACATTAAATATCATAAATCGAATGATTATGTTTTTTCATATTTAGAATCATTAATTATTTTCAAAAGGAATTCGTAAAATTAATGAAGGGGATACTTTTAGTGGATCAAAATTGGAATAATTAGCCTTTTTTTGTATTTTTCATTAATTTTTATTATTTTTCATGAATTTACTAAATTTGTCTATTAGTGAATTTTTTGGAAATGAATTGATGAAAAAATATTTAAAATGGAGAAATGTTTTAATCTGTATTTTGTTCTTTAACTATGAGGTTTTATTTTTTAAATTTTTTATTTTTAGTCTATCTATTAGTTTAGAATATTAATTAATATTAATGAAATGTTTATAAAAACATTATTGAAATGAACTAACATTAAATTTTACATTACAGATGAAAAAATTAAGTCGAAATTTGTATTTAGTCATTGAACTTATTTCCTGTATTTATATATTTTTTGTATTGAATAAAACTATTTAGATTTCTTGTAACCCATTAAAAATATTTTATTCTATTTAATTTAATAATCAATTTGAATTTGATATTTTAATTTACATTTTTTCAACAAGATTGATTAAAAATTGAGGACAATGTTTAGATATATTATGGGGATGAGGGAATTTAAATGCGATAAAATGTAACATAATTGTTCCCAATGAAAACACCAAAAAATTGTTGCATTTTTTTCAGTTTTCAATGTAGTCATTTTAGTAATTTTAATTTTTTTTGATGTTCAGTTATTTTTTTCCACATTTAAGAGGTTATTTATATATTATAAAAAATCTATAGTTGATAAAAACATTATTCATTACCCTCTGGATAATCAGTTCGACTTTAGAAAAAAATTTAAATGTTATACAATTATCAATATAATTGAGTTCTTAAAAATTGAATTAAAAATTATAAGGTATTTATTCAAATGGATTATAAAATGAAAATAATAGTCTAGTTTGAAAAAATTATTTCATTATTCATGTTGATTGATGGGTTATTTATACTCATTTATGTTTTTTATATTTCCTTATACATGAAGAGTTTCTAAATTATTATTTTTCTAATTAATCTTATCATGTTCTCCAAGATATAATGATAATTTTGGACTCTATAATGAATTAAAAAAAAGATGTTCAATTAGAATTTAAATTGTAATGTGAAATCATTATAATAATATAATAATCTAGTTTTCACTAGAAAATACTTAATTTCATAAGGGAAAACTATTTTCATTTGTTGATGAAATTCAAATGGAAAATTTATTTCGAATTTTTTTATTTCCATCCAGTATATAAAATTTATGATTTTTTTCATTCCAATGAATTAGTATTTTTGTTCTATGATAGACAAAAAAATCATAAGGTGGGGGAACTGATATGGTTATAAATGGATAAAATTTTTTCACCTAACATATATAATTTAATTATGTTATAGTTTTTATGTTTTTAATTAGTCAATATAGTTTTGTGTAATTTTTTTATTATAATAAAAAAAATTCTAAAATATTGATTTTATGATTAATTGTAATGTAGAATTAAATTTTATTGAATTAAATAATTTAATAAATAAAAAAATTATATTATAAATATATTCTGTAATAAATAATATATTTATATATTTATATATTTATATTTATTAATTTATGGTGAGCAGTTCAATTAATATTTTTTAGGTAAATAATATATAGTGATGATAAATTATATTTTATTACTTTTAATAATTATAATTTCTTTATTTTAATAATTAATTAATCCAATAAATTGTTTTTTCAAATTGATTTCAATTTTAAATATATTATATTCTTTCAAAAAAATAATTAGTTCATATTTTATTTTATTTAAATATATTTTCTAAAATATTTAACAAATAGAATAATTAAATTTATTTATTTTTCAATTATTTTTTCACTTATAATTTTATATATCGAACATACATTTTAAAATTTATAAATAGAATTTTTTTATGATTATTATTTTGTAATAATATTTCATATAAATTAATTTTATGTATTTTCTATCCAGATCATTTACATATCAATATAGATAATTTCAATCACATCAGATCTGATCTCTCATGATGTCGATGTGGTCTTTCAATGTTATACACCATTATATTTGAGTTGAATCAAGATCATGATGATTGATATCCTAATAAATAAATAATTCCACTACCATTTACTAACATATGATGCCATTTGAAGGATGAATTGAGAAAACCATGTAGCCATTAATTAATCACATCGATGAAGTCACTATACTGAGCTCACTATTGGGAATATTGATAATGAACAAGGATCCAACCAAGAAATTTTTGATGAATAATCCCTTATTCGATAGGACACATTATTCATCGCTATTGATTGGAAAATAAACAAACCCGGATGAGCTATGGCAATGATTAGCTGATGAAGTCATATATTTGATCTGCGCCATTATTGGAGGAGGAAAATGATTAAACTCCAATTGAACATTCATATTCGAACTCATTAAACAGTCTTCGATGGTGATGAAATTAGAATATGCCAACAGAATGTTGAAATCCATATAGTTTGTAGTCACCAACATTGAGTAGAATCTAGGATCCCTCAATGTTTCTGAGAAGGATATAATGTCGAGTCCTTGATTCCAATTCCATGACTACCATGTTATCAAATTATAAAGAGATGTGACTGATGACTAGATAATTAGTATGTTCATCCATGCTGAATTAGATGAAATTGTTTTGATACCGCTTTAATTACATGAATGACTGAGTTAGAACCAAATGGATGCTAATTCCAATTGATATGGTGTTCAGTCACCTTTTACTAGATAATATTGAATTTCTTTAAATAAGTTCCCCATTTTGTATTTTATATTGGTTTTTATATATTTTCAACTATGGTAAGGGTTTGATTTTGGAGGTTTTATTCACTCATATATTATATCTTTTTTATAGTGATTCATAAATTTTAGATATCCATCTCTATGCCATAATGAGTACGTACCAAAATAATATGCAATAAAGATCATTGCTATTATATTTTTCTTAGATGGTTGGTATAAAAATAATAAAGATTTATAGGGTGTAAGTTTGAGTTTTTTTCAAAATAATGAAAGATTATGATTTTTTATTTTAGATAATGTAGAATTGTTGAGTAATGGAAATATGGAAATCAACCAAAATAGAGTTAGATATTCACTTAAGATTCCATGATATAAAAGCATTGATTTTATTAAATTAAAATAATTATGATTCGTTAGAAATTTGAAATCAAATAGGTGCATGATGTCCTAGAAAAATATTATTACAATTAATATCATTCAAGGAAAATATATTTTTAGTTTTTGGTCATAAAAAGTAAGTAGGAAAATCCATAGAGTTAATGCCACTTGTAAATTTTAAATTGTGATATTATTCAGGCGATAAAGAAAATAATAATGATCTACAAATATTTGTTTTATTAAACATTCATCATTTAATGATTGAAAATAATAGACAATGGACATAAGTGTATGAAAACAATTTTTCCAAAATAACGGAATGGATTTATGGGGAGTGTAATTTGGAGATATTGTGGTGCGATTTATCTAGTTATATTTCCAAGAATGGATATGGAGATCAAATGTTGATAATTATTAATGGAAATTGTAAACTAATTTGTATTATGATTGTACCATGTGTACTGTTTTGTGGAATTAATTCCATGCATTAATTTTCTTTCAAACTGTATGTTTCCATATTTTAAATTTTTTAATAATAATCTGACCTTTAATAATTGAATTTTTTTCTCTTATATTCATTGACCTGAAAACATATAATATGTGAGTGTTTTTTATCAATTATTTACTATTAGGTCATACTATTTAAATGTTTTTTGTAGGTCTCATTATTGAAATTTTGATATGGAATCCTGATAATAATTGAACATCAGCTCTTTAATGGTGTTCGACCATTGTGGAATAAATTGACTAGATCATGGAAAAAAGTGGTTGATGTATGAAATATCATTCATTTGATTCGACTTAAAAATCATAAAGGGACACACCATTTAGATGTTGTGGACTATGTGATTAGGTAATTTATGGATTCATTTCCTATGAAATAAATAATGAATAATCAAATAGAATAAAATGGGAATGCAACTATTCTATTTCATATTCTCTGCAATTTTCATTCACATGTGATTTCATTCAACTATTTCCAGGTTTGGTAGTTTAGATATTTTTTTATTAATACATTTTATAAATTGAATAGGTGGTTAATAATAATAAAAATCATGGTAGAAAATCTCTATAAATGAACTCACATTGGTGGACAAACCTGGTTGATTCTATATTATAGTATTTAGATGATAATAAAATTTTAAGTGTGAGGTAAATAATGAAAAACCTATAAAATCACTCATCATTATAATTCTATTATTACAATATCGCATATTCTTTCAAACCAGTCCATTAGTTGAAAAATAATAATGCATCTTGTAACTACATGTGGACTACTGCCTCCACAAATCGATGTGATATATTATTCAATTTATATTTAAATGGATAGTAATAAGGATAGTTTTAATTAATATATATCAATTAAAATATATATTTATAATTCTTAATGGTTAATTAATATTTACCTTACATGTTTTCATCCGTTTATATAAATAAAACATCATTCATGTATATGTGTCACTTACTATATCCATAAAGGGGGTAATTCATTTTACATATCCCACATTTATGGATGAAAATAACCATGTATAACAAGAGTACATATGATAAAAATACCATGATTAAAATTATGAATATGATGCAACAATAATCAATGCATAATAACATAAAACTATTAAAAAATCATATATGAAAAAATTAGTTATTACATAAAATAGTGATCTTAAAAGATAATTTTGAAGGAGAGGATGATAATATGGTATTAGTAAATCATATATCCTAATATATATATATATATGAGTTTGGTTCTACTATATTAGTATAAGAAATATGTATTAATTATAATGGTTGTACAAATGTGTGTAAAGAATGTCAATATTTGACGTAGAATTCCTTCTCTAATTATCTTCTTTTCAAAATATGTTATGTTATGAATAAATAACATATTCTGAGGAGTATATAATATCTTGTAACAACCTTTGATTTTATAATTAAATACTATGTTCAATATCATAAATTATATGCTATATCGAGTTTAAACAAACAACTAAACTATATTATTTAAATGTTACCATTATAATGTAGTAATTTAATATGAATATATGAATGTTAGTGAATAAATTATTATATAAGTAATGGATATACTAATTCCTAAATTAAAAATTAATCATTCGTTCATAATCACTAAAAATTACAATAATTTCATTTTATTAATCAAAAATACATTTTCTTCATAAAATAGGGTTTCTTTAATTTTATGAGTGGATATTATTAACAATATTTAGAAAAATTAGAAAATTATTTTAACAAAAAAGAAAGAAATTCTTAAATAATAATATCATGTTTTAATTATGGTTATTTTTTGGATATTTTGAAAAGTACTGGGTTGTCATAGGATAGTGAGAAATTCATATTTTTTTATAATATCATTTCTGTTAAATAAATTAAAAGGTTTAAAAGAAAAAATTTGTTCTGAATTTTATTGCTAGTAAAATATTTTTTAATTATTTATACTCATTCCACATAAATGGATATTAATAAAATTTATTTTATTTTAGAATAAGTTTATTTTTTGGATTAAAAATGGGACTATTCGAAAAATTGTTTTAATTTAAATCACGTGTCTCTATTGTAATTAAATAATTTAATACATAATTAGGAATTTTTTAAGTAATAATTTTAGATAATATATCAATAATTATTAGTTTTGTTTTATACAATTACTATTTTTAGTAATATATTTGAAAAATTCATTATTCTACTTAAAATAAACATCATAGATGTCCTCTTTTTCATCACGTTTGCGAGTTTTGTTTGAAATATAATTTTTCCAATTATATTAATTGAATTGGAAAATATTAATTATATTCTTGGAATAATAAAGTCTAAATTCGTTAGTTATTTAATTTTAATTTATTTGTAAAAAATGATATAATGGTAAAAATTGATTTACTACATTTTATGTAAAATTATGAAACATGTTAATGATTTAAGGTAAACGATTAAAATACCTAAAAATTATACTTTAATTGGTTGGTTGAAGTGTTTATAAAAAATAAAATTTGATTAAAATTTTAATTATAAATATAATTATTTTTAATTAATTACATTCTAATGTGTTTTGATTTAAATATAAAGAAATCATTATTTAATCACTTTTAACCACCACTCGTCATGTATAAATACCACTAATCACCAACCCCTTTTCCCTAAAAATACTCAAATAACCTGATATTTCTACCAAAATCTATCCTTCTAAGTTTCCCATGTTCATGTTATCCTTGTCTCACCAAATTACCGATTCCATAGTCCTTAATGTGTCTTTCAAGGAAGTGATATTCATGAGGTTAAATTCTAAAACCCCTTCACATTAATTATTTTCTTCTTTTTCCTTATCCTCACATACTTCATCTATCAAATAATAATAAAAGAGTAAAATTTTATATACTGTAATTTTATATTTCAAAAGGAATATATTATATCCAACTCTTATATTATATCCTTTTATAAAATTATGTAAAAATAATGTAAAATTTAAGGTGGTTAATTGTCTCCATGAAAAATTACATTGTTCATTTTTCCATTAATGCAATCACGTATCGGTAAAAAAGAATTATTATATTTAAATAATATTTTAATTGTTATATTATAACCTATTTATTGTCATGGATCAAATATAAACACATAATATTAAATGAAACCAACGTATCTTGTGATTTTATGAAAAACTTCCAAAATAAACTAAACATTTATTATTAACATTTTATGAAATAGACCATCCTCATGTAAGAAATAAAAAGTATATATTGGATCATTTACAATAATTTATTTTTATGAATTAAATTTTATTTTTGAAAGGAATTTTTATTTTCATTTTATAAGAACATCAATAATTATACACAAGTGAACCGTCCATGAAACTATGACACAAATACTACCAAAATAATTACAATATGATATATTATTAATGTATGGGTCATAATATGTCATAAAATAATAATATAAAGTATTATAGATATTAATATAGTTCTATAGTTAGTTAATATAAATATTTAGACCATTATATAAGATGTTAAAGAACTCAAAACTGAATGGAAGTGTAAAGTAAGGGTTTCTCATCACAATCTTTCTTCTCTGAGATATATACCATATTCAATAGCTATTTATTTTGTGTGGTGTATATAATTCCATATGATATATATTTAATTAATATCATATTATTTGTGGAATTAAATTTTTAATTTGATAAATATTACTTTTATGGTCCATATGATTGAACGTTTTACCTGTAAAGGAATTATTAACCTAATTTCCATTCATTTTTCAAATATATAATTTTTTATTAATTAATGATATGATAATGAGTGAAATTCATTTGGATTATATTATGTTATATATATAATTTTTTATGTCTATGTATAGTGAATAAACAAATTAAATTATTTTTATTAATGATCAATTCAATGATATGTTATTTGTAAGAGACTTTATTTTAAAAATAATCTTTTAACGTTTCTTTTCAAAAATATTGTACTATATAAATTTCATTAATGAAATTTACACATTCTCATATATTTATCCATTTTAGTATTATATTGTAGATTTATATTATTAGGTTCAATGAAATTGTTTTCAATTATACATGCACAATTTTTCAAAATGTGTGGTTTTGAAATAAAATGGCCAATTTCATCAAAGAGTGTTTTTTATCATGAAATATTTAACGAGTTTTGTTTATGTTTTGGTTTAATTAAAATTTCTATAATGAAAGATTTTTATGTTATAATTTTTTTGGGTGATTTCATGTGAACCCTATGGAAGGTGGTAACATGATAAACCAATGATAAGGGAATTCGTGATACACCAAGGATTAGTGGTTATGTTATAACATGCATCACATTAGGTACATCAGAGTTGGAGGATAACCATACTAGTTTCTCTATTTGTAAGGTTGATATAGAAAATTATGTCCCTTGTTTATATATTATATTTTATATTGTTTCATATGATACATCAAGGATATAGATTGATTTTCAAAAGGTACGATAATGATCCTTTCGAGAAGAATATGTTTTTTAGGTAAAAAGTAAGTTTTTATGTTAATGTTTTTATCAGTTATCCACTGGACTAATATTTTCCAATATATTGTGTAGCATATTGATCATTTATGCTCATACAATGTTTAGAATTTTTTTTGACTTAAAGGAAAATAGAGAGAAGGATGATATCAGTGGGAAAATTGGGATGATTTCTCAAAAAGAGAGAAGTAGTTTAGTTTTAACAAATTATAATTGAAGGAAGAAATGGACACTATATATATATGTGTGTGTCTGTCAAATAATAATTTATGGGTTTTACAAGAACTATTTATTCTTAATTCTCTATGACTATAAACTAAAACGATCCTTAAGAGTTTAATAATATGAGTTCTAATTTTAAATCATTGGAATATGTAATTTTTAATGTTGTGTACTTTTATGATACTTGGATATGATATATCATGAATCTAGTTATTTTTATGATTTTTATAATTTCCAATTATGTTATTCATTTAGGTGGATTTTTATTAAAAACATACCGCTCCATGCAAGGGATATTCATCTCACATTAATTTCCATGTGAATCATGCCCTATTGAACACCTTTTTATTTTTAAAAGTGTATATACTACCCAATAATGTATTTAATGATTATTACTGTGAATATAATCGAATATATATACATATACCATTATTTCATTTAGGTGGATTAATATTTTATTGTTTCCAATGTTATATGGGTTTTTTGATATAATCTCTTCAATTATTAGGTTTGTTTATGATTATGATTCTAATGATCAAATATTTTGATCTATCTTTTAAAAAAATGAATTTTCTAATCCACCATTTATTTCTAAATTGTATAAATTTTATTTTAATATTTCTCTTTTTATCTATTTAATGTACTTGAATAAAACTTACAACAGAATTTGATATTATTTCCCTATTCCATAGATTTATTTTCAACCAAAGTGTTGGTTTTTCAAAATGTTATATAGAATTTTTTATTTAATACAAATTTTTTTAATGAAACATTTATCCATGTTTTATTTTTTTGATATATTTTTTAAATGAATATTTTATTTTAATTTTTGAATGTGGAAGAACTATTGTTTTCTAAAAATATGAAAATAGTTTTATAAATATATAGTATGTACAAAATTATCCACTCATATAAGAACATAATTATTTTAGGATTAATTTAAAATATTAAAAAGTTATTTTGAATTAATATTTTATATTTATTATTTTATAAAAATCATAGGTATTATTTAATTTATTTCCAATTGAATTGAATATTTCAATTAATAAATCATCCAAGTGAACAATATATGACCCAATCCATCTAATATGATCTTTATTTGAGTTTTTAAACTTTATCGGTGATATGATATATTGTCACTATCATCATTATTTCTTTGTTGGATTAATGTTTATAATGAAAATATTATTATTATAATGATTAATTTTCCATGTGTTATGATATGATGACAATATGAAATTTCTTTGAAACATGATTGTTTTCTATAGGTTATGCCACGAAAAAAATTTTATAGAATTAATTTTATTGGAGTTATTTTATAATTAATGTTTTATAATACTTTGGATAAATTATCTATTATTTTAATTATATGAAGGTGGGGAAATATATCTCCATCCGATAAATTTGGTAAATATTGATATATCATTACATAAATAAAACATGAATCGACTGTGAACCTAGTTTAGTAATGAACTTTATCCACTAGAATAGTCATGGTAGTGAACCGTGACTATGAATATGGAATAGAGAGTGATCCCTAAACACTATGATTGAATTGAGCATTCACCATGAATAATATGTTGGTTTAGGGAGTTATCCCATTTCACTATGATAGTACATTAAATGATCCTTAACTACTGATGAAATAAATTTCTATTATAATATGTATTCCATGAAACCATGTCTTATTCGAATTTTATAATGTCATGTGTAATGGTTTTTATTTCAATATAATTCATGTATTAAGACCCCGATGATTTATTCCACGAATCATGGTTATTACATTTGATTTGTAGTTTAAATTTTTTTACATGTAATTCTCATGTTCACATACCATTATCCTCTTATTATTCTTACGTGATCATTATTATATCCCTTGATTACGGTGACTGAGATTCCAATCTAACCCATTCTAATTCTCTTTCCCCCAATGCATGAAGAATAATTTTACTAATGATATGTCTATGAAGGTATCGATTTATAAATTACTATGTGGGAGATGATGTAGTACTATTAAGAATAAACTATTTTTATTTTATTGTTTTTAAAAGAACTAGAATGATTTTATTTTAGTGTGGTTTAAATTTTCTGTATTGAATATTCATCAATTAATATTTGATATATATTTATGAAAATATAACACTTTTACAGCAAGTAATGTGAAACTCTTGGAAATGGTTTTTTTGTACCCTGAGATACATAGAAAAAATTGATAATTGATGAATGGATTAACATGTGTTCATCATATAAAATTGAAAACATGTTATCTGGAAATAATTTCAATATAAATCCAGATTTACAAGTCATTACCTTGTACACATGGATACTAATCACCATGGGTGATCTGAGTTTTCCAGTTAGGATAGAGGAACTACACCCAACAGTTATAGAAATAAATATTTCCCTTAACACTAGTTCGTTATTTTATATAAAATATGATAAAAAATATGTCCTATATAAGGACCAGGGATTCGTTAATAATTATAAAATCAACAACAATAACCTAAAAATAATAATACATTACTCCATAGTCATTATTAATTACTATTGGAGTATAATATACATCAAAAAATGGCATCAATTATAATCACATTTCAAATGAATATACAAAACATAGTGAAACTAAAAAATGGGATACACTTTTAATAAAAAAGGAGAAACCCCTAAATGAATAAATTAATAATATAAATCTCAATGTGGGTAGCCGAAAATTTCAATCCTTATGAAAATGATCTATGACAATCAGATTCATGGTCTCAGTCCCACTCTATGTTATCTTAGCTAGATGAAAAATCCCTTTTTTCCAGGAATGGTGTTGCGCACAGTTTCACATATCTATCTAAGAATGAGAGTTATTAGAGATAAAATATCCAATTATCCTTCCATATGTAAGCCTTATTAGAAATTACTTAATATGTCTAATACATTCATAGTATTTTAATTATCTATGATCCACATGGAATTCCTTCATAGTGTAAACTACATTACCACACTAGATGTAAGTCGCATCTTAGAAAATTTGTGAATCCAATAGTGAAGAATATGATAATAGAAGGGTGACCACACTACTATATTGAATAAAATCTTCTCACTCCCATTTAAATCTTAATGAATAAATCTGAATACATCTAATACTAATGAGGTTCCATTGTGATTGGACAAACATGTTTCATTATTCTCTTCTATAACTACATTTTTAATGTCCTATACATAGGTTGCTAGAAAAAGGAGAATAATAAATAGACATATATTTTGATTTAAATCTATTTAAAATTCTATTTCCATTTAATAAGTGTTTTAGATATTTTTGGGTAATTGGATTCCAATAATTGAAAAAATTCATAGTTTATTACTGATTTACTTCCTCACTCCATTTTTTTGAACACATGAAATTATCCACCATCATTGTTTCTTTATGAAATTGTTGGTTGAAAATTTTCTGGAATGTTTCCTAGGTGTGATCCTATTAAAATAGGTCTTTCAAAATGTATTCCCCCATCATAAAAAAGAATCCATCAAAAATATTGATTGTGAAGTGTACATTAGAAGTCTCTGGCTATATTAGGAAGTAGTAGATGTTACCTACCTTTCTTTAATCATATTGGGATAGTGAGATCCTTTATCAAAATTAAAGTGGTTGATATATCCATAGCATAGATATTTTCCATTAAATTTTTTAAAATCCCAAAATTCTGATTCTGAAAAATCACTATATTTGTTGAAAATCCTAGATTGATAATGATGTAGAATGGATGATTTTACGAACTATTTATTGTATTTCAAATTTTTAAAAATTATTTACATGTATTTTTATTCCCTAATGTTTTGAGAAATATTTATTCATTAATATGCAAGGAAAATAATTTTCACAATATGAGTAGAATTTTAGTTATTTAGGATGCTTTTTAATGCTTGTTTTTTGAAAAGATGTAGTGATGGATATTTACTTAAGATATTATATAATAAGTTATAGTGATGTTGGATGTATTTATATAGATCTATATAAAGGCCCAAAGTATAAATTTATAAATAATACATCATTTTAGATGAATATTAAGTATATTTTACAATAATACATTTTATAATAATAGTGAGATTTAGTGCCTTTTGAAACTTATATATGTAAAAAACTATTATTTAAAGATATTTACTTTTCCAATTTTTATTTATAGTTAGTTCCCTTATTATTCATAATATTCACAAAATAATTCTCTATAACAAAAGGTAGGGAAACATAAGAAATGATGAACCTATATAATATTTAACTATAAACATAGGAGACAATAATGAAGGATCATAAGTGAATATAAGTAATGTACAAATCTATGAGAATCATATCCAATAAGGGAATCATATTTAATCATGAAACATAAAGTGTTGTTTTATCAAAAAATTATATATTATATAAAGCTATGAAATTTTAAATATAAATTAACATCCCATAGAAAATTAATAATAATATTAAAACACAAGTTATAAGAAACCAAATATGAATGGAAAATAATTTCCTTAATTAAGGATCAATATAAAAACTATCAAAGTGGATTGACTTTTCTCCAAATTCTATCAATTCGTTTGTCAATGTTCACTCATAGGATTACGATATTGGAAAAAATCCCATTCTATACAAGTATCAACCAATTTCTTGTCTTTTTTATTTCACTATATTTCATTAAATATGAAATTAAATAATATTACACATTAATAAGATCCCACCAATCTGATTTTGGAAACCACATATATTTCATCCTAATGAAAATAAAAAAATTCTCATTTCAACAAATCAGAACCCATTGAAGGGACACAATTTTCTCAAGCATTTCATAATAGAATTAATAAAACATACAGATAAGGAATAAATATGCCAACATTGGATCATATCCCCATTAAATCGTAATAATCTTGAAACATCATTTTTATAGATAAATATATATTTCCAATATAACTAGAATATTTCCTGAGGATAATACTCTTATTATTTAAAATCACTTATTTAGACTCTAAAAATATAATATATATATATATATATATAAATTTCATTAAATATAAATACGGAATATAATAATGGAATCATTGAAGAAAATATTTCTCATGATAGAGAATAAATACCTTCATGAAGTGTAAGTTAAATTAAAAATTACAAACATATTCTATGTTTTTAGAAGAACCGTGATATGAAAATTATAATAATATACCCTTAAAATATTTTTATTAAATATAAAACATATGTAAAAGTGAATTTTTAAAATAATTTTAGTCTATTAAATATTTTAAATAATTGTTAATTAAAATATAGACATGGTCGAAAATATTATAATATGTAGAGAAAACTTGGTCTGTTTTCATTAACAATATTTATTTAGTAACACAAGAACATACAGAGGGTAAAATTAATGTAAAACATGAAATGTTATGAAATATACATAGAAGAATAAAATACACATGTCCTAGAAGACATGGGTATCATTTTTTCATAATCATAAAATTTATTTATAAAAAATCATTATAAAATTAAGAATGTAAGATAAAATCATTAATAATGAGACAACTATTGAATCATAACCCCCATGAATGAATTAACATCAAATTAATATTTTAATACCATGATAAAAATTAAATTCACATTAAAATATTAAAATCATAAAGTGGATAATTCACATAAAATATGTTAACTTTATAAAATAAATGAATTTTAAATGATAATTAATTGTGATGAAGAACCATTACAACTGTAGGAATTTTTTAATTTAAATTCATTTGATTCTTGAAAAATATATATTATAAACACTGTTAATTAAATAATGGAAAATATCACTTTAATTTTAAGGTAGTATATAAACCATGTAAATAATAGTTTTTTCATAATGCAAAAACAAATATTAATGAAGATAAATGTAGATAAAACCCTTACAACATTTATATTTTTTTAATTGAAGGTCGTTCCCATAAAGATTGTTATATGTATCTCTATAACCAATGAATTCAATGTATATTTCCTTTGAAATTAATTATGACGTAATAAATATGAATAAATTTATTGATTTTATTTTAAATATCAAACATGTATAATGAATAAATAAATGATACAACGAATCCCTTACCTTATATATAACATGATACCTAAGCTCTATAACACCATCATTATTGAGAGAGGTCCTATTTCTTATTCATTATTTTTGGAAATGATGGTATTTTGTGTGAAAAAAAATCTATAAAATAAATGTAAGATATATAAGGACGATTTTGGTTAGGTTGTGGCTACAAATGAAGGATCTAATTTTGTTAATAAGAGTTGATAAGATGTAAACATTTATCAATTAGGATAGCAACACCTAATGAATTTCTTAAAATAATTCAATGAATTTAGGGAAATTTCCTCTCGAATATCCTCAAAATGACTGGGTATTATAATTTATGAAATAATAATGTTGAAATATCATTAATCAATAATGTTTTATAGGTTTGGTTTGTAATCTGACCCCTATCTCTTGGTTTAACCCCCTCAATAAACATGTTTTAACCTTATACTGGGAAACCATATTTTATTTTATTTTTACTATTCACTATGGGAAAAAATTATGCCAATCTTATTAAATTATTTTTATTATTAGTATTTTAAAAATGGAATAATGTTTACTATATTTAGTTCCTCTATGACTTAGAAGTTGTTTTTTAAGCAGAAAAATCATAACGAGACACAATTTTCATAAATTGAATATTAAAATTTAAAAATTAATTTATTATAATTCATTTGCATGTAAGAACCATATAATGGATGAAAAATTTAATTTTGAATTATTAATAAATAACATTCATTAAAAATTTGAAAAATAGAGAAAAAATTAATTTATTATTAGAAAAAATTGAGATTATTGGTATTATTGTTTTATAAAATTGTGTTTTTAAGACAATAAATTAACTTACTCTATAACATAACATTACAATAATTTAGTACTTTTTATACTATAATTTGAGAATCCATTGATAGGATCCCCTTGAGAGTTTTTTTTATGTCTGGAAGGGTTTTATAAATTATTTATGGGAATGTAAATTATTTTCACATTACTTGATCAACTATGAACGTAAACCATGTAACATTTCCAACAGCCCAAAAAGGGGATCAGGATTAGTGAAAGGTTAAAAAACCATGAAGCATAACCTTGTCACAATTCTTGGTAGGTTTTCATTATTTTATCATGATTAAAAAAATAGTGAACCTAATCATGAATCTTTTACAATAACCTAGAAAGAGGAGTACTATCGGTGTATGATTATTACAAACCATTCATCCAAAAAAGGAAATAGTGTGATGGATTTTTAATTCTATGAAATATATAATTGAAATTTATATACAATATATTTAAAAAAATATTATCCCACTAATGATTAAGTTGATCCTTTAAATTTTTTGATCCCGATAGAGGTTCATTGTTCCTCCTAACCTCATCTTTTGGTAGATAATATTTCTGATCACTGTGGTGATCCTCTTCCCCTATTTTCTTCTAATTTTATCATTTCAAATATATTTTTCTATTGATTATTTATTTATAGAGTTTCAGATAGTTTTATTTCCCATTGGATCATGGTTGGTTGATGTGGGTTTATGGATATAATATCTCTTCTCACATATATTGAGATCCATGTTCCAATATTCAGTGATCTCCATCAAAAGATACACATCTCTGTTCCACTGTGGATGGATATGAGATTTTATAGGTAGATGTTTTTACTAATTTCCATCAATTATAATTATTTTTTCACTTAATATTTAATTATATGTTCCACCTTATAAAATATTATCTATAATAATAGATTTTAAATTTCCTTATGAAAAATTATTTTTCCACTTATTAATAAATATACCATGGAATGGGTTACTTCTCACTATTCTATAAATTAATGAATTCTATATTTATTTTAATTGAAATTAAAATTGATTTTAAAGGATATGTTTCATAATGTGTGGGATTAAGACCTTCTTTATTTCAAATGTTATACTCTATAACTTGTAAAAAATTTATTGAAATATGTAATGTATAAAACAGAGTTTCAATTTCATGAAATTTCAAAATGAACTAGATCACTTGCTGAATTATTTTTTTCCTTATTTTGAAATTGAATTTATTTTTTTTATTTGAAATGAGTTATTTATTCAAATTTAATAACATTGGAAACCCATATATTGAAATGATCGTATTCATTTTTAAACTCAGAAAATTAATTTCTATCCGCTTATATGTTTTGAAAGAAATATAAATTAGAAATTTTGATTTTGTGTTATGATGATGGTTTAGAAGTGAATCGGGTATGATTACCCTTTATTAAATTATGAATTTAAGAAAAGTTAATGGATTGAATGGATTGAATTTGACATCCCGAATGGAGAATTCTGGTGATCCTCCCTTGTAATAATCCATTAATATAACATCATTAATTGATGTACCTACCATTTATATGTTTTGAAAAATATATAAAATACATAGATGGATATGAGGTCTGTGAGTGAGATGTAATTTGACGAGAAAATAAAATGATTGAAATATTGGGGGAATGATCCCATGATTTATATTTATAAGGATCCCTATTATGATCCTCATAATATTATTATCTCAATAATATCATAATACTAGTAATCGTATCATTGGTATATAGATGAGATGAACAATATATATGTTTTCTAACATACCCACACCACATCTAGTATATCAATAGATAAAATTAATGGATTAGGATATGAACATTAATAAAAAAAATAAAGTCTGTGTGGAACTAGGTTTTTTTAGACCCATTAGACTAGATACAATCCTGAAAAATATAAATGATATATTTTGATTAGCTTATGTATGAAGGACTCAATTTTATATATAGGATATACCCATGACATCCATATACATTAGTATCTAATCATGAAAATATTTAATGTCATTAGTAATAAATTCAGTTTCCTTGAATGACTAATTAAAAATTCAGATCGATAAAAAAAATATTTTAAAAAAATTTCAATGATTTTCAATAAAATATTTATTTTCTATTTGGAGATATTTAATGTATTATAGATTTGGATTGATAAATTATTTTTAAATGTATTCAACACCATTTTTGAACTAATCCTTATACTTTTTTTCTATAAATATCCCATTAAATATTTGACATTCCTTATGAATTAACTAAATTTAACTCAATGGTAAAATAATATTGGTCTCTATAGATCAAATTGTTATTGTACTATTTACTGATTTTGGAATTTTGATCATATAACAGGTGATTATTAACTCACCCTCTTCCCTTGATTTTTTTTTCTTGTTTGACTAAGGGTGGGTGACCTAGGACATGGTGGGTGGTCGTTGACCATCAAGTAATTGTGTTTTGGTACTCTTGTTCTATTTTTAGTTTAGTATCGAGTAATTGTTGTATTTATTTACTTATGTGGTGAAGTATCTATAGTGTAATTTTATTATTTTTTTCATTTTTAGATAAATAACTCCCAAATATTAAATCTGGATGATGTGGATTTTGTTTTCTCCCCCTAGAGACCAAGAACAGTCATCTGCGAGATGAAACACTCAATAAATTGAGAGTTTAGATGGAAATATGGGTCAAATCATATAAAATAGTTTTATAGGAGATCATTACAAGAAATTAGTTATATATCCAGTAAATTTGTTCTTTTATTCAGTGATCCATGGTAGGAATGATAAGAATTAAATGTAAGAAAATTAGAGGTAGTTTGAGAATGGGTTCTTTAACACCGCCTCTTTGTGATGATAATTGAGATAGTATGGATATGGGGACATGAGTCTTTATTTTGAATTAATTGTTTCCTAAATAATAATGATTTTTAGAATCTTGAGGATATTAAATTTTATTTTGGGAAAATATTTTTAGTTTTGGGTGGAAATAGAAAGATTAATAGAGTCTCACTATGCCTTCATGGTTTGGAATACTACAATGAATCAAGTTGAGTATTCATGAATTCAATCTAGGAACTGTAGTTAGGCTGGTCTGCGGTTTCATTGTACATTTAATCAAGACATGCATAGTTATACCTACACTCTAAACGTAGTTCAATGTAGATTTGACTCCAATATAAACCCATTCAGGTGAGGTTACCTTAGAGGGTGATTGATTTGAGTAGAAATAAAGTAGGTTTCTTATTTCATGCTTTGTTCTGGTCATTTAGAATTTAATCACATTATTATTTAATTTAAAACATTTTAAAAAAATAATTGGATTATAATATGTCGTTGAATGTTATGGATGTGTTTTCTATTAAAAATGATCTGTTCTTATTAATTTACTAGTTTAAGGAAAAATGATATTAAATGTATTTTTTGTGCTGAGTTAAAAAATGTTATAAGAATAATGTTCTATTTTTAACGGACTTAAACTGAGAATTAATTTCTAAATTTTAATTTGGGATTACTATTTTTAAATACATTAATTAATTTACATTAGCTATGAAAATATTATCAAATATTATGATGGTTTTACATCAATATTTCTTATTTTTTTCAAAAAATATAATTTTTTTCAACTAGAAAATTCATTTGTTCTTTGACATCAATTATTATATGATAAAATTGGTTTGTGACATGATTAAAATATGTTTTACACTATTTTTTTCTTTGATACTCAGGTTTATATGATTGTATTATTTGATATTTCGAAATGTCACCAACAATTTTCTTCATGAAAGATATAATGTTACTAAAATTGTCCATTCATTTGGGTAATTCATTATGTTTTAAAGAATAAGTGTCTAATAATGATTACTCTACCCAAAATTTAAATTTATTGGTGGAGAAAGATAATTTATAGTACTTTGATCTCGTCATGAGTTTCTTGGATAGTTGACCACCTATTTTAATGCGACTGTAGGGTTATCCTAAAGTATAGAAGTATCTTTGTGAGGCTAATGGGATCATAGATTATCTTAAAAATCAAAATAATCATAATGAAAAGTATATTAACTACTCATTTGAGATAAATTCCCAATATTAGTGTGGATTTTTATCAACTCTTTTATGCATGGAAATAATTGTGGGGAATTATAAAAGTTAGTCTTCATGAGGTGGTGGTATAAAATTAAAATTATTAAGGGGAATGCTTCTATGTTTTTGGGTTATATTCAAGATGGATAATCAGTTTTAGATTATGCAATGAATTTGTCATATTTCATATGTTTATTACATGGGATTATTTGTAATTAATTTATAAGACTACCTATTTTAGAAAGGGTATTCACCAAGACCATGAAATAGACTTGCATGTGGGATACTTGACCTCTTATTTGGACATACCTGAAAGGGAATTTTCAGATAAATAATAGCTTGGAAAATGAAACGAAGGGTATAATCACGCCTTCATTGTTTTGGATGTACATTCATATCAGGTAGATGAGATGAATCTGATGCACATCCAATGCAGAGAACCAGGTAATCGTATGATGTTCTGTTTGAAGGCTCTAAGAGTTTGTAAATGATGTAGCCATTAGGGACACTATAAGATGTTCTGTAAGGTGGGAGATCATAAAGGAATGATTAATTTGGGGATCACCAGCTCTTAACATTGGTGTATCAAATCTTTCATTAAATAAAGGATCCATCAATTGTCCTTGGAGTAAAGAAATTCATTTATCTTGGGTAGATTCCAATGGAAGTTTATCAGGACCAACCTTTTTATTTTTGAAATCATAGTGGAAGAAGGATCATTTTTTCCTTATTTTATCTTTTCAATTTTTATTAAAATGCATTATTTTAGAGACAATGAGGGATTGTTTTTTTATATTTTTAGATTATTTATTTTGACCAAGGAAGTGATTGTGTGGATTTTATTGTTTTAATGAGTCCTGTATAGTTTTTCCTTGTAGATATTAACTCTTGAATGCTTATGCATTCATTATGAATATCAATTGTTATTTTATAATCGTTTTGCTAATTTATTTTGAGTTGAAACTTCATCTTAGAAGACTCATGTTTTTTTGGAATTTTTTTCTCCGACGTACCTTGAATGTCCATCCTTGTATTTATTCCTATAGATATTGATATATATATTTGGTTTTATTATTGTTCTTTGGTGTTGTCCAAATTTTTTCCTTGACGGTTAGAGTAAAATTTTGATATGTTGGATGCTATCCTTTGTTATAGTTATTTCTTTACTATGAACTAAAATGGGTTTTTAGCTATTTCTAGGAAGACATTGATCGACCTAGGGAAGGTACATAGTAAAATTAGATGTTGTGAAATTGGTATGTATTAAACACCCAAAGTTACTGGTATTTGATTTGGTGAGAAAATTGAGTGTTATTATTGGTTATGAAACTACTATGTAACCCTCGAGTACATACCCAGGGTAATACCCCTAGTAAGTTCAATACATTCCTTTTTGATGTTTCATTATAGAATGACCCTGATAGCATTGTTTCTCTAGGAAATTATTAGTTGTTTTGATATGTCTTTCCATTATGGTTTTTAGTGTCGATCCTTACAATTTCACTTTGGTGAGTTGATGAATTCTCCTTGTTGGATTTAAGGGAGATGATTTTATCATGTTCAATTATTTTTCTGATATTTAAAATATTGGGAGACCTATTATTGTTGTCCAGCCATTCTCTATTTTGGAAAAAAATTTGATCATGCTATGTTGATCTTTTAGTTCTATATGATGTTTTCCTTTCAGTCAGTATCTATTTTTGATAGAGGACCTTATACTATTCAAGATGAGTGGAGAAGATCTTGTTATATCATCTTGTTTGATATTTTATACTAGAATCATTATGGGGAAATAGAGTCCTATAATCAGAATGTTGTAACATTTTTTATAATACTTTTAGGAGTCTTAGCCCTTTTATTTGTGTATCCTTTGATTAGAAATCATTATGGGGGTTTTTAGTTGTGTTTTTGGGGGTTTGATAGTATTTGGTCATGTGAATGATTGGTAGATGGTTTTCAAACCATGTATCCAAACCATGGAAATTTTCTAGTGCCCCAGAATGGGGTTCCTAATTGGATAATGATTAAAAAACCATGCAAACTAACCATGAATCATTCCTTAAAAGGGATTCATGACATTTTCATGGTTAAAAAATAGGTATATTAATCAATACCATTTTTTTGAAAAACGTAAATAGGTGCATGATTCACACTCATTAAGTACTAACCATGATGTTAGTTCTAGGAACCCATATTATAGGATTCTAATACCCCACATTCAAAATTAAAATCCTACCACCTGACATTTTAACACCAATATTATCTAATTCAATCCTAATTCAATCCTTTCATTTTTCAGATCCCCATATAAAAACATAGCACTCAAAACCTCATCTCATGGAGGATCAACATTGAGATCAAAGTGGCGATACACATCTGGAAATTTTTTCTCATATCTTCCTTTGATATCTATTATTCATTTGATTTATTATTTATAGAGGTTAGTATTGATTCGTGATCCATCGGGTCATGGTTTTTCTTGAATTTTGAATCTAGGATGTATTTTCACATCTATCAAAATCTGTCTTGCATTATATGTTTGGAATAAGAGGATTCACAGCTTAGATCCATTACATTTTGATTATGGATTTTAAAAGAATGGTTTGTTTTAATTTTTAATTCATTATTTAATGTGAATATATAGTTATTTTCCCCCATTTATCACATGTTATTTAATATTTTATTATTACCTTAAATGTGACATCATCTATTTTTCCCTATTAAATAATTAAACATTGAATGGTTTTCTTTCTCACAACATTATAAACTGATTATTGATATTTTTATTTTAATTCCATTTAAAAGAGTCTTTGATGGTTACCTTGTTGAAGGTGAGTTATGAAGCCCAGTTTTTATTTATAATGTTAAATGAATATACTTAATGAAATTTGTGGAAATATGTGATTCTTTCCATAGTGTTTTGATTTAATGAAATTGTGAACTAAAAATGTGAACTCAATGAATGATTTAATTATTTTATTTAAAATTAATTCATGTGAAAATTGAAATGGGTGATTAATTAAAATGGAACGAGTGTATAAAATCATTGTTTGGAAATAAAAAAAATCATTCTTATAGTGTGAAAAAACCCCAAATAACATTGAGCATTTTGAATGAAATGTTCCTTTCAAGGTCTATTTTAGTAACATGATGATGGTTACGAATGGAAGTGGGTATGTTTACCCTTTTAAAGGATGAATCTATGAATTGGTTTTGGATTTATTTGTTCAGGTTTGAATGATCTAATGGGTATTTAAGACGATCTTATCTTATAATAATGACTTAATACAGATTTCTTTATTCTTATATATCCCATTGATGGGTAATGAAAAAGAGATTACATAATTCAATGGATATTAGGGGTGAGTGTGAAATTTAAATTTATGGTACATTCATATGGATGAAATATTGATGGAATGATAATAATATTATAATTGATATTGATCTATGTTGTGATCATCATATCATTTTTATATCTCTCACCACCTTTGAAAAGTCAAGGGAACAATTTTTATTAGATGAGATGGCCTAGATATATTCATTTCTAGTGGAATAACACAAATTTTCATGGATCCATTAAGAAAATGAATGGTTCAAGATATGGATGTACATCGCAAAATGTGGGTCTGCATCCAACATGATTTTTTTGGACCCGTGAGTCTATAATCATGGTTGATGATCAGTTATAAAGTGATTTGATTAGCTTTTCTATTGTGGAATCACAATCCAATCTAGGTTGTCTCCTTGAAATACATATAATTCATTCCTGGTACATGATAATGTAAATTTTCACTAAAAGACCACAGAGATTTCTAAATTGATCAATTACCTCTATTGATTGATATGAGTTAAGCTTTTATATTTTTTTCAATGCTTCGTAAGAAAATATTTTGTATTTAAATGAGGAAATTGAATATTCTATATATTTATTTTGATAAATTTTTTGAAATGTTGAAAAATATATTTTTAAACTATTATTCATAATCTATTTATTTTACTTCTCCATTAGCATATTTGAATTCACATAAAAAGTAACAACACAGAGTACTTGGTGAAATCCAAAAATTAGCTATAGCTTATAGACTGATCATACCATTAGGTGTTTGTATATGTAATGGTATTATTTTAGTTGCTAAATTTCCCACCATATTCCTTCTTCAGTTCACTCATTGGATAATAATGGTGGGATTCCTGGGACATGTTTGGTGGTCATATAACACTAATAGATAGGTTTTTAGAACACTTATTTTGTTTTAAATTTCCTATCATGTTATATTTGATTTTATTTACTCATGTGATGATTTCTATATAACTAAAATTTCATATTATTTTCTATTTTTGGATAAATAATTCCAAAAGGATAATTGAGGTTTCACATGTGCAAGTTTCAAGCCCATATAGTTTGGGAACCCTCTTTGGGTTAGTGTTGAAATGGCCTATATGTTTTTTAGACTGAATACTGGGATAGATTTTCACAAATAAATAAATTAATTATAATTATGATTACAATTTAATTAATTATATTTTTTTTTATAAATATATAATTTAATTTAAAATCAAATTAAAAAGTTAATTTCAAATTTACATGAATTATAATGATAATTCTCTAAAAAAATCAGTATTTGATGCAATTTATTGAAAAATAAATTATTTTATAAATAATAAAGATTCAACATAAACTAATATAAAATTTTTTAATTTAAGAATGATTTTAATTTCCAAAAAATAATATTAGAAAAAATATATTTATAAACTAATTATAAGTTTTAAGAGAAATAATTTGATAAAATTCATTGTTAATGAAAACATATTTCTGAAATGTAACGTATATAAAAAAATTGAGTACTTATTTATTATGCATTAATAAAAATATTAAAGTTAATAAAAATTTTTAAAAAATTCTTAATTGTTATTATTATTATTCTAGCCCTTCATTTTTATTACTATGATATAATAGTTTATTGTATCACGATATATAATTACTCAAGAGTTCATAATATGAATGACATTTAGAACATCACATTATATTTAAAAGAAATTAAAGATTAAATAATGGTGTGTTATATTCTACCATCGTTACGAAGAATTTTCACAACAAATTTCTCTCACTCTAGTTTAAGAAAATTAGGATATCTCAGTTTTATTACATAACTATGTTAACATGTAGCTTCCAAAATTTTATGATTCTTATAATTAAATTTAACATAGTGAGTAATATTTTTCCTTTTATTTTTATCTCTGTGATCCAATATTTCTATAGTTTATTCTTTACAATAATGATAATTATCTTGTGATATAACTAATGATTTTAGTTCATGTGATGGATCATTTATGTACTACCCCAGTTGAGATTTATGGAAGACATCCTAAATATTATATTTGATAAATTATAGTTCCAAGAAAAATGTTGACGTAATTAGTCGAGGAATAATATTGAAGGGACTAATATACCCATATATCAATACACACACACTTCTATAAAAATATCATAATATTGTTGTTTTGGAAAATCAACTATAAATCAATTTCACTATCATTATATACCAATTCACATTGATGATTTTCAATAAATCTCTTTTTTCAACAATGAGATAAATTGATGTGCTTCTTAATGGCTATGTCCTTCTCTACCATTTCCTAGTCTATAATAGTTAATAATATCTTTATTTATCCCACTTAATCTTATTATATAGGAGCCCAATGTCATTTTCCATTGAGGGCATTATAATAAGACTTTTTAATGACCAACTTAATTCAATTATCTTAAGAGGATTCATCTTGAGGAATATAATAATATGAAACACCTTTGAAATTTATATAACATGATCTCAATATGTCCTCTAGTGTTTGAATGATATTATTAGAGTAATTAAAAATCTATGGATTATAATTAGTACTCAAATGCAATTAGGTATCTTATTCTTTCTAAAAAAATATTTAAAACATTGTGTTGTACCCCAGATGTCAATAAGGTACAATAGAACGTTTCACCCTCTAAAACCATACCAACCCATTAACATATACTTTGTAATGATTTTCAATGGGGAAATGTTATTGGATATAAAACATGTTCACTAGATTCAAAGGGTGATTATCCATAATTGAAATCGTAATATTGCCAATAGATGTATTCGTGAGACTAATAATGAAATCCATATAGATTTGTTTTCATTAATTTTATAGTATATATAATAGTTTCTAAATACCCTTATACTTTTATATCATAGAATAACCTTATAAATTATGACCTATACATTAAATATCTGCCATAATTTTTTCCAAACAGAACCAACACATTATATTTCAATGTATCATAATAATTCCATGATGAATGGAAAATGATTATTTATGATCATCATCCAATTTATACTTCTTCAGGTCTAGTAAGGGTTGTAAAAATAAAAAAAATTCCCATCCTTATCATGCCATTATAGTAAAGGTTGAACCCTAAACCACATATCATACTACATTATATCTTAACATCCTTATTTTAATCCCCTTACTTCATGATTTAATGAAAAATAAATTTCAAATATGTAGATATTGGATCATGTTTGATCCCTGATTTAGATAAACAATCATTTCCCCTTCAAATCAGATAATTATCCACCCACATGACATTGTGATGGTGGTATTGAATAGAGTACTTATAAAAAGTAATCAACTCAAATAATTTTATTTGAATTAGATTCAATGAGTTTTCAATGGATGCACACATTAAACATATATAATTAGTGTATATTTCAAACCATTCTCTGTAAACATAATGACTTTATATATTTAATGAAATTATTACTACATATAACAAAATACCCTAATGCTTGAAATTTTTCTCATGATTCTGAAATTATCATTAGGCATAGGATATAACATTATTATTATCCATGGTAACACAGAAAAGTTATTTCATTAAGGGTTCGATTTAAATAAAAGAACTAAATCCACTACATGGTAGTGTGGGAAAAGGTAATATATCCAACCGTATCTTTAGTTCATAGAAATTTTATTCATACTCATTATTCCAAAGGAACATAAAACAAATCCTAGTATTTATGATGAAGGGATTATATAACTAAACATAACCTTTCAAATATAATTTATAGTATGCATAAATTCAAAGAAAATAATGGATTTTTTTCATACATTTTGGTTTGGGAACATTCTCAATAACTCCATTCATTTATTGATCCACCAATATACATTATAATAAGAATATATGACCAAAAAGTGAAACATTGTGTAATAAACATTCAAACATTGAATATTTTATTTACACATTTACCAACAATAGGGTCTTTAGTAACAGAAATCATATGAAATATATGATCATCATCACTGTTGTTATATAAAATAAGATCATTAATAATGATTAAAACATATTGGTAAGGGTAATCTTTATGAATGTATTCATTAAATCCAAGAAGATAGTTAGTGAATTTGTAAGACCAAATGACATTAATATAAATTAATAATTTATTAACTCTGATCATATTGAATTCATGTAAAAATAATCTATTATTAAACGTAACTAATTTTATCAAATTCAATGGACACTCATGTAAAAACATTGTGGTACTCATAATTTTTAGAGTAAATAATCAATATAGTGCGGATGATACTTATTATTTATAATGAACATTTGAATATCCTAATAATCAATATATAGTCACATTGACCAATCATTCTTCCTAACAAGAGGAACAAGTGATCCACATTTTAACACACAATTATGAATTAATACCTTTTTATGATTCTCCTAGAGATTCTTTTTTAATTACTAGTACTAAATTGGGTCCATTCTATGTTAATGATTTATGATTAGTGAAGAACATGGAATGAGTTCAACTGAAAACTAGACATCATGTTTTGATGAAAGATTATGATAGTACAATAAAATGAAAAAAAAACATATGCTTATAAACTATGATTATCTAAAATGTTCACTCCCCACCAATCATGAATAATAGATACCCCATTTAATAGGAATCAAGACCCATGAAATAGATATAATTTTCATTGAAGGTTCAAATCTATAATTTCACAAATAGGTAAGTACATGGTTGTTTAGTATATAAAATGATTCTTCCATTCATTGGAAATTGATATGTGATTTAAATAAATAAAGACAATCAATTCAAAAAAAACAACCAACTCAAATATATGGTGAATAAAAAAACCATGGAGCACATTACGTCCAAAATAAATTGTGGAAGGTTCATAAACACAAGATGAATCATCAAAAAATTATAATTATTAAATCCATTTCAACATCTAAATGTGGTGGATATTACATATCCTTCCCTGAGTGTTTTCATAATATATAAGAATTCAAATAACTAAGCTCAGATGTTTTACATCTATATTTTATCATGTACATCACCAAATAAACTTTATCAAAATATCATCAATCCCTTATAGAAACCAATATAGTCATCATTACCTTCAGAAAAAAATTATTAGAGTGATTAGGATAAATCAAACAATGGTTATATAAATGATCAAGACTTTTTAAAAACATAATTCTCCTTAATTTTATCCTATAATATCCATCATCACTAGGTATTAAAATCCTTCATAATGTATCTTATAGAAAATTTTATTTATTCTAAAAGTATCCTCTAAGAGTGTCAATCAATATGCTCATTAATGGCTCATTCACTATGAACCATAATTATGGTTGAGATATACTGGACAAAATAATTTCCTGGTTATTATGAATTGATGAATATTTTCTAAAATAAAATAAAATTATAGTATATAGAAACATATATAGATATTCCTAGGGAAACTATATTCCACCCCTAACCATATCATCATATGTTATTCTATACATAAAATTATCTGAAGGGTTTTTACTAAATATTATTCATCCTTATATCAGAATGATACAGAACCCTTTTCACTTATAGTAACTATAAAAAATTGAAATCTTTAGACATAAATATCTCAAAATTTGAGATGAATAATCAATAAATTTTATAGTAATAAACTCATGAGGACTGTAGTGGATTAGTGTATTTTTGAAACTATGATACCTAAAAAATGGTAAAAATGTTCTATATTTATTCTAATTTTTTTCATAAAAACCTCAACCTATGTTATAAATTATATATATAAAAATATAAATTATTAAGTGATTATAAATATTTGTTATAGTGATCTAAGATACTCAGTATGGTTAAATATAAGAGATATAAATCAATTATTATATATGAGAATAATATAAGAATGAGTATATGAAAACAATATCTATACATAAAATAATAATACATTGTAATTTTAAAACACTTTTCATGAAACACAGTGTCATGTATTATCTAAAAAATAATATAATACATAATAGTTTGGAATCAGCAATAGGAAAATATGAGATATGAAAACATATCATAATAATAATAATTAAATATTTGAAAAAATAATAATCATATGAAACAATTTCTTTAGTTATGGATTACTTTAAATATTATCACAATGTATTATGTTCACTTCACATTAAATCATTTACTTAATCAATGTTCACTCCCAATATAATCTCATTGGATAATGACCCACACTGAACTGTGTCCTCTCCACATTCATATCATTATTATTTTATGAGATATACTTCATTACCCAATACATTGAAGTCTTATTGAGTTTTTGTCCATTATGTCACCTATGAAAACAATTGACAAGTTTTTTATAAGATCATAGAGGTATCAACATAGCATAAAATCTTAATTTATAGATAATATGTCAAATTTTAAAAAAATTAATAACTTTAATTATTATGCATATAAAGAAATAATAAATGTGGTTACATATAACATATCAATAGTAAATAAAAATAAAACAAAGTGGATGTTGTAATAAATAAAAATACCATTAACAAATCAATGTTGAGTTTATTAGGAAAATTAACCTTATTAGTCGAAAACAATTATTTAGAATGTAAAAATATCAAAACAATTATAATTTTTTTGGAAAATATCCATAAATATTAAATTGAGGTTTCAATGGAAAAATAAATGATGATGAAACAAAAAACAATTCAAATTAAGTACATCAAAATAATTTATTGACATACTTAAAAATTTAACGAAGACCCATGTTCAATGAAAAGAAAATAATAATCCTTCTAAAAATATTATACAATTTCAAAAAAGGTAAAAAATGAAATTAGTTGACCTAATTATAAATTTTAATACAATTTTAAATACATTTTTGAATAAAATAAAAAAATATAAGAAATCATTCAAAACCAAAGCGTGAAATTGTTTAGGTTTTCCTTAATTACATTATTTTGTTATTTAAGTACATAAATGGAGGAATGTAAAATTGAAACATGATATCTCTTAAAATAACCAATTGAAACAAATAAATTATTCTTCGAAGAGACAAAAAATATTATTTTATCATTGGAATATTTAATCACATATAATCAATGTTAAAATGATAATGTAATTTAAAAATATTATCATTATTGTATCGTTTGAATCAAAAACCCAATAAAGGAAATTTATTCAAATGAATTATTAAGAAACAATAAGATACGTGTTTTTATTGTACAACATTTATATTTTTTAATTAGACACACAAGATAAATTAAAAAATGTGTATAACTTCTAACATGTTTGAATGGATCAAAATTTATATGAAGAACCCTAATATAATTTATAATTTAAAAATAGAAACACATTTGACGCTCAAAAACAACATGGTTCTTTATATATAATTAATTAATTAATTTATGATGATAATATACATAGAGGGGTGGTATTTATGTCATAAAAATATAAAGAAGGTGTATAAAATTTAAACATTAATTAATTAAGTGATATAATTATTATCCCCTTAAAAAATTAATTGATATTGAATGGAAAACCATGTAAATAAATAACATAATATTGATATTCAAAGCCAGAAACATTCATGTATATGTAAATGTAAATTTCATAGGAATTAATCACACCATAAGAAAGAAATTATGGTGCACAACATAAAACTTTTCTCATGACTTTGAAAGAGGTAAAATGAAAATATTACCATATACCCGACATTATTTGTTAGTAATCTAATCTCATCCAGATTGAGAGAACTCAGTAATCTTACAAAAAGGCCTTGATGGATTTATATTAGAGTAATTCCAGATTCTATAAGATGAATGAAAGAACTATATAAATGCTTTTGAGATGTGTTTGACAGTTCTAGAGGGATTATATGTTGTAAAAATAAGACGTGAAGTAGTTCCCTTTTATATGTGTGAGAGGAACACATATGGAATTTATTAATGTATTTTAATGATTTAGGGATACATTATTTTTAATGTCTATAAAAATGGATTTTTATTCAAATGAACCATAAAATATGATTAAAATATCATTGAAATTTTTTAATTTCATTAATTAAAGTGGAAATATTATCTTTAACTCATGGTTTAACTCCTTAGGTAAACCCATTGCAACCATAACCATTGTAAAAATGACTTCTTATTTTCACTATTAACAATGCCATAAAACTCTACTGACCATATTTATTTTTTTCAATTATTCTGAATGAAAATATAGATTGTAGTTTACCATATTCTATATTTACATGTTATTGAATATAATTTTAGTAAACTGGTTAACTATAAGGAAAATCCATTTTCGATAAATTAATTTTCATGTTTAATATGTATTTTAATTCAATTAATTTATTTTTCAAAACCATCAAATGAATTTTAAAATATTTTCATGAATATATATCCTATAAATTTTATTCAAAATATAAATAAATATTATTTAATTATTTGTTAAGATAAAAACACAGTACGTGCATAAAATGTGTTTTTTAGTAAAATGTGTTTCTATCCATAAAAGCTAACATCTACCAAAAACTATAACAACGAATATTACTGTGTAATTATTTATTATTTTTATTGTTAAATGAAATTTTGTTTACATAATGATGAAATTATAAACATAATTATACAATTAATTGAAATAAAATGAATATTTTTCAATGATTATTCTTTTAACTATTCATTAAAAAATAATAAAAATTAGAAAATTAAAAAAATCATCAAAAGAGAATAAATTCTTTTTAATTTTAAATTTAATATTTTTTTCATAATATAATAATTATAGAGATGAAATAAAAAAAATTATTTTATCCATCAAATATATGATAAAAATCATTTTTCGAAGAAAATATATTCTTGATGTAAATAATGACATTACTAAAAATTGAGTACTTATTTATTAAGAATAAATAATATAAATTTCTTTTTTAATAAAATTATATTAATTTTTCATAAATTATTCATTATTATTAATATCCTATAATTTCATGAATTTTTTTTACTGTTTACTATATTGTGTTTCTAATATAATAAGTGTTGGATCTAAGCCTAGATATCGAACACTTCATGTTTCATTTCCAAGGAAATTCTATAAAATGTTGAAGAATCAAAATCAAAAATTAATATAAGTTTCAAAATTTAAATTATTCTTCTTATTATTAATTTTTATTAGTAGATGTGTGAGATAAATAATTTTTTACAAATTATATGTATAAAAAACATTGATGTGAGATAAAATGGATATATATATATTTTAATCTGGATATAGTTATATTCTAGAAAATTATATATGGTCGATGTGTACATATGTAGTTTTAGATTATAAAGGAATAAAAGTTTTTTTGGACCCATATATGATGTTTTTATTATAGTTCATTGAAAATTTGAATAGAAAAATTACTACATCCTATATTTGATTGTTTCTGTGGAAAACTGGTAAATGGAAAATGGAAAACTCTCTATATATACATAATAGTATTCATGTTTATTTTTTATACTAAGATCCATGATAAAGATATATAAGGTGAACATTATCATTCTTATATTGATTAGAAATTAAATTTTCTATTGATTTTTTTTATATTGTAAATGTCATTGGAAGTAATATTGCAAAATAATTTTATTATAAATTAATATAGAGGGTTCTACAGTTTATAATATGTCTACACTTGGGGTTGAATTCAATCATTAATATTATTTAGTTCATTATTATCTAAATTCAACATGATGATATATTTATATTATTTCTTGATTAAAGTATTTTCACCATTACACAACGATTATGAAGAAAGAAAGAATAATATGATTGTAGTGTTATGGGCCACTCAAAAATATAAATGAATGTTTCACCATGAATCACTATGTCATTATAATATGCAACTACTTGTTCAATATTTATTCAATTAGCATTCACACAACACTAAATTTTTTATGATTATAAATTACATTATCAATTTTAAAAATTATTTATATTGTGATTAATAAGATATTTAAATTAATATTTATATGATTTCATATTTAAAAATATTAGGTAATCATGAAAAAAATTTCATAAGTATTATAGGTTTCTATTATTAAGGATTTATTAGAAATTCATTCACGATTTAAAAATGAAGAAAATTAATTTCGGGCAAATAAAATAATTAAATATTAAATTTAAATTCCAATATATTAAATTTTTATATAGAGAGATATATGTATTAAAAGGAGGATATATTGTCTTTATAGAACTAACAAATAAAATTGGATGAAAATAACTATGTTATCCAATAAGGGATAAGGATACAATAAAAATACTATATAATATGACAATAATTTTATATATGATTTATATGGATTATGTTATTTATGATTGTGACTATTTAGATGAAAATATTTTGGAACATAATTGATTCATTTTTTATTTTGGATCTTGAATGGAAGTTAAATTGAATAAAATTCCCCTTTTGTAATTATTTTACTTAATTGGTATTGTTAACTATTGTATGGATATTTTTTTTAATCAGATATTCAACACCTTATTTAGGGATATTATTATATGTGATATGGAATTGGGAGTATTATTTGAAATAAATTTTGGATTTACCTTTATAATGAGGATTATTATTAGAACTATTGGATGTTAAGAAACAATGCAATAACTAAAAAAAATAATATAACTACACATCAATTAAATTATAGAATATGTTGCAATGCCCAATGGTGGAGAAGATACTAACCCTTGGGATTATGTTATCTATTTAATAAATAAAAATATAGGTAGTGATCATTGGCAGGGAAATACATCACTAATACTTTTACAAGTAGTGAACCTTTGTGAGGGGTTCCTTATCCTTTATATTGTATCCAAAAAAAGTATATGTCAATGGGGATTTTTTATTTACATAATGAATTTGGATTGTGTTCTATTAAGATATATTATAGACTAGGTAAACTAATTAAAATATATGATTCATTTAGTATTAACAATTCAAATCAAGTAGATTATATTTTGGTGAACATTTATGATATAGGATGATAGCTTCAATAACGTACCTTATGAAAAGCTAACCAAATATGAATGAAATGTCAAAATTGATATTTTTTTTAACATTTTATCATCCTAATGTAAAATCATGTATTCTTGTGTTGGGATTTAATATATATACATCGAGGGTTGATTATAGTAAAAAACAGACTTTATACCTCAGGGGAATACTAAATATCAAAATATGAAATCCTAATATTGATAAAAAAAATATTTCATCACAACAAATAATTCTACATGGAAAATATCATTTACACTAATCTTAAATTTTCTAATGTTTATTATTATTTAAATTCAGAAAATATATGTTACCAATGTGAAGGAATGAATATATAGAATATTTATTTTTATATAATGATTCATTTTTAATTCTAATAATATTTTTGAATACAATACAAAATTGTATAAATGAAATTATATACTGTATAACAAATTATGGTTTTCGAGGACAACATTAACCATGCTATAATTTTTTACTCAATAAATATATATGTTAATATATCCAAATATCTATGAATTTGTTAAATAATACCCCACATCTCAAGTATATAGTAGGTATGATATTATTTTTCTATTTTGAATGAATTTTACAATTAGAATATTCGTTACTAAGCTTAGAAATTGAAATTTGAACTATATCACCTCTACCATCCTGTTGTCCATTAGACATTCCTACACTAAAATTATGAACTCTAGATAGATGTATAATTCTGATTCAACCATAAATTTTTTTCTTGAAAACTGGATGAGGGTTATTTTAATTTCCATGATGCCTCCAAATTCCCCTCTAGATAACACGAACAACAATATAATGTATGTTTTAAATTCACACAACATAGACCAGCCTGAAAACAATAGAAATGTCATTGACAACAATCCCTTTTCTAACATTGATGGTTTCTTTATTTGGGAACCTACCTGTAATGGTGTCATTTATTCTAGGAGTTTCTATAAAAAAAATTTCATTAATACTTATTTTAGATTATGTTGGTTGATTTCCTTTTGAAAACCTTGGATTAAAACCTCATGACATACTCTTTTTTGGTGTATTGTGCACAACAGAGTCCCCACTGATGTTTTTTTCCAATCCCATGGGATCCGTCTTTAATATACATTTCACTTTGTGAAACCAACATAAAGAAGATAATGATAACCTATTTATTTGTTGTGATATATCTTTAGAAGGTTAGAACTATATTTTTTACATATTTGGATGCAGATGTTTACTTCTTAACTCAATCAGCTCCCTTATTCAACGATGTACATGATTCGAATCTTTGCAACAAATTAAGAATATATTTGTTGGCTACGGCTATTGAGATCCTCTATGTGATCTGGTATGAAAGAAATAATATTCATTATAATAAATTCTCAATCAAGGTTAACACAAGATGGGCACGTATTTTTATTGCCATTAAGTATGCTTCATTGATTTATAAATCCCATTGCGACAACACCGTGAGATACTTTAAGATCATGTATTGTCATCAGATTGCTGGTCTTTATCAAAATGCCTAATGTACCCTTGATGTATTCTATAAATGTAACATCCCAAGTAAGTAATGAAAAATAGATATTTTTATCTATTCCTATTAATGATTAATATTGTGTTTTATAGGCTTAAATGAAAATAAATACAATCTTATGCATGGAATACACTAATATTCTTAAAAGATTGTTTTACTGCCTTTTGATGGAAAACCCTTTTTAAATCTATCTTTTTATAAATTTATAAGCTATTTTTGTCAAAATAAACTTATTATTTATGATTGGGACATCAAAATATACATTGTGTGAATTTTTGGTATTTTTCCGAAAAAGTTCATTTTTTTAATGAATAGTGAAAAATGTTGTATTTTATTTCAAAACCTCTTTTTAATCTAATTTATTTATATGATTAGAATATCTTTTTAATTGGTTTTTAAGTGAAATTAGAATAAATTTTTACCATTTTATCCAATGGTGGTCATTGGAAACAATTTCACTTTGAAATTGGACCTAAACTAGTGTCAATATTTTGATACTTATTGTTTCATAAAAACACCCTATTTGTCATGACAGCGGGAATTAGTTGTTAAATTAATTATTTCAACTTACATGTTTTTAATTTTTTAAAATAGGCATCATTTTTTAATTCGGAATATCAAATATAGCTTAGGGTGAAGTTTTGGTATCTTTCTGAAAAACTTCAATTTTTGATGAATAGTGAAACCACTAAGTGGTAGTTAAAGAAACTGATTTTTTGTTTAAATGAAACTTTTCCACTTCTGTGATTTGATTTTCAAAAATCCGAAATACATGGTGTTCATTAAGAAGAAAAATGTGGTTCAATGAGATTAAAATAATTTTTTGGTAAATAGTAACTTTTAAGTTCTTAATTGCGATTAGAGGTAATTACTGTAGTTTAAGTGAAAAATAATGTTTTAATAATATGAGATGAGATTTACACATGTCCTACCCTCATTGGATGTGTCATGTCCGATCAAGATAATCCATGGGTCAACTTGGGGACCCCATGGAGCCACTTTGGTTGGGAAATGACATAAATAACATTTTATTTAATGTTAAAGTAAAAATGACACAAACATGAGATGTTTTACTAAAACAATTTTTACATGGGGTTATACAAGTCCGATTTTTGGTTATAAATAGTCATTGGATGTATAAAATGATTTCCTACATCATAGTAGTTTTTTTATAATTTTTAGACTTTATATAAATTAATGTATTTATGACATCATGATGATGCAGCGATTACCTCATTAATAAAGGATTTAAATAAAATGAAATGATAATTTAAAATCTATGAACTAAACATGTCAAAAACCTATTTTATGGGTGGAATTCAGACCTTTATCATCTTACCCTCTAATTATATCAATTTCGGACCTTTTAAATCCGAAACTCATTTTAAAATAATGTAACATTTCTTTACTTTCCAAGAGTGCCCCTCCTCTCCTCTTATAAAAGGCCCCCCACCTCTACCTTCATACCCACACTCCAAAAGCCTTTGGATCGGCCAACCCCTGCCCATTTTGTCTCTCCACATCCCTCTATTACTCCTTGAAGCCTCACTTTTGGCTGAAGTCTTCCCAAGGAATCCTTTGAGCTCAAACCAAAGGGAGTTACCCGATTTTAAGATAATGTCTTCACCTGAGTCCTTTTGTTTTATTTTGCTTCTCCAACCCCCTAAACTCTTTTTATTCATTTCTTTTGTAACAAATTCAGTATCTTAAATATACTAGGATTTTTTTATAATAAGGATTCGATCTAAACTTACACACACCTTCATCTAATGGTTAAAGAATATACTGTTTCCGTGGATGGTGAATTTATGCCTCCCGAAACGATGATTGTTCAACATTCTTTTAACACCTTCAAAGGTGGCCATTAAGATGAAAATATATTTATATATGATATATAATATGTTTATGTTTTCCTTAAGATTCTTTATTTTTCATTTTGGGCATACCTTTATGGTTTCCATTATGGGTAAACGCGATATCTTCATTTAAGGAAGTGCGGACTACCGCCCCATCAAGTGATTTGATTTGTTAAATACCATATGTGGGATGTATAAGGTATGGAACTATGATATTATATATTATATTATAATGGAATTATAATATACCTTTATATCATTATGATTCCATTCTATAAAATACGAAATAGAAATTAAAGTAGCGTTCATGCGTACGTACGACTTACCGTCTTCATAAACAGTGCATTTCATTTCTTACCTCTAAATGATTATGTAATAATATAAATGCATGCATGTACTGGATATATATGACATATATGATATCTACATCATGAATATCATTCTGTATTAAATATATACATGAACAACTTGTAATTATAAAGGGCTTATTTTTTACTCAAGTACCAATGATCGTTAAAACGGCCGTTATTAACTTAAATAATTACATTGTGTTAGTTACATGGAAATAAGTGATATAAATGGAATAATGAACTTGAAAAAGGTTCTTAAACAAGTAGATATTAATTCAAGTTTATTATTCAAGAGATTAAAGAACAACTGAGTCATGTCGGACCCGAGGTATGGGACTTCGTTTCAATCTCCTTTCATTGAGGCATATTTTGTTTTATACACAAACTTCTTTTATACGGTGTATAAACCTCTTTGACATTTACGTTTATTCAAAAGGAATCTTTTTTGTATGAAGTAATTACTAAATGAAAAATGGGAATGTTTTTGTCATACGTATGCGGCGACAACGACTTCTCCGCCGCCGTGACCATTATTTGAGTTTCGGATTCCTCTACAAGCCATACTTTAAAAAAAAGAAAAATAAATACCATGTTTTACTTTTCTTTTATTTTGGTATTGAAAATTTTTTTCATAATGTTTTTATATCAATGTGGTGTATTGATATATTGTTATTGAAAGGTGGAAATTTTATGTTTCCTTTATACATGTTTTATGTGATATGATTATGTTGAGGTTCTTGGGAATTATTATGAAGACGGGTGGTTCCGTGATAGACTAAGGGTGGGTGAGCCCGATATAGCTCTCCAATGCATTGGGTAATGCAAAGGAGTGAAACATTAAGGTTTCTCTGAAGATATTTAGGGAATATACTGTGATCGGTATTCCAAACGTAACCAAGATGGTTACTCCCTACGTAAGAATGTTATGAATGCCTCAAGTTACCTTTATGTGTTATGATTTCTATGATTTATTCATGATTTGATGAGGTATGTTAAAGTGATTATGTTTTATGGGTAAAGTATGATTTCATTCTTATGTATATATGTACCCATGTTTCCTTTCCATATTTTTATATCCCTTACTAAGCTTGTTATGCTAATCCAAAGTTCTTTTGAAATGTTTTTCACTGGTCAAGGGAAAGGTACATGATATGATGATAGTGTCAAGGAAGTGTCAAGAAAGAATCCATGTTTTATTTTAAATATGTTTCCATTGATGGGAAAGAAGAATACTATCTTTATGTAACCACTTTGTTTATATGTGGAATGTAATGAATGTTTTATGATCTAATTCTATAAAACTCTAAACCAGAAAAGATTCTCAATGTGTAATCTTGTAATAATTCAAGATTAACTTAGGTTTAAGGCCGGGCCTTATAGTTGGTATCAAAGGACGGTTTAGATAACATTAGGAGTTAGAATTCTATTAAATGATTATCCAAAAATATATTTTTTTTATGGTCAAATTGAAGTGATATAGTATTTGAAGATTACCATGTTGCTTCATCTAAGACATATTTGTTCAGAATGGTTTTCCATAGTGGAAATAGGGAAGCAGTGCTAGGAAGGCATATAGAAGGAAATAAACATCCGAATCAGCATCCTGAGATGGTCAGAATTGGAACTGAACAGTTTGTTGCAGTAATGGCGCAGTTTACTCAAGCGATAAATGGTGGTGGTATCCATGCACGAGATCAGGCAGATCAACCACAGAGGAACATGTCAGTGGTGGAACATTTCATGAGGCAACATCCCCCATCATTCAGAGGATCATCTGACCCTGTGTTAGCTGAAGGGTGAATTAATGCACTGGAAAAGATTTTCGATGTCATGGGGTGTTCAGACAATCAAAAGGTCCGTCTTGCTATTTACCGTTTGGAGGGTGAGGCAGATCAGTGGTGGTCTATGGTTAAAAATATCAGGGACGCCGATGAGATTGATGCTCTTGAGTGGGATGAATTCAAAGGTATGTTTCTTGAGAAGTATTTTCCTAAGACTGTTTGACTTAGGATGGAAAATCAATTCTTGGAATTGAGGCAAGAGAAATACTCAGTGGCTACCTATGAAGAAAGGTTCACTCGATTGGCAAGGTATGCTCCAAATTTTAACCGAGACCACGATAGTAAAATCAATAGTTTTTACTCAGGATTAAAGCCAAAATATTGAAGGGCATTAGCTTCTCGTGAGTTTAAAACTTATGAAAAGCTTGTTCGATGTGAAGAGAGGGTGGAAATGGAGTTTGTCGATGATCAAGTGTTCTATAACAACCAACAGAAGAAGAGACCGAGGTGGCAGGAGAAAGGTAAAAATTCTTCAAAAAAGTCTGATGGTAAGAAAACTAAGTTTTCAGTTTGTGATAAATGTGGCAAAAGGCATGATGGGGAATGTCTTCTGAATTCTGTAATGTTCTACCGATGTGGTAAGATGGGACATAAGGCTCGTGATTTCACTGAAAAGGATCAAGGTGAAGGTAAGACCAAATTTGATTTATAGTTAGTGAAATGTTATAAGTGCAATGAGATGGGTCACTATGCAAACGAGTGTCCGAAAAAGAGTTTGAGTGATGGGAAGCAGTTAGACAACAAGCAAAAAGGGGTGGTGAAATCCTTTACAACTACTTAAGCAGATGTCGGGCCATTAAATGAAGTTGTATCAGGTACTTTGTTTTTTTTTCAGATTATGCCAGTGTGTTGTTTGATTCAAGGTCTACAAATTCTTTCATCTCTTAATACATTTGAAGTAAAATGAAAATACCATCTCAAGAAATGACTCCTGAACTTTTGGTCAAAACACCTAGGGAAATGTTGAGGCAGAAAGAATTTATAAGAATCTTCATATCCTTATATGTGGAATGAACCTACTTTCAAACCTTATTGTTCTACCTCTAGTAGAGTTTGATGTTATCCTGGGTATGGATTGGATCTCTGTTTACCATGATAAGATTGACTGTAGAGCTAAAGAAGTTTCTTTTCCGAAAGACTTTGAGTTTGTGTACAAGAATGAAACCTTACTGTTGATACCTTATCAAGAATCCGAGAAACTTGTAAAAGATGGAAATGAATTTTACCTTGCACACATCGTTGAAAATAAAGGTACTGTTCAGATTAATGATGTGCCAGTGGTAAATGAGTATCCTGATATTTTTCCTGATGAATTTCCTAGAATAAAACCAGATCAGGAAGTTGAATTTACTGTTGACTTAGTTCCTGATGCTAAGGAAATTTCAAAACCCCCTTATCAAATGGCTCAAATTGAACATTTAGAGTCGAAGGAGAAATTGCAAGATTTATTAGAGAAAGGTTTCATTCGACCTAGCACATCACCATGGGGTGCTCATATTTTATTTGTTAAAATTAAAGATGGTTCAATGAGACTTTGCATTGATTATAGAGCCTTGAATAACATCACTGTTAAGAACAAATATACTTTTCCTCATATCGATGATTTGTTTGATCAGCTCCAGGGAGCTCTGTATTTTTCAAATATTGACTTGAGATCGGGGTACCATCAGGTGAAGTTCAAGGAAGCAGACGTTCTGAAGACTGAGTTTCATACAAGATATGGCCATTATGAATTTTTAGTAATGCCTTTTGGGCTAACCAATGAACCTGCTGTATTCATGGACTTAATGACTAGAATTTTCCATGAGTTCTTGGATAAGTTTGTGTTGGCTTTCAATGATGATATTTTGGTGTTTTCTAAAAGTAAAGAGGAGCATGAAAGACATTTAAGGGTTATCTTGAAAACATTAAAAGAAAATAAATTGTATGGGAAATTCAGCATGTGTGAGTTTTGGTTGCAAAAAATTTCTTTCCTTGGTCACATTGCTTCTAAAGATGGGATAATTATTGATCCTGCAAAAACAAAAGTTGTGGAAGACTGGCCAAGACCCACAAATGTAACTGAGATTCGTAGCTTCCTTGGTTTGGCAGGCTATTACAAAAGGTTTGTTAGACATTTATCACAGTTATCTATTCCAATGACTAAGCTAACTCGGAAGGGTTTTAAGTTTATCTGGACAAAATAATGTGATGATTGTTTTCAGGAATTGAAAAGAAGATTGGTGAAAGATCTAGTTTGGGAACTACCATCCAGGAATAGTGAGTTTGTTATCTACAGTGATGCTTCATTGAAAGGACTTGGTTGCGTCTTAATGCAGAATGATTAGGTAATTTCTTATGCTTCACGTAGTTGAGAACTCATGTGGTAAATTACCCAACACATGATTTGGAATTAGCTACTGTTGTTTTCGCTTTAAAAATTTCGAGGCATCATTTTTACGGAGTAAAGTGTGAAATATATACTGATCACAAAAGTTTAAAGTATATATTCACTCAAAAAGAGTTAAAATGAGATAGAGGAGATGGCTGGAATTAATCAAGGATTATGATTGTACAATTCATTACCATCCGGGAAAAGAAAATAAATTGGCTGATGCTTTGAGTCGAAAAAGTAATTCTTCATTAACAATGTTGCGTTTGGAATGTGATCCTTTGGTTAAGGATTTGATGAACTTTTGCATAGAATTTTTTGGCACAGGATGTTCTTCTATTTTGTTTCAGGTATCAGTGAGATCATATCTATCAGATAGAATCAAGCAAGCACAGAAGCAAGACAGTGAGTTTCAGAAAAATGTAGAGCTGGTTCAGAAAGGTATGTTTCTTGAATTAAACATTGATAATTATTGTGTTTTGAGATTTGGGAATAGATTGTGTGTGCCTTGTGATTTACAGTTGAAGAAAGAGTTGTTATGTGAAGCTTATAGTTCTCTGTTTTCAGTTCATCCTGGCAGTACTAAGATGTACAGAGATCTGCGGGAGTATTACCAGTGGGATGGAATGAAAAAAGATATTGCTGATTTTACTGTGAACTGTTTGAAATGTCAACAGGTTAAAGCAGAGCGGCAGTTACTGAAGGGGATGCTTCAGCCATTACTAGTGCCAGAGTGGAAATGGGAGAATATATCCATGGACTTTGTTGTGTGATTGTCGAAGACCCATCGATGTAATAATGTAATCTGGGTTATTGTTGATCGCTTGACTAAATCTGCTCATTTCCTTGCTATACGAGATACTATTTCCCTAGATCGACTTTCCCGTTTGTATCTTAAATAGATAGTCAGGTTACATGGAGTTCCCCTCTCCATTGTGTCTAACCGTGATCCCAGGTTCACTTCTAACTTTTGGAAAGGCCTTCAGAAGTCGTTGGGTACTGAATTAAATTTTAGTACAGCTTTTCATCCTCAATCAGATGGGCAGTCAGAACAAACAATTCAGACCTTGGAGGATATTCTAGGAGCTTTTTCGATGGATTATCAGGGAAGTTGGGACCAACATCTTTCTTTGGTTGAATTTTTATATAATAACAGTTTTCATTCTAGTATACAGATGGCACCATTTCAGGCATTATATGGTATGTGGTGTCGAACTCCAACTTTCTCGGATGAAGTGGGTGAAAGGAAGTTGATGGAACCAGAATTGGTAAAAGAGTTGGCAGAAAAAGTTCAGCTGATACAGAAACACCTGAGAACAACTTAGAGTAGGCAGAAGAGTTATGCGGGCAACATGAGGAAGGATCTCTCTTTTGAGGTAGGTGATCATGTTTTTCTCAAAGTATCACCATGGAAAAGTGTGATGCGATTTGGTAAGAAAGGAAAGCTGAGTCCAAGATTCATTGGACCATATGAAATTCTGGAGAGAGTTGGATCAGTTGCTTACCGAGTGGCTTTACCTCCGAGTTTATCTCAGGTACACAATGTTTTTCATGTTTCGATGCTGAGAAAGTACATGCCAGATCTATCTCATGTTTTGAGTCCAGAGGTAGTTCAGCTGGAAGAGAACCTGTCTTATAATGAACAACCGGTCCAGATTCTTGACCACAGGGAGCATGTGTTACGGAATAAGGTGATTAATCAGGTAAAGGTTTTGTGAAAAAACCACATGATGGAAGAGGCAACATGGGAATCTGAAAATGCATTGAGGGATATGTAACCCCATTTATTAGATAAGTAAATAAATTGCGGGGACGTAATTTTCTAAAGGCTGGAAGGATGTAACATCCCATTTAAGTAATGAATAATAGATATTTTTATCTATGTCTATTAATTATTAAGATAGTGTTTTAGAGGCTTAAAATGAAAATAAATACAATCTTATGCATGGAATACACTAATATTCTCAAAAGATTGTTTTACTGCCTTTTGATGGAAAAACCTTTTTAAATATATCTTTTGACAATTTTATAAGCTATGTTTTTCAAAAAAAACTTATTATTTATGATTAGGACATCAAAATATACTTTGTGTGAATTTTTGGTATTTTTCCAATAAAGTTCATTTTTTAATGAATAGTGAAAAATGTTGTATTTTAATTCAAAACCCCTTTTTAATCTAATTTATTTATATGATTATAATATCTTTTGAATTGTTTTTAAGTGAAATTAGAATATTTTTTTACCATTTTATCCAATGTTGTTCATTGGAATCAATTTCACTCTGAAATTGTACTTAAACTAGTGTCAATCTTTTGATACTTATTGTTTCATAAAAACATATTATTTGTCATGACCGCGGGAATTAGTTATTAAATTAATTAATGCAACTTACATTTTTTGAATTTTTTAAAATAGACATCATTTTTGAATTCGGAATATCAAATATAGCTTAGGGTGAAGTTTTGGTATCTTTCTGAAAAACTTTAATTTTTGATGAATAGTAAAACCACTAAGTGGAAGTTAAAGAAACTGATTTTTCGTTTAAATGAAACTTTTCCACTTCTGTGATTTTATTTTCAAAATTCTGACATACATGGTTTTCATTAAGAAGTAAAATGTGGTTCAATGAGATTAAAATAATTTTTTTGGTGAATAGTAACTTTAAAGTTCTTAATCGCAATTAGTGGTAATTAGTGTGGTTTAATGTAAAAATAATGTTTTAATAATATGACATGAGATTTACACATGTCCTACCCTCATTGGATGTGTCATGGCCAACCAAGAAAATCCATGGGTCAACTTGTGGACCCCATGGAGCCACATTGGTTGAGAAATGACATAAATAACTTTTTATTTAATGTTAAAGTAAAAATGACACAAACATGAAATGTTTTACTAAGACAATTTTTACATGGGGTTATACAAGTCATATTTTTGGTTATAAATAATCATTGGAAATCTAAAAAGATTTCCTACATCATAGTTTTTTTATATATTTTTTAAACTTTAAATAAATTAAATTATTTATGACATCACGGTGATGCAGCGATTACCTCATTAATTAAGGATTTAAATAAAATGAAATGATAATGTAAAATCTATGAACTAAACATGTCCAAAACCTATTTGATGGGTGGATTTCGAACCCTTATCACCTTACCGACTAATTATATCAATGTGGGGCCTTTTGAATCCGAAACTCATTTTAAAATAATGGAACATTTTTTTACTTTCCAAGAGTGCCCCCCTCTCCTCTTATAAAAGGCCCCCACCTCTACCTCCATACCCACATTCCCAAAGGCTTTGGCCCTGCCAAACCCATCCCATTTTGTCTCTCCACATCCCTATCTTACTCCTCGAAGCCTCAATTTTGGCAGAAGTCTTCCCAAGGAAGCCTTTGAGCTCAAACCATAGGGAGTTACCCGATTTTAAGGTAATGTCTTCACTTGAGTCCTTTTGTTTTAGTTTTCTTCTCCAACCCCCTGAACTATTTTTATTCATTTCTTTTGTAACAACTATAGTATCTTCAATATACTAGGATGTTGTTATAATAAGTATTCTAACTACAATTACACACACCTACATCTAATGGTTAAAGAACATACCGTTTCGGTGGATGGTGAATTTATGCCTCCCGAAACGATGATTGTTCAACATTCTTTTAACACCTTCAAAGGTGGCCATTAAGATGACACTATATTTATATATGACATATAATATGTTTATGTTTTCATTAATCTTATGTATTTTTCATTTTGGGCGTACCTTTATGGTTTCCATTATCGGTAAACGAGATATCTTCATTTAAGGAAGTGCAGACTACTGCCCCCTCAAGTGATTTGATTCGTTAAATACCATATGTGGGATGTATAAGGGATGTAACTATGATATTATATATGATATTATACTTTAATTATAATATACCTTTATATCATTATGATTCCATTCTATAAAATACGAAATAGAAATGAAAGTAGTGTTTATGCGTACGTACGGCTTACCGTCTCCATGAACGATGCATTTCATTTCTTACCTCTAAATGATTATGTAATATTATAAATGCATCTATGTACTGGATATATATGACATATATGATATCTACATCATGAATACCATTCTGGATATAATGGATACATGAACAAATTGTAATTATAAAGGGCTTATTATTGACTCAAGTACCAATGATCGTTAAAATGACCGTTATTAACTTAAATAATTACATAGTGTTCATGACATAGAAATAAGTGATATAAAAGGAATAATGAACATTAAAAAGGTTCTTAAACAAGTATAAATTAACTCAAGTTTATTATTCAGGAGATTAACGAACAACCGAGTCAATTCGGACCCAAGGTATGGGACTTCGTCTCAATCTCTTTTCATTGAGGCATATTTTGTTTTATACACAACCTTCTTTTATGCGGTGTATAAACCCCTTTGACTTTTACGTTTATTCAAAAGGAATCTTTTTTATACGAAGCGTTTTCTAAACTACAAAAGGGGATGTTTTTGTCGTACGTATGCGGCAACAACGTCTTCTCTGCCGCCATGACCATTATTTGAGTTTCGGCTTCCTATAAAAGCCATACTTTTTTAAAAAAAAGAAAAATAAATACCATGTTTTACTTTTCTTTTATTTTGGTATTGAAAATTGTTTTCATAATGTTTTTATATCAATGCGTTGTATTGATATCTTGTGATTGAAAGGAGGAAATGTTATGTTTCCTTTATACATGTTTTATGTGATACGATTATGTTGAGGTTCTTGGGCATTATTATGAAGACAGGTGGTTCCGTTATAGACTAAGGGCGGGTGATCCCGATATAGCTCTCCAATGCATTGGGTAATGCAAAGGAGTGAAACGTTAAGGTTTCTCCAAAGAGATTTAGGGAATATACTGTGATGGGTATTCCAAACGTAACCAAGAGGGTTACTCCCTACGTAAGAATGTTATGAATGTCTCAAGTTACCTTTATGTCTTATGATTTCTATGATTTATTCATGATTTGATGAGGTATGTTAAAGTGCTTATGTTTTATGGGTAAAGTATGATTTCATTCTTATGTATATATGTACCCATGTTTCCTTTCCATATTTTTATATCCCTTACTGAGCTTTTTATTCTCATCCCAAGTTTTTTTGAAATTTTTTTCACAGATCAAGGGAAAAGTACATGATATGATGATAGTGTCAAGGAAGTGTCAAGAAAGAATCCATGTTTTATTTTAAATATGTTTCCATTGATGGGAAAGAAGAATACTATCTTTATGTAACCACTTTGTTTATATGTGGAATGTAATGAAAGTTTTATGATCTAATTCTCTAAAACTCTAAACCCGAAAAGATCCTCAATGTGTAATCTTGTAATAATTCAAGATTAAGTAAGGTTTAAGGCTGGGGCCTTATAGTAAATCCCCGTATCTAGGATGGATCAATGTGAATGTAGATGGTGCCTCCAAAGGTAACTAGGGACCTACTAGATGTGGTGTTATTTTTAGAGATCATCTTGGCCAATGTCTCAGATGATTTTTTGTGGATGTGGTATGACCTACTCTCTTGAAGTGAAAATGATGGGGTTTATTTAGGCAATTTACTTTTCTAAAAAATGTTTGGAAAAATATTTTTATTAAAAGTTATTCAACCTCTATTGTTTAGGCTATTTGGAAGGGTGTGGTCTATCTTGCCTGGCTGCTTACTTCGAGTTGAATGAATTCTGTTGCATTGCTTTTGGAAACCAACTACATTATTATGCATGAGATCCATGAATAGAATATGGTTGCAGACAGTCATACCAATATGGGTGTCAACCAAGTAATTACATTGCAGGATGATTTTCTAGGTAATTTGATTCCGCTTTTTGAGAAAGATTGTAATAATATTCCATGATTCAGACCCATGTAATCCTCTTTTTTCTCTATTCATTAAATTGTGAATTTTTCATTGACTGAGGAACCACCTTCCAAAAAAACATTTAGAAGTCGTATTCATCATGATAAACTCCATTAATAGTCTATAAAATTAAAATATAAAAAAAATAAATGGTATAATGTTAATAATTTATTGTTTTATATATAAAACTAATTCTTATTTTATCGTCTTCATTGTTATTGGAAAATCCATCAATTTTTTTCTATGGGATTATTTTTATAGATAAAATAACAATTTTCATTTTTATTTATGAACACGTCAATAATTTTTATGGATATTATAAAAAACTCACATTGTTATCGAAACTAAATATAAGTTTTTACATTTATCTATTAATATATTTCCCTAAAATATTTTTGGATATTGTATTAATGTCACTTTTTAATTGGATAATCATTTTTATATCATATATTTGAAATTATTGAAGTCTAAAACATATTACCACAATCCTAGTAAAAAATTTATTCCCTTCATAATATCCTGAAAGAATGAAACATATAGTTTCTATATCAGTAATAACATTTATTTCATATTGTATGAATATTTAATAAATAATATATAGTAAAATTAAATTTCATGGTATTCCATTTAAATGAAAATTTACTCTAAAAATAATACAATTTTCAATAAAATTTTATCTTGAATATGAGACTAAAACCAATATACTTTAAAAAAACATATGTAAAAGGACATTATCATAGATAAAAATAATTTTACCTATCTCTTCATATTACAAATATGATTGAATTAAATCCCTCATAAAATGTAAGTATTCAACACATTATTATGTATTCATTATAACAACTATTTATAGACAAGAAATACCATTATAAAATAATACAATTGTCATAATTATAGCAATACATTCTTCAAATTTCTATAGGAATGATATTTTCAAATGCAATTCAATTCATTATTTAGAAACACCTTGATTTATAATTTAAATATGAACTACAATATCAACCAATTTTTACATTATTTTCATTTTATGTATAATAATAACATTTTTAATATATATATTTTAAATTATTTACCTTCCAATAAATAAAGAATTGGTATTTATAACACTAATACCTTACATATAAATACCATTGTGTTTCGATAATCCCATTCAGGCATCAGTTCTAACTCCATTATGTGTGAAAATCCATCCTTCCTAAAACTACCATTATATTTATGTGTCCTACGATAGTTATAAGATGAATATTTTTTAAATTTCAAACAAAATATTCATTTTATAGTATCATATTTTACCAACTAGAACACTTTATTTATCCCCAAAGTATGTGCATCTCATTTTATATTCCCTATTCCTCATTACATTGTATAAATATGTTATATATTTCCTGAAAAAAACACATTTTTTGAACATTTACTAAAATAAAAACATAATAAATTCCATAGATAGAAAAATAAATAATGAAAATATGGTCCCTCTAAATCATATATAACCATATTGAACATATTAGGGGTGGCTTTAGTTCCTAAGGTTATTGTTTTCCCTATTGACTTCAAAATTATAACTAAATCATTATATTAATTTAATACACAATAATATTTATTTATTAGTTTATTTATACATAATGTAACTAAGGATGTAATATATTTAAATCATAAAAATTAATAAATTACAATAGAAATATTGTTTTTTAATAACTTACGAAGACGATTAAAGAATCATTTATAAGGATAGATCTAATTTTTATTTTATATATTGATTACTATATGATTATTCTGAAAAATGTATTTTATCAAATGAGTATTAAGTATAATATAATTGAAAATATTCTTTTATAAAAAACATTCTCACTACATATTTGACCCATTCCCAACTCATCTTATCAATTGTTTGTGCAAAATTTATATTTCAATGTGAACTCATCAATATTTTTTAGTCCACTCAACACTCTGCTCTATAGAAAGACCATTATCCTAAGAAAATAATATATTAATCTTGAATTGTTTTCTAGAAACATATTTTTCAAATTAATTATATAGATTAATTCTTCAATATTCCATGAGAATCCTTAATAAGGGTTTCCAATTATATACTTACACATATAATATGAAAAAAAGGAGTCACCTGACTATTAGGGTAATGTCAGTAAATTTCATATATATAAAATATAATTAAGGGGAACCCAACATTGGAATAAAATTCCAAACTGAATTATTGTGGTTTTGAAAAGTGTTGATTTAGATAGAATTAAAACTGTGGTTTTATAAATGGGAATTAATCATACCATATAATCCCATTGTATTCTATTAACATATATTTGTGATTCTGAAGATATGAATTGGTTTCCCCTTTTATTCACCAAATAAATATGTTGAAATCATATAAATATATGAGGCTTACATAAATTGTTTATTTTTTCAATAATTTTAATTACATTAAATTATATTCATATCCATCTATATTCCCACCATGTATAAGGTACATTAACAGCTTCCATTTAATGGTTAAAAATAAAAATAAATTAGTAATACCATTAGGGAAATCAAGGAAATACATATTGATAACCCACATTATTCTGGACAAAGAACTAACCGTTATTCCAATAAGGATTTGGACCCAATGTCCAACTATACAAAGATAATTTACACTAAAAAACATTCAATTACATTATAATTATAATACAAAATGTATAAAAACAATAAAAACCATTTAAATTCATTCCCATTAACTATTACAAGAAAACATTATTTTAGAATACGGTTAAATCCCATAACATACATATAATGTAACTCCCATGATGCAAGTATGATAACTTATATAATAAGTTTAGAACGTTAAATTAAATCATATATCTGAATTCCTCATATCAAACATTATATATATATATGAAATAAACTAGAAAATAAATAAATAAAAAACTATTGAAATATTTAAATATGATCAAAATAAATTATGAAATATTGATATATAATACTGCTTTAAACACCATAAAATTTAAAATATATTAACATTGTGTATTCGGTTTTAACCAATATAAATATACATATTATCATTTATGTGGTTTTATTACATTCACTTTTATATTGAAATTACGATATTTAATATAAAATCAATTAAAATAAAATAATAATCAGCTCATATATATGTAATCAATTTTCTTGGAATAAATATTTCACATTGGATTTCTTGTAAACCATTGATCAGTCAACATCAAAATATATGTTTAATTTTGTGATTAATTTTGAAAAAAGGCATGTGTATAAATATATTATATCTTCATCTAGAGTGTATTTATGAAAATATAAAAAAATGTATTCAATTTTTATAAATAAAAATTTTAAAAATTTTATAAATTATAATATCTCTTATATCTATATAAACCATTTTTAATTCCACTAAAATGTTTTAGGTATCGTTTTCACAGAGCCATTTTTTGAAAAAAAAAACACGTTAAATTGGAATTTTATATGTTTTGAGATTTTTTAAAAAAAATATTTTTATTAAATCTTTAAAACAATTTCACAAGAACATATTGCATGATATTTTTATAAAATATAAATTTCATATATTATGAAATTTTCTGTCATCCATTGAATTCATCCATTATTTTTATGTCATCAATGATTTTTTTTATGAATTTAATTAAATTATCTCCAGATTATGTGAAAGATAATTCTTAATGGTACTACAAAATTCTATCCCACTTAATGGATAACGATCAAAATATAGGAAAAATTATGACACAACATATAATTTTACACATGATACATTGTTTCCTTGTATTTCAAGAAATACTTGACGTATATTCTTTTTAATTTCTATAATTTAGTAAAAACTAATGTTGAATAAGGAATGATTTTTTCTTTTATATTGTAGTATGTCTAATTTGATAAATAATTGAATATCATATTCTTAATCGGTTGATGTCAGCATTCTTATAAAACTCATATCATTGTGGTTTCAATATTTAAATGACCATAAAAGACATTGTTAGATTTTACATTATCAAAATATTAAGATAAAATGGATACATTGAATTTGTAATATAGTATATAAATATTATAAATACATCATTTATCCATAAAACTATTTATATTTTTAGGAAAAATAGAAAAATATAACTATAATGGAAAACTATATCTCTCTCAATCTAGATCATTGTAGATTATCCCAATCATCTGATCAAGATAACTGAGGAATAACTTAAAAATCATTCAATAAAATTTGCGCAGAGATAATCATAATCACTAGACACATGGATATAAACAATCTCAAAATCATCATCTAATATAATTTTATTTAATGTCGTGATAGAATTATATAATGGTGGGAATCTTCATGTGTAGTTCTAATCACCATAAAATACAATGAGGTAATTTTTTAGAGGTGGTTCGCATAAAACATTGAAATTGTACTCTTTATTAACATTATATTCATGATTCTGAATATGTTTAAATATATTTTATTATAAATATTGGTTTTTAATGTGAAATTGAATAAGATAATGTCTACATATTATTTTTTTCCCTTGAATAATCATAACTATTCCTTAATATAATGAATAAAATAAAATTACATTACAGTATTCTAAAACATATGTTCTATCAATAGTTTAAACCATCTAATTTTATAATTATTATATATTATATTATAGGTTGTGGCACCAAAAACATTAAGTCTTCCTTTCATTATTTACTTTTATAGTAATCACTAATAGAGTAAGTTATGCAAATTATCCCTCCTATAGAACAAAGTACCACTTTATGTGTCATTGTTTTTTATTATATAGTTACATGTATATTAGTACACATAATTATTATAATTATTAATGAATTCATTATTTGTGTAGTTTCTTGTTGTAACAATTTCAATGTTTGAATATCCATATTTGGTGATAGGATTTGTTGGATTCATCAAACACGATATGAAATTAATGAATATATCAAGAGATAATTTCTACACATTAATTTAGTAAAAGTACATATCTATACTACTATAAGGGAAATAAAACTATATAATAAGTCAATGGAAAATGTATTTTTTTTCAAAATTACATTTTTAGAATTTAAAATAATGATTAGAATAACATATATGATAATGACTCAATCAATGTAACTTTCAATATTGGAAATGATGACTCTAAGATTTTAATACATGGTAAGAGTTTACATGATGTTATAATAAATGTATTACATATTAATATCTATTAGGTGCATAAATTGATTATAGATTCCACTATTAGTCTTTGAGTTGGATGACTCTTGTATTGTTCTATGAGTTGGACTTAATGAAATAAAGCAATTGTTTTGGAGGGACACAACAAAATTATATAAGAACAATTAAATAAATTTGATGAATTATAGTTTAGGATGATTTTTGTTCCATGTTCCGGGACAATGTGTTCCAAATAGAGTGCATAACACTGGTTTCAGACAATTCATGAAATGTATAATTTAAATTTTTTCATAGATAAATGGAATTTTATTATATCCTTTGGATATGTGGAGCATCTAATATGTAAAAAACTTATTCTTATATTTTTTGTTTTATAAAATAAAAATCTAATTGTGTTAACGATTCATCTACATGTATAGCCACATAATTAGTATCAAAGAGACCATGAATTTTACTAAAGGCCTTTGGGCTATGTAATAATTACGCATACGGGTCATGTAAGGGTTCCAACTCACCCCTTTAAATGTAGATTATTAAAAATAAATTAAAAATGAAGGACTTCAAGCTATTGGAGGAGGAATTCCATTAATGAAGAATAAATATGAGCTTGAATGATAATTTTTCCATTTCATGAATATAAGTTTACTTTTAATATAAAAAATTAATTTAATATATGTGAATATGTTTATTAATTTTTAGTTATGAAGGGGTGGGAATTTTCTGCAGAAAAAAATATATAATTTATAAAAAATTATTTCAAAACAAAATTTATGGTTAGAGGCACTAACAAAAAATATTATTGATGGACCCCAATGATTGGGGTGTTCTAGATGTCAATCACATAATTAAACTATGTGTGGGGAATTTGAAAACAATTTTTTATATAAAACGACTACTAATATTTCATGAATACATAGTATAATCTATTCATGCTTGTAACACCATAAGATTATATATGTATTTATTTTGAAATTATCGTGAGGTACTGAATAGATATCATTACACACAACACTATGTTTAAATGAACCATGTTATATATATAAATTATTTTATTATTTAATGTTATAGATGTCAATAATCCATTAGATTTGAAATTTAAATATGACTAACTAAATTATAAAATATCAATTATTTATTTGTATTGAAATAAATCAATGATTATCAGTAGTTAAAAATAATTTAATTTTTCAAGGGAATTTTATTCATTGTCATGAAACATTTAAGAGTGAAATTTTCTTTGATAAGATATTTTTTATTCAATAACTATTAGAAAATGATATTGAAAAAATAAGTTTATATAATATATTGACTAAAATGATTTTATATAATCCATTGGTTTTTAATATACATGTGATAAGAATAATTTTTTATGCTCAAAAAATGATTTTACTAAAAACTACTTTTGTAAAATATTTCATTCCTATTTTAAAATTGATTTCTAGAATTTTAAAAAATATAACAATTAATTGTAAAATAAATACTAGTAATTGTGGGGGTCATATTTGGAAAGTGATCCCCATTAAATTTTGTTCATTATGAACAGTAATGATGATAAATATCTTTCACATCATTAAGGGTAAAATTGGTAGAACATAGTTAAAATTATGGTATATGGACTATAAATGTATAAAATATTATTTTTCATATAAAAATAAGCTGATTTATACAATAAGAATATACTAGTTAACAATATTTGAATTTTTATCAACATTCCATTGATAATAACCATAATATTATTTTCTTTATATAATAAATACATGATCTATCTATATTTATTTTAATATATATAATACTTTTTAAAGGAATGGAATGATATTATATTCACATTCAAATAATTACTGGAAACATTAATGAATTTTTATCCTCATATGGTAATTTAAAATTTTATTGATTCAATAATTATCTTATATTCGTATGAAAAAGCTACACATTACATATACATGTAATATAAAAATGTAATAAAAAATCAAGAAATATTAAGTGTAAGAAAATATAGGTGAACTATTATGTTACATGAATTCAATATATTAATATTATATGTGATTTATTTTTAAATTTTTACATTTGATTTCTATTTATATATTATTTCATTTAATGTCAAAATATGTGAATAGTTTCAAAAAACTCTATAATGGAATTTTATGTTAAAAAAATACTAAATAGTTAACAATTCAAATAAAATATTTTCATTGGACATAAAAATGTAAAATTTTCTTCAATGTCTTCTTCTTTCAACTTGTGGGTTATTTTACTATTATATTTAGTTTCTTAAAAAATATATAGTTTTTTTTATATTTTAGTAATCATAAAATGGGATAAAAAGGTAAAAAATTTAAGAGATACATGTATAAGAAATATATGATTTTATAAAATCTATTTTATGGTAATATTTCTACTCATACTCATATTATATTGAATATATACTAATTTATTACAACTTTAACATTAAACATATTTATATTAATTTAATGAATTTGTTAATTCGATCGGTTTCCTCCCACTCACTTATAAAATAGAACCTCTACATCACTCATATTCTTAATTTGTGAGGCTTTAAAATTTACTAAAGCATTTTATATTCCATCCTAATATCCATTAACACATTATTGAGGTCCTAATTTCATCATAGTTCCATCGGTTGAATATTTAAAGATTAAAAAGGAGGTTTATAAATAATGGTGTATAACTCTGGATCAAATATATTAAATTTAATTTCATATACATACACCTATAAACTATTTAATACATCATAAAATGATTAGTATTTTATAATAAATATACAGAGATTTTATTTTGATGATATACCAATAATTTTTCTCCTCTATTCCATAAAAAGGGAAATGATATTATTTCTTGTGCATAGGTGTGGAAAAACATATCCATGTAGAGATATGATGTATACTCCATCAACATCATTCATGTTAATTTATAATAATGGATTCAATAAATATATATGGTAATTATGAGGTAAAATTTACTATTTAATAATAAACATTTATTTATCATTATTTCAATCATGTAGTTAAAAAATTAATATAGTGATCATGTTTATGTAGAGACTTCCATCTTCTGGATAGGTGAGCCGGAAAAAGATACAATAACTATAAATTTTAAACAGAATCATTCAAGAAAGGTGAAATAATTAATACCTGTAATCAATGATATAAATAAATAATTATGAATAAGTTATTATTGAAAAGTTATAAGTATATCATATAAGATATTATAGGTTTTAATATGGTTCAATATTAATATTACTTTTTCAGGAATTTCTTATATATGAGTTTAGTTTGCTTTTGAGAAATTTCAAATATGTGGAAAGTGCTTTAATTTATAATTACATTTTTACCCGGATTGTATATGTTCAAATTTAAGATGATGATGTTTTTGGACATATATCTATAAAGTATTAAATATTTTATTTACTCATTTTTTATAGATATTTTATGACTTTATTATATTTCTTACTCTTAATTTAGTACTGAGAGAAACTAAATGTTTTCATGGAAAATTGTCATGATTTTATTACTCGACTGAAATTTGTTTCCTTATATGTTCTAATTTTTGTAAAAATATATTTATGAAAATTTTTATTTTTCTAAAATGTTCTAAAATCTAATTTTTAACTAGGATTGATATTTTAAAAATATTATTAAAAGTTATTTTCTTGGAATATTTTTAATGATGTACTTTTGAGATTTTAACGAATATTCCATAAAAATATTTCATTTAACATACACTAAATTAATAGAGTTTCCCTATTATCATTTCCACTAAATGATTTGAGAAATTATTTTCAATATTCTATGGTTCTAAACACAAAAAAATTTCCATAATATTTTTTTAATTTTTATATTTAAAATAAGATATTCTAAAATGTAAAGCATATTTTCATAATCAAATATTGTAGTGATATTTTACATAATTGTTCAACAACGATAACATACATTGATATTATTTGTTCTTCACTTGAGATCTGATTCTGTACTTTTGTTTCCTATGGATGATTTATGGAAATGATGTAGAGATATAGATTGAACCTCGTTTTTTTTCATGGGTTATGTTTGATGTAATGATAAATGATTTCATGATATTATGATATATATATATATGAATGTACTATTACATTATAACAGGTGGGTATATTATAAATCTATAATGTATTGGGTATTAACTAAAGATATTTGAGGTAAAAGGGTATATATGGATTTATCCCTATACTAGTAGAGGTTACAAATTTTGTTACTGTTAAGCAAAAGGAGGGAACACAATAGGTTAACCAATGCCAAAAATAGTGTATCCATGTGGCAGTTATAATACCAATAGAGGGGATTTGGGTGGTTATCCTAATGTCAAATTACGTATATTGATATTTATTTTAATCCAAAGATGTGATGATGTCCAATAGGTATCCATGAAATTGATTTTTGTATAATTATGATTATAGGACACCTTATCACACTCTTTTATTAAATGATATTTATTTATTGAAAATATTTCAATGTTCTTGTTCATAGAGTCCATTGTGATTAATATCATATCATCCCCAGAGATTTATTATATGACTATTAACTATGATGTATAAATTATGGGGAACAATTTTTTGATTATAAACTAAAATTACTCTACCTTTATTCCCATGTTTTAAAAAAATGATATTAATTTATCCCTTTTTACCTTTATTTTAAATTTTATATCACCCCTTTGGTGCTTTATTTTCCTTTGTATGTGAAGAATATTTTTAGGTATGATATTTCTATAAAGGGTTCTAATTGTGATGTTCTTATTGGGAAATGATTATGTACTTTAATGTAATTTTTTTAATTATATCCTTAATTATGAAGACAATAACCCTATGTTATTCTAGATTATATGAAAATGATTTTTAATAAAAAATACTCTAAAAAGAAAAAATAATTATGTATGAATTTTTTGGATCACCGAAGGTGGCATCAAATATTGGTTTCGTTATTTTTGTAAACTATGATTATTAAACATTATTGATAACCTATATGAGAAGCCTATTTATTAGAGAACATATAATTCTATGGTAAATTAATGTGATTGGTTTTCCTAGAAAATATATCTATTTACATATATTATCTTGTGGATTTAGTTGTAGAGTATAATCATTCAGGGTATAAACTCTGAGTCCGTAGGATTGGATATTAACTCAATCATCACTAGTTCATGATAAGTGGGACTAAGACTACATAATAAGAACAAAAATCCTACGAGATTTTTGTGGGTCAATTCACATATTCATTTTACCCATTATGATGGAAATGAATAGATGACGATCATAGATATCATATTTTGAATATAATGTATCCCTATTTAGACAATATCTGAATTATATTAAATGATTATATGGTTATTCCACAATGGTTATTTTTTTATGACATTACGATTTTTTTACTTTATTCAATCACTTCAACATATATTTATAATTTAAATGATGAATATAATCGACCCTTCAATGATTTTTTCCCTGACTAAGAATTTTTTTTTGCTGATTGGATGAAGAAATATATTTTTTATGTTCACGAAAACATCTCAATACATTAAGCATAGTAATATTTTAAAAAAATATGCTTGAATAAATTTTTTTGACTCATTAAGGAGGTAGCATCAAACTTATTTTAGCGATTTTATTATTCTACTATATTCTGAGAGATAAATCAGTACCACAGAAAATATATTTTAGGTTTTATAGTTTTCAAAACTAGGAAAAATATTATTTTTGTATTTGTTTTTAAATCCTATGGGTTATGAAAATTTTTCATTTCTATTTTTATATATCTTATTTTTATTTCTAGCTATTTATATTTATTATTTCCAGAATATGGGGTATCAAATAGAGTTTATTTTTTTCAAATATGAGGTGCATAGAAGGAAAGTTTTTTCTTATCTATAATTATGATCATGTATTTGTGATTTTTTGGGGAAACTGTGTTTTTCATGGATTGGACATGATTTTTTAAAACATGTGTGAATCCTAGGTAACCATTACCTGGATTTTTTGGGATATTATAAAATTAACATGGTCGTTACATGTTTTTCTTATCTGTGTGGCCAAAATTTTGGAGCTGACTCTACAATTATATTTTTATATCTTTACCAAAATTAACATGAATGATATAAGATCATTTTGAATCCTTTACCTCCCATTACATGTGAATCTTCTCTCTTTACCAATAGAGAACCTCACATCACTACATTTGTTGATTCATCAATATCACTTAGTGTTTTGCCTTGATATAAGCTTATTTCTTCTTGATTTATCTTTCTTTCAATATCTAATGCTTTTTTCATCCAATTTTATGGGTGTTGAGAATAAAAAATGGTGTTTTATATTAAACTAGAATTAATAATTGTGGGGTTTTTTGATTTCATTGGTTTATATTTGTGAAGAAACATCATTCCAAAATATAGTGATTATAATTAATGGTGACATGATAAAAATAGTTCACTCTGTAAGAGCCTCTATTTAAGGGGTTTTTTCATAGACTTCCCTATGAGTTAATTATCGCCATTTATTTTATTTATTAAATTTCTATTTAATTAATTTATTCATTATGGTGAATCAATTTTTGATGTGAATCTAGGGATGTGTTACTAATTTGATGATTCAAGTAGCCTTACAAAATATGACTTTTTTACGGGTACCTTACAAAATATGATTGAATTTATTAAACTAAATAATTTTAATTAAATGGTCCAAATAGGATTTATGGTTTTAAATGTATTTCTAATTTTCTTTAGAAAAGGTTTTAACATTACAATGGTGTTTAATAAAAATTGGAAGGTCTTTTTTGATAATTTGTTTTTTGAAATAAATTTTATATATGAAATTATTGATGATGTTTTTTTGTAATGGAGTAGAACATGGGATAACTATGGTGTAAGAGTTTGTTTAAAAATTGATGGAGAGATAAATAATGGATGAATACCAAGAGAAAATCATCTTTTTTAACATGAAATCAAGATATCTCTTATGAGTTTGGTTTGAGGATGACCATGAGATCAATCGATCTTGTTTTATTTTTTAGTAGGACATTATATTATGATTTGGATATCAAAGATTGGACCCTTATACTTGGAGATCATGGTTCTCAATACTCATTCATAGGTTACTTATATTCTTTACTTTACTATATTAATTCCTTGATTGATTATGAGATCCTGGGTTATGATAATTTCCTCTAATTTGATAACATAATGATGATTATGATTATACCTATGTTAAAATTTTAATTTTTTGTTTTGTAACATTTATATTAAATAATTATTATTTAAATATTTGATCCATTAATATTAATTTTTGGAAAAAAAAATTCGCCCAAGATACCCAAAGTGCCATTTTAAGGATTGATTTAAAATGTAATTCTATCAATGCACGGTGATTTTGGGAAATGTGATTTCAAATTTTGATTTATATTTTTCAGGGTTTATAATACATGAATTGATCTATTTTTAGTATATAATTTTGAATATTTTTATACACCCCCATAATACTTTAGGTGTATATTATAATAGTTTTATAAGAAAAAATTAATGGAAAGAGAACGATATATTTAAGATAATATTCCTAATTTCTATTATCCAATGATTTTTATGGAGGAAACATGTACTCATAGGGTTAGCCTATGTGGAGAAGTTTTCATTGTATTGTGAAGATGTATATTATCTCCATATGGGTATTGATCCATATTTTGGGGTTTGGGATTTATACTTGAGATACCATGTATATGCCTCTTTTATGTATTGTTATGTATGTTTATGTGATATTATTTATGGTACCCATTTTTATTCATTATCATGTTACTCTTGTAGTGTTTATAACTTGAATTTGTAGTGATTATTTAGTGTGCCCGTCCAATATTATTGAAGAAAAATGTTATCCTAACAAGGGAGAATCGATTATCCAGAGGATGTTGTGCCATGGTTCTTCTCTCCATCTTGTGGTGATCAAGAAAATTCCTTTGACTTTTTAGATTTCCAGTTTAGATAGATTGTTTATTTTTCTTGGTATGGTTCACTAAAAATTATATTGGAGTACTTTATATTCAGTTTCACTTCTATACAATATAACGGATCACCATTTTTTGAGAGGTTAGAATATAAGAGGGTATCTCAAACTATAATTCATGTCCGAACTTATGTTTTCATTGATGGCATGGGATTTTAGTTTTTGTTTATTATCCTTTTTATTGTTTGGTTTATTGATATCATTATATAGGTCCATTTTTATTATAAGATATGAGGTGATACCATTAGTTATTATGTGTTTTAATATAAAATAGTGATCTAGTAGGAGGTCTAGTGGTCGTGCACATGCTTACTAGTAACTATAAAGAAACCATGATTCTGTTTCTATTGGCATCAAGTGGAACTTATACTATTGGTGAAAAATCCACCTAATCAATTCCAAAATAAAATTGGGAATGTGTTAAAAATTATGATACTATAGACACATAGTTTGTTTATGTGTGGGTTATTTAAATCATGATGAGTTTATATATATGGTTTTGAATGGGATTAAATAATGTTGTTTGAGATTAAATTGGGTATTGGTTTATATTGATGTTGTATTTTTAAGGTAATTCCACCTATAATATATTAATCTAGTCATATAGTGGGACAATATATCAAGATTCACATGTAAAATTTAATATTGATTTTGATTTAGTGTAGAAAGTGACCATTACTTTCAGGTACATGGTCGATAAGGGTGGTCAATAGAAGCCACATACATCATCCCATTCTCAAATTTTTAATAAGTAAAACCCACATGTATTTTATAGAGACAAGGGATACTAGTTTCCAAAGTGATAACTTCAATTTACCATTCCAATAATTATTTTTATTAGATCATTGAGATTTCAATGTTTGGGTTCAACACCTATGTGTAAGGAGGACCAGGTTTGAAATGGTGGGAATGTATGGAGGTATAATGGATGTGTGATGGTCTTGTTTGAACTAATTTTATGGTGAATTTTAATCCATAATCCTTATTAGAGACATTGATATAATAATAGGCATATTATTATCAGATGTTAGATATATAAGACCATTCTTTGTAAGAGTATGCTACTTGACTTAAAAATCATGTTCTTGTATCTCATAAACTCCTCACAAATGATTACATCATAGATCAAAATTTTTTAATGTTAATTAAGTTATAGATTTACTTCATGATTTTTATTGTTCTATAACAAATATATGTTATTATGGTTGATAAGAATGCAATGTAAGAGGATGTAATAAATAAGAAGATATGTCTTAGTGGAGATCCATTAGTGATTGGTGGCCAAAGATCTTAATATCGCTTTAAGAAGAAGCATGATAAACCCTATCCATGTAGTGGAATGTTTTCTACAGAGACATCAAGTACAATACCAGTGGATTCTTCTTGGAATAATATGATATTTTGTTTCAATTATGGGAAGGTTAGTCACTAGAGACATATTTACCTAGAACCTATGTGAACTTGAAATAAGTGTGGAAATTCAAGTAATTTTAGCTCTTATTTTTGTATCCTATATAAGGAAGTGTAATTTCCACATGTTATATAAGGTTTTTCGGTTATGATATGATTAATTTGTAGTTTATATTTAATACCACTAGGTAAGTGGTGATTCCCCCTATGAAAAGGGGGATGACTCAATACCTAATTTAGTATATCATAATTATTAGAAGTGGTATTAGAATAATCTAAATATAAGATTTCATATTTCAATAGTATCAGGATTATTTGTTAATTCATGAAATTAATTTTATTTGATAATGAAGAATTCAATTCTTATATATTTTAAATGTTTCATGATTTCATGGGAATTTAGGTGAATTTGATGATGTTTGTGTTGAATTTACATACCCCACTGATTAAAATGAAGGATAATGGTTTTATGTTTCTGCAATTTTTTTAATCACTAACCAAGAAATAGTTTTTTGTTTCACCTTCTCAGATCTAGAGATATTTTACATTGTATTTGTCATGGATTGGTAGATTAATGTTAAATCTAAAATGGGTTGATTCTAAATCGACACAGTGTTTAAATATCCCTAAGGATGGACCCACATCTATTGAAGTGAGTGTGATACATGATTCAAGAGGTCTGGGGTCGTTACATAAATTATGGATCATATTTCAATAACATTTTCTGGGTTTTTCATCTATAACTTATGGAATATTTTATAAAGAGGCCTTGTAGTTTCCATGGAACGGTAAATCCAGATTTTTTATAGGATTTATTTTAGATCCCATCAAAATGATATATCATGGTCCTAAATAATCCTCCCCAAATGACATGAAAACATTCCATGTTTCATTACTATATTTCTCTAGTTGTAAAAGAACCATTTAAATCCCAGCTAAATTACCTTGAGAGTGAAGGATTTGTTCATTCTACCAAGTCCTTGTGGTATTAAAAAGTTTTATTTTATATTATATGGGATGGGACCCTCAAAATTTTAATACAATACTATATTATCAATCCAATGACCATAAATATTAAGTATACACTACCTAGAGTTAATAATATTTTTCATCAGCTCAATGGAGATCATTAGTTTCCAACGTGTAACATGAGATTAAGGTAACACCAAATGAGGGTCATTGGGGAGGATGTCCCAAAGATGACTTTTAAATTAGATATACTAACTAAATATTAAAAATTTATTAATATAACCCTTTAATGTTTTTATTAAACAATTATAGTTATAATCAAACAAATTTTTTCATGAAAAAATTGATTATTTGGTCACATCATTTTCAATTACAAATTATTTTATATTCATTATGGACTTCATGAAATAAACCATTCACTAATTATTTAATTCTTTAAGTTAGGCTTTTTGATGATATCATAGTGTATTTTAAAATAGATAATGACCATATAAACCATATAGGGGTTATTATTTCAATCATATGAGTGCATTTTATATATTCATTATTACCTAAATTCTAGTTTTGGATTTACGAGGTTGTAATGGCCCGGACCTCTCTGGTCCATTACTTTGTGAAATGTTGGTGTTGGAGGTGTTCCAGGAGGTCAAGGGGACTTATCCCCAACACTTTGCCAATTTTCTAGTTCTGTGAACAGTGTTTCCAGTTTTATGAACAGTAACAGATCAGTGAGACAGATCCGTTTCACGGATCGGTGAGACAGATCAGTTTCACAGATCAGTGAGACAGATCAGTTTCACAGATCGGTGAGACAGATCAGTTTCAGAGATCGGTGAGACAGATCAGTGTCACAGATCGGTGAGACAGATCAGTTTCACAGATCGGTGAGACAGATCAGTTTCACAGATCGGTGAGACAGATCAGTTTCACAGATCGGTGAGACAGATCAGTTTCACAGATCGGTTACACAGATCAGTTTCACAGATCGGTGAGACAGATCGGTGAGACAGATCGGTGAGACAGATCGGTGAGACAGATCGGTGAGACAGATCGGTGAGACAGATCGGTGAGACAGATCGGTGAGACAGATCGGTGAGACAGATCGGTGAGACAGATCGGTGAGACAGATCGGTGAGACAGATCGGTGTGACAGATCAGTTTCACAGATCAGTTTCACAGATCGGTGTGACAGATCAGTTTCACAGATCCGTTTCACAGATCGGTGTGACAGATCAGTTTCACAGATCAGTTTCATGTACAGTAACGGTGGATGAACAGTGTTTCCAGACTCCTACAGTTTTTCCCCTTTTGACGTTTCCTTTGATGTAAAATACATTTAAAGCCTTATTTTAAGGGCTCATAAGGCCGTTTCAAATGCCATAAATCCTTATACTAATTATTCCTAAGGCTTGGAATGTTTTACTTGGTCAAACCGCGTGGGTTAATGCGATCCGTTTTTAATGGATAATTAACCGGATCTTAAACCGTCACTTCGTTAAATCTTAAAAAGGGACGAGATATCATTCTCCCTTGTTCCTTCCCTTTTGTTATTAACTAAGAGGCGCTAGAACCTTTCAATCCTTTCCTTAGGAGTTGCACAAACAACCCTTACTCCTAGGATCAGTCCCGCTCTGTTGGATGCGACCAAGCTGTGTCGATCTTTCTTCCACATAAGTTGTCGCGAGGGGAGGATCGTGACCTGCTGTGTGGATAAAGGACTTCAAGAACTCTTCGAGGTAGGGGATTCATGGCTTCTCTAATTATATATGTGCAATCGTAGAATTAGCATGATTTATTCCTTTGGATCACAATGAAATTGACCTAATTAAATACTTGAACCGGATTAAAAGAATTGGTTGATCGCATTCTATTGCTTTATACCGTGATAACGGTTTGCCTCATGTTTTCCTAGATATAGTGATATCTATGTTTTCTTTGATTAATTGTTCGTTCATGATTGAAATTGATAATGAACGTAAAGCCGGAATTAATTGTTGATTAATTGGCTAAAGATAAAGAGGCATGTAAATTAATCTGGTTGTTGTCGTTGTTGTAGTTGTTCTAATTTGAGGATAATCAAATTAGGGAAGTAAGCATGGTTATATAATTGTGATAGCTTACTGATTAGGTATCCATGATTGGAGCCTACGAATAACAAATCTGTTAATTCAATATGTATTAGAGAACAGATTATGTGGGAATTCCAAAAAGGGTTCTGAGTTACCCTCTTGTTTGTTAACGGGCCGAGAGCCCATTTTGTGATGTTTGATTTCCTGCTGCTTGTGCTGTGATGTGAGCCTGGATGGCTGTTGTGATATGTGGAGGCATGAAGACTTGTGGTTGTGGCAGCGGATGACGCCTAGTGTGGCGAGATGCATCGGTTTATGCATATGGGTGTCGGGGAGGACACCAAGGGTGATGGTATGAGATGAGTGTGATGGTTTGATGTTGGTGGTTTGGTCTGGTTGCTTATCTGCTTTACTTTTCCCCACTGCTCAAGGCAGCTGGTCTTGCTTACCCTCTTTCCGATGGAGGCGAAGACACGCGGGGTATGCCACGTGCTTTCCGTGTTTAGCCTCTCGATGGAGGATGGGTCTATGCTCTTTCTATAGGCGGCAAAGACTCGACGGGTAGTATATATACTCACCGTGTTGAGCCTCCTTTGTGTTTAGAAGCATAGGATGTTTTTCTATAATGCATAGGAATGTGAAAAAGTATTTCTGTATTGAATGTTTGATTAAATGGTGAAAATCCACAGGGATGGAGATGCTAGAATTTAAAGGTGATGTGAATCTTAAAAAGGAGCAGTTGTATTGAAAGTGACGCCATTTCAGTTAAATGGGGAATTGTTCAATCTTAATTAATGCTTAAAGAATTAACTAATGTACAGTGGAACTGATAAATGAGAATGGAGTAATCTAATAAAGCTCTTCAATTGGTTGTGTGCTTATAGGATACCTAGTCTTAGAAGTAGCAGCCTGGAGTCTGAGAGACGTTAGCTGCAGTTGTATCTATGACTAGGTAATGCCCATAGTGTGGATGTGAGTTACTTATATATTCTGTACTTTTTGTGTTTCTATACGCTACTCCACCCTGTCGGTAAGGGCAACTGACACCTCGGGGATTCTGAGCCCTGGGGGGGTGTTTTCCCCAACATTCTGATGGGAGGTTGAATGGCTGACTACCCCCTTTGGCCCCGCTCTCTTCTCTTGGTAGATCTTAGTGCTGGTAGGCACAGTGGTTAGTTTTACCCATATATGTGTGTAGAGGGCTGTAATGTCTTGTGGTTATTTCACACACATATATTCTGGATATAGTATCCTATGGACTACTATAGGTGTGACGTGTATAAGCTGTGATGGCTTGAGGATCCTTACTCGGTGTATGGGCTGTAATGGCTTGAGGTATAATACTCGACGTATGATACACGTTATACGAGCTGTGGTGGCTCCCGGAAACTACCTGGTTACTTTTGGTTGTGAGGATTGTGTGGAGCTTAGCCCAGGTGTTTGCGGGCAAGCCTTTGTGGTGCACGAGGTGCAGATTGTGGAGCTTGACCCATGTTGATACCGGAAAGCCTTTGGAGAGAGATGCACAGGACGTATGTCGTTGGGGAAAAGCGGCAAACCAGTGGGGAAGTAGTAGCGGGGTACCCTTGAAATTCTTTACTATATGCTATATTCTTGTATGTGTTACTTGGTGAGAGTAGCCATGGTGAGGTTGGGAACATAGTATACCTGTTTAGGTGACGAGTTAGTTTCACTTGTTGTTCACTGGGCTTTAGCATGCTTTCTTTACTTTTGCACGAGAGTCTTGGGGAGGATCCTACTGAGTATACTGTTATACTCACCCTATGTACATATAAACTGTTTTTCAGGTCACTTGGAGCAGGTTGGAGATCAAGCTGGTTACTACTAGCTTGCGGTTGGAGGAGGAGCTGTTCGGGCTTGTGGTCGCTGTCGTTTTTCTTTCTTTTGGGTACTTTTAGTTTCCCCTTTCAGTTGTAGTACTTTTGCATGACATTTCATATATGTACTTGGGTTTCTTTTACATTTCAGTTATGAGTTGGAGTTGGTTGGATTCTATTCTATCTCTCTCTTCTGCATGTGTTCTCTTAGAGGGTAATTCCTCCCATTTGTGTGTGTATTATACCCTCGGTGCTAGTCGCCAACCCGGGGCCTACTGGAGGCGGGACTCGGGGGTCATTATCTCCCTTTTCACATTGCCGGCCCAGGAGGGGTACACTTTGTGGGGAGGGGGTCGTGACAGAGGTAGTGAAATTAGGCCCTGTAATATTCAATATAATTGTTTCTATAGACTATGAGAATATTTATGAAATCATTTTAGGGAAGTATACAAATAATGTGTTAAAAATTAGATTCATTTTCCATGGATGGGTATTATAGATAAATATTTAAAGGCCTCTCTATGATAGATTATACATTGATAATTTTTTTGATAATGGGGGTTTTTGTTTGAGTGGAGTGAAATTATCTAGAGTTTCAATTTTTTTCATGATTTTTTTATATACATGATTTTTTTTAATCATCCCGATCTTTTGAAGGAATGTACAATATATTAAAATTCCCCTATTGTGGGTTTAGGTTGCATGATAATGTAGTAAAACTATGTCTTAAACTATTTATCATGGTAACTCGTTGACATGTTCTGAATAAAATCGTTATAGAGAGTGTGGTATTTTATTCAGATCATTGAATCTTGAAGAATATTTATATATATTGGGAATAAATTATTATGATGAAACTCTAAAAATATTATCTTCAGACTTTTAATATTGAAATATTTTTAGTCATATGGGAATGTAAAGGTTTTTGTTAACACCTTGGGAAGAATGATTTCAATCTAGGCCTTTCATAACCTGTTTATGAACGCGATATGATGAGTTTGCTTATTTATTTGAGGCTAGAGGCATAGAATGAAAGGGAGAAGTTATTCTTGACCATACTTCTAGTCACATACTCTCATGTCAACCAAGATATATTTTAGTATTTATCTAAAGGAAAATAACGATAGAGGAGATGTTTCTAAATGTTGGTGAGACCTTAACTTATTGGTTTTAATCTCCCAATAGTCCTCTCCTCTTGAGGAACTGTGTATTGTTTCCTTGGGTCTCGATGTCATAGGATATGCCCTGTAATGACCCAATCTTTTTGATTAGTATATTAACTTACTCTTAATGATATAATAGAGATGTTAATGGTTAATGCAGAAAGAGGAGTCGATGGCTTCATCCAGTAGACTCGAACCTTATGAAGCCCACTTATTAGAGCTTGGGAAGGAGGTGGCATCTTTGGGCTTCGCTTTGGGCCAAGCCCAAGCCGAACTCTAGCGTGTCAAGCTTGAATGGAAATGCCTACAGGAGAAGTTCATGTTAGTAGATATTACTACTAGGGAAATGTTATCTGAGCCTCCCTCAGATTCTCTCACCATAGCACGCCTTACACTTAAGTAATATGATAGTGTCATAAGGGGCTATGTGACGAGACCCTAGCTTCTTTGTGTAATCCTTTGGGATGAATGAATTGATATTTCTTCCTTTACTGATGTTTGTGAAATTTCAAATGTCCGGATAATTTTAGGATGTATTTTATTGACGAATTTTGAAAAAAGGATATTTTAAAATATGTATGTAAACCCTAAATAATTAATGATGTGTAATGATTTTCAAATATTGGTCTTCTAAAAAAGTGGTCAGTAAGGAATTTGGAGTCTAATAAGATCATTGTAATTTTTTATGAATAGTAAATTATGAATAGTTATTTTATGCTTAGGATTAGTAATGTGACCAAATGGATTGGTAATTTCACTCAAAGAAAGTTTTAACATAATTTAGACACCTAGATTAAGTAATGTGATTCAATAAAATGGGTAAATAATAGTTTCATAAATTATTAGTCAAGTATTAGTTTGTTGGGGTGAATAGTGTTTTTTAATTAAAAAATAATTTAAAAATATTTAGAAAAATATTTTTATAAAATGGACTTTATTTTTGAACTCAGATCACCGATATTATGTTATGGTAATTTTTGGGGTTTTTTCTAAAAAAATGAATTTTCGGTGAATGCTGTTTTTATTTAAAAATTAAATTAAAAATATTTAGAAAAATATTTTTATAAAATGTAGTTCATATTTTTAATCAGAGCGTTGATATTTTATTATGGTGAAATTTTGGGTTTTTTCTGAGAAAGATGAATTTTCAGTGAATAGTAAAAAAAGCAGTTTTAGGGTTTCAGTATGTTTAATGACATCATAGTTGTGTCATGGTGATGTAATGAAGTATTTTAAGGGTTTTAAGACCTAAGGTGATGAATTATTTTATTGGGGGCCCCATGTGGCCTAACTTCATGGGAAATATCATGGGAGAGAACATGGTTTTGAGAAAAGCACTTGTGAGGTGTCCCTTGGACATTAATGTCGTGTCCCCTCACTTTCCCTATAAATACCAAGCCATTCTCTCATAATTTGGACTCAAAAATCATTCTCAACTAATTTATGGTCTCCTTACCTCCCAAGGAGTCCTCCCATGGTTCCCTCAATCCTCTGAAGGTCCCAACCTTTTTGTTTTAAGAGTTACGTTTAAGGTAAGGGATCCGACCTCTCTCTTTCTTTTCAAGTAATCTCTTTTATGTCATTCCTTTTATGCTCCATGTTCTTATGTGGTAGGATGTTCTTTTAGATTCCTCTTAATTCCCTTTTCATTTTTATATTATTAGAGATCCCCTCTTACTCTCATCATTTTGTTTTATGAAAGCTTATGTGACGTCGTTAGGCTGCCGAATTTTTAAGTGATTCTGTCACCCTTCTCATTTTTCAAGTTCTATTTTCATGTCAAGTCTTTCAAGTTCCTTTTTATTATGTTGGGGTATGATATCTATATCTATCATACTGATATTTTATGATCATATGATGAGAGACACTATTTGATCTTGTCAATTCATTTTTATTGAAGTTTAAGTGATGTCGTTAGGCTGCTGAATTTTTATAAGTGAAATCTTATTTCTGTCTTACTTCCATGTTTTTCATTTCAAATGGTATATCCTTAAAATTTCATTAAAATGAATCATATCCTTTTTATTATGTCCCTATACTATTTTTATAGATCATTTATGAGTGGGTGACCCATTTCCACTCCATTTTCAATGTTTTCTAGAACCCTGTAACGTAGCTGTTATGCTGCAGAATTTTCGTCTCAAAATGCCTATCTCTTTTTCTCAAAATTATTTTATGTTATTAAGTGAATACTCAATGCTATTATTTATATAGGGTTATTCAAATATATATCAAAATTTTTTAATTTAAATTCTGGGATTTAAATACATGAAACCCACTTTCCCTTTCTGTGGGTTTAAAGTGACATAAAGATCATGTCTTTAAAGCAGTTTTTAAAACATTATGATTATGAAATTAAACCCATTTATTTTATGCAATATGGGTTGTTTATGAAATGATTGATGATTATATATTTGGCTCACATGATAATAAATACATGTCATGGGTGCGCCCAGATAGCGCTCCAATGCATTGGGTAAAGACTTAATCTTTAGAGAAGACTTTTTAGACTGATACCTTGGTGAATAACCTTGGTAATTTTTAATGACACCTTGGGGATGGACCTTGGTGAAACGAAATGATTGCCAATATTGAATGTTGCAGCCACATATTCAAGTTATGAAAATTGTTATTTTTATTATGATATATCTCATGATTTCTTTCTCATGGCTTAATGTTCTTTTCATGACCTTATTGAAGTATCTCAAGTTCAAATGTAAAATGTTTCTCTTGTTTTCCTTACTGGGCCTTCTGCTCACCCTTTCTTTTGATGTATGTCCCCAGGTTATGAGATGTAGCAATGAACCTATGATGAACTTAAGGAGAAGCATTTCAAGTGTTTAAGAAAAATGCTTTATGTTGTTTTCATGTATTATGTTCCTGGTTTCCAAGACACTAAACCTTAAAGATCCTCATTTTTGTGTAATGTAATGAAAGTTTTTGTTATAAAAAGATGGGATGATATATGCCCAAGGTGAATCATTTATATAGGGCCATGAAAATTGGAGCTACAATGATTTATTTATACCCAGTGAGGTGTAATTTATTCCCAGGTATATGGTGACACATTTAGTATATTTTCATCATGTTAGGTTGGATAAAGAATCAAATATGAGTTCCAATGACCAACTGAGTTATTATAACTACATCAAAATACATTCTGGAAGGGAGAAGTGATCATGATGTATTTCTCAATTAAAAAAAATCATATAATCAGTGGGAATTATTATATATTGATAAATAATTTCCATTTTTAAAAAATAATCAATTTTATCACCATTAGAACATCAACGTAGGAAGTAGAGCATAGGAACCTTTTTTCCAAGAGGTTGAGAGGATTTATGGAGTTACATCATTAGTATTTTCTAATTTGGATACTCATATTACTTTATGGTTTTATAAGGAACTCCAAAAACTGGTGGTTACCACACTATGTAAAATCATGATGTACCACCAAAATATAGATGTCTAGAAATAGTGAACCATCAAGAATCATGAGGATATGACTTGATAAGGTGTAATTTTATTTATGGGTTCATAGTAAAAACAATATATGATTTGGAAAATTTTACACAATAATTTTTATTACAAATAGATCAGGATAACCTCATTTGAGGTTTTATATTAGAAGATATTTCAGTCCTCATTGTGTTTGAATACAGTTGGTGATCATTTTTTAGGCCCGAGACTCATCCTAGAGACAACATGGATAAATTTTATGTTTCATAAAATTATAGAGATATTTTAGACTCACCAAAATACCTATTTATGTCAATTTGATTTCACCCTAGATTTTGAGGTTGGTGATTAGTTGTTCATTCAGGTATTTTTTCATCTTCGAAACTGTGTCTTTGGAATGAAAAGAATATTTTTATACATTATTTAATACCATTATAAGTTATGGAACTCCTGGGAAGGTATCATATATATAAAATTTTTAATATTGGATGAACATGATATTTGATACCATTCATGTATCCCTATTGGGAATATTTCATCAAGAACCATCTCATAAGATAGAGTGGAATGATTTAGTGGTGGATCCTCATTTCACCATTTTAGTGAATTCTATTAATATAATGGTTTATGATAACATGTGGATGTATGGTATGTTTATCTCATTATTTGATGTAAAATTAACAAGTTGTATAAATATATATGACCCATGGGAGTGGATAAAAATGTCTGATTGAGTAGTGGACTTACATGTATTCTTATTATGATAAAAGCTAACTTTTTATTGGTATAAATTGACTAGTTCGGGTGTATTACGAAACCAATAAAGTCACATTTATATATCAATTGACTGTTCATTTTTATTTTTTAAGAGTTTAAGGGGATATGTTTATTGAATATGGTTATATATAAAATATAAATACTCAGAAAATATTTTCCCTGGATTTTTATATCCATGTAGTGAACAATGTGAGGGTGAGTGTTATGGGAAAATGATATTTTCACTATTTGACCATTGTTTTTAAAACCACTCATGACTATGAGGTAACCAAACATCATGGATATATTGAAGAGAATATAAGAAGTATATCTTCACATGGACTTGATAATTTTAATATCTCGTTATTGTTCTTACATGTAAATATTTATCTTTTTTTGGTTTTCTGTTTTATTAATTGATTTGGGTAGAGATTGTGTTTGGAGGATGCCTAAAATCATAAATTTTAAAACATGTTATATTCATTCAGCTTTAAAAGTGGGTTTTGAATAATTATATGATATTACATGCCATATAACGAGGATACATTCCAAGTAACTACTACCGGGTGTAAGACATCAAGAATGGTTCACAGTGTGATGGCTGCATTTCATCAATTCCATTTACCTGATGTGTATTATTTTCAGTTTGGATATTAATGTGTAACGATGGGGGTTTCGTCAATTATGAATCTCAATAATTACATGACTTAAAAAGGGGATACACGTCATGTAATACCCTGGCGTTAAAGTGTAATTATACATTCATTTTGTTTTATCTATTGTGAAAATTATACCTATCAAGATGTGTAACTGGTTTACATGATGTGTAACCCCAAAACAAAAACCTATAAAAGGATCAGTGTTCTTGGAAAATATTCATTCACTCCTCTATAATTCCATTTCCATCGACTCAAAGCCTTTGATAGAAATTCCTGGATCTTTCTAAGGCTTCTTAATCCATTCCATTCGCGTTAGATAATAATTTCTGTGCAATGTGATATCAACATTATTATTCATCACTCTTCCCCTTTCTATCTTTTTCACTTCTTTGTTTTTAATGTATAAAGATGTAATTGATGGATATATGCCTTTTGATGTTGGACTTAACTTCTATATTGATTTTTGAGATCTTATACACCTTTGTTTTCATAGATGGGTTCCGTTGTGAGTGTCGGGTTTTATTAAAAAAGTAATGTGGTTATCTCCCAATTAGACAAATTCATTATTCTAGTATGGCTTGATTTATTTAAATTATTGATTTAAATTCAAATTGAAATTTTTTTCATTTATTATATTAATAAAAACATATTCTGGAGAAATAGATTATTATAATTGGTTTTTCCATAAAAATATAGAAAACCCCTAGTTCTATTGAATTGTGGCGTGTTTATGGAAATTTTCCAATTTAAAATGTTGAATTTAAATTTTTTATTTTATGGAAATGTTTCAAATTATTTATTTTAATTTTATTTCAGAAAGGATTCATGAAAAAGATTTAATTGGGTATCAATTGATTTCAATATTTTGAGAAAGGATTAAAAATTATTTGATAGAAAGGTAGTGGTTTTATATTGTGAAAAGGGAATGTTTTTTAGAAAAATTATTTTTGTTTAAAATGGAAATAAATTTTCATTTTTGAAATTTATGAATTGGATTTTTTATATTAAGTAGTCTTAAAATAAGTTTCCCATAATGTAAGGTCACATGAATTCCAAAGGTAGTTGATGATTTATTTGGATACACTCTATGCTATTATATCATTCTAAAACATAAATGTGGTATGTCACATACCAATGGGAGGGTGACGAGTCACCTCTATATATTTTCAAGGGGATGTTGGTTAACATATTTTATAGATATCACATAGAGAGTGTGGTATCCTATATCCCATTAACACTATCATACCTTTGGTAATATTGCTATGTCGATATCTTTTTTATTTATATTTGATATTGAAATGTATAAAAATGTTTTTAAAACATCTTTTAATTACATTTCTCTATTTAAATAAACTATTTTATATAGATATTTTATTTAATCCACTAATATAGAAATATTCCATCTCTTGTAATGTAATTCTTGTGATTTAGAATGTATTTTCTATCATTTTTAAACTATATGTATTTTTTTGTTAAATTATTATTTCTAAATTTAAAAACCTATTTATTTTCAAAATCATAAGATTCTCATTGGATAATATCTCTTGGGCATCTATTATGGATCCATGGTGGTATCCTACTCATCTTAGGATCACACCCTACCAGATCTATCATAAAAAGAATAGGAAAAACAAATAGTTGAACGGTCGATTACAAAAATCCTTAATCAAGAAAGTGATGAAGAAGATGAATAAGGTGATGAAGAATAAGAAGAAAAAAAAAAGTAAAATGTTTCAAATAATTAAAGTAATTCTATATAAAATAGTTTAGTATAATAATCAAAATCACTATATCGTAAGATTCCATCTTTTGATCCTCAATCATCAAAAGGAGTTTCCCAAAAATAATACTACCAATAAAGTTATTCAAATTTGGATAATGGATATTAAGAAGAATCTGATAAGAATCAAAACCAACATGCTATTTTTTCGGTATGGAAACTCATTTTGGAGAACTTCCATATTTAAATAAAGATGTTAATTATGAAAGGACAATCATACTAAAAGGAGGTCTATATATTGAACAATCCTTGAACAAATTAGAAAATATTATACATTTATATCCAAAAAATGAATATAGGGTAGTTATCATTGTAAATAGTTTTAATGAAAGAATAGATTCTATCATGATTATGATGGACAAGAATTTGAGACATGAAGTAGATATTAAAGCTTTCAATTAATATGATACTAAGCATAGAAAGGATTGTAAAAAAGTTGGTGTGTCATTGTTCAATATTGATGAAAATTTTATGTTTCATGTTGACAAGCTTAAGGAATTGGTTAAGTGAGTAAATGATATCAATTCAGCATAAAAAATATGTTCACCAATATAAATGAAAAATTAGAAGAAATTCAAGGACTAAGTACATCAAAATGAAAATCATATTAAGACCAAGATCATATAAAGGAAAAATTAGTAAAATAGTTCAATGATATTTTATTCAATCAAATAGATTTTTAATCTTCGAAAAGTTCTACACAGTCAGAATAGATGATTACAATTCCTAGGTTGTATAGCATAAAGCACCAGAAGCAATCAATCAACTTCATGAAGAAATGCATCGTAAACAATAAATTATTGTTGCAAAACATGTTGCTATGTTGAAGGCTAAATAATATGCTCTGGAAAATATTTTTGGAGGATAGAAAATAGTTCAAGAACATGGAGATGGTTGTTTTCTACCTCTTCAAAATACAAAAGGAGAAAGAATGAATTTTGAACACTTTTGGTACTAAAATTCATTTAATTAAATTTTATATAATTTCTATTGTTTTTTATAATTTTTTCTATGACATAATATAAGAAAAAGAGTATTCTCCTTTATTATTTTTTGAAATCACACAGCGGGATAATCATTTGGAAAATATGAAATTTATTTATACAAGTTCTTTTTTCTATAAAGAGGAAAATGTGAGAATATCTTATAAAGGAGGAGAACTAATGAGAAAAGGTGAAGTAAATAGAATATGTTCATTAGAATAATTCTTATACTATGTTATAATTAGTCATATTCACTATTAATTTCTGACCAGTTAATAAACTCATGGGGAGATAAGATATATTTTCCTTTCCAAAAAGATGGAGATTGTTGTGTCAAAATTTTTGTTTCGACCTTCCCATTAATTTTTATTTATTTTTTAAACCAATTATCATTTCATTATTTTCATTGAAACCGATTGTTTTATTTTTCATCATAACTCCGTATATTGTTTTTCATCATAACCTCGTGTATTTTTTTTCATATTATTCATATTTATTGTTTTTCATTATATCCACATGTGTTTTTTTCATCATTATGACATGTATTATTTTTCATCGTAGCAACATGAATTATTTTTCATCAAAACCACCTGTATTTTTTTCCATCGTAACCACATGTATTGTTTTTCCCCATAACTGCATGGAAAGTATCATATCCTTGTTATACATCGTAACTATGTTATGGATCATCCCCATTTTATGCATTGTGCCCATGTTATCCATCGTACTCATGTTATGCATCCTACTCATGTTATTCATCGTACACATGTTATACATCTTACTCATGTCATGCTGCATACACATGTAATGCATCGTACACAAGTTAATCGTCATACTCATGGAATGAATTGTACTCATTTCTTAATCAAATACCGCATACATGTTTCAAATTTTTCATTTACTCATGATTTATATATTTATCATACTTATTCTTTCATAATTCTTTACCTATTATTTTCTATCCAAAATGATGTTGTGGAGTTATTTATATACTAATCAAAATGTTATTGTGTATTCTGTTCTGATTTGACCATTATAATGCCCGGTGTCCACGTCCTTTTGAGTTTTCCAGAGAATTATGACTGTTGAAATCAAATATGACCATGGGATAAGAGGCCTATAAATAAGAGTTTATTTGATCCAACATGTACAAGACTTGGACCATTTATCATATAATACATGATATTGTGAATTGAGTTATAGATAAATATGGTGTAACCTCTCTCTTGCTTCGTGAGAAAATCCTTGAAGATACAATATGTTAATGGATTGTTCCTAGTTCATCTATTTCAATATGTTCATTTTATTGCTTGGTGTGATTGAATATTGTGATAACGGTTAAGGGAATTTCTGGATAAGAAGACAGTGTTTCTGGTCATTGTATTGAGTGATTTCTTGTATTTTATAGATAGATGTTCTGGTTACCTTCTTAATATACTTATTTCCTGGATAGGAAGAATGACATGTGAATCATTTCTTCAAGGGCTTCACTGAGTGGTGGTCAGACAGACCTATTATCCTTGGTGAAAGGATAGCCTACTCTTTGGGATAAAAGAATTGTAATACCATTTACTTTTATGCTTCTATTTTTTATAGAAATAGAATAATTTTTCCTATATTCTATTCATATACTTATATATTGTAGTTTTTAATTTGAATACATTTATTTACATTAAATTGTATTAAAAAATTCGTTACATTGTATTGTAGAATCATTCACAGTTTCTATACTCTGATCATTATATTCACCCAAAATACAATTGTTATTAATAACCTCACATATCATATTATATCAATGCAATCAAAACAACAGTCCAATAATTGGTATTTTTTCATAAGAGGCTTTCTCAAATTGAATTAGTTTAAGATCTCTTGAACTGTGTTTCTTCTTAAGAGTTTAAATACAATACTTTGAAACCTATAATTCACCCCTATTGTATTGTTTCATCTCATATACATTTTCATCTATATTTGGATCATGAAATATGATGTATATATAAAATTGAAATATATATTATTATATAAATATAGTAACATAATTAAATTTTCGAATAAAAATAATGATATTTAGAGGTATTTGTGAAAACCTATTCAGTTTTAATGTAATTTTATTGTTAAGTATTGTTTATTTTATCATAATTTATTGAATTGAAAATGTTTAATATATAATTATATATGAACAAAAATTTGAATTTTTTTTAGATTATATGTTAATCTGAAATACAATTATAAATTTTTCATGTTTAAAAATTATATATTCAATAAAATAAGTTTTTCTATATATTTTTTATTTCAATTTAAAAAGACAATGTACATGTTTTAGATTCAAAATAAAATAAAACTAACATTCAGTACTAGATTTATAATTTAACAAATTTCTTTCATGTATTTTAAGGATTTTTCAAAAAGATTGATATGTAGGTGAATTGTTCGTAGTACTATTTTATGAAAATAACATGAAATATAAGAAATTATTACCATTTAAATATGAAATTTAAATATATCTATTCTTTTTCTAAAAGAAAATATATTGTTAAAATGTTACTTAATAATTTAAATATATATTTTAATTTAGGACCCCATATTTTATATTTTACCACGTACGATATATTTTATACAAATATATTTTAGACAATATATATTTAGTTTTTTTAAATTATTTTTGATATTTCTAAAAAATAAATGAATAAAACAATATTTATAGTTTTAAAAAAAATTATTTCATTTAAAATATGGATTGTTTTATTTTTGATCATAGAGTATACATTACCAAGGTAAAACTAGTTGTTGTACAAAAAACTAAAATGATAAACCTAAGAGCTAAATGGAAAAACAAGCTAAAAACATTTTTTAATTTTGTGGATGGGGTTTGTATCTACCCAATATATCATAATATCTGTTATTCATCAAATATTTATAAATTGTTATTGATACTCGCATACTATTATTGAAATGATTTGGGCATTTAAAAAATTCCACTCATTTTCCATTATAAATGGGGCTCTCGTCTCATCACTTACCCTCACACCAATACATCATTAGTTTGGATCTAAATGTACACAAAACTCTATTTAATATTCATATAATCCTTATGGGATTTTTTTTCTTCTAGAAAAATATCAATCAATGGTTTAAATGCTATCAAAAAAGTAAAACCAAATGTACGGAGGTATAGATTTCCAACAAAATCTTCATCATTTTTTTTCATTCAATGAATTTATTCACTCTAAAATTTATTTTCACCATCAGTAAATGATAATACCAGTATCCTTATTATACTGTTATATTATTTTCAAAATAGTGTAATCACTAACCACACATCTATATATCTACATTGAAGGAGAAAAATACATCTTTTTGTGTGAAATCCAACTCCTCCAAAAAAAAGTTATGTTTTGTTTTACTTAACTGTAGTTCATATTTTATTCCTATTGTTGAATATAATTAATAATTAACATATATAAACATGTAGTATATAATTATATTATAAAAAATATTATTCAATTCTCATGTTGTATAGAAAATTAAATTTATAACCATGTGTACGCATGGACTACTACCGCTATGGGGCAATTGATTTTTTTATTTTCCCATCTCTACCAGAAATGGATGTTCATGTGAATTTGATTAATGTATAAATAATATTAATATAATATAATTATCTTCCTATTATCAAAATTTGGAAAAAATATTAATTATATGATAAATAAATAATAACTTCCAATTAAGTCATTTCAAATATGAATTATAAGACAAATTTTTTTAATTCAAACTCTTTAATATATTCATATTATCTACATATAATTAACCACACTTGTATATATCTATATTGAAGGAGAAAAATACATCTATGTGTGTGAAATCCATCTCCTCCAAAAAAAAGTTATGTTTTGTTCTACTTAACCGTAGTTCATAGTTCTTCCTATTATTGAATATAATTAATAATTAACATATATAAATATGTAGTATATTCTTACATTATAAAAAATATTATTCTATTATCATTTTGTATGGAAAATTAAATTTATAACCATGTGTATGCATGGACTACTGCCGCTTTGGGACAATTGATTTTTTTTTATTTTCCCATCTCTACCAGAAATGGATTTTCATGTGAATTGGTTTAATGTATAAATAATATTAATATAATATAATTTACTACCTATTATAAATATTGGGATAAAATATTAATTATATGATCTATAAATAATAATTTTCAATTAAATATTTTCAAATATGAATTCTAAGACGAATTGTTTTAATTCAAACTCTTTAATATATTCATATCATCTATATATAATTAAAATTAGTTTATCATTAAAACATATCAAACTAATCAATAATTAATGATGTCATTATTATACCATTTTAATGATATTTTATGTAAATAATCTCACAATAATACATTATTCATGGTATATACATGTTTGGTTATGTTTTACCACCTATATGATGTTTTGAATGGAATTTTATAATAATGTTTTAGAGAATAACTTAGAATATCATCATATTATATTAATATACTTAAAATTATGTTTTTTTCTTAGAAGAATATGAACATCTATCTAACAACATACTTATGAAACCCCCTTCATGGGACAATAATAACTGAAAAAACAATGTTGATTATTTTTTTATATAGAATAAAGATTAAATTAATCGTGATTTGAAATTGAAACAAGATAAATCATTAAAATTAATAAATTGTAGTAACATTAATGATATTATAATTTTTAAATTTATAGTATGAATGAGTACAGACACCTCTCTTTTGAAACTAGTACAAACATTCAAAATTATAAACACCTAAAATTAGACAAAAGGAAAAATATTAATATACCTGTAGACAACAATTATAAATTTAAATAACATGAAGATTTAGGTATCCTACATATATATTATATTTTGGTAGTAAATTTCGATTTATTATAGGATATAAGTAATTTGAATATGATTTAAAAAGGTTAAGGGGTTCTTGGACTAAATTTTAATTTCATGGGAAATGATTGTAAACGTGCACAATGATGCATATAATATTGTATGATTTCTCCCAAATTAATTTTATAATGGACCGGACCTCCCCAGTCGATTTACTTTGTGAAAAGTTTGGGCTAGAGGTGTTTCAGGAAATCAAGGTGACTTGGGGGTGCATTTGGGTGGACCTTTAAGAAAAACTAAAGGGGTAATGGCCTTAGCACGGGAGGCGCACAGTTTGTCAAACTGTGCGGCCAAACCATGCAAGGTTGGTGTTGGAGGCAATGGATAATGCATGGTTAGCGCACGGTTTGGCTAACAGTGCAGACTAACTGTGCGAGGAGTGTTTGCGAGGCAGAAGTTAACGCATGATTAGCACACGGTTTGCAAAATCGTGCAGTCTAACCGTGCAGGCACTTAAAGTTAGATCCTAAAATTTCAGATATGAGCTCTTTTGCCTCTATATGGTTCATTTAAGCCCCTAATCGGCCATAACTCGGGATTACCCTTCCGTAGGGGTGGAAGAACCTCTCCCAAGCTATTTGGTTGAAATACGGAGGCTTTCGTTTGGTGAATATGAGCATGTTCCTTGAGGTATGTGATCATTCTTGTTGGGTTCTTATATCATATTAGATCTAATCCTTCTATTACCCTATTTTCTTAGATCTACACATGTTATGGGTAGATCTAGGTGTGTGGATGTCGAATATGATGAGTCTTGGTCATGATTTTTCTAGGAATAGAGATATAATGCAGGGTTTCATAGGATCGACCTGGGTTTCTTGAGTGTTTTCGACCATCGGGGTTTCGTCAAAAACCTTTGATGTTGGGATTTTACCTTCATCTATTTAATTTGAGCAACATGTGGGATGGGTGTCCTCTTGTTTTCATGAGAGATAGTTGTTTTCGACGCTTTCGCCGGGGCGCGCGCGTCCGTCCGCCGGGGAGGGCGCGCTGCTTGTGGCCCCGCATTCCCGCTTTCCAAAGGCGGGCGGCATCCGTTCCTTGTTCAGGGACGTCTGCTCCATCATCGAAACCGGGATGATGGGATGTCGGTTCTTCCTTCCGTGGATTCCTCCTCGGAGGTCGTCACCTAGCCCAGGTCTCCCTCAAAGATTTAATAACGGATTCATGAAGCTCATTCCCGGTGCCATATCTACATGGACGCCAGTTAATTACGCTGATTCCGTCAAGATGTTCCAAGGGGTCTTGTCGAGACAGCAACCTACAGTGAGGAGAATGGTCACGTTGGGGCATCATCGGCATGTCTGTCTTTGGTCCTTCATTACAGGGCTTCTCGAGGGCGCGGAAGCCCGAGGCATCCCACATCGAACGCGGGGAATGTGTACCATCTGAGGTTTTCCTCAGCTTCCCATGTTTAACATGGGGTATGTCGCGGGTTTAACGTCTTGAGGAGACGGATCGGGTTAAAGGATTCCTAGGGGAAACACCGATATTTCGGCCATCACGTGGGCGGCCTCCCGTATGACATGTAGTGGGAAAGGGTGGCATGATCTCACCGGGATGTGGCGGCCCGGGTAAGGATCAGGATAGATGGTGGGGTGAAGCATGGTGCTTATGTTCTAAGACGGCCCAAGAGGGGGGGATAAAGTTTAACGTCATGCGGGATGAGATACAGTTTAACGCTATGCGGGACGCGATACAGTTTAACATCATGCGGGATGGGATACAGTTTAATGTCATGCGGGACGGGATACAGTTTAACATCACACGGGATGGAATACAGTTTAACGTCATGCGGGTTGAATGATTTGGGGCTTACGCTCTGAGGCAGCCCAAGGTGGTCAGGGAACCGACATGGAGAGGTCGGGACGACCGGGTGGTGGGCTTGAACCTCGTGGAGGCTTCCTACGTACCATACGTTAGCACGGATCAAAGTCCATGTAGTTCGCTGGGATGGGGCTTACGCTCTAAGGCGGCCCATAGGAGGATGTCATGGTCGATGCAAACTCTAAGCCCACGTGAGTCATGCTCGGTGTGGGAAACAAGAGGCAGTAGGGACCATACGATCACGTCGCGAAGGGTGCGTCCGTGAGAAGCGGAATGGGGATTACGCATTGAGTGGCCCAAAGAGGAAATAGGGGCTTACGCGTGGTTAGCGGCCCTTGGTGTCGGGGCTTACTCCAGGGTGGAGTCCCGTGGTGCGACAAAGCGCAGTGGGTGAAGGACTCCACTGACCTTGGCAGGGGGGAAGTACGGAGATGCACGGGTGAAATCATCCGTACGAAAGGTTAGGGGCTTATGCTCTGAGGCAGCCCTTCCCCCGCGGACAAACACCGCTCCGACGAGGAGAATCTCATTCCATGTGAGGAAGATTCCACTCCCGTGGAGACGAGTGGGCGTAAAAAATGTCCAAGCTGGGGGGACCCTGCGTGCGAAGCACGGGGTCAGACCACAGTTTAACGTCTTCTATTAAGGACGAGGGGATTAGAAGTTTAACGTCCTGCAGCTTGGACGAGGTGGGTTTGCTCCACACCCCTAGGGCTTACATGACCAATGCCCTCTACCCCTTGTGGAAGGGAAGGCATCGGCAAGGCTATGGTGAAAGGGGGTCGCAGGGTAAACCACCGGGGGATCCACGTTAGGGTGGCTATGCGAAGAAGCAATAGCCGTTAGCGTGCCTATGCGGAGAAGCATAAGGCAAAGCAATGCAATGGGAAACACGGCCCAAGGGACATTGAGGTTACTTCGCACGAGCTTGGAAGGCCGTGCGGGAAAACAATGCATGGCGCGCATGCCCGGCAGGGGAGACATCAGGTGTCGGTGCAGGGGGCAGCCAAGGGGTGTCAAGGTGAGGGTTCCTCGGCTCTTTGCGCGCAAAAGGGACGATTTGCGCGCAAAACACCAGGACAGCGCACAATTGGAGTAACATAATTGCACGCGAAGAGGGAATTAGGCGAAATGTTTTGCGCGCAAGGCAGGGTATTGCGCGCATGGACCACGGATTGGGCGCAAGTGGGGAAACTGGGGGAAGGGTAAAATTCACTGAAGCCGGTGGAGTTGCGCAAAAAGACGAACTCTGGGGAAAGGTTGCGCGGAATTCGGGATTACCTGGATGTCATCTTTCACGCGGGGGGAGCCAAATTGCGCACACGAGAGTCGCTTCGGATTCCTCAACCCCCAAACCGTTCGGGGTCACCTTATATTTATAGGCGACCTCCAGCGCGGAATCCAGGCGGCGCGTGAAGTTTTCCGCGCCGGGAACCGCTTGCGCGCAAAATCTCGCCGCAGAGAAACGGGGCGCGCAATTAATGTGAACCTCACCCGTCCAATTCCTCGAATCCCGGGAGCACTTCGCGCGCAGAAAATTTTTGCGCGCAGATCCTCCTTTATTTCGCGCACCACTTCCCAGGCCTCCGGATCGGGCCTCTGATTCCGAATATGACTTCTCTTCGTCATTCTGAAACTTCCTCCGGGAGTTTGGGGATTTTTTCGGCGTCAACAAATGCCCCCCCTTAGAATTGGATCGGCGAGAGGTCGCAACGATCGGATTCCAAGGGAAACGCTGAAACGCAAAAATGCTAAGTCTCCTGATCAAGTTGCGCGCAAAAAATCTGACGGGGCGCGCAAAACCTACGGACGCGCGCGAAATATTCTTTCCGCGTGGCGCGGAACCCTAGCCTCGCCTATAAAAAGGGGCGCTGGGTCCCATATCCGTACTTCCGCTTTTTCCACGCGATAAGCTTATCACTCTCATGCGCGAAATCGCTCCGCGGCTGCGCGTAATAACTCACTGGCAGCGTGGAATTCCTTCTGAAATTTGGCCGTGATTTCGCGCCAAACCGGGATCATCCGCACTTAGCGTGCCGATTGCACGCTCAACTCCAGGATTTCACACAACTCAGCCAGATTGCGCGCCGAACACTCCGATTCCGCTCACTGCATCATGATCTCGCCTAACTCCCAAAAAATTCGAAATGGCTGCAAACCGAGTTGATGAGGGGGAAGCTGCTGCCCGTAGGGCAGAAATGGCGGCGAACGAGGAGGTATATGGCGCCAAGGTCATCGTCTCCAACAATCTCACATTGTTCAATCTACTGACTCCGTCCCAAAAGGAATATACCTTGTCGGACAACCTCCACTCTGTAATTTTGGCATCCTGGAGGAGGTAACACTACCGGGCTTCGAGGTGGACACACCGCGGTCCTGGCTGACTTAGGAGGATGAACTTCCTCGCTACAACATCACCAACAACGGTCGTCCTTCCAGGGAAACTAGACACATGGATGTATATGTCCTGAACCCGAGGACTATGACCATTACCGGGGATGAGCTTGTGGCGGAGGATTCTCCGGCCCTCTACGCGAGCACGTTCCGTCAGAGCATCACGGACGACATGAAGGGTAGGATGAAGGATTGGGACCTACGGTCCGGGGGTAACTTCACCAGCGAATGGGCCTGGGCATTCTGGGTTCGCCATACCTACGACCAGTTCGGAGACGAACTGCCGTATATCGGCATGTTCGAGGTGGTATGGACATCGCAGTTTCATTTCCACCGTCAACCTAAACTCGGACCATATCTATTCACCTGGTGGTCTCCCGACACCAACACGTTCCACCTTCATCACGGGGAAGTCGGCATCAGTCTTTGGGACGTTCACTGCATCGGCGGTTTCCCACTGGAGGGTTACCAATACGACGAGTTCTCTCCTCCAAAGAACACCTGGGGAGACAGGTCGCGGACACCTATGCTCACGTTTATTCCCGTGAGATTTATGCTACATTTTACACCATTTCCTTTGAGTGTTATATGTACTTCCTATTATTCTAATATTTGTGTAATATACATTCGTTTATGAGTATTTACATCAATGTTTTATTGTCCTTCTTTCATGGGGTGTATGTTTCGAAAGATACCCAAGTCGGTAGGGGAACATTTCACCCTCCTCTTTTTAAAAGACTTATTTTGTTGGGTCTATTAATTTACATATTGTAATGTTAGAATATGTTCTTATATATCCTTATTGATGTAAATTTTATGTCCAAGTGGTGAGATACCCTTTTTATCTCTCATAAACTCATTTTCTGAATTTTAACGTGATGTCGTTAGGCTGTCGAATTTTACCAAGGGAACTTCATAACCCAATTTTGATTTCTTTGGGATCAACAAGTAGTTATTGAATATGTCATCCATTGAATATGTGTGAATGACCTTTGATTGTTTTACACTTAATATCCACTTATATTTGGTGTATTTATATTTGTCACACATAATTATGAGATTGATTTATCCTTAATTTAAGGATACATTCTTTATAGGGGATTTCATCTCATTTTACATTTCTATTGAGACTTCATTGGTGTTATGCACAAATTCACTCATATATGTTGTGTATACTATCCTATGGAATATTATATCATGATTTCTTTTATTCGCATGATATTATAAAGTTCTGATTAAATGTTATTCCTCAATTATTGTATTCAAGTGTCTCTCATTTTGTTAAAACCCCTTTAACTAAAATATCGTTTTCAATGTTGTAATGATTTATTCTTATAAAAATTTCTCATTAATATCCATGTTTTAAAAATGGTTTTAAGAATTTGTTCATATGGATATTAATGGTTTAAATTGTTAAAATCTTTAAAGTGGTATGAGATACTTTGATTCAAATATCTCTTTATTAAATGTTTTAAATGATTTTGAAAATGGTTTTTAGAATGGATTAATTATTTCAATATCTTAAAATGTTATATTGTTATTGCAATGTGGGAATGTTATATTTCCTTTATTCTTAACTTATGTGCTATGATTATGTTATGGTTATTGGGCATTGTTTATGGAGACTGGTGGTTCCGTGATAAACTAAGGGCGGGTGAGCCGGATATAGCTCTCTATTGCATTGGGTAACGCAAAGGAGTTAAACATTTAGGTTTATATGAAGAGATTTAGGGAATATACTGTGACGGGTATTCCAAATGTAACCATGAGGGTTACTCATTACATAAGAAAGTTATGAATGCCTCAAGTTACCTTTATGCCTTATGATTTCTATTGAGTTATGCATAAATCTTATCATTTAATGAGGTATGTTAAATTGATTATGTTTTATGAGTAAAGTATGACTCCATTGATTCTTATATATACATGGACATATGTTTTGTATCCATACTATTATTACCCTTCCGGAGCTTTTTATGCTCATCCCACGTTTTTGAAACGCTTTCACAGGACATAAAGTTGAATAGGGTCAAGAATGGGATCAAGGAAATGTCAGACTGTCTAAAACAAGGAACTAGACACGACACATTTGTTCAAGAGTTAATATTTTGTGAAAAAGATGGAAGTTGTATAGATGTGTCTACATTGTAATCTTTGAGATGTAATAGTTATGTCCTAATTCTCTAAAACTCTAAACCTAAAAAGATCATCAATGTGAGTTATTCAATGTAATTAAATATTAAGTAATGCTATAAGGTCGGGGCCTTATAGTTAGTATCAAATGTCGGTTTAGATAACTTTAGAGGTTAGAGTGTTGTTTAAGAAAAGTGACAAGTTGTGTATAACCACAATGGTTAGTATATTAGATGGATGCATTGTTTTATTGAATGTAAGAATGAGTTTTACATAACTTGGATAAGTATATATTAGTGTTTATCTTCCTCTTTATTATACGATGATTTTACTGATATACTCACGCTGACCTTATTGGTTTTAGTAAATGGCTGGATCTAGCAGGCACCAAAGTAACAGTGGATTTGAAGAAAACTGTGACGGTTTTATAAAAGAAAAACTGAATGATATAGGAGCTGCAATGAGAACTCTTGTGGTTATCCTCAACCTAATATCTGGAGTCATGATTGACCACATGATCCTTAGTGATTTTTATAAGGCATCGTATATGTGAGAAAAAAATCCCTACGAAATTTTAGGTAATAATCATAAAGTTAAGTATGTTCAAAAACCTATGTATCAAAGATGTGGAAAGAAACACATAGGAAAATGTTTCAAAGGGACAAAAATATGCTATAGATGTGGAAATGACGGTCATAAAGAAAGAACCTATCATGGGAAAAGGAAGCATCTAGTTAACTCTAGGAAAGGGAAATAAGTTCTTTCTGAAGGATCAATTGAATGTTTTAAATGTGGTGTGGATGGACCTTATGCAAACACTTGTCCTATAAAGAAGTTTCGGGAACGTGGTCACCAAGATCGTGAAAATATTCATTTACTAATACCTAATTTCATTCATATTGATGATGCAGAAACTGACAATGACCAATGAAAGGTATGGATTATTTCATAACATATGTTTTCCTATTGTTGGAATCATAGGCTATGATTCAAGATTTTGTTTGTAGGAAAGAAGTATTTCAGAATAAGTTGAAAAGGAATGGCTAATGGATCATGAAGAATATTAAATGAGAAAGAAGTCAACATATAAGGGATTCAAGAGTTATGGAATATTTTAGAATGGTGAAATTCTTAGATGAATAAAGTCTCTTTTGATGATGGGGTTACTTTAGAAGACTTTTTATAGTAACCCTGATGTTTGATATACAAATATTTTATTCAAGGAATAATTATCCTTTCATTGTGGAAAAAGTTTTAAAGAACCATTTGGGTTTATATGATCCTTGAATTTGAGGAAATTACTGGTTAATAAATTTTGGGTTGCAAAATGGATGTTATTAGAAAACCATAGTGGTTAAAATATGTTATGGTTATTTTTGAGGATTATATCTCTTTTGAAAAAAGTATGTGTTTGTGTAAGAAATCTAGTAAAATTTGAAATTCAAAATGACAAGTAAGTATGTTTCCATAAGATCAAAAAATAAATTCCTCAATGATAAGTAACATAAAACAAAAATATTGTCAATTAACTTTTTCTACTGGGGAATCGAATACCGTTTAACCCACAACAAGTTTGTAATTTTCATGTGGTGAACTTTCTCCTAAAAAGGTTTTCTGTCACTCTCCCTCAGAACATGACCATTTTCTTTTTCTTCCATATTCATGTTTTCCTACATGGAATACTTGTATGCATTAAATCGAGTGACCTATGCACTTCACTTGATTTATTTTAATGTGATTTTTTTACCGACTCTTGTTCCGATGTGGGACTTTTAATTATGTATCTGATCCCAATTTTAAAATTGTGAGGACGCAATTCCCAAAAGGGGGAAGGTTGTAACACTTCATGTAAATAAAGAATATGACATTTTTATATTTATCCCTATTTGGGAATAAAATGTTAATATTAATTTAAAGGGAACGCTATGATCAATGGCTTACCCAATACGCAACAACGAGTTCCTTTAAAATCTTATGTTGCACTCTAATAATAGAATAATATTAGTTTAAATGGTAGTTAACACCTAGCCATTGTAATGATTGAAATGAACAGAACTAACTACAAAATGATTATATATTTTTGTCAAATATTTTTTACTTTTTACAATAAATGTTAGAGGGTTAAAAATGTGAATGAATCCAATTTTAAGCGTAAACATTCTAATATTCTTTAAAAGGTCGATTAACCGCCTTTTGATGGAGAACCACTTTTAAATCCACTTGTTAAAAATTTTATGTGTTATATTTTACAGAATAAAATTCTTCTTTAGAATCGGGACATCAAAATTTACTTTGTGTAAATTTTTGTTCTTTTTCTGATAAAGATCATTTTTAATGAATAGTGAATAATTTTGTATTTTAATTCAAAACCACTTTTTAGTCTAATTTATTTATATGATTAGATTATCTTTTGAATTGGTTTTAAAGTGAAATTAGAATATATTTTTACCATTCAATCCAATAGTCGTCATTGGAATTAATTTCTCTTTGAAATTGGACTTAAACTAGTGTCAATCTTTTGATATATATTGTTTCATAAAAACACGCTATTTGTTCTAACAGCGGGAATTATTTATTAAATTAATTAATGTAACTTATATGTTATGAATTTTTTAAAATAGAAATTTTTTTTGAATTCGGAATATCAAATATAGCTTATGGTGAATTTTTGGTACTTTTCGGAAAAACATCAATTTTTGATGAATAGTGAAACCACTAAGTGGTACTTAAAAAACTGATTTCTCGTTTAAATGAAATTTTACCACCTTTGTGTTTTGAATTTCAAAAATCCAACCTACATGGTTTCCATTAGAAGGTAAAATGTGGTTCAATGGGATTAAAATAATTTTTTTGGTGAATAGTAACTTTTATGTTTTTAATCGCGATTAGAGGTAATTAGTGTAATTTTAGGTAAAAATAATGTTTTAATAATATGAAATGACCATGACACATGTCCCACCCTTATTCTATGTTTCAGGGCCGATCAAGAAAATCCATGGGTCAACATGGGGACCCCATGGAGCCACATTGGTAGGAAAATGACATTAATAACCTTTTATTTAAAGTTTAAATTAAAATGTCACAAACATGTGTTGTTTTACTAAAAAAAATTATATGGGGTTATGAAAGTCATATTTTTTACTATAAATATTATTTAGAAAGAAAAAAATATTTCCTACATAATGAATTTTTTTTTATAATTTTTATACATTAAATAAATTAAATTATTTATGACACCATGATGATGCAGTGATTACCTCGTTATTTAACAATTTAAATAAAATTTAAAGATAATGTAAAATCGAAGACCTAAACTTGTCAAAAACCAATTTTCTGTGATTATTTAGAAATATAATCACCTTATCCTCGAAATATATAATTTTGGGACCTTTAAAATCCGAAAAAAAAATTATAATAATGTTACTTTTCAAGACTTTCCAAGAGTGCCCCTCCTCTCCTCTTATAAAAGGCCCCCACCTCTACCACCATACCCACACCACTCAAGCCTTTGGCTCGGCCAACCCCTTCCCGTATTGTCACTCCACATCCCTCTCTTACTCCTAGAAGCCACACTTTGGGAAAAAGTATTTCCAAGAAAGCCTTTGAGATCAAATCAAAAAGAGTTACCTGATTTAAAGGTAGTGTCTCCTCTTGTGTTCTTATGTTTTATTTTGCTTCTCCAACCCCATAAACCCTTTTTATTACTTTCTTTTGTAACAAAATCATTATATTCAATATACTAGGATTTTTTTATAAGAATTATTCGAGCTACACTTACCCACACATTCGTCTAAAGGTTAAAAAAACATACTGTTTCTCTGGATTGTGAATTATTGCCTCACGAAACGATGATTATTCAATATTCTTTTAGCACCTTTAAATTTGGACCTTATGATGTCACTTTATTTTATATATGATATATATGGTATTTATTCTATCCATATGCTTCTTTATTCTATATTTAAAACTTTCCTTTATGCTTTTCATGTTGTGCAAATTCGATAATTTCATACGAGGAGGTGTGGACTACCGCCCCCTCATGTGATGTGACTCGTTCATGCAATACATTGACTGTATAAAGAATGAAATTGATGAAATTATGTGACCTATATAACATATATATTATACTGGACTTATAATATATATATATATCTCTCAATTATTTTTAATTCCATTAACATGTCAAAGAAATGAAAGTAGTGTTCAGGCGTACGTACGGTATGCCTTCTCCATGAACGGTTCATTTCATTTCATTTTATCTCAAAAAGTTATGGAATAGTATAAAATGAATATGTACTGGATATATATGATATTTAAATCATTAATACTATTCTGGATACTATTTACTTATAACATCATGGACAATCATTTTTAAACAAGTTCATTGAGGACTCATTTACCAAACATCGACAAAAATGCCTGATATGAACTCACATTATTAGCCAATTATTATAACATTATAATATGTGATATGAAATGAATAATACTATTTAAAGGAGTTCCTTAAGAAATTATAAATTTACCAAAGTTTATTATTCAGGAATATAAAGAAATGAACAAGACAAGTCAGACATGAGGTAAGGGATCTGACCACTCACTTTCTTTTCAAGTACCCTCTTTTATGTCATTCCATTTATGCTCCATATTCTTATGTTGGAGGATGTTATTTTGTATTAAACATACTGTAATTTTTATTTTTATATGATGAGATACCCCCTCTTTCTCACATCAATTATTATTTTTAGAATTTTCAAGTGGTGTTGTAAGGCTGCCGAATTTTCGTAAGGGAACCTACCCCTCTCTTTCTTTTTAAGTACACTCTTTTATGTCATTACTTTTAAGATAATCTTTCTTATGATTGGGGTGTTATTTTATATTACACTTACTGTACGTTTTATGTTCATATGATCAGAGACCATATTTTCTCTCATCAATCCATTTTGGATGTTTTGATTTGCACCGTTTGGCTGCCGAATTTTCGTAAGAGATCCAACCTCTCTCTTTCTTTTTATGTACTCTCCTTTATGTCACTTCTTTTAAGATCCTCTTTGTTATGTTGGAGGGGGTGTTCTTTTATATTCCTATTTCTGTAAATTTTATGTTAATATTATGAGAGACCATATTTAATCTCATCAATCTATTTTTGGAAGTTTTAAGTGGCGTCGTTAGGCTGTCGAGTTTTCGTAAGGGATTTTTCATCTCACTTTTATTCCCGTGAGATTTATGCTACATTTTCCACCATTTCCTTTGAGTGGTATATATACTTCCCATTATTCTAATCTTTGTGTAATATACATTCCATTATGAGTATTTACATCAATGTTGTATTTTCCTTCTTTCATGGGGTGTATGTTTCGAAAGATACCCAAGTCAGGAAGGGAACTTTTCACCCTCCTCTTTTTAAAAGACGTATTTGGTTGGGTCTTTTAATTCACATATTGTAATATTGGGATATGTTATTATATATCCTTATTGATTTAAATTTTATGTCCAAGTGATGAGATATCCCTTTTATCTATCATCAACTCATTTTCTTAATTTTAATGTGTTGTTGTTAGGCTGTCGAATTTTACCAAGGGAACTTCTTAACCCAATTTCAATTTCTTTGTGATCAACATGTAGTTATTGAATATGTCATCCTTTGAATATGTGTGAATGAACTTTTATTGTTTTACACTTAATATCCACTTATATTGGGTGTATTTATATTTTTCCCACATAATTATGAGATTGATTTATCCTTAATTTAAGGATACCTTCTTTACAGGGGATTTCATCTCATTTTACATTTCTATTGAGAATTCATAGTTGTTATGCACCAATTCACTCTTATATGGTGTATATACTATCCATTGGAATATTATATCATGAATTCCATTATACTCATGATATTTTAATGTTTTGATTAAATGTTATTCCTCAATTATTGTATTCAAGTGTCTCTCATTTTGTTAAAAACCCTTTAACTAAAATATCGTTTTAAATTTTTTAATGATTTATTATTATAAATATTTTCATTAATATCCATGTTTTCAAAATGGTTTTAATGATTTAATTATATGGATATTAGTGGTTTAAAATGATAAAAGCTTCGATGTGGTATGGGATACTTTGATTCAAATATCTCTTTATTAAATGTTTTAAATGGTTTTGAAAATGGTTTTTAGAATGGATTCATTATTTCAATATCTTAAAATGTAATATTGTTATTGCAATGTGGCAATGTTATATTTCCTTTATGCTTATGTTATGTGCGATGATTATGTTATAGTTCTTGGGAATTTTTTATGAAGACGGGTGGTTCCGTGATAAACTAAGGGCGGGTGAGCCCGATATAGCTCCCTAATGCATTAGGTAACGAGGAGGAGTTAAACATTAAGGTTTCTCCGAAGTGATTTAGGGAATATACTATGATGGGTATTCCAACTATAACCATGAGGGTTACACTCTATGTAAGAATGTTATGAATGCCTCATGTTACCTTTATGCATTATTATTTCTATTGAGTTATGCATAAATCTTATTATTTCATGAGGTATGTTAAATTGCTTATGTTTTATGAGTAATGTATGGTTCCATTGATTCTTATGTATATATGGACTGATGTTTTCAATCCATACTGTTATAACCCTTACTGAGATTTTTATGCTCATCCCATGTTTTTGAAACGTTTTCACAGGACATAAAGTTGATTAGGGTCAAGGATGGGATCATGGAAATGTCAGGCTGTCTAAAACAAGGAACTAGACAAGGCTCTTTTGTTCAAGTGTTTTTATTTTGTGAAAAAGATGGAAGCTATGTATATGTGTCTACTTTGTAATATTTGATATGTAATAGTTATGTCCTAATTCTCTAAAACTATAAACTTGAGGAGATCCTTAATATGAATTATTCAATGTAATTAAATATTAAGTAATGTTATAAGTTTTGGGCCTTATAGTTATCCTCAGGGACCTCGATTAGGGTGTGGTGGTCGACATCAGAGAGGGAGAGGAGCTGGGAATGGGCAGTTGCATGCAGCAGAGTTGGCCGCTCCAGCAGGACGAGAGGTGGTGCGAGGTATGATTTGTTTGTTCAGAACTCTCGTTTCTGCTTTGTTCGATTCGAAAGCTTCGCACTCCATTGTTGCACCCGGTCTAGCCCATTCGTTGGGTCTAGATGTAGAGAGACTTTCAGTACCCTGGGTGCTGAGTATAGAAGTTGGATGTCATGCCAGCATATCATGTGTTTTTCGGGGATGTGGGCAGACATTGGGACCACATCTATCTAGTGGGGATCTTCTATTTCTATAGATACAGCCTTACGATGTCATCCTAGGCCTCAACTGGTTGTTTTCTGTTAGTGCCTTTATCGACTGATTCCGAAGAAGAGTCATATTCTCTGACGAGGATGGGCAGTGTGTAGCTTTTGTTGGCGAGAGGAGCTATCAGGTGGGAAGCAAGCATGTGAAGCCTCCCCTTTCCTGGCTAGGCAGGATAGAAGTGGGATCAGCTGATATAGGCATGAAGGATGTTCTAGAGGTTGTTGGGGAGTTCTTCGATGTTTTTTCCGAGGAGGTTGTGACTCTACCCCCCCCCCCCCCCCGATGTGATGTTGAGTTTAGGATAGACTTACAACCTAGTGCCCGTCTTATTTCGATGGACCCTTATCGGATGGCACCTTCAGATTTGCGGGAGTTGCGGATTCAGATTTATGAACTGATGGAGAAGTGTTTTTTTGACCCAGGGTGTCTCCATGGGGTGCTCTAATTTTGTTCGTGATGACGGAAGATGTTAGTCTCAGGCTATGCATAGACTAGAGAAGGTTGAATCAGGTAACGGTCAAGAACGGTTTCCCCCTTCCAAGGATTGATGATTTCTTTGACTAGATGAGGGGAGCAGGTTGGTTTTCTAAGATTGATCTACGATCTAGATATCATCAGCTGTGGGTAAAGGACAGTGACATCTCGAAGAAGGATTTCAGGTGAATGTTTGGGTACTTTGAGTTCCTAGGGATGCCTTTTGGAGTTATTAATGCACCGGCTATGTTTATGGGACTTATAAACTTTGTCTTCCGAGAGTTTCTGGACCGGTTCATCGTTGTGTTTATCGATGACATCCTGATCTACTCAAGATCAGAGGAGGAGCACTTTGAGCATCTTAGGGCAGTCTTTGATGTCCTTCGACACCACCATCATTATGGTAGATTGTCGAAGTGTATGTTCTTGATGCTAGCAGTACACTTCCTTGGGCACGTGGTGTCTTAGCACAGAGTGTCAGTGGACCCATCCAAGGTGGAGGCAGTTGTTTCTGGGGAGGCACCCAAGAGCGTGGAAGAAGATTGTAGTTTCTTGGGGTTGGTAGGTTATTATCGGAGGTTCTTTTCGGACTTATCTGGAGTTTTTTCTCTATTGACAACATTGACTAGGAAGGACAAGGTCTTCCTATGGAGGGAGTATTTTCAGAAAGCTTTCGACTACCTAAAAGAGAAGTTGTCCACTGCTTCAGTACATAGATTTCCATAGGAATGGTTGTTGTATGAGGGGTTTTGTGATGCTTCTGGCCTTGGTTTGGGGTGCGTACTGATGTAGAAGAATGGTGTGATATATTATGGGTTTAGTAAGTTGCTCCCTCACGAGCGTAACTATGCCACCCATGACCTAGATCATACATTTGTAGTTTTCGCACTGAAGGTGTGGTGACATTACCTCTTTGGGTTGAACTTCGTGGTCTTCTTAGATCACAAGAGCTTACATTATATCTTCTCCTAGTGTGACCTAAACTTACGGCATTGGAGATGGGTTGAGTTTCTCCATGATAATGACTTCGAGATATCTTACACTAAAGGTAAGGTCAATGTTTTTACTGATGCGATGAGTAGGAAGTCTCATAAAGAAGTGGTCAACGAATCTGTTGATGCTTGGAAAGCGATGGAAGAGTTAGATTCCTTGCACTTGGATGCAAGGGTAGAGGGTGTTAGAGGCTTTTGTTTCAGATGAAAATGCAGTCTTCCTTGTTGCAGCAGGTGGAAGAGTCTTAGTGGGGTGACTCTGAGGTGGAAGTAATACGGGATCGTATCGATCATGGAAACACTCTAGAAGGATGGTCAGAGGACAGTCGACATCATATGCATTTTCATGGAAGGTTGTTTTTTCTGGAGGCAATGCATGAGGGAGTTCTCCGTGAGTTCCATATCTCAGCCTTGGTGGTACATCTGGGAGATTCTAAAATGTACCGATGCTTGAGGGAATAGTTTTGGTGGCCTGGGTTGGAACAGGTAGTGGCGAAGTCTGTGGTTATGTTCCTAGTGTGTCAGCAAGTAAAGGTTGAACACCGTGTTCCCAGTGGTTTGTTTCATCATTTAGATGTCCCTGAGTGGAAGTGGGATGACATCTCAAAGGACTTCGTCACAGGACTACCCAGAGCTCAGAGTGGTTATGAATCTATCTGGGTAGTGGTGGATCGACTAATGAAATCAGATCACTTCTTAGAAATTAAGGAGTCGGGCCTGGTTAGTACCTTATCATAGAGGTACATAGACAAGGTGGTGCATTTTCATGGAGTTATGAAGACTACCGTCTCATATCGGGACACTCAGTATACCTCAAGAGTCTGGAGGGGGCTACAACATGCTTTTGGCACCCACCTATGCCTTAGCACTGCTTTCCACCCCCAGACCGATGGTCAGACAGAGCGGACTATCCAGACATTGGAGGACTTACTGCGACCATGTGTTCTGGATTACAGAGGATCATGGGTTCGACACTTTACTTTAGTAGTGTTTTTCTACTACAACAGGTTTCACTTAACTATAGACATGGAACCGTTTGAGGCTTTGTATGGAAGAACATGTCTTCCACCCATTTCCTGGGAAGTGGTTGGTGAGACAGGTTCTCTTAGGCCAGATGTAGTATAGAGCACCACATAGAAAGTCCAACTTGTGTGTGGGAGGATGAAAGCATCTAAGGACCGATAGAATTCTTATGTTGATCATTGGAGGAGGCCCTTGGAGTTCGAGGTGGGAGATCATGTTTTATTGAAGGTTTCCCCTCGACGGGGGTAGCAGAGGTTTTAGAAGGAGAGTAATCTCTCCCACTGGTTCATCTGACCTTTCGAGGTGCTGAGGAGAGTCAGTGGGGTGGCATATCAGCTGGCCCTGCCACCTTAGTTGGAGATGGTTCATGATGTCTTCCACATCTCCCAGCTTCATTGTTTCTTACACGACGACTCTCACGTTATCGACTGGGGAGAGATAGATATGGGATACGACGTGAACTTCGAGGAACGACCAGTCAGAATCGAGGATCGTGAAGAGTAGGTGCTCCATCGATGAACCATCGACTGGGTTCGTGTGTTATGGAGTCATGTCGGCCTCGAAGAGAGCACTTGGGCGATGGAGGCTCAGATGCAGGCTCAGTACCCAGATTTGTTTTGACTTGTGTTTTGCTTTATTCTTCTGAGGTTTGTTTCGATGTTATACTCTGTACCATTGATATATGGAATGCTTGGCTTCTCGGTTGTGAGGCGTTTTGTTTCCTTGTTCTCTGGAAGTGTGTAACATCTCCAGACGTGTGGGGAAAAACATGATCCTTAATCGAGACGCATTTATGCGGATGCGATTGAACCAATGCGGGTGAGTCAGTGCCACCTAAAGCGGATAATATCTCGACATAGGAGAAAGATTTCCTAACAACTATGATTAGGGATGTTGGTAGGGTTCCTGTTATGACAAGATCCCTGAGAGGTATCTTGCGGGGTGGTTGTTCGGACCATTCCCATTTTTATGGGTTTGTTTTTAATTCTCGGGGATGAGAATGTTTTGAGAGGTATCTGATATATTGGCTCGGACCTCTCCTGTCCATTTCCTTTGTGAAAATGTGGGGCTAGAGGTATTTTATGAAATCAAAGTGACTTGGGGTGCGTTTGGGTGGACCTTTAACGAAAACTAAAGGGGTGATGGCCTTCGTACGGGAGGTGCATGGTTTGTCAAAACGCGTGGCCAAACCGTGCATGGATGGTGTTGGAGGAAGTGGCTAACACATGACTAGTGCATAGTTTGGCTTACCGTGCGAGGAGTTTTTCGCGAGGCAGAAGCTAACACACGGTTAGCGCACGGTTTGCTAAACCATGCGGACTAACCTTGCTGGCACTTAAAGTTAGATCCTAAAATTTAATATTTGAACTCGTTTGCCTCTAAATGGTTCGTTTAAGCCTCTAATCGACCATATATATGGATTACCCTTATTTGGAGGTGGAAGAACCTCTCCCAAGCATTTTGGAGGCGATCTGGAAGATTTTCTTGGCGAATCAAAGGTGGTTCCCTGAGGTATGTGATCGTTCTTGTTGTGTTCTTAGATATTCATAGATCTACTCTTTCTCTTCCCTCATATTCATATAGCTACACATATTATGGGTAGATCTAGGTGTGTGGATGTCGAATATGCTGAGACTTGGTCTTGAACTTTCTAGGAGGAGAGATCTAAGGTGCGGTTTTAGAGGATAGTCCTGGGTTTCTTCGGCGTTCTTCGACCATCGTGGTTTCGTCAAAAACCATTACGGTAGGTATTTTACCTTCGTCTCTCTAATTTGAGCATCATGTGGGATGGGTGTCCTCTTGCTTTCAAGAGACATAGTTGAATCGGTTTAAATGAAGATAATTACTGGCTTAAAGAATGGGGATGTGGAAGTTGTTATTTTTTCATTGTTTATCCTATTGTTATATTGTGAATTGAATAGGCTTAAGCCTATTGGAAATCACAGTCATTGGGGGCCTTTTATTGCGCAATTAAATGTTTCCCTATCTTTCTATAACATTTTATGGAAGCTTTGTGGAATATGGAAATTGGTTAATCATGTAAAGTTGGATGATTAAATGAATATCTGGAACCCTTGTGTGATCACCACGGTTAAACAAAATGGAATAATGAACATGTGGGTGTTGGTTTGGTTACATGGTCTATGAAAGGGGGTGAATCCTAGGTTATTATGAATAGGATGGGATGTGGGGCTACAAAAAATGATATTAAAGGGGAAATGATATGGCATGAACCTTGTTTTGTGATATGGTTGTGGAGATGTGGTTATAGTGGCAGTAGGGCTGCAGTAATGAGATGTGATATTAAAAGAAAGTGGAAAGTTGATAAATGAACTATGGGGAACGATAATGAATTAAACACGGAAATAATAACCGGAGATTGATTGATGAAAAAAGGTGGGTTTTGTGTTTCTTGTGTACTATCTAACATGATTTGTGGTTGGTAGGGTTCTTTTCTACGAAATGATTGATCTGGTTTGATAATTACCCAGTAGTTAAGAAGCTAAAAAACAAATACTATTGAAACATGAAAACCTAAATGGGGTATGGTTTGTTTGTTGTATGCATGCTTTGTAGTATCAGTTCCCAGGCACGTGCACAGTTTCTCTGTTTAGAAGCCATAGTTTGGGTTGTTTGTTTGGTATACATATATTTATATGTAACTTTGTTTTTTATCTCACCACAACCATGTTGAGAACTTAGCGTCGAACACTACCTTTTCATGGGAGAGGGTGTTTTCCCCTTAGCTAGTAGCTCCTTCCTTCTCCTTCTTCCATTGGATGCGATGCCTTGAGGCAACCGTACACCCAATAATGTTCGGGTAGGTTTCAATTGGTGTGATTTTAGCCCAAGACTCTTTGGGTAGGTTTAATATTCCCAAGAATCATTGGGATGAGGCCCAGGTGTTTTCGGGCGGGTATGTGATATGTGGTTTGTGAGGCCCAGGTGTGTTCGATCAAGGATGTGATATGTGGTTTGTGAGGCCCAGGTGTGTGCAGGCGGGATATGTGGTTTGTGAGGCTCAGGTGTGTGTGGGCAGGAAGAGTGTGGTAGTGTCAGGACGTTTTCCGTTAGGAAGAGGAACTAGCTAGTATGGGGAAATGGTGTGGGGTACCAAATACTATTGTTCTTATATACTGCTACATGTTGTTTTGTTTTTTGGTGGGTGTGGCTGGTGATGTTGGGTGGATATAATTCCTTGCTAGGTTTTGGTTCATTTGTTGTTCTCATGGGACATTAGGATGTCTCCCCACCTGTGCACAAGAGCTTTAGGTTTCCTTACTGAGTATACTTGTATGCTCACACTACGTTTACTTTCAGGTTTCTAGGAGGACTACCAGGGCCATGCGGGACCCTACTAGTCGGGCCAATTGGATTTGTTGCATTTGTTGTACTCTTGTTCTTTTGGTATTGCACTTTTGAGTTTTCTTGTACTTGTACTTTGTTCCAGAATCCTTTAAACAGGCATGTGGGATTGGTTTGGGTTTATTTTCATTTACTTATTGCTTTTTATTTTGGTTTTTGACTCATCCTATATCCCAGTAATAAATAATAAAAAGTTTAATTAATCAAATTTTATTGAAAACTCATACCCTTGGTGCTAGTCGCCACTCTGGGGCCTACTGGAGGTGGGACTCGGGGGTCATGTAACACCTCAAGATTTTATGAAAAATATTCTTTTTAATTAGATTGATTTCATGTGTTGTACACTACACCAAAAGAAGCTTTCAATACATGCATCCCTAACTTGGTTTTCATTACACACAATCGCGACCTTCCACGATAGCGTGTGTTGTACGAAATACTGAGTTTCACTAAACAACGATATGTTATATAAACTAACCGTAATGAATAGTAATACCCACTTTTTGCAATTTTATAAATTTTAATTTTTAAAATGGATTTCATTTTTGTATTCAGAATATCTAAATTATCCTAGGTTGAATTTTTGGTATTTTTATGAAAACAATCAATTTTTGAGGAATAGTGATAACATTGTGTTACTATTTAAAAACATAGTTTTTATTTAAATAAATATTTATTTATATTTAAATTTATTTTAGCTAAAAATTGATACGTAATACCTATATATGTTTAATATAATTAATTAGAGTCATTTTATAATAATTTTAGATATATATAAATTTTATTGAACTTTTCACTGTCTTTTACCCACCTCTTAGGAGAATTTGAAAATTTACATAAAACATAATTTTACCGCTTCGGTGAGTGGAATTTCATAAATCCAAGAAACATGGTTAATATCAAGGATTAAAATGTGGTTCAATAAGATAAAAATAATTTTTGGTGAATAGTAACTTTTTACATTTATTTTCCACAGTTAAAAGTAAATAGGGTAATTAAGGGTAAAAATGATGTTATTATTACACTAACACATGTCCTAATTCTATTGAATAACTGTAATTCGACGAAAAACAACCTTAGAAATAATATATTTCCCTTTAGGTCCACTTGGATTAGATTGGTACATTTATTATTTTTTTATTTAAAGAAGAGTTAAAATAGTTAAAATCGATGTTTAATAACTAAAACATATTTAATATAGTGTTATACATAAGCTAAATTAGACTATAAATATTAATTAGAAAGATAAATAAATTTAATACCTAACCATATTTTGTTTATAAATTTTAGACATTAAATAATTTAATTTAATTATGACACAGTGGTGATGCAGTATATAACTAAATAATGAAATATTAAAATAATTGATATTATAAATACCCAAATAAATAAAATTTGGGACTTTTTATGAATTCCTCTAATTTTATAGATTAATATGACATTTTAAAATTTATTTAATTGACTTTTTTCGAAAGAATCATGCTGTTATGATTTTCACAAAAATCAATTACCAAATAGTGTCAAAATTGACATAAAATAGTGTTTAAAACAAATATTATTAATTTTTATTTTTTTCCTAAAAATCTAAGGTTCGGCCAAATGACTTAGATAAGGTGATATATATTAATAATGACCCACTTGGGGTTCTTTTGACTTGTTATAGTAAGTTTATTAACCATATAGAGTAAGAAAACAAAAATACACGGTAAAAGTTAAATTATTTAACTTAGAGTTAAATCTAAATGATAAAGGTCAAATAGAACCCTGAACATGTCTAAAACCTATTGGATGATAGTATTTTGTCCCATACCCACTTTAGCTTCTAAATAAATCAATTTGGAGCTATTATAAACCGAATATGACTCTATTATAAAATAATATCATAAGTTTTTCCAAAGGTTCTCCTCTCCTCACATATAAAAAGGGAACCCCTTCCCTCTTAAATTCACACCCTCATGAGCCTTGAAGCTCGTCCAAACTCTGCCAATTACTCTTCTAAACTTCCATAGAAACGTTATAGAGGTTCTGGTCTCCTCAAAATATCAACTCTAGTGCCTTAAGAGGAGGTTAAGAAAAGGCACATCAAAGAAGAGGTAATATCCTTTACTGATTCTTTCCAATTTATTTCTTCTCCTACTTATTTATATTTATTTGTATCATCATAAATTAATAACATCAGTATCAATAATATAATTATATGTTATTATAAATATGAAATAACACTATTTAATCTTCTATCCATCCTACAGAAAACGAAATCACCACGCGTGCGTACGTACGGAATGCCGTCTCCACACATGGTGTAATCTTTTTTCCAGCACCACCTTACATGGATGGGTATAATGGTGTCAATAAATAACTATACATGGTTATATTATAGTGATACTGATTCTGAAATATTATACAAACACTTCAATACAATTCGACGATCATGTGAATGATATCATCGCTCGTGCGTACATACGGACTACTGTCTCCACGAACGCAATGAGATTCATTGTCCACGATTAACCATTAAAGAATGATTATAAAGTATATATAATGAATAATAATGAAATATATGACAATAATAATGATACTGGATTTATTTATACATATATATATATATATATATATATTTCAACTACTTACTTCCATTCAAGTCAAAAAAGGAAAAGAAAACAGTGTTCATCCGTATGTACGGCCTACCGTCTCCATGAACGGTGTATTTCATTTCATTTATCTATATTATATATATATATATACTGAATATATATGATATATATATCATGATTTACATTCTGGAAGTATTAAAATCATTATATAGGTAATAATAATATCAATAACAACAAGTCCAAACACGTACACTAAATAAATTGATTTTACACAAAACGCTGCATTAAAATGGAATTCACAAAGTAATGGATAATATAAAGTCATAAGTGAACCATATATGATATCATAATAATGAATATAATTCTGTAATAAGTAAATGACAATATTTAAACCATTATTTAGGTGGTTCGGATACGTACGAAGCATATCAGACATAAGGTAAATGATATCTTTTCCAATCTCGTTTTTACCTGAGATTGTTTATTCGTAAGTATTTACTGGGGTTATATTTATCATCCATGTGCCTATTTTATTAAAATGGTTACATATATTTTTAAAGTACTTCTTTCCCATTTTTGAATTTTACTACATGGTATGTAAGGAATCTTTCTTTTGTTTACCATATGAGGTACTTTTTGATTTTTCCGACAAAAGTACGAGGAGAATGTTTTTTTAACTTATAAGGTATGAATGGATTTTTACAGTTTTATAACGCCTTATTTTCATGAAGCATACTCTAAAATACTTCATGACTATTTTCAAAACAAATCCTTTTGTTTTAAAATTTCATGGAATTTTGTGAAAAGAAAATGATTTTGAAGAAGAAAGATTATTCTCCTAAAGAATTCATTTCAAATGTTTTATCCCAACCATTTTCCATCTAAGATGTCATTATTTTATATGTGTATGTTTCAAGTATAATGTCTCTATTATTTAAAAGGTTTCAATTTTCTTATGATGAGATGATATCCCTTTGTTTTATATGGATTATGTTATGATGGGATGATGTTTTTTTAACCCATTATATTATTTGGGTTATGATGAATTATTTATGTTTACTTTGTGAAACACATAAGAATGATTTCATTATGGGATGGATGGGACCTATATCTCCCTTAAATTCATTGGGTAAAGATTTATACATCATAAGTATGACATGGATAGAACCGTAAGTTAATCCGGTTCCGTGATACAGGACTGGAACGAGGAGTGAACTCGATTCAGAAAGGAACATTGTCCACTAAGATGGTCTTGGCGGCAATGCCTTGGATACTATGAAAATCATATTATGTGCTTAATGGTTTTCCACAAATACATGTTTTATTCCCATGATATTCCTTTTTGATATATTCCTTACGTACTTCGAAGATTTATGTCTTTTCTCAAGATTTTGATGTTTAGGTTTTATGTTCATGTTTTTGCATTCAAATGTTTATGGATTGTTTTATATTCTCTATGTTTACCCTTACTGAGCATTTGAGATCACCCTTTTTCTGTTTTCTTTTCCCCAGGATTTAAAGAATGGTTTTAGGTAAGAAAACAAATGGGGACGATCATTATGGGAGATTTTGAAGATCTTTCTCCACGATTAGAAGATGATATTCTGAGTTTCCAAAGACACTAAACTATTACGGTCCTTGTGTGTCAGTTTTTGTTATGTGTTAATTATTTTGAAAAAAGTAATTTAATGTCTGTGTATTTCATTCTTTGGGTTTCTACAATTGGTATCAGAAGGAAGGTTTAGTTAACTTTTGGAAACAAGGATGCGAAAACTATAGTGAAATCCCTAGAGATATTTATAAGGTATGTCTTGGAAGGTCACTAAGGATAAGTATACGTATAGGTTATAGTCCTAGAATTACGGTAACGATATTAGAATCTAACCTAAGATGTCAGATATTTATGGTACTACCCATTTATTATGTTGTTTTTCCTAGCCTGATTTTTCCTCTCACACTGTTTTTTTTTGGGTTTTAGATGATGGCTGGAACCCAAATGAATCGTGTTGATCAATGTAATGGACAATGCAATGATTGTGCTCCTGAGCAACCAAATGTGATGGGAGATGGAGTGAAAAATATTATTTCTATACTTACACAATATATAAATCATTCTGGATTTCCAAATGATTAGAGAAGGGATCAATATTCGATTGATTCCTTTATGAGCCAATGTCCACCGTCTTTCAATGGGTCTTCTGATCCACTTGTTGCTGAATAATGGATCAGTACCATTGAAAAGATATTTTCCATACTTCTCTATTAAGAACATGAGAAAGTAATTTTAGATGATTACCATTTAGAAGGTGAAGCTGACCTGTGGTGGACTGTAATTAAGAAAACAAGGCTTTAAGATGAAATAGAATCCATGGAATGGGACGATTTCATGAACTAATTTTACAGTAAGTACTTATCTCGTATTCTTCTAACAAATATGGAAAGGAGTTCATTGATCTTAAGAAGAAGGATTATGAATCTGTTGGTATATACGAAGTGAATTTTACAATACTTTCATGGTATGCATCTGGATTTATCATCAAACCTAAATGTAAAGGTGATCGATTCTTCAGTGGCTTAAAACCAAGTCTCCGAAGGGAATTAGCTATAAGAGACTTCAGTAGCTATGAAGAAATTATGCGTTGTGCTATCAAGGTAGAACAAGAAGTCGGTGAATCATATTCATCTCACAGTTTTGACTTGAAATGAAAGATGGAGTTCACGGAAAAAACCTCATAAAAATTGTGAAAAAAGGCGAGTGTTTCTTTATGCCCAAAGTGTGGAATGAACAATGCTAGAGATTGTCTAAAAGGTACTATAAAATATTTCAATTGTGGAAAATAAGTCCATCAAGCAGATGAGTACTAATGTAATGTGAAAAAGGTTTCTAATGACGTGAATAGAGGAAAGACTGCAGAGAACACTCCACCAACACTTCAATGTGTCAAGTGAAAAGAAATGGGGAATTATGATAATCAATGCCTTAATCCAAGGGTTAATAATGATTGACGTGAGAATCCTCTTAAGGAGAAGGAATAAGGGAGGTCACATGTGATCACTATAGGAGATGTTGAGTATGACGACGATGTAGTGGAATGATTATGTGTTTATGTAAAGGGATTCCAAAATAATGTTGTGGAATCTAATTTATGGTATTGTGGAATATTGGAATATCTATGTATTGGTTTATTATGGTTTTCAAAAATTATATGGTACTGGTAACCATGAAATTAAATCAAATATTTTGGAAAGCAGATGATATGTTCATAATGATGGGATAAGGAGAAAATAATTTGTTTGATAGTATTCATGAGCTCATGATTGATATAAGGACAAAGTTATATCATTGTTTGAGTATATAGAAATTTTGGAATTTGGTATGTGGGAAGTGTTAAATTTTGATAGCATCCAGGTTTTCACTAAGAGTCAATGGGTATTCATTTTTTAGGTGAATACATGATTAAGGTATTAACATGTTTGTAATTTGACCAAAAAATTATATTGTATGATATATAGGGTATAAATGATGGTATTCACATGCTCGGTAGATGACATTTCTAGTAATTGGTTTCTTTGTACTATGAGCTTGGACAGATGTATTTTGGATAAGCCTAAATATTGGAATTGATTATGTTGGACATAAGTCAGTATTGTTTAAGGCTAGAACTTTTTTTCGATATTATTTATGGAATGTTATAATAATGTAGTTTTAAAAATAGGACAACCTACAGGGCGGGAACAACACGTCACGTCGGATAAGGCTGTTGGAATCGAACCAACAACTGAAGTCTGACATGCCTTTATCACCTACCATTGTCCTACAGGAAGTCCCTGGTTAGTAAAAACTTGTTTTATTATATTATGATGTATGATATATGAAGTATAAGTCCATTTTAGGAACCATATATGATTAATATCATTATATATGGACTGATTATTTTTGAAAACTTTTTCTAACCTTTAGTCTCAGATAGATGGACTGACCCATCATTCTATCACATGATCTACTAACACTTCACGAATGAAAAATTCAACTTCATTTCTCTAAGAGATGAAGAGGAAATTTTCCAAGGAACGATTAACGGTGAGATTGTACAAAAATAAAGAACGTATTTTTTCTAATTCCAATTTCATCATCTTTAGGGAAATGATCTTGAAAACCAAAAATGTTTTCCTAGTGACCATATATCTGATGAATTAGATGGTACCTTAGATCACCAAAAATTTATGGCTTTGTGATTGTTGGATTATTCAGAACCATGTCCTCTACCACTCTTCATCAGAAGTTCATGGTTATATTTCTCTTCCATATTCATATTTTCTCTTATGTTGTCATATGTGGAAACCCAGTGTTGAGTTACCTTGGGAGACTGTTATGATTCGAAAATCCCTTTTTAAAATGATTTTTTAGTTTTCCTTTCTATGATTTGGGTTTCTATTAAATAAAATTTCAAGTAGTAAACCATTTATAACACCGACGAATTTTGAGGGTGAAATTCCTTATGAATGGGGTAGAATATAACACCCTAAGATTTTATGAAAAATATTCATTTTAATTTCATTGATGACTTGTGTTGTACACAAAACCAAAAGGATCTTTCACTACACGCATCACTAAATTGTCTTGCATTACACATAATCGTAGCCTTCCACGATAGCAGGTGTTGTACACAATACTGAGTTTCACTAAACAACGATATGTTATATAAACTAGCCGTAGTGAATAGTAATACCCACTTTTTGAAATTTTATAAATTTTATAAATTTTATATTTCAAAATGTACTTCATTTTTGGATTCAGAATATTGAAATTAGCCTAGGGTGGATTTTTGGTATTATTCAGAAAACTTTCAATTTTTGATGAATAGTGAAAACACTGGGTTACTATTTAAAAACAGACATTTTATTTAAATAGTTATTTATTTTATTTAAATTTATTTTAGGTCAAAATTGATACATAATACCTATATAAGTTTAATGTAATTCATTGGAGTCATTTTATAATAATTTTAGATATATAAAAATTTTATTGAACTTTTCACCGTCTTTTACCCACATCTTAGGAGAATTTGAAAATTTACATAAAACATAATTTTACCGCTTTTGTGAGTGGAATTTAGAAAATCCAGGAGACACGGTTCTTATCAAGGAGTAAAATGTTGTTCAATATGATAATTGTTTTTGGTGATAGTATCTTTTTTATTTTCATTTACCACAGTTAAAAGTAAATAGGGTAATTAAGGGTTTAAATGAAATTATTATTACCCTAACACATGTCTTAATTATATTGGATAAGTGTAATATGACAAAAAACAACCATAGGAATAAAATATTTCCATTTAGGTCCACATGTATCATATTCAGACATTTATTATTATTTTATTTAAAGAAGAATTAAAATAGTTAAAATCAATGTTTAATAACTAAAACATATTTAATATGGGGTTATACATAATATAAATTCGACTATAAATATTCATTATAAAGATAAAAAGATTTAATTCTTAATGGTATTTTATTTATAATTTATAGATATTAAATAATTTTTTTTATTTATGACACAATGTTGATGCAGTAATTACCTAAATAATGAAATATTAAAATAATTGATATTATAAATACCCAAATAAATGTAATTTGAGACATTTTATGAATTACAATAATTTTATAGGTCAATATGACATGTTATTATTGATTTAATTAACTTTTTTCGAAATAATAATGATGTTATGATTTTCTCAATAATCAATTACACAAATAGTGCCGAAATTGACATAAAATAGTTTCTAAAACAAATATTATTAATTGTTATTTTATTCTTAAAAATCTAAGGATCGGCCAAATGGCTTATATAATGGTATATATATTAATAATGAACCACTTGGGGTTATTTTGTCTTGTTATTGTATGTTTATTAACCATATAGTGTAAGAAAACAAAAAGACACGGTAAATGTTAAATTATTTAACTTAGAGTTAAATCTAAATGATAATGTTAAAATAGTGACCTAAACTTGTCCAAAACCTATTGGTTGATAGGATATCGACCCATACCATCTTTATATTTGAAATAAATCAATTTTGAGCTATTATAAACTGAATATTATTTTATTATAAAATAATATTTTAGGTTTTTCCAAAGGATCCCCTCTCCTCACTTATAAAAAGGGAACCCCTTCCCTCTTCTCTTCACACTCTCTTGAGCCTTGAAGCCTGGACAAATCCTGCCAATTTCTCTTCTCAACTTTCCTAGAATCATTATAGAGGTTCTGGTATCCTAAAAAACCTACTCTAGTGCCTTAATAAGTAGTTAAGAAGAGGCGCGTCAAAGAAGAGGTAATATCCTTTACCGATTCTTTCCAATTTATTTCTTCTTCTAATTCTTCAACATTATTTGTTTAATCCTAAATTAATAACATAAGTATCAATAATATAAAGATATGTTATAATAAATATTAAACAAACCTATTTCATCTTCTTTCCATCCTATGGAAAATGAAATCACCGCTTGTGCGTACGTACGGAATACCATCTCCACGCCGTAGTGTAATATGTTTTCCACCAACACCTTACATGGATGGGTATAATGGTGTAAATAAAAACTATATATGGTTATTTTAAAGTGATAATTATTCTGAAATATTATACATACACTTCAATACAATTCTACGATCATGGGAATGATATCATCGCTCGTGTGTACGTACGGACTACCATCTTGACGAACACGATGAGATTCATTTCCCATGATTAACCATTCACGATTGATTATAAGGTATATATAATGAATAATAGTGAAATATATGACATAATTATGCTACTGGATTATGTATAGATATATATATATATATATGTCATGTACTTACTTCCATTCAAGTCAATAAGGAAAAGAAAACAACGTTCATGCGTACGTACGGCCTACCGTCTCCCTGAACGGTGTATTTCATTTCATTTACCTATTTATTATATATATATATACTGAATATATAAGATATATAAATCATGATTTAAATTCTATATTTAATTAAATCATTATATAAGTAATAATAATATCAATAACAAAAAGTCCTAACACGTACGATAAATAAAACGATTTTACCCAAAATGTTGCTTTAATATGGAATTTACAAAAGAACGGGTAATATAATGTCATAAGTGAACCATATATGATATCATAACTATGAATATGATTCTTTAATAAGTCAATGTCATTATTTAAACCATTATAGATGAGGTTTAGATACGTACAAAGCATATCAGACATAAGGTAAAGGATAACTTTTCCAATCTCGTTTTTATCCAAGATTGTTTATTTGTAAGTATTTACTAGGGTTATAATTATCATCCATGTCCCTATTTTATAAAAATATTTCCATGTATGTTTAAAGACCTTTTTACCCATTTTTGACTTTTACTACATGGTATGTAAGGAATCTTTCTTTTGTTTAACATATGAGGTACTTTTTGACTTTTCCGACATAAGTACGAGGATAATGTTTTTTTAACTTATAAGGCATGAACATATTTTTATGGTTTTATAACGCCTTATTTTCATGAAGCATAATCTACAATATTTCATGAATATTTTTAAAAAAATATCCTTTTCTTTTAAAATTGCATGGCATTTTGTGAAAACAAAATGATTCTGAAGAAGAAAGGATATTTTCCACAAGAATTAATTCCAAATGTTTTATCCCAACCATTTTCCATATAAGATGACATTATTTCATATTTTTATGTTTCATGTATAATGTGTCTATTATTTACATGGTTTCACTTTTCTTATGATGAAATGATATACCTTTGTTTTATTTGGATTATGTTATGATGGGATGATGTTTATGAAACCCATTTTATTATTTGGGTTATGATGAATGATTTATGTTTACGTTGTTTCACATGTAAGAATGATTTCATTATGAGATGGGTGGGGCCTATATCTCCCTCCAATGAATTGGGTAAATATTTATATCTCATGAGATATACATGACTGGAATGGTAAGTTAATTTGGTTCAGTGATACAGGACTGGAATGAAGAGTGAACTCGATCCAGAAAGGGACTTTTTCCATTAAGATGGTCATGCAATAAATTCCTTGGCTACTATGGAAATTATATAATGTTCTTAATGGTTTACTACAGATACATGTTTTATTCCCATTCTATTCCTTTATGATATATGTCTTACGTACATCCAAGATTTATGTCTTCGCTAAATATTTTGATGTTTAGATTTTATGTTCATGTTTTTGCATTCAAATTTTAATGATTGTTTTATGTTCTCTATGGTTACCCTTACTGGGCATTTGAGCTCAGCCTTTTTATGATTTATTTTCCCCAAGATTTAATGAAAGGTTTTAGGTAAGAAAAAATGGGGATGATATTTACAAGAGATGTTGAAGATCTTTCACCACTATTAGAAGATTATATTCCGAGATTCCAAAGAAAGTAAACTATTATGGTCCTTGTCTGTCTGTTTTTATTGTGCATTATGTATTACACAAAAAGAAATGTAATGTCCGTGTACAACAAGCTTTGGGTCTCTACATTCATTATCTCCATTTCACCATTTCCATCTTAGAAGGGGTATCCTTGGTAGGAGGCGGTCGTGAAAAATTTATTTTACCATATTCCTGGGGATTTAAGAGGCATATAGTGTAGTGTTTTTTAATATCCAATAATTCAATAGATAATTAACATGGTAATTTTAATGATCAAAATGTTACTCAAACCATTAGAGATCTATTTTACAAAATTATTTTCAAATAAATATTTATTTTGGAATATATTCCATATTTGTTTAAAAATCATTTTATAATCACTAATATTTTTCTTTTTATATTTACAGTGTTTTAAATGTTCCCATAACATTTAATTTTATCTTGAATCATATTTTACTCAAAGTGTTTCATGTTTGTGAAACTAATATAATCCATAATTTTTTAATTGGATCCTCCCATTCCCCTTGTTCAAAATTATTAGATACATTTTGAAATTGAATTATATTTTACATAGTGATTTATTGTAATTGTTTTCCATTAATTTATCTTATAGAAAAGATATTAAAATGTGTAACATTTTATAAATTATTGTTTTTATCAATGTGTTAAAATAATCAAACTATATCATTTTGTCTATTGATACCTCTTTCCTCCAATTATTCTTTTTTTAAATACTTATTTTATATGAATTAATTTTTTTACATAATAAATTCATGTTCTCCATTATTTACCAATTATTTTTACATATCTTTTAAAAAATGACCATGGATTCCAATTATTTAATACTAAAATTCCACTAGAACTATATAAACTAGTTTACATCTAAATTTTCATACTTTGAAAATATATTTTCTTATTCAAATATGCTATTCTAACTAAAATATATGACTTTATTCTATGGATGTAATATGAAATTTCTATTTTATGACAAACTCCTCCATCTAATGGTATTCTTCCTCAGATGGTAGTGAATGGATAGAGATAACTACCCCCATGTATGTCCTATAGTAGGAAATGAGTTGTAGACTGGAATGGATGGTATAGAAATATAACATATTTATGTAAGAAACCTTTATAATAACAGTGTTTTATGATAGGATAAATTGAAGGTATAACAACTCAATCATGATGTATATCATTACTACCAAACTATCCCACAATGTATGGAAAATGTCAAAAAATAATAATAAAATTCTACGAGTAAGTTCCTAAAGGTAGACCTATATTAGTGACTCAAGAACAAATCCAAATCATAATATGATAATGACTATATCGTTCAACAATATCCTCTTTGATATATTAATAATAGATTATATATGTTGTAAAACTACCGCTAATTTTTATAGATTATTATAACATCTACATTGAAAATTATTCATTATATAACATTATGATCCATACAAGACACATAATGGATTATTACTTTTGGTGAATGGATAGAATATAATCTTATTTCACAAATGATATAAATCATATCCCACAAACATCATCTCAAGTAGTACAATTCGTAGAAATGAAATATATAAAACTATAAATCATACCCTAGGGAATATAAATATATCAAAGGGGTATAATAAATTATTTGTGATGGTAAATAAAGAATATATTAATGATCAATTATTTTGATGATGATAATAATGGTTTCAAAAAATAGAATAAAATTTCACAACAATATCAAATATTTCATGGATCATATTCAGAAATCATTTCATACATCGTGACGTTCATAAGACATGAATGTTAATTGAAAAAAAAAACATGAGAAATGAGTTCATAAGACTCACATAATAAAAAATTTTGTAAAAGGTACGTATATATATAAAATCATTTCCATGGTGAGGGATCACTCCAAGAATATCATAGTGGTTTCGGTTCAATTCCTTTTTTCACAACCCAACCCAAGTTGAGGATCGAGTTGAAAATACTACAACTACTCTCTATAGGCTAGGGGTTGGAGACAAGCACCAAAGGAATAACTGACACATTGATAACATTATCTAATAATATCTATTCACATAGACAATCATCTCGATGAAAATATGCAAATAGAGTAAAGGTAAAAGAATAAAAATGCCAAGGGAATAACCCTTCATGAAAAACCTCTTGACATTACAATAGTACAATGATGAAAAATAAAAAGTAAATGTAAATAATACATTCCCAACTAGAAATATGTCCCAAAAATATATAAAACTAGAAAATTAACCTTCTAAGAGATGAAATATTCTGATATTCATGCAATGAAAACAATATATGTTCCACAACATTCAGTATCATTAATCCCCTCTGATGTCACCTTTAAAATGTTCTTCGTCTTCATATGACATGACATGTAGTGGAAAATCCCTTAATTTTATGAGTATATACATACTCTTTAGGATTGGCTGAGAAGTGATAGGGGAGAAATAATTGATAGAATTGTAATATTAATAGTGTTGATTCAAGATAGAATGAAAGAGGAAACCTCAAACCAAACTGAGAAAAAGAGAGAGTAGCATTATCCAAATACAATGGGCTATACACGACGTGTAGATGACCTACATGCTTAGTCTCTGCCAAATATATCAAAAGAGATGACACATCCAACAATGATAGCCTAAAAATGGGAATTAAATGGAATTCGTCGCACATTTTTGGAACCCATGGAAGGAGAATAAAATAATCCTAAGTTATTGGTATATATGTATATATATATATATGCTCAGTCAATGATGCCCAAATGAGAGAGAAAGGGGATAACCATCTCATAGATCAGCCTAGAAGTAACCATGAATGTGAATCCATGACACATCACAATGTATCTTAGTTGATGGTTCATAGTCTCTATGTATAAGACTCTATAATTAGTTCATTAAGGGATTTCCACTGTAGTTTCATGAGAACCCATTCTCAATCCGATTATGGGTTCCACTCAGTAGGTAGAGTACACATTCCCATACTAATGTGGGTTTCCAGAATATAGGTCATGGAACCATTCCATGGGGTTATTGGGGGGTGGGGTTTCACTATGGTCATTGAGGAACCACAAACTATTGGATATGGGGTACCACTTAGAAGATGAGGACCCACACCCAAGTATAATGGGCGTTTATTCTGGTCATTGAGGGCACATGCCCTATCCAGTACGGGGTTTCAACTCAGATGTCGAAGAACCTAGCATGGTACATTAGGGGGAGGGGTCAAAATTGTCATTGAGGAACAGTTCCCTATCTGATAGGGGTTCCACTATCATTGTTGGTGTAGAGGAACCATGCCCATTTTGATGTTTGGTTCCACTCTATAAGAATTCAATGATGATTCTTTTGTATCACTGATGTCAAAAAGAATCAACTGAATAAGTGCAGTACCTAGATAATTACACATAGTTTCTCAAAATGAAAAAGACAATTATTCCATCACATTCTATGTACAAAATCACTTATGATCGGATACTCAAAGGAAAAAATATGAGTATAAAGTAATGAGATACAGAAGATTTATGTTCCCTCAAAAAGAAAAATGGGGTACACAGAGTGTGATGGTAGATAAATGGAATTTCATACCTATAGATCATATGAACATATCCCTAAACATCTCATGGATCTAAGTCCATATATTAGTACACACTGTGCATGTGGACTATACAATTTGTTCCTGACAACTCAAGAATGAACTGTGTCCTTTTTTCCATGTCTTTGTACTAGATATTTTTGTGTGTGCTTCAGTACACATTCATGTACCCAATAATTGAATATCCTTGGTCAAACTCCAAAGGAATATTAAAATGATCTACATAAGTTATCTTTCACCAGTAGGATGTCCTCATCCACTAGTGTATTACTTGTACTTTCCCCCTCTTCACATACAACATCTCTAGTCCCAGAAGTGATGTATCTCAGCTCTCTATCAATTAAATGGGTGACCTTCACTATCTGTTGAACGTTTCATAAAAAGGTTTAATTCCAATGGTAGAGTGGTATCTCTTATTTTATGAAAATGGTACCAATGGAATGTGATTCTCCATGCTTCAGACAATGTCAAACATGCAAGCCCTCAACATATCCTCTAATCCATAGATGGTGTGCCCAACATACCCATTAGTCTTGGGTTAAAATGCTATACTCATCCTTATTTGGGTACCAAATTCCTCCCATAGGACACTTCTAAATTTTGATGTAAATTGTTCATCACTGTTGATGATAACCATCTAGTGTACGCCAATAAGGAGAATGATCTCATGTGAAAATAGCTTCCCCAAACATTCCAACAAATTATTTTCACCAATAGTATGGAAGTTCTCCGAAATCGTGATTCAATCTAACAAAATGCATATTACATCATGCAGCTTCTCTGTTCATTGAATCCCTATCATAATGTCCATTGACATGTCATCCCACATTCATTTTGGGATCTAAATGGGATACAAAAATCATAGAACAACCTGGTGTTAAAACAACTCATGCTGACAAGTGGGGCACCAAGAGCTGAACACAGGTAAATTTTATCTCATTATTGACAACCAAAACATGCACTAATGGATTCAATACTTATTATCCACACAGAGATGTAAAGATATGGGAGAGTTTTGGAAATCTTGAATCACCTCCCCCTACATCCAGGTAAGAACCACTAACTATCCAATGAAAAAGATGATGTTATTACTTCCTTAATTATATCTACATTCTGAGTCCCACATGGATATCTATTTATGTAATACCTCCAGTCAATATATTCTAGTTGGGACACTTTCACACACTCGAGAAATTAAGGATTCAACCCATTTGAATGAAGAAAAGATGTACCCTCAGCCTTTGCGGGGGCTAGCCACAAGGAGGATAACTGCTCTAAATCCTCCGGCACTATGAGAGGAAAAGACTTATGGGTAAGGGAACTACTACAAAATTTACCATACTTAGAGAATAAAATATCTAAAATAAAAATTCTTCCTCGAACTCCAACCAACATTATTGTCTCAGGTTCATATCCCATTTCATGAAGACATACATGTTACTCTAATGGTACGACAAAACCTCATAGCACTCCTAGAGAATGTAGTTTTTTTCAATTGTAATACCCCAGGCTTCCACGATATGTTTCTATTTCAATAATGAAATATCTTTTGTTGTACACAATGACGAGTTCTAGCACACCACTTCCAATCAAACTAGCCGTTATGAATTGTAATACCAAATATTTGTAATTTTAAAAAAAAATGTCAAAATGGAAAAAATTATTTTATTCAGAAAATCAAAATTAGCTTACGGTGAACTTTTTTGTATTTTTCTGAAAATTTTCAATTTTTGATGAATAGTGAAAAACACGTCATTATTTTTTAAAACCTACTTTTTATTTAAATAATGATTTATTTTATTTAAATTTATTTTAGGTCAAAGTTGATACATAATACCTATATTATTCCAATGTAATTCATTGGAGTCATTTTATTATAAGATTTGATACCTAAAATTTCATTGAATTTTTTTAAAGTCTTTTACCCACCTTCTAAGAATATTCCCAAATTTTAATAAAATGTTACATTACCACTTCTTTGAATGGAATTTCACAAATATTATTTCAAAAATTGACATTAGTTTGTAAAACATGGTTAAATAGGATAAAAATAATTTTTGGTGAATAGTAACATATGAATTTTATTTACCACGGTTAAAAGTAATAAGGGTAAATAAAGGTAAAATGAGATTATAATTATCCTAAAAATGTCTTAATTTTATTGGGTAAGTGTTTTGCGACCAAAATAATCCATAGTAATAAAATATGACCCTCTTTGATCCACTTAGATTAGATTATGAGGTTTATTATTATTTTATTTCAAGAAGTGTTAAAAGTGATAAATTTAAATTTTCATGACCACAAATTGTTTAATATAGGGTCATACATAAGTTATATTCTAATATAAATATTCATTAGAAATTTAAATAGGTTCCATAATTAATTTTATTTTATATATAATTTGTAGAAATTAAATAAGCTAATTTATTTATGACACAATGATGATAAAGTAATTACCTTATTTAGACTTTTGATGCATTCCTATAATTATATAGGATAATATGACGTGTTAGGATTTTTTTAATGTATTTTTTTGCGAAGTAATAATGTTTTTTTTTTGACTTTCACAAAAACCAAATTCTAAATAGTATGAAAATTCACATTAATGAGATTTTAAAACAAATACTATATTATTAATTGATATAATATTCCTAAAAATCTAAGGATTGGCCAAAGAACATAGATATGGTTATATATGAAAATTGTGAACCGCATGGGCTTTGGTTGTCTTTTAATAGTATGTTTATTAACCATTTAATATAATAACATATTAATGCATGGTAAAAGTTAAACTATTTAACTACGAGTTAAATCTAAACGATAAGTAAATATGATGAAAAAACCCATTCTAAAACCTATTGGTAGTGAGTATTTCAAGAAATACCCACCTAATCACAGAAATAATTTTTTTAGATCCATTATAAACATAATATTATTATATAATAAATTATTATTTCAATCTTTTCTGAATGTGACCCTCACCTCTCTTATAAAATGTTTCTTCCCCTTCTCTCAAAATAAAACCTCCAATTCCATTTTTATCAGCCTACCCATGCTTAAATATCCTCCCAAATACCTTAAATTAAACCTAGATTCCTTAATTGGATAATAAATATAACCTAATGATCTCTTTTGATGAAATCCAAAGGAAGCACCCGAAGAAGATGTAATTATTTTTTAACCACTAACAAAGTTCATTTCTTCTTCCACATCATTTTTCATTATAGATTACAGACAAGAATAAAACATCCAGTGGATTATACATACTATGATGTTATTATAAATATGTTAATTACATATTCATTATTATATCCATCCTATGTAGGACATAGTCACCATATGTGCGTACATACAACTAACCTTCTCCAAGTCATGGTATAGTTCGTTATTCAAACACATCATTATTTGGGTGGGTATAATAATGAGTATAATTGGTGTAAATAATAAGTATGACATGTTAATTATTCATAATATATGATATAACACCCAATTAAATACTATTTTACCATCAATAGAATGATATTTTTGCTCATGCAAATGTAAAAATTGTTGTCTCTGTGAACGTGATCTGATTCATTTCCCATTGTAACCATTCAAGAATAATTTTCATTTTATGATTGAAAATAATGTTTAGTAACTTTATATCATTCTAGGTATGAATAAAATACATTCTATCCACGAAAACGTGACTTACGTATCAAAACATATAAACGAAAATGAATCAGTTAACACCTAAAACAATGATACTATTGAAATATTATTAACAAATAAATATTAGAAGATCAAATATGATATCATATTTATTTATGTGGCTCTTGTATAATTTAATAATAATGATTTAAATATTATACATGAGGTTAACATACCCTCGACCAAGGAAATGTACAAGTTAATGGTTAATTTTACAATCTCTTTATTATCCGAGATTATTCATACGTAGGTGTCTACTGAGACCTCTTTATTGTTCTCATCTGTGTTTCTTAAAAATTTATTTAAAAACATTTTTACTATTTCCTAAAATATGGGTTAATTTTATTTATACCTTTTTTTTACTTTTAAAAAAAATTAAAGGTATCTTTTTATCTCTTTCTAAACATGGTACTTTATGACCTTTTTGAAAAATTAGGGTAAGAATGTTTTTTTAACTTATATGGATAGTTCGGCTATTTTTTTCCATTATAACACTTTATAATCTTCCCATAAAATATTATAAGAATATTTTAAAAATAAATGTTTTATTTTATAATTATGTGACTTTCAAATGATTTCAATAAAGTAGGATATATTTATCTCAAATAGTTTAGATATCATCTATATCAACAACCATTGATGGATTTTACAATAGTTTGAAGTTGATTTATTATGATACAATCTTATATATTGTAATGAAGGTTTTTGATATGTTTGACAACGGATGTGTTATTTTTATACCATTAATGGTTTATGTTTAAAGTAATAACATTTCATATGTTACTTTTATACTAATATTTATGTATTGTTTCAACCATTTCATTTGAGGAATTAATTGGACATAGTAAGTGATGGGTGGAGCCCACTATAGCTCCTTGATTCATCGATAGGTCCCACAAGACAAACTAGTGTCTTGGAACAAGGCCATGAATAAATATCATATTAATATTATTGGCACGATGCCTTGATTATGTTGTTATGATGTCCGGAATTAGGCATTCCATCATTATGAAATTATCTTTTGATATTACATGTGATTATTTGACTAGAAAAATATCCATGTGATTATGTAAATAGAATTATTTGATTTATATTTTTTATATAATGTTGTAGTTTATGTATAAAAGGATTTTTTTAGTCTTATACATTGCCTTAAATGTTTTTTCTTATTTATGAATGTTTCTTATATTTTTTTATCCTTACTGAACATCTGAGATCACCCCTTTCTTATGTTTTATTTTTCCAAGGATGTAAAGTTTATATTACTATTAAACTACAAGAATAGGATAAGGGATATGAGTGTGTTCAAAGGGGACACAATGTTGTTGTTTTTTAATTTTATAATGAAATGTAAAACATATGTATGTATCTAGTTCGTCCAAAGCTACTAAAGCAATCGCTCTATCGAGACTTCATCTCTTGTGATGGTTTCAATGTTATGTAACAATGAACTAAAACTAGGTAACTTGGGTCAGGGTGATATAGTTGGTATCAGATGATGTTTTGTATAATCCTTAGATGATGGATTTAGAAAAACTCTGATTTGAGAACATTTACCCAAGTTAGACTTCAAGGATAAGTATGGAATAACTTCCTAGAATTGGGGTAATGTTGAGATTTTGTGTATTTTCCATGAAAAAAACCTGGTCATGATATGATCAGGGAGTGGCGGCCCTGAAATAGATGTACCATTGTATTGAAAACTCCAATAAGGAGTTTCGAGCTTGAATCATGGTATCTTAGTATATGACAATGGGCCTTGCTGCAATCTTGGTTACAAAACTCTAGGGGGATGTGCTTAGGATAAATCAAATTTTTTTACAAATCGTTATGAAATATTTTTTAGTAAGTACTTATTAAATGAAAACATTTTTTATGATTAAGGATTATATGAATCAACATTTCAATTTATGTTATTTAATTTAATAGTTTGGAATTATTTGGGGTGATTCATAATATAATCTAGTGGATACCATTGTTTAGAAATTGTGCTAGTGGAAGAAATGGAAAATGTATCAACACATGAAATTCATGTAGGATTTTCCCTCTTATTCAACATAATTATAGAGGACATGGTGATGTAACCATTTCTGAACAACTTATAACCATACTGGGACATCTCACCCAGGTTATGAATAATGAACTTATTCATATGAAACTCCCAGATCCACAACATGGAGAATCAATGTTAGACCTTTTTACGAGGAAAGAGCCACCAACATTCAATTGGACTACAATGTCATTTTTATTTGAGTGACGGATAAGTTCCATAGAGAAAGTCTTTAATTCTTTGGGTAGTAGTGAAAAGGAAAAAGTTTATATGGCAGCATATCGCCTCACCAGAGATGCAGATCAGTGGTGGACATTAAATCAAAATCCAAAGTAGGATAAAGAAGTATCAAATATGTAATTGAGGGAGTTTAAAGATATTTTCTTAGAAAAATACTTTCTTTGTGACCATCGAATTGATATGGAAAGAGAATTTTGGAGTCTGAGGTAAAATTAGAATGAGAATGTCACAATGTATGAGGCTAACCTTACAAGGTAAGAAAGTCATGAAGAATATTATATACATATCCCGAGGAGTAAGATTGATAGATTCTATGATGGGACAAAACCATTTCTCTGTTGAGAATTAGTCTCATACTACTTCTCATCGTTCAAAGATATTGTCTCATATGTTATCAAGAATGAAAATTAATTCACTATGTCTTACGAATTTAATGAAAATTAGTAGAGGAATAGATCTGTTGAACACTCTAGAAATGGATATAATAGGATGAGGGGAAGTGTTTAACATCCATCATGTATTAAATGTGGGTAGAAATACCCCAGTACATTCTTGTAGGAAATAAGAGTCGGTTAAATATGCGGTGAAAAAGCAACCAAGCTCGTGATTACAAGGGAAAAAGAGGGTGTCAACGTTGAGTTCAATAATTCTAGGGAATTTGGGCATTATGAAAAATAATATCTTATGGGCCAAGGAACCGTGCCACAAGAAATGGTCAAGGGATCAAGGCCATGTTTATGCGATCACTACAGTTGGGGTTGAAGCTCTGAATGACATGGTGGCCGGTAATTTAATGGCTTCCTAAAATTTTTCCAATGCGTTATTTGATTCAGAATCATCACATTGTTTCATATATTCCCTGTTTTCTAATAAAATTAGATATTTCCAATTTTATTTAACATGGATGTTTTTAGTTAAAAATCCTAGGAGAAGTATCATTGCAATAATGTTTTTTGAATCAGTTCCCATTATGGCATATTATTTTTCTTTATCTACTGATCTCATCATCATACCCATTATTGAATTCGAAATTATCCTTATTATGAATTGGCTTTAAAACTATGATGTGAAATTTAATTGTAATATAATAGAGGTTACAATTTTTGATGGTGATAAGGAATACCTTATCTTTAGAAAAGAAACATCACCATCTAATTCATATATAGATCCACCCCAAGTACCTCTACAAAATTCAATTATTTGGGAGGATGAGAGTGAAATAGATATGGGTTAGGAATTTAATATTCAAATAGAGGACATACCTATTGTGAAGGAAAATGATGATGTGATTCTAGAGTATTTTCCTGGACATCCTTCGGAATGTGAATTTGATTTTTCAATTGATATAATTCTATGTTCAAGGCCTGTATCGATGACCCCTTATAGAATGGCTACTATGGAATTTTTGAACTCATGAAATAAATATAGGAATTGAGTAATAAAGGACTTATTTACCCATGTGTTTCTCCATGGGGATCCCTTGTTCTTTTTGTTAATAAAAAATATGGATCCATGAGGTTGTGCATTGACTGTAGGGAGATAAATTCAATGAAATTAAAGAAAAAGTACTCACTACCTCTCATTGATGATTTAAGCGATCAACATAATGGAGCTCAATATTTTCAAAGATTGACCCCTGATCTGGATATCATCTGTTGTGTGTGATGAAGGAACAAAATACAAAGATACCATTTCATACTAGAAATGAGCATTATGAATTTACATTAATCCCTTTTGGACTAAATAATGAACCATCTATCTTTATGGATCTAATGAATACAATTTTATGGAATATCTTGATGACATTGTACTGGTATTTATTGATGATATCTTGGTTTAATTTAAAAGATATGATGATAATGAAAATAACTTTTACACTATTATAAAAACTCTTAGAAGAAATGAATTATATATTAAGTTTAGCATGTGTGAATTCTGGCTTCATGAGATTTCTTTTATTGGCCATATTGTCACAAAGGATGAAATCTCTTTTGATCCTTCTAAGACAGGAGAAATACAAGAATGTCCAGCACCGACGAGTATAACTGGGGTAAGTAGTTTTATTGATTTACAAGGTTATTATAGACATTTCGTCCAGAATTTTTCATGATTACATAACCCATTAACCAAGATCCTACGTAAAGGGGTTAATTTAAAGAAAATAGTGTGGACAATGTTTTGAAAAACTAAAGATAAGAATATTCAATTATCCTACCATGACTCTACCATTAGGGATTGATGGGTTTTTTATTTATAATTATGCTTCATAGAAAGTAAATGGATGTGAACATTTGAAGAATTATAGAGTTATTGCCTTTGTATCGTGATAGATAAAAATTAATGAACTAAACTATCCTACTCATGAAGTTGAGTTAGCAATAGTAATCATTGTTTTGGTGACTATGAGACTATATATATATTGTGAAAATGTGAGATATATTCTTATCACAAGAGTCTGAATTATATTTTCTCATCGAAAGAACACAACATGAGGCAATGATGATGGCCTGAAATACTCAAGGATTATGATTTCACTCTACACTGCCACCCAAGGAAGGAAAATAAGTTGTAAGATTATTGGATAAGAAATGTTCATGGAGTTTTGAACAATATTAAAGTTAAAAGGGATGTTATGTTCATGGATCATGTATATATGGACATGGTAATAATCCGGGAAGGTGAAACATTTCTAATTTTTAAAATCATTTCCAAGACATATTTACTAGAAAGGATAAAATTTACTTTGACATAAGATGATATATTTCACTAGAAATGTATTTCTTTAAATGATGGGATATATATAGAATTTATATACGAAGATGGAATTTTGAAATTGGGGAAGATGCTTTTTGTTCCTAACATACCTAATCTAAAAATGGAATTGTTGGATGATGGTCATAGCTTCATTTTCTATATACATTCAGTTAGCTCTAATATGTATATATATTTGAGAGACCATTTTTTGTGGGACAATATGAAGAGGGATATTGCTAATTAAATGACAATATGTATGGTTTTTCAACATGTGAATACATGAAGACAACATCCTAGAGGAGTCATGCAACCACTTCACACACTAGAGTGTAAATAAGATGGTATTCAAATGGATATTGTCATGGGGCTACCAATGACTCTTAGAAGGAGTGATACAATATTTTTCACATTTGATCGTCTTACCAATTCAAAAAATATTTTTACTATAAGAGAACATTTTACACTTGAACATTTAGTTTGACTATATATTAATGATGTTTTAAGTATTCATGGAGTATCCCTATCAATTGTTTCTGATTATGATCCATGTTTTACATAAATAGTTTGGAAAACACATCAGAAGGCCTTAGATATTGAACTTCATTTGAGCACTATCTACCACCCTCAAACTGATGGACATATAGAATAGACAATTCAAACCCTAGAATTCATGTTAAGGTTTTCTCACATGACATTCATGGAATGTGTGATCAAAATTTTCCTCTGGTAGAATTTCAATATAATAATAGCTTCCATTTAAGAATTTTGATGGCTCCATATGAAGCGTTATATGGAAAGAGAAGTCACAAACCAAATTGTTTTGATGATGTTGGTGAAAGAAAACTCATTGGCCTAGAAGTTGTTGAGGAAACAATGGAATAGGTAAAGATTATCCAAACCCACATAAATTAAGATCGAAGTAGGAAAAAGATATATGCCGATAATAGAAGGAAGGATTGGGAATTTCATGTTGAAAGTAGGTGCCCCAGACCCAACTTGTTTGGTACTTTGATTACTGTTACATGTATTCAGTTTGTTATTATACATATGATTATCTTTCCATAATAGTGTAGATACTTCTGCATCCACTTTATTAATGGAAATTTCCTTAAATTATATGTCACATCAAATGGTTAATGAAGGTCCCAAGCTATAAAGATAACATTGAGATGCCATGAAATTAATCTTAATGTAATGTCCTATGGTCCAGTTACATAATTATGAAAGGACACAGATGATGTGCGACCATCAGGTGCTGGGGGATCAAAAGCATTGAGACTTCATCTCATGATTTTCACACTTGATGATTTCTAGTTATTTAGATCATGAGGACATACCCGCTTAATAGGAACACCACATGTTTCTGGTGTCATTTTTCGTTTCTATCTATGGACATGAGTAATTATCTCTGGACTTGATATCATTATCAATGAATGTCATTTAATTACGTATATTTGATATATGGAGAAAACCATGGCGACAAAGTCGTGGTGAGGTAGTTTGTATTGGGTACGTCATTAATGGTGTGGCATTGATTGAATGATTGAGAAAGGATTTTTCACTTCCGATTTTAGGAAGAGATATCTAGGGCCTAGTTGATTAGGATGGTTTCACCTTCATTAAATCCATGGCCATGGTAGTCAAAGGTAAAACAGTCCGAACAAATCAATAATCAAAATAAATAAAATAAAAAATGATGACGCTGGGTATGCATTCTTTTCAATTGAGATATCGATGATGAAGTGATTAGATTACACAGACCATGTTCGTGGGAAGGAATATGTCTCTTTGAATTTTCCTTGTCTCTATAGGGGCCTCAATGGGTTAGTAGACCTCTCTCTAGTTCAGTGGTATTATTCAATGCTATTGAGATATGGTCCTAGAGGGTTACACATAATTGCACCATGAGAATCTGCCCTATCCTGAGAATAGGAATTTAGAAATTGGCGGGGCCCACAAAAGGGTTTGAGCACTATCCATGTTCTATGGATCACCAATGAATAAATAAATTCACTAATTATTTGAGTTTATAATAATTCGTTGAATTTATTTATAACATGTATTTACAAGTTATATAGTAAATAAACGTATTAATATTATTCGAATGGATTTAAATATCCTAGGTTCGTTTAAAATTAGAAGGAGGAATGAGTCGAGTTAAAGACTCAAATTTAATACATAATATATTTATATATTACAAGTAAGTGATAAATTGTAAATATTATTTATGGCATAATTTTATTTGTCATAAATAATTATTTATATTGCTTATATAGAGGACGTCTATTACACGGGGGTCGTGAACCTATACCATGTGTTTTAACACTCCCTATATAAGTGAGAGAGTGCTCTCCCACTATTACTATTCATGTGTCACGATTGAGAGCATCTCTCTCATCTTGGAATTTATAGAGAGAGACTCTCAAAAAAAGAAGGATCTTAGAGATCATCCATCCCGGACCGAAGCTTCCTCCTTTGCGGTGATCATCGCTGCACTGAATTGAGCATTAAAGATCTGCGCTAGCACCCGGATCTTAACGAACGGCGTGCGAGCAGATTCGCGAGTGGTGTGTGGATGATCTAGGTGGCTTCGACGTCGGAGTCTTCGAGCAACGATTGTCGGTGTCATGCGCCTCAATTATGAACAAGGAAAATGTTTAGTTCAATTTTTGTGCTCCTTATGAACCTTTCGAGATCCTCAGACCAAACCAGGACAAGATCACCAGATTTGATTGGGTTTTTTTACTTCTGTGAAGTAGAAAATTTTAAATTCCCAGCCCACCGGCTTCGGCTGCGCAGTCCCGGTACCCAATAGTGTTATAAGAGGGATCACAAGGTTTTTATGAGTCAAAAAACATTAAAATGAATTAAATTTAATTGTGGGGTGTTAAAATGGTTCATTTGGATTCGACCGCACGTCGTTTCAATTTCGAATGATCAAGATACGATTATTTGAAATTTTTAATCGGATCGACGTCGCATGTTTTTGTTCATTTGATGTTTATCTCATATTGAGAATTAACATCAAAAATATTTTTTATTAAATTTTTTTTTTATAAATTCTTTATTATATTTATAGTAAATATTTTATTATATTTTTATAATATTAAAATATATAAGGGAGGGAGACCAAGAACAAGACCCCAAATGGGGTCATCTTTCTTTTGAATAAAAAAATGGTTAATGAAAAGACCCCAAAAGGGGGTCTTCTCCCTTTAATTTTTTTTAAAAAGGGGGTGGATTTTTGTCTAAAGGACAAAAAATAAAAAATAGGAGGAGGAAGACCCTTCACAAGTCTTCTCTCACGTGATGCAAAGAGGGATGCCGAACCTTAAGGCCTCCCTCTCCCTCTCTTCAGAATGCTCCTCCGCACCGACCCCTTCCGGCCAACAGCCGCACCCCACGCCAGCCTCCACTGGACTGGCTCCCTCTGGCCACCCTAACCCCAATATGGGATCCTCTTCCATGCTAGATGTGGCCTAAGTTAGGCCTCCCTCTCCCTCCACCGGTCGGCTTCCCACCTCGCGTCAACTCTCACTTCGCGACCGGGCTACGCCGGCTCTATCCGGCTGCCCTGAGCCTTCGTCGGACCTCCTCCAGCTATCTCCCGGACCCTCGCCGGCCTCCTCCTTTAGGCCATGTCGGTATGGATCTATCCAGCTGTCCTAGACCATCACCGGCCTCCTCCTCCAGGCCACGCCGGACCAGCTCCGTTCGGGCGTCCATGACCCTCGCTGGCCTCCCTCGAACCGGCTCCGTTCGGCTGCCCCGAGCCCACGCCGGGAGATGCTGCCGGTCCAGGAATCAGTGGACGCCGTGGTCACACCGCAGTCACGCTACTGTCACACCGTGGTCACGCCGCGGTCATTCCACGGTCAAGCCGTGGTTCTAGGATGTGTTCCTGCAGCAGTACATAGTTTCGCCAGACTCCTCTCTGGCTAGATGTAACCCTAGACAAAATTAATTTTAATTTATTTATTTTTTTAAATTAAATCAATTGGAATTTATTTAGGGGTTTAAGTTATTTTAATCTGAAAATATTAATTTAATTTAAGTTTCGAATTAAAATAATGGTTTAATTTAATTTAATTTTTGGAATTAAAATTAAATTAAACAAATGGAACCAATAGAAATAAATTATTTAAATTTAATCAAATTCATTTAATTTATTAAGACACCCTCGCATAATTTAAATATATTGCAATTTAATATTTATTGTGCTTTTACCACTACTGGTCTTGAGCTATTTCTCGACCTATGTATGTCTCGTATTTATTTAATTATTTATTTATTTATTAAATGTGTGTGATGATTGTAATATTTAATTAGATAAATGACGGTCTGTGAATCATCTTTTAATTCAAATATGTATAAGGGCATGGGCGTCCATTACACTGGTTTTATTTTTTACCCCAGACCACCTCTCCTGCATGTAATTATATTTGTATTTATATGGTGATGATCTGAGTGGCATACCCTGCCATGTTGAGGTGGTAGTCCAGACAAGAGTTGGGCGCTTTAGACAGGGGAAAACAGTGACACGAGTCATGTATCAACTCATATATGGATACCCCTAGGTGATGATTGATTAGTTATCAATCGATCATTATAGAATACTCAAGACCAGTCAGAATGCATGATTTACTTTATGTACAATTTATTATTTTATGCGTCTGCATGATTATTTCATGATCACATAGGATAGTAAACAAGTTAAAATGCATAAAGTGATGAAGAATAATATTCAATTGCATGTTTAGTTGTGAGCGTGACAACCCTATTTGAACATAATAAATAGAAACTGATTATATTATTCAAATTATAATAAAAATTCCACAAAGATATATTAAGTCTAAATTCCTCCCATCTATCACATCTAAACAAAACTGGTTGTTTGGGTGCTCATCAGCCTCAGTTGATAGTGCCTCTTACTACCGGGGTGTTTCCATGTGAGAAATGGGTCGACATAACTAATGTGAGTAGTCAAGGTTAGCCTTAGCTAACATGCTATCACTTTAGAGGCATGAGGTTGAGGGGATCATGTTCAGATTCCAAAGGTGGGACTTTACTCAACTACACAAGGGTCCACAGGAACAAGTTTTTTGCTAGAATAGAGCCTACCTTGAAACCATCCATGTAGTGTCGTAGCCCAATCTTGTAGACTACGAAGGAGGTTTCAAGGATCCTAGCCACTAGAATGCTGAAGCGATAGAGTATTCTGAATCTAATAGTGAGTGCTATTAATGTATGTTAAAATAGTGGGAGACATTAAATGATATAATAATTTATTAATCATAAAATGTCAAAAGGTAATCCAGACAATGTACTAACTGCTAAATATTTATCTAATGTAGAATCAAAATGGGAATCACCAACATCACATGTAATTTATCACTGTTATCGATCCTGGATAATTAAAATATCCTGATCGGCAATAACTTCTAGGAGTGGTACATGCACTTGTGCATAGTACTACGCCATGAAAGGAAGTTATATGTGTTGGAATCCCGAATTCCTCCTGATCCTCCTCAGGGAGAAAGCAAGAGGGAAAAATGATAAATGGAGAAATCATGTAGATGATGGTTGTGATGTACAATGCATCATGTTCTCATCCATGTCCATCCAATTGCAAAAAAATGCATGAGGAAGAGGACGCCTACAAGTTTATTTCACATCTCCAAGATTTATATGAGGAGAGGGAAATGCAAGAATGTTCTGAGATCTCAAGTTCTCTTTATAAGTGCAGGCTAGAAGAAGGGCACCAAAACGGTCCTCACATACTCAATATTATTGGGTATATTGAGATTCTTGAAGCCCTTGGGTTTAAACTGAACCAAGAACTAGCAGTGGATCTCATTCCTGCCTCTATACCATCAAGATTATGTACTTTGATTGTAAATTATAATATGAATGATATGAAAAAATCACTCCTGGATCTTTTGGCTTTAGTTGGCCAAGATGATAAGGACATGAAAAACACCAATTCAATAGTCCTTATGGTGAACAAGAAAAAAAAGGAAAGGAAAAGGCATCTAAGGCCAAGTCAAGGCAAAAGACACCAATGAATTTTCCTATAAAAAAGCCAAACATTCAGAGGAAATGTAATGAGCAGGAAGTTGTATACTTTGGATGTGGCATGAAAGCCAACATGAAGAATATTTGCAGAGCTGGGAAGAAGAAGCAAGTTAATGCTTCTACTTCATGTATTATTGTCATTGAATGCAATTTATCTTTATCTGCAAGTTTGGTATTGGATACAGCATGTGGCTCACACATTCGTATTCATATATAGGAACCAAGTAGGTTCAAGAAGATTGTAAAATGTCAAGTAGATCTTTGAGCTACAAATGGTGCAAGTCTGGCGGCCTTGGTAGTGGGAGACTATCACTTGACTTTACCAACTATTTTGGTTCTTGTTTTAATCAATTTCTATTATGTACTGTCTGTTACCAGAAACATTATCTCTATGTCATGTTTAGACACTATGGGTTTTTATTTCATGTTTCGAAATAAGAGTTGTCTCTTTTATAGGGATTACATATGTTATGGTATGGCACATCTTAACAATGGTTTATATATAGTAGAACAAGAAAACTCAGTAATTAAAATCAATGAGAAAAACAACCAAACATGACTCAAATAACACTCGCCTATGACACTTCAGGCTTTGTCATGTAAACGAGAAGCAATTATGAAGTTTAAATAGAGAAGGGTATCTAGAATCGGTACAGTTAGAACCCTTAAATGTATTTCAAGATTGTTTACATGGAAAGATGACCAATGCACATTTCTCATGATTGGGAGAAAGAGCCAATGCAGTGTTGGAAATAATACATACTGATATATGTGGTCCATTTCCAATAGAGGCAAGATGTAGTTTTCTATTCTTCATTACCTTTTCTAGTGATTTTAGTAGGTATGGATATATCTACCTAATGCGATATAAGTCATATTTTTTTCGTTTCATTATGGAATACCAAAATGATGAACAAAACAAACTTGGTATGTTGATAAATGAACTTGGCTAAGACCGAGGCGGAGAATATCTTAACCAAGATTTCATTGATCTCTTGAAGGAGTGCGGGATAGTATCCCAACTCACTCCTCCTTATACATCACAATAGAATGGTGTTAGTGAAAGGAGGAATATGACCTTGCTTGACATGGTCAGATCAATGATGAGTCATAAAACTCTTCCATTATCATTTTGGGGATACGCCTTGCAGACAGCAACATATACCATTAACCGAGTACCAACTAAAGCTACATATGGGATTCCATATCAGTTATGGTATGGAATGAAACCCAATATGACACATATGTGTGTGTGAGGGTGCGAGGCATTTTTCAATAATTTACCATGTGAAAAATTAGCATCCTAAAGCACTAAGTGCGTCTTTATAGGATACACAAAGTAAACTAGAGGATACTACCTATATAACCATTTAGATAGAAAAGTCATTGTGGCAACAAACTCAACATTTCTAGAATGGGATCACATTTCTAATGGAAATAGTGGGAGGAATAATCAATTCTTTGAAGTTAATGCTCCAAATGATCAAGAGTTGGTAGAGGTACAATCTCCACAAGAGCAAGTGGAAGATGAAATTGTTCCTGAGACATAGATACTGCGTAGGTCTACGTGAGAGTATATAAAACCACAATGTTATAGATTTCTTATCAACGAGTATGGTGACACAATAATCATTAAGGATGAAGAACCTCTAACCTACAAGGAAGCAGTAGAAGGCAAAAAATCTGTTATATGGCAAGCAGCGTGGAATTCTAAGATGGATTCCAGGTACCAAAATCAGGTTTGGATTTTGGTAGACCCTCCAGCTGATCTAAATCCCATTTGATGAAAATGGGTTTCAAGAAGAAGCTGGACATGGATGGTAAGGTTAATATATTTAATGCATGACTGGTTGCAAAGGGTTTCAGAAAACATCAAGGCATTGACTATGATGAAACCTTCTCACCAGTGGAAATGATTAAATCAATCAGAATATTTAATGCAATAGAAGCCTTTCATTATTAGGAAATTTGGAAAATGGATGTCAAAACTGCTTTTCTAAATGGGAAGTTGGTTGAATACATCTATATGACTCAACCCGAAGGGTTTGTTAAGTCAAAGAATTCCAGTGAATTATGCAAGTTGCAGAGATCTAATTATGGGTTGAAGCAGACATCAAGATCATGGAATGTACTCTTTGATGAGGCCATAAGAGATTTTGGTTTTGTAAAAAATGAAAGCAAGCCTTGTGTCTTTAAAAATGTGGAAGGGAATGCTATCGTTTTCCTTGTTTTATATATTGATGACATATTAATCATGGGAAACGAGGTACATGCCTTACAGTCAGTCAAGACATGGTTAAATGAATACTTCTCAATGAAAGTCTTAGGTGAAGCAGCCTACATTCTAGGGATCAAGATCTATCAAGATTGATCCCAAATAATGCTTGGCCTAAGTCAAAGTACATATACTGACAAGGTACTCAAATTGTACAATATGGAAAAATCCAATAGAGGATTGTTACCTATGTCACATGGTGTAAATCTCTCCATGAAAATGTGTCCACAAACACAAGATGAGATTGAAAGAATGAGTAGAGTACCTTATGCTTCGGTATTGGGTTCTATCATGTAGGACATGCTATGTACTAGGTTTAATGTTGCCTTTACTTTAAGCATGGTGGGTAGATATCAAGCCAATCCAGGAGAGCTGCATTAGACAACTGTTAAAACTATCCTAAAGTACTTAAGGTGTACTATGGATATGTTCCTAGTGTATGGAGGAGATGAGTAACTAGTTGTGAGGGGATATACTGATGCTAGTTTCCAGACAGATCATGATGATATGAAATCGCATTCAGGATAAATTTTTTGCTTGATTGGTGGTGTAGTGAGATGGAGAAGCTCAAAGAAAGCAGTGGTTGCTGATTCTATAGTAGAGTTCGAATATATTACAGCTTCTAATGCATCAAAGGAAGCATTCTGGATACGTAGAATTATCACAGACATTGGTGTGGTACCTAGAAGTGCATACCCTATTCTAGTATATTATGATAATACTACTGCAGTGGTGCTTTACAAGGAGCCCAAGTCTCACCAGAGGACAAAGCATATTCTTCGGAAGTTTCATCTCTTGAGGGATTTTACTCAAAGATTTGATGTGACAATTAGTAGAGTAGCCACAGAGGAAAATGTGGAAGAACCCCTGACTAAATCCATTTTTTTGTTGAATAGTGATTCACATGTGAGTGCTAGCTAATTGAAACTTGTTAGTAGTTGGCTCTAGTTCAAGTGGGAGTGTTGAAAGTGGGTGCCCAAGACCCATCATTTTTTGTACATTGATTACTCTTACATGTATTTAGTTTGTTATTATACATATGTTTATCTTTCCATGATAGTGTATATTCATATGCATCCAATTTATTATTGGCAATGTCCTTAGATTACATGTTGCATCAAATGTTTATAGCAGGTCCCCTGCTATAATGAGAACCCTAAGATTCCATGACAGTAATCTTTATGTAACGTCCTATGGTCCAGTTAAATCATTCTGAAAGGACACAGATGATGTGTGACTATCAGTTGTTGGGGGATCATAAGCATTGAGACATCATCTCATGAAGTTCGCACTTGATAATCTCTAGCTATTGAGATCATGAGGACAGACCGCTTAATAGGAACACCACATGTTTCTAGTGTCATAGGTCGTTCCTATCTACGGGCATGTGTAATGGTCTCTTGACTTGAGATCATTATCAATTAATGTCATTTAATTATGTACATTATATATAAGGCTAAAACCATGGCGACAAAGTCGTGGTGAGGTAGTTTGTATTGGGTACGTCATTAATGGCATGGCATAGATTGAATAATCGAGAAAGGATTTGTCGCTTCCGTGTTTAGGAAGAGATATCTCAGGCATGGTTTATTAGGATGTTTGCACATTCATTAAATCAATGGCCATGGTAGTCAAGGTAAGAACGTCTGGACAAATCAACAAACAAAATAAATCAAATAAATAATGAATACACTGAGTATGCATTCTACATTATTGAGATATCGATGATGAAGAGATTATATTACACGGACCGTGCTTATAGGAAGGAAGTCTTTGCTTTGACTTTGCCATATCTATATAAGGGCCTTGATGGGTGTCTACACCCCACTCTAGGTCATAGATATTATTCACTACTATTCAGATAATGGCCTAGAGGGTCACACACAATAGCGCCTTGAGAATCTGCCATATTCTGAGAATATGAATTTAGAACTTGGCGGGCCCCGCCAAAGGGTCCGAGCCCTATCCAATTTTAAAGGATTTCCAAAGAATAAATAAATTAAATAATTATTTGAGTTTAGAATAATTCATTGAATTTATTTATAACATGTATTTAAAAGTTATATAGTAATTACATGTATTAATGTTATTCAACTGGATTTAAATATCCTAAGTTCATTTAATATTAGCAGGAGGAATGATTCGAGTTAAAGACTCAAATTTATCACGTAATATAATTATATATTACAAGTAAGTGATAAATTGTAAATATGATATATGGAATAATTTTATTTGTCATAAATAATTATTTGCATGGCTTATATAGAAAACGTCTATTACACGGGGACCAGGAACCTATACTGCATGTTTTAACACTCCATATATAAGTGAGAGAGATGCTCTCCCACTGTTACTATTCATGTGTCCAGATTGATAGCACCTCTCTCCTCCTAGAATTTATAGAGATAGACTCTCATGAAAAGAAGGATCTTCAATATCATCCATCCCGGATCGAAGCTTCCTCCGTTGCGGTGATCATCGCTGCGCTGAAGTGACCGTCGAAGATCCGCGCTACCACCCAGATCTTGAGAAACGACGTGCGAGCAGATTTGCGAGGCGTGTGTGGACAATCTTGAGGGCTTCGACGTCTGAGCCTTTGAGCAATGATCACCGGTGTCCTACACGTCAATTCTAAACAAGGTAAACGTTCAGTTTAATTTTTCTACTCCTTATGTACCTTGCGAGATCCTCGGATCAGGCTGGGAAAAGATCTCTGGAGTTGATAGGGTTTTTTCACTCCGGTGAAGCTGAAAATTTTAAATTCCCGGCCCACTGGCTTCCACTGCGCAGTCCCGGTACCCAACATTTCCTGTAGGAGATTATGGTTTCTTGAGAGTATCTCCTTGGTATGGTGTTGTACGATTCAGTATGAAGGGTAAATTATGTCCCAGGTACATCAGACCTTTCAAAATTCAATAACGTATTAGAGTTGTAGCTTACTATTTTGAAATGCCTCCATGTCTCTCTAATGTTCCTGATGTATTCCACATATAACTATTGAGAAAATACATGTCTGAACCAACACATGTACTTACCTATGATGAAATTGAACTGGAACTCAATTTGTCTTATTGTGAAGAGTCTGTCGAGAATCATGATACCAGAGAACAAGTGTTGAGAAACCGGACGAGTCATATATTAAAAGATATCTGGAGAAACCATAAGATAGAAGAGCCTACGTGGGAACCTGCGGAACATATGAAAAATAATGTCAGGACCCTCCTTCACCAAGATGAGGGAAGGGTCAGTTTATTTCTAGACCCTTCCTTCTTACAGTTGAAGGAGAGATAATGGCCCCTCAGACCCCCTTCAATTGGGCCCATAGTGGAAACTTGCACAATGGGTACATGATCACACATAATAATTCTTGGTATTAGTCTTTTTAATTAGTAGGATCGAGAGATAAGATATTAAATCCCAAACATCACCAAAATTTGAAGTAAATGTAAAGCCCAATCAATCTATTAACATATGCATGTTTCAATAATATGTTCTAAAAAAATACTGAAAAGTCCAAAGGGATGTACAAAAGGAAATGAAACTAAATTTCAATGGTCCTGACATTGGAGTTAATAGGGTCCGGCACAGTCCTCAAAATCTTCCTGCAAACCTAAAGTATTTTTATATATGTATGGTGAGTATACAGTTATTACTAGAAAGTAAAACCAAAATAAATCATGCACAAGTAGGGTGGCATTCTAATGACCTGTGATAAAAGGAGATAACCAAATCCCCTAGTCAAGAATCTATCCACCTAAACACCACCAAGGAACACTCCCTAAATAAATTAAGTAATGAAATATTAATAACACATAGATTTTGGGTTCCTCGTTCCATGTTCCCACTGGTTATTGATGACATTCTACGCGTCAGACCTCCCCCCATTCTCACCGCAATCCCACTGCCATACCCTTCCCACACACACTTGGGATACCACAACCACACATCCTGCCTACAATCAGCTGGGTCACAACAACCACATGTACCCATGCGCACAAACATCTGGTCTAGGACAAATACGTTCATTCCTGAAGACACCTGGGCTACATCCCTTAGAAGATTGTGAAACAACCTACCCACACACAGCTAGGAAAACCACCAAAACTACCGTTCCTGAATAATCATGGGATATATTGGACATCATTCCATCACAGCCTCCCCGATGAGTCATGGGATACTCAAGAAATGGAAAAGATTGGAAACTAATAACAAGCCACTCATAGGAGTGTTGGGAAAACACCCTCCCCCATGAAATGTTTGTGTTCGACATTAAGTGAAAATCATGGGTGGCTATGAATAAGAAACATAAGAAATAAATCATACATATAGGAAAAAAAGAACTCATTCTTTCCTAGGGGTTACAAAACCATCCAAAACACAAAAAAACATTACTATTCATTCATAAAAAGCTAAATAGCCAAAACCAAGTCGCTACTCCTTCCTGGAAAACAAATCCCCTTTGAACCAATTCTTGTTATCATATTAAACGTGTTTCATGAAAATAATTATTCACTACCAGATGACTAACTGGCATAGCCACAAGCCTAGGAAGAAAAAATATCCAAGCAGAAAATTAACCAATGACACTCGTTTCTCTTGTAAAGTCACAACAATAAAAGGGATATGTGATATCCCTTGAAGTAATGGAACCAAAACAAGTTCCAACATAAAACCCCACGCAGCCTCAAATCCAAAAACCAAGAATTGAACCACAAAATTGGTCCCCATCCCCATACATGTCACCCCACAAGCATCAAGCGGAACAACCACACATGTCACCAAGACAGAGTATGAGATTTTTCTGATTTAAACAAAACATTTTATTAGTTCTGTCTTTCCGTTTGTTTAACTGGGGTGTCCACACAAGGAATATAATTCATTGTGAATCCATTTAATCTCCAATTTTACAATATTAACTAGTTTCAATGTTAAATCCATTCAATCACAAAAATTTCTAAAAAACATAGGTTTATTTGTTTGCAATATAAGACCACCAATAGCCACGATTTTGAGTGGACATAAGTCCATACAATTCAATACATATAAAAAGGGTAAAATATTACAAAATCATCGTCAAACACACCACTTAATTCTTTAAAGCCCATTTATTATGTTCGTTATGGTTTGGTTTCATCCATCCCTATAGGAACAATGACATACCCACCCCACATGATATACAGTAAAGAGTGACGAAGGAAAAACCCTACCTGGATAATTAATGATCAATGTTTTTCTTCTCACACCATGAACTGGGGATGATTGAATTTTAGGGGAGGATCTACATGGACTCCAAGAGTGATTTGGAATGGCTCCAACACAGGTGTTCCACTATCCATGAGAATATGGACTCCAAATGCATGAATGAAAAAAAGAGACCAACAAAGAAGAAGAAAGGGTCCTCAGTGTGATAAAAAGTTGAGACCCAAGAGTTACAGGATATTAATTATGGGTGGATTTAATGGCGGATTGTGTCTTCACCACATGGTTAGACCGTTATAAATGATAGTATTAATTTTTAATTAATAATTCTCATAGAAGAGGTGGCCACAATAGGAGTAATTTAAAGGATTTCATTTAAATGGAAAAATGGGTTTGTGTAGAGTCACCTTATTCTTAGGGGAATGGAAAAATTGTTTATGGGGATAATAATGGGATTGAACTATATTAAAATGGATAAAATACATAAATGTGTATTTTCACGAAAATTAGGGAAGGAAAATCCAAAAAACCCCCATGGATCTGACATGGTGTAGCGCCGATCGGTGACACACCGAATGGTGGCTTGCCCATCAGTGACACACAGAATAGTGAAACACAGATCGGTGACTCACCGATCAATGACTATCTGATCGGTGTCACCAATGGGTGACACCACGGTGACATCCTTCCACCGAAACTACCACCCTCCAGACTTACTAATTGGGTCCACGGTGCCCTAAAAACTAGAAATTGGAAATGTAATGGACCATGATGGTCTAACCATTTAATCAGGTATGTATCAAACAATTTTAGTCCTCGAGAATCAATACTAAACCAGAATCTACATAAAGGGATCTGAAAACCCACCCTGAAAGATAACTCTCATGTCCAAACCACCCTAGAAATCTAGGAACACAAAAACACTCAAATAACATGGAAAAATCACATTTTATAGTTAACAAGGTCAACAAATTCATCCCAAATAAGTGTGAAACAAAGCAGAATAAAACACAAAATAAATCTGGTTACTGGGCATGAATATATGCCTCCCGTTCCCAGGTACTCTCCTCTAGGGCACCATGCCTCCACTACACATGAACTAAGAGATAAGTTCTTCCACAAATTACCTTCTCCCCATGATCCTCGATGCTCACTACTTTCCCTGTAAATGTCATGAAATTTTTGATAACTAGCTTTCCCTAGTCGAGGATGTGTAAATCATCATGTAGATGCCGAAGAGCTGAGACCCATGGAAGACATCGTGCACCCTAATTAGAAGTGGTGGTAGAACCAGATGATAATCCACTTCTCCGACCCATCACAACACCTATAAGGGTCCAACGAACCAGGGATAAAGCTTACTCCTCCTACCGAACCATTTTTCCCATGATGAGGGGAGACCTTCAAGAACACATAGTCCCCATCCTCAAAAACCAAGGGTCTCCTTCTATGATCAACATATGACTTCTACCAATCCTGAGCCACATTCCTCTTCTCTCATATAAGCTAAACCTTTCCCGTCATGCTCTGCACTGCCTTTGGACCAAGAACACCTACTTCCAGGACCACTTTGCATCACACATCTGAGCAACACGACCTCTCGTACAAGGCATTGAATAGAGCCTTTCCAATTGTAGAGTGATACCCATTGCTGTAGTAAAACTCTACAAGAGGGAAGTGGCAGACCCACAATCCCCCAAACTCCAAAACACATGGACATGGAACATCCTCCAATGTCTGTATGGTGCTCTCTATCTGCCCATTTGCCTGGGGGTGGAAAGTAGTGCTGAGGCAAAGATGGGTTCCAAAAGCATGTTTCAATACTCTCTTTACTCGTGAGGTAAAACAAGTATTCCGATCGGAGACTATGCCCCTAAAAACTCCATGAAACCTCACCACCTTGTCCACGTACCTCTATAGTTGGGCTTCCACCACACTCGAATCCTTGATTTCTTGGAAGGGATCTTACTTCATCAATAGGTCTACCACTATCCAAAAAGCAACTCAACTCCCTTCATCTCTTGGTAGTCCTATGATAAAATCCATTGAGATGTTGTCCCATATCCATTCGAGGACATCTAAAGGTTGTAACAGACCTCTTGGGATGTGGTGTTTAGCCATCTCCAACTGACACACGAGCCACTTTTCCACAAACTCTACCATTTCCCGCTTCACCCCAGGCCACCGAAACATACCCCTCAAAACCGGGTACATCTTCGAAACTCATGGGTGCCATGTCAGGGGTGAGTTGTGTAACAGACTGTGAACTCTCTCACGAATTCCCATAGGGATGAACACTATTCCATGAAACACCATCCAATTATGACCATCTTCCAACCATCCTCCTAAAGAATCAACTTGGCTAACATGATCACACATCACCTCAACATCTAAGTCCCCCCATCAAGACACCTCCACCCATTGAAAAACGGTGGACTATACAATCATATGAAATAAACCACCTCTACCATATTCCACCTTTGCATACAGGTGTAAGGAATCCAACTAATCAATCACCTTCCATGCATTTAGTGACTCTTGAACCACATCCTTTTGTGACTTCCATCTAATGGAATAGGCCACCACATTCCCCTTAACATTAGTGTAAGACATTTCAATGTTGTAGCCTTGAATAAACTCCATCAACATTAGCTTTCGCATGGTCCAGTATTTCTGAGAGAAGATATACCTCATGCTCTTAAGATTTGTGAAGACTATAAAGCGCTCCCCGATGAGGTAGTGCCTCCAAAACATTAGTTCAAACGCAACCACTTTGAGCTCCAAGTCATGGGAGGCCTAGTTACTCTCATGTGGAAGTAACAACCTAGACCCATAAGAGATAATACCAATTGTTGCATCAGCACACACTCCACAAAATGGGATAAATAATAATATAACACCTCAAACATCACCCCTTCTGTCGGGTACCACAGCACGGGTGCACTAACCATCTTCCTCTTTATATAACTATTGGCTTCCAGACACTGCTTACTCCCCATGATGCCCTGGTCCTTTTTTGTCAATGTTGTCAAAGGAGTTGCAACTCGAGAGAATTCAAGCATGATGCACTGATAATAGCCTTCCAGACATTGGAAAATACGAACCTCTATCACAGTCTTGGGTTATTCCTAAGAAAAACCCGATTAAACCTTTGACGGATCAACAACCATTCCCTATTAAGACACCAAATGTCTAAGGAAGTGCACATCTTATTTCCAAAATGTGAACTTGGAAAATATTTCGTAGATCTGGTGCAATCAGAGGACCCCTAAAACCATTCTCTAGTGCTCAAAATTTTCCTCCCATGATCATTAGTAGATCAGGATGACATCAGTAAAAACTATTATGAATCGGTCTAGATATGATTGGAAGATGATGTTCATGAGTCCAATGAACACAATTGGCGTTTTTGTAATGTCGAACGACATGAATGTGGACTCAAAGTGCCCATATCAACACCTAAAGGCAGTCTTCAAGATGTAATCATCTTTCACCCTCGTCTGGGGATATTCAAACCACAGGTCAATCTTGGATAACCATCCTACACCCTAAAACTGATCAAAAAGGTCATCTATCCTTGGGAGAGTGTAACAGTTCTTGAACTTCACCTGATCCAATCTCTATTAGTCTATACACTACCTGATAACACCATCCTCCTTCTTTGAGAAAAATACTGGAGCACCCCACAATGACACTATTGGTCAATCAAAACCCTTCCTCATCAGATCGTCAATCTAAATCTATAACCCCTGCAACTTAGAAGTCACCATTTGATAGGGTGCCATTTAAATTGGATGGGTTCCAGGTTGAAAGTCTATCCCAAACTCTACATAAGATCGAGGGGGTATAGTCGAAACCTCTTCATGGAAGAAAACACAGAACTCACTAATAATTCCAAAAACATACACAATCTCTGAGACTGATGACTCCACTAACATATTGTCTTACAAGGAAATAAGGGGAGCCACTTGCCAGCTGCCCTCCTGGAAACCTAGTTCGCTGATGAAAGCTACACACTGGCCGCACATATCTGAAAACATGATCCTTCTTCAGATGGAATCAGTAAAGGAACATATAGAGAATAGCCATTTGATGCCTAAAATGACGTCATATGGATTCATCTACTATAAAATAAGGCCCCCACTTGACTTAGGTCATCCCCGCATCAGTCTACATACTCAAAAAACACAAGACAAGCTGGTCTGACCTCTGACTGGCATACTCAATGTAGAGACCCAAGCTTGACGTACATGAATATTACATTACTTTTGCATAATATTTAATACATAAAAAAAAACAGACAAATAAGGACCGTAATAGTTTAGTGTGTTTGGAAACACAGAATATAATCTTCTAATCATGGTGAAAGATCATCAACATCTCCTATAAAGACCATCCCCTTTTTTCATACCTAAAACCTTTCATTATATCCTGGGGAAAAAACATACAAAAAGGTGATCTCAAATTCTCAGTAAGGGTATACATAGAGAACATAAAACATTGAATAATCATTTGAATGCCAAAACATGAACATAAAATCTAAACATCAAAATCTTGAGCAAAGACATAAATCTTGGAAGTACGTAAGTCATATATCATAAAGGAACATCAATCATGATAAAATAGCATCGGAATAAAACATGTAATTATGGAAAACTATTAATCACATGATATGATTTCCATAGTAGCCATGGAATTATCTTCCAAGACCTTCTTATTGGAAAATTTCACTTTATGAATCGAGTTCACTACTCGTTCCAGTCCTGTATCACTGAATCAAATTAACATAAAATTCCAGCCATGTCTATCTTATTAGATATAAATCTTTACCCAATGAATTGAAAGGAGATATAGGTCCCACCCATCTCATAATGAAATCATTCTTTCATGTGCCCCAAAATAAACATACATCATTTACAATAACCCAATGAATAAAATGGGTTTCACAAACATCATCCCATCATAAAATAATCTATATAAAAGAAATGGATAGAATTTAATCATAATAATATTCAACCATGTAAAAAATAGAGACCTTATACTTGAATCATAAACATACTAAAAAATGTCATCATAGATGGAAAATAGTGTTGATAAAACAATTGAAATGAATTCTTGAGGAAAATATCCTTTCTTCTTCAAAATCATTTTCTTTTCTCAAAATGCCTTGAAATTTTTTAAAGAATTTTATTTTGTTGAAAATAATATTCAAATCTTGTAAAGGAATAATTATGAAAATTAGGCCTCATGAAACCGTAAAAATCAATTCACACCGTATAATCTAAAATAACATTCTTCTTGTACTTTTGCCAGAAAAGTCAAAAAGTACCTCGTATGGTAAACAAAAGAAATATTCCTTATATAACTTGTAGTAAAAGTAAACAATGGGTAAAAATGACATTAAAAATACATGAAACCATTTATATAAAATAGGGACATGGATGATAAATATAACCCTAGTAAAGACTTACGAATAAATAATCTCAGATAAAAAAATGAGATTAGAAATGTTATCCCTTACCTTAGGTCTGATATGATTCGTAGGCATCCAAAAATCCTATATAATGATTTAAATATGGTTATTGACTTATTACAGAATCTTACTCATTGTTATTATATCGTATATGGTTCACTTATGCCTTTATATTACTTGTTTTTTTAAAAATTCCATGTTAGAGCAGCGTTTTCAGTGAAATCGTTTTATTTATCATACATGTTTGGACTTGTTGTTTTTGATTTTATTATTACTTATATAATGATTTCATTACATCCAGAAGAAAAATAATTATTTATTTATCATTTATATTCAGTATACATACATATAATAGATAGATAAATGAAATGAAATACACCATTCATGGAGACGGTAGGCCTTACGTAGGCATGAACGTTGTTTTCCTTTCCTTATTTACTTGAATGGAAGTAATTAGATGACATATATATATATAAATAAATACAGTATATTTATCATGTCATATATCTCATTATTATTCATTATATATACTTTATAATCATTCTTGAATGGTTAACATGGAGAATGAATCACATTACGTCGTGGACACGGTAATCCGTACGTACGCACGAGCGATGATATCATTCCCATAATTATTGAATTGAATTTGAGTGGATGATATAATATCTCAGAATCAGTATGATTTTATAATAACTATACATAGTTATTCTTTACACCATTCTACCCATCCCAGTAAGGTGGTGGTGGAAAAACAGATTACACCACCGCGTGGAGACGGTATTCTGTACGTACGCACATGTTGTGATTTCATTTTCCATAGGATGGATAGAAGGTGAAATGGGATTGTTTCATATTTATAATGACATATGAGTATGTGAGTGATACTTATGTTACTACTTTATAATGAAATAACTAAATAAGAGAAATTAGAAGAAGGAAGAAACCTGAAAGAATCTGTAGAAGAGATTACCTCTTTCTCGACGTGCCTCATTTAAACTTCAACTTAAAGGGCTAAAATTGGTCTTTTGAAATGACCAGAACATCTACTATGTTTCTAGGGATGTTGAGAAGGTAAATCGATATGGTTTTTCCAATCTTGAAGGCTCATTGTTGTGTAAAGAGGAGAGGGATGAGGTGCTCTTTTATAGGAGAGGAGAGGGGCACCTTTGGAAAGTGTGAAAATATTATTTTATTATAAACATATCTTCGGTTTCAAAATGTCCAAAAATTATTAGAATAAAAATATTAGATGACTCATTGTCTAAATAAAATAGTCCAATCATAATTGGACTTGTTTTGGATAATATTTTAATCATTATAATATTATTTATTTAAATTATTTATTAATGAGGTAAATATTGTATCATTATTGTGTCATACATAATTTAATTTATTTGATGTCTAAAAATAATAAAAAACTACCATCATATAGAAAATATTTTATCTTTACAATCAATATTTATAGTCTAAAATATATTTTATATAACCCCTTATAAAAATTAATTACTAAATTGTTTTGTTAATATCAATTTTGTCTTTACCTTAATTTAATTATTCCAAATTGTCATTATCACTACCAAGTGGCTCAATGGGGCCCCCAAATCGACCCAAGGATGCCCATGGTCGGCCACTACTCATCCAATAAGTTAAGGTCTAGTGTTAAGGTAACTTTGAATTTTTATAATATTCTATTATCCTTGAATTACCATATTTACCATTAATCGTAGTAAATAAAAGTCAAAAGTTACTATTCACCCAAAAATATTTTAATATTATTGAACCACATTTTACTTCTTGATAACAACCATGTATGTCAGATTTTTGAAATTCAATTCACAGAAGTGGTAAATTTTAATTTAAATGAAAGTGTCAATTTTTTAACTACCACTAAGTGGTTTCAGTATTAATCCAAAATTGATGTTTTTCAGAAAAATACAAAAAATTCAGCGGAAGCTATATTTGATATTACAAATTCAAAAATGATGTCTATTTTACCAAATTCAAAATATATAAGTGGAATTAATTATTTTTAAAATTAATTCCCATTATCATAACAAATAAAATGTTTTTATAAACAATAACTATAAAAAAATCTACAATTGTTTATGTCCAATTTCAAAGTGAAATTAATTCCAATGACCAAAATTGGATTAAATGGTAAAAATATATTCTAATTACACTTTAAAATCAATTAAAAATATAATAATACCATATAAATCATTGCTACGGATAAAATTGTTTTTAATTAAAATATCGCGTGTTTTTAGTATTCATTAAAATATTAAAGTTATCAGAATAATAAGAAATTTTTTTCCAAAATTAAATTTTATATCCTTATTTAATGGAATAAATTTATTTTTGTCAAATTGTACTTATAAAAATGTAAAAAAACTAGATTTAATGTGGGTGCACAATCAAAATGTTGCAAAACTATATTTTTTTGAAAAATACGTATTTTACCCAAAAAATTTAGTTTTTTTCACACCATGTTCTAGAAAATGTGTAATATGAATAATAGTGTTATAAAATTCAAATTTTAGTTGATACTATTCATATCGAGTAGTTAATAATAATATTATAACCATATATCGTTGTTTAGTGAAACCTAGTATTGCGTACAACACACGCTATCTAGGAATGTCGCGATTGCGTGTAATGCAAGCCAAGTTAGGGTTGCATGTTGTGAAGGACTCCTTCATTGTTTCTTATAATATAATCCAACCCTATTTAATTTATACATTGAATATATATATACACACTCAATTTTGCATAGAATAACTACTATCAAACGAACTTGAAATTATGTGTAACATGATCCAAGAATAGTGTTGCGTATACTGCAAGCTAATATGGTGTTGTGTATAGCTCAAGGTAATCTTGGTGTAGCGTACAAAATATGATATGAAAAAAATAATATATCTCATAAAATTTTTGTGTGTTACAATCAACCCCCCTTAATATGAAATTCACCCTCGAAATTCGTCGGGGTTATAAATGGTTTATTACTTTATAGTTTCTTTCATAGATACCCACATAGTAAAAAAGAATACCAAAATTTATTTTTAAAAATGAATGATAGAAACAAAACGGATTCCCAAAGTATCTCATCACTTGGGTTCGCACATAGGAGATCATAGGTGAAAATATGGATATGGGAGATAAATCTAACCATGAAGTTCTGATGGAGAGTGGTATATAACCAGGCAATGAAAAATCCAAGAATCACAAAGCCATATATTTGTGATGATATAAGGTACCATCTGATTCATTAGGTATGAGGGTACTATGACAACGTTTCTAATTGTTAGTAGAATTTCCCTAATGTTGAATAATTTTTGACTTAAAATAAATACTTACTTGATTTTGGTACAATCTCACCGTTGTTCATGCCATGAACAATTTCCACTTTATCTCTTAACGAAATGAAGTTGAATTTTTCATTCGTGAAGTGTTAGCAGATCATGCGATAGAATGATAGGTCATTCCATCTATCTCAATCGCAAAAAGATTAGAACAATTTATAAAATATACATAAGTCCATCTATGATGAGATTAATCATATATGGTTGCTAAAATGGACTTATACTTCATCTATCATAGTGCATAAAAAATAAAACTAGTTTCTTCTTACCAGGGACTTCCTGTAGGTCGTTGATAGGTGATAAGGGAATGTCGCACTTCGGTTGTGTGTTCGATTTCTGAATCCTTGTCTGATGCGATGGGTTGTAACCCATATTATGGGTTGTCCTTTTTATAAAACAATATTATTACAACATTCCATAAAGAATATCAAAATTTTCTTGCCTTAGACAATACTATCTGATGTCTAACTTAATAAATTCCAACCATTAGGATTATCGGAAATAATTCTGTCCAATCTCATAGTATAATGAAAATGATTACTTGAAAGGTCACATAACAAGCATGTGAATACCATTATTTCTCCCCAATATATAATAAGATATATATTTTTGGTCACATTCCAAACAGTTGAATTCCTTAAAAATGTATTTTCTTGAAAAATAAATATTCATTAAACCTTATTAAAAACATGAATACTATCAATGGTTACCTCTTTCCACATCCCAAAATTTCTATATACTCAAACCATGATATCACAATGTCCTTATATCAGTCAAGATCTCATTAATAATATCCAAAATATTATTTTATCCTTATCGATTCATTATGCACATATCATCTACCTTCCAAAAATATTTGAATAACCTTTCATGGTTACCGATACAATTCTTCATATACTTTAAAAGACTCAAGGAAAGACAACGGTGTAATAATTCATAGATTTTTCTTTATTCCATATTACCATACATTATTCTTTCTGAACATAAAATCATTCCACTACCTTCTTAAACCACTATTTGAGCTTCATCAATTCATTCATCTCATATATCATTTGTAGTCTCTTCCTTATCATCCACATTAATACTACCCATATGACCATACTGATTCTCTTCATGAGATTTTCTCTTAGGTCATTGGTTTACATAATGCCTGTACATTCCACATTTAAATCATTTAACCATTCTTCATGTCTTATAAATACCATTATCCCTATCCATAGTGTTAACTGAACCTTTTCATTTACAATTACTGGCTTTGTGTCCTTCTATTCCACACCCAAAGCATCTTCCAGTTCCTTTGAAACATTCTCCCTGATTCCTCTTCCCACATGATTTACATGAGGGAAATTGAACCTTATTTCCTATATGATCATCATGACACTCCATCTTTCTTTTATTAGATGAGTTAAGAAACTTACCAAAGTTGAGATTATTGATTAGATTATGAGATTTATGATTAGGCATAATAACAATATATAGACTTCTAGATCTAATTTCATTTGGTTGATCATGAAGAATACCATTCCATAGTCCATTATATCCTCCATTATCGTGAATCTTCCTGTTTCCATCCATTTTCTAAAACCCAAAAAAAATAGTGTCAGAGGAAAAAATCATAGTCAAGGGGGTTGAAATTCAATATCTAACATCAGAGGTTATATTCTAAGATCATTACAGTAATTCTATGACTATAACCTATACTTATAATTAACCTTAGGGACATCCCTAGACATACCTTAGAAATAACTCTAGGGATATCACTAATGTCTTCTTATCCTAGTTTCCAATGGTTGAATAAACCATTCCTCTGATACCAACTGTAGATACCCATGATTGAAGTACATGGACATTACATTACTTTTACGGAATATTTAATACATAACCAAAATAGACACACAAGGACCGTAATAGTTTAGTGGCTTTGAAAACTCGAAATATAATCTTCTAATCATGGTGAAAAATCATCAACATCTCCCATAAAGATCTTGCCCTTTTGTTTTCATACCAAAAACCGTTCTTTATATCCTGAGGAAAAGAAAACAAAAAAAAGGGTGAGCTCAAATGCTCAGTAAGGGTATACATAGAGAACATAAATCATTCCATAAACCATTGAATGCAAAAACATGAACATAAAATCTAAACATCAAAATCTTGAGAAAAGACATAAATCATGGAAGTATGTAAGGAATATAACATAAAAAAACCACAATCATGATAAACTATAATTGGAATAAAACATGTAATTGTGGAAAACCATTAATCACATGATATTATTTCCATAGTAGCCAAGGCATTTTTATCAAGACCATATTAGTGGACAAAGTCCCTTTCTGAATAGAGTTCACTCCTCATTCCAGTCTTGTATCACTGAATTAGATTAACTAACCGTTCTAGCTATGTCTGTCTCATGAGATATAAATCTTTACCCAATTCATTGGAGGGAGATATAGGTCTCACCCATATCATAATGAAATCATTCATTCATGTGCCACAAAATAAACAAACATCATTAAAAATAACCCAATGAATAAAATGGGTTTCACAAACATCATCCCACCATAACATAATCCATATAAAAGAAATGGATAGAATTTAATCATAATAGAAATCAAAAATGTAAATAATAGAGACATTATACATTAAATATGAACATACTAAAAAAGTCATCTTAGATGGAAAATATTTTTGATAAAACACTTCAAATGAATTCTTGAGGAAAATATCCTTTCTTCTTCAAAATCATTTTCTTTTCCCAAAATGCCTTGAAATTTTAAAAGAAAAGTATTTTTTGAAAAAAATCATGAAATCTTTTTATGTAATCTTTATAAAAATTAGGCATTATGAAACCGTAGAAATCAGTTCACGCAGTATATGTTAAAAAAACATTCTTCTCTAACTTTTTCTGGAAAAATGAAAATGTACCTCGTATGGTAAACAAAATAAATATTCCCTACACACCTTGTAGTAAAACTAAAAAATGGGTAAAAAGGACTTTAAACATACATGAAACAATTTTCAGAATATAGGGACATGGATAATAAATACAACCCTTGTAAATACTTACGGATAAAAAATTTCGGATAAAAAACGAGATTTAAAAAGTTATCCCTATACTTAGGTACGATATGCTTCGTACGTATCTAAACCTCATTTATAATGATTTAAATAACTTAATTGACTTATTACATAATGATATTCATTGTTATGATATCATATATGGTTCACTTAGGACATTATGTTACTCGTTTATTATAAATTCCATTTTAAAGTAGAGTTTTGGGTAAAATCGTTTTATTTATCGTACTTGTTTGGACTTGTTGTTCTTGAAATTATGACTAGTTATATCATGATTTAATTACTTACAAAATTTAAATCATGATATATATATATCATATATATTCAGTATATATATATAATAGATAGATAAATGAAATTAAATACACCGCTAATGGAGACGGTAGGCCATACGTACGCATGAACGCTGTTTTCCATTCCTTATTGACTTGAATGGAAGTAATTAGCTGACATATATATATATAAATAAATCCAGTAGCTATAAAATGTCATATATCTCTTTATTATACATTATATATAATTTATAATCATTCATGAATGGTTAACATGGAGAATAATCTCTTCGCGTCGTGGAGTCGGTAATCCATACGTACGCAAGAGCGATGATATGGTTCCCATAATTATTGAATTGAATTGAAATGGATTATATAATATCTAAGAATCAGTATGATGTTATAATAACTATACATATTTATTATTTAAACCATTATACCCATCCAAGTAAGGTGGTGGTGAAAAAACGGATTACACCACGGTGTGAAGATGGTATTTCGTACATACGCACGTGCGGGGATTTCGTTTTCCATAGGATTGATAGAAGGTGAAATGGGGTTGTTTCATATATATATAATAACATATCAGTATATTATTGATACTGATTTTATTACTTTATAATGAAAAAACTATATAAGAGGAAGTAGAAGAAGGAAAAAACTTGAAAGAATTTGTATAACAGATTACCTCTTCCTCGACATGCCTCCTTTAAACTTTTACATAAGGGAGTAGAGATGGTCTTTTGAAAATACCAAAACCTCTAATATGTTTCTAGGGATGTTGAGAAGGTAAATGGGCAGTGGTTGGCCGATCATGGAGGCTCAAGGTTCTGTAATGAGGAGAGTAATGAGGTTCCCTTTTATAGGGGAGGAAAGGGCCACCTTTGGAATGTGTGAAAATATTATTTTATTATAAACTTATCTTTGATTTCAAAAGGTAGAAAAATAATTAAAGATGAAGATAAGATGACTCATGATCGAAATAAAATCATCCAATCATAATTGGACATGTTATTGATAATATTTTTATCATTATAATATTATTTATTTAAAACATTTATTAATGAGGTAAATACTGCATCATTATTATGTCATAAATAATTTAATTTATTTGATTTCTAAAAATAATTAAAAAATTCCATCATGTAGTAAATATTTTTAGCTCTCCAATTAATCTTTATTTTCATTAATATAATTTCTATAACCCCTTATAAAAATTAATTACTAAATGATTTTTCTTAATGTCAATTTTGTGTTCGCATTAAATTTATTAATTGAAATTGTCATTACCACTACCAAGTGGCTAAATGGGTCCCAAAATCGACCCAAGGATGCCCATGGTCAGACACTACCCATATAATAAGGCGAGTAAAAGTGTTAAGGTAATTTTGAAATATTATAATATTTTTTTAATATTGAATTACCATATTTACCTTTTACCTCGTTAAATAAAAGTCAAACGTTACTATTCACCAAAAATTATTTTCATCTTATTGAACCACATTTATTTCTTGATAAAAACCATGTATGTTGGTTTTTTTGAATTAAATTCATAGATGTTGTAAAATTTCATTTAAATGAAAGAGTACGTTTTTTAACTACCACTAAGTGGTTTCACTATTCATCAAAAATTGAGGTTTTTCAGAAAAATACCAAAAATTAATCCTAAGCTATATTTGATATTCAAAATTCAAAAATTATGTCTATTTTTTCAAATTCAAAACATATATGTGGAACTAATTACTTTAAAATTTAATTCCCATTATCAAATCAAATATCGTGTTTTTATGAAATAATAACAATCAAAAGACTGACACTTGTTTATGTCCAATTTCGAATTGAAATTAATTCCAATGACCAAAATTGGATTAAATGGTAAAAATATATTCTTAATAAACTTTAAAACCAATTAAAAAGATAATCTAATCATATAATGTTTTGTGATAAAAAAATTTTTAATTAATATATAGCATGTTTTTACTATTCATTAAAATATGAAAGTTATCAGAATAATATGAAAAATTTATAAAAATTAAATTTTTATGTCCTGATTCAAAGGAAGACTTAATTTTTTCAAATTGATCTTATATACATGTCAAAAAATATATTTAATCTGGGTTCACCATCAAAAGGCGGAAAAACTGCATTTTTTTAAAAATACGTATTTTACCCGAAAATTTTAGTTTGTTCTCATACCATGTTCTAGAAAATGTGTAAGATGAATAATAATGTTATAAAATTCAAAATTTAGTTGATACTATTAATAATGTCTAGTTCATAATAATATTATAACTGTATATCATTATTTAGTAAAACCTGGTATTGCGTACAACACACGCTATCGAAGAAGGTCGCGATTACGTGTAATGCAAGCCAAGTCAGGGTTGTGTGTTGTGCAAGACTCCATCGTTGTTACGTATAAATGAATCCAACCATATTTCATTTATACATTGAATATATATATATATATACGCAATTTTGCGTAGAATAACTACTATCAAATGAACATTAAATTTTGTGTAACATGAAATAAGAATATTGTTGTGTATACTACAAACTAATACGGTGTTGCGTATAGTGAAAGGTAATCATGGTGTAGCGTACAATAGAAGATATGAAAAAAAATATATCTCATAAAATCATGGGGTGTTACACTCAATACCAGGTGTATGAGAAGTCTTACTATGTCTTGACCCAGATCATGGTAAAGATAGGGTGAAACAAAGGAGTTTGAAGCTCAAGAATCAAACAAGGAAGTAGCAAGAGTACTAAACAAGATGATCATACCTTGAATGTCCTCTGGATTTGCTGTAACTGCTACCTCTATGGTGTGAAACTTTCCACGCCTGGGCATTCAAGAGTACTAAACAATATGTGAGGATTGGGATATAGAAACTGGAACTACTGGGGCCTGCTCCCCACAGGCCGAATCATTGATGTCCCTGACACAAGTGGCCTGCTGCTGACAACTTCCCCCATTGATGATCCCAAATAGATGCCCTCTGGAGGCTCACCTCCAAGCGTGTGCATCCTCTCCACCACTCCAGCCTTCTTTTGGACCTCCATGAAGGTTGGTAGGGTGACGGGAGTAACACCATACTGACGAGAAGTTCATACTGCCTCTTATAAATGCCTCGCCTAAGACTCCTCATCTAGAAAGTGTCCCAGAGATAATAGAATGAGATCCTTGAACTTGTTCCATAACTACCTTACTGTCATGTTCCCCTACTATAGGGAGAGTAACTCCTTCCTTTTTTCTACATTCTTCATGGAAGAGAGGAATTCCACCCAGAACTCCCTCGCATTATCAGTCCACAATACTTCTGCCTCACTCGTATCCCAATGATAAGGAATTCACCACTGATGCACTAATCCCCATATCTTGATTACAGCTAGGGGAACCCAGTACTCCGTCGGAGCCCAGATCATATTGAAAGTTGTCACCACATCCTTGAGACAGCTCTTTGTCTCCATGTTAGAGACATATATCTGGTACTTCCTAATGGACTATTGCTGAAAAGAACCAAGCATCCTCTACCAATGGTCATCCTCCTCTTTTTAATCAAACCTCTACTAATCATCCAAATCAACCACTTGGGCCTCGATTGTCTGCACTACCCATGGTCACCGTCTGTGTGCTATACCTGCAAGGTAAACATGGAATGCATATGTCTGAGTACTGTAAAATATTGATTTTATATTTTAAATAGACTTCTTATTTATTATAAATCCGAAAAATACCCAAGAAACCCAAGAACACAAGTAATTATTATTCATGTATCATTTTTATGGTCTCTACCCTGCAATTAGTGTAGCCTCGCATGGTCGTTTGGTAGGTCTAACATACTTGCATCTAATCATAGAGGGGGGGATCCCATATTCTAGTCAGTCTTCCCGGGCCTATTTACTTAACCATGATTGCCTAACAATGTTTCCCCTACCATTACATGAAATCCTTACTATGCCTAACTCCATAATCCCTCCTATCATTCAACCTACATCTGATACAATTATATCACGGCCAGCCTTCACCTATATGAGGGAAGGGACAATAGATTCCCTAACCCTTCATTCCACATGTTGATGGATATATAATGACCCCTGAGACCCACCTTCAATAGCCCCCCCCCCCCCCGAGTGGCATCTTGAACAAATGTAATAAGATCACACGTAAAAATGGAAGGCACACCACTTTTTATTAATAGGATTTAGAGATAAGATATTAAATACCAATCATCACCAAAATTTGAAATAAAATAAATGCCCAAAAAATCCATTCCCATATGAATGTTCCAATATTATGTGCTAGAAAAACACAGAAAACTCCAAAGGGAAGTACTGAATGAAAATAAAATCAACGTCGATGGTGCCGGCGTCCAAGTGAATAGGTTCCGACACGGTCCTCAAAATCCCCTGAAACAAGAATTCAGTTTTATATACCTAGGGTGACTATATAGGTATACCTGGTAGAGGAAACCAAAAGCTCATGTGAAAAAGTGGGGAGGCGTTCTAATTCCCTGTGATAAAAGAAGTTAATCAAAGAACATAGTAAGGAAACTATCTATCCAATCCAAACCAATAAAAACTCCCCAAATTATAGAATTCGTGTAATTAAATAGTAATAACACATAATTGATTGGGTACCCCATGCCACATTCCCATTGGATATTGAAGACATCCCACATGTCAGACCTCACCCTCCATTCTAATTGTGGTCTAACTACCATACCATGTATGCACACACCCGGGATACCACAACTAAACATCAAGCCCGCAATAACCAGGTCCACCTAATCCACATGTGACCACTCCAACAAACACTTGGTCTAGAACAACTATTGTCAGGTCCAAAGACACCTAGGCCTCATATAGAAGACACTTAAGAAATAACCTGCCCACAAACCCTTAGGAAAACCACCTTAACTACCCTACCTGATGAATCAGGGGCTATAATAGACCTCATGTCGTCACTATAATGGCCCGGACATATCTGATCCATTACTTTGTGAAAATGTGGTGTTAGAGGTGTTCTGGGAGGTCAAGGTGACTTATCCCCAATAGTTTTCCAATTTTCCAGTTATGTGAATAGTGTTTCATGTTTTATGAATAGTAACGGTAAGTGAATAGTGTTTCCATCTGTGAGGTTTAGTGAAAAATGTTTGTATCAGTGAGGTTCAGTGAACAGTGTTTTTATTGGTGAGGTTCAGTTCACAGTGTTTATATTGGTGAGGTTAAGTGAATAGTTCTTCTATCAGTGAGGTTCAGTGAACAGTGTTTCTATCGGTGAGGTTCAGTGAACAGTGTTGTATCGGTGAGGTCTATCAGTAGACTTGTACAGTGTTTCCAGATTGGTAGACCTGTACAATTTTTCCAGATCGATAGACTTGTACAGTGCTTCCAGAACGGTAGGTGTACAATGTTTCCAGACTATCAGTATCCTCTAACTGTGAGGTTTATAGGTAACCTCTAACAGTGAGGTCTATCGGTATCCTCTAACGGCGAGGTCTATCAGTAACCTCTATCGATGAGGTCCATCGGTAACCTCTATCGGGGAGGTCTATCGGTAATCTCTAATGGTGATGTTTAATGGTGACCTTTTATTTCCTTTTCCAAATTTTGAGTATGTGAACAGTTTTTCCGGCTTCCTACAGTTTCACCCCTTTGACATTTCCTTTGATGTAAAATACATTTACAACATTATTTTAAGGACTCTTAAGGTAGATTAAAATGCCATAAATCCTATATTAATTATCCTTATATATCGGGATGATTTTACTTGGTCAAACTGCCTGGGATAATGCGATCCTCCTTTAATGGATAATTAAGTGTATCTTAAACTGTCACCCAATTAAATCTTCAAAAGAGAAATGATATCATACTCCCTTGTTCTTCATCTTTTTTCTTGGCTATGAGATCCTAGAACCTTTCAATCCGTCCCGTAGGATTTTCACAATCAAAACCAACTCCTCTGATTGGTTCCATTCTACTTTGGATGAAACTGAGCTGTGTCGGTCAATCTTCCATATAAGTTATGTTTTATCATCATTGATTTTGGGATCATCTTCTCTTGTGTCTCCCTTCCATATTATACCATGAAATCTCTATGATTATAATGGGTTTTTCTTGGGGTTTGGTTGGTGTTGTCATACCGTGGCATCCTTCGGTGGATGCAGTTTTCGCGAGAGGAGGATTGTGACCCTTTGTGTGGATATAAAACGTAAAGAATTGTTGAGGTAGGGGATTTGTTGCTTCTCTTTTATTTTACATGAAACTGTATCATTAAATATTTTATCCCATGGGGTTACAATGGAATTGAAATAAAAAATATTTGAACTAGATAAATAAATTGATATGTATTGTATGTTATTGCCTCTTGTTTTCCTTGATAGTGTGATATCTATTCATACTTTATTTAACTGTTTGTTCTTAATGGAAAACTGTAAATAACGTAAACTATGACTAATTAATAACTGTTGGATAAAGATAAAGAGTCATGAAAAAGAATCTGGTTCTTATTGTAATTTGATGTAAATCAAATTAGAACGATAAGCATGATTAATTATTTGTGATAGCTTAATGATTAGGTTTCCTGGATTTGGAACCTACGTTTAATAAATCAGTTAATTCAAGATGGATTAAAGAACCGCTTGTTTGATAATTTCTAAAAGGTTTTGGATTTACCCTCTTGATTGTTCAAGGGCCAAGAGCCAATTGATGTTTTGGTTGTTTTCCTGATGCTTGTGATGTGATGTGAGCCTAGATGGCTGTTGAGATATGTGGAGGCATGGACACTTTTGGTGGTGGCATCAGATGATGCCTATAGTGACATGATGCATCGGTTTATGCATGTGGGTGTTAGGGAGGATAGTAGGGATGATAGAATGGGATGGATGTGAGTTTTGGATTCTTGTTGATTTTTTGGTTGGTTATCTGCTTTACATTTCCCCATTGTTCAAGGCAGTTGTTCTTGCTTACCCTTCTTCCAAAAGAGGCAAAGACACACTGTGTATGCCATGTTCTTTCCATGTTTGGCCTCTCAAGGGAGAATGTGTCTACACTCTTACTATAGGCGGAAAAGATTCGATGGGTAGTGCATCAACTCACCATGTTGAGACCTTTGTGTTTAGTAGCATAAAATGATTTTCTATAATGCCTGGGAAAATGGGAATGTAATTTTGTAATGAATAATTGAATAAATTGTGATAACTCATGGGGTTGGAGTTGCTGGAACATAATGTCAAGGTTTTAATTTGGATGGTATAGTGGATATTGGGTGTGATGCTATGGAAGTTTAATGTTAAATTGATCATGGTTAATTAATGACTAAATAATTAATTAACATACAATAGAACTGATAAAAAGGGGATGAACTAATCAAATAAATCTCTTCAAATGATTGTGGGCTTATAGGATACCTAGTCTTAGAAGTAGCAGCCTAGAGTCTGATAGACATTAGCTGCAGTTGGGTCTAAGAATAGGTAATGCACATATTATGGTTGTGAGATATAATATATTCTATACTTTTTATGTTTCTATATGCTTCTTCACCCTTTCAGTAATGGAAACTGACACCCCGGGGATTCTGATCCCTGGGGGTGTTTTCCCCAACATTCTGGTGGGAAGATAAATGTCTAACAACCCCCTTTGGCCCCTCTCTCTTCTCTTGATAGATACTTGTGCCAACTGGAACAATGGTTACTTTCTCCATATATGTGTGTAGAGGGTTGTAATGGATTGTGGTTATTTCACACACATATATTCTTGATATAGTATCCTATGGACTACTATATGTGTAACATGTATAGGCTGGGATGGCTTGAGGATCCCTACTCGGTGTATGTTCTATAATGGATTGAGGTATAATAATAGACGTATGATACACGTTATGCGGAGAATTGTGGCTCCCCAAACATACCTGGTTACTTTTGGTTGTGAGGATGGTTTGGTGCTTCGTCCAGGTGTATGCGTGCATACCTTTGTGATGCATGAGGTGCAGATTGTGGTGCTTCGCCCAGGTGTCTACGGGCAAGCCTTCTTGGAGAGAGATGCATAGGACTTGCGATGCTGGGGAAAAGTAGAAAACCAGTGGGGAAGTAGTGGTGGGGTACCCTTGATATTCCTTACTATATGTTATATTATTGTATGTGTTACTTGTTAAGAGTGGCCATGGTGGGGTTGGGAACATAGTATACCTATTTAGGTGATGAGTTAGTTTCACTTGTTGTTCACTATGCTTTAGTATGCTTTCTTTACTTTTTCACGAGTGGCTTTGGGGAGGATCCTACTGCGTATACCGTTATACTCACCCTATGTATATATAAACAGTTTTTTAGGTCACATGGAGCTGGTTGAAGATCAAGATGGTTTCTACTAGCTTGGGGTGGAAAAAGCTGTTCGGGCTTGTGGTTACTACTGTTTTACTTCCTTTTGGGTACTTGAATTTTTCCCATCCAGTTTTAGTACATTTTCTTGACATTTCATATGTGTACATGGGTTTATTTTATATTCCAGTTCTGATTCAGAGTTCACTATTTTCAATCTTATCTCTCTCTTCTGCAAGTGTTCTCTTAGAGGGTAATGCCTCCCATTTGTGTGTTTACTATACCCTCGGTGCTAGTTTGCAACTCGGGGCCTACTGGAGGCGGGACTCGGGGGTCATTATCTCCCTTCTCACATTGCCGGCCTAAGAGGGGTACACTTTGTGGGGAGGGGGTTATGACGGAGTGGTATTAGTGGACAAGTTGAGGGATAAGATGGTGTTTGGAGTTAGGAACAGGTGAGGCTTCCTGGGTTGGTAGGGAAACCGTGTCATTTATGTTTAGCAAGTGAGGTAAACACTGGAGACCGGCTGAGACATAGGCATTTAGGGCCCCCTACGATCTGATGTACGAACCATTATGTTTACAATGGCTACTAAAAAAATGTAATACTAGTTGCAGGGTAGAGACATAGGAAAAGATCATGCATCATTATTCTTGTTCCTGTGTTCGAATGGGTAGAACTTGGGATAGGTTAACCTAAAATAAATGAATGAAAACAATAAATTAATTAATGTTGAGTCTTCTATATTCCATGTTTAGGAGTTCTAATGGTTTTTTATTTTACAGGTATGGCTCCAGGTCGACGTCCTCATCGGGGTTGCGTAGAAAATGTCCTGTAGGCTGTTCCAGCAGAATGCCGCAGGGTAGAGGTTGACGACAGAGACACATGGAGGAAGACACTTTGAGTGTTTTAGCACTAGACTCTTCAAGAGTATGAGGAATCTGTTCCAAATGCATTCCCAGATGAATGGTTAGAGGATGTCGAGACCGGATTCAGTTCGATTCATGCTCGTAATGTGCATTGGGTGTCCATGGTTGTGACAATGCTCCATAGAGCTGTGAGGCGGTGGCAGTTATTGTTCCTCGAGGATCATGAGGAGTCTGCGATCTCTTGGGAGGATTTCTGATATAGGTTGAGAGACGAGTTTCTTTCTTCGAATGCGAAGGCTTCCAATCACAAGGATCTTCTTACCCTTTGACATGGGACCTATAGTGTTCGATAGTTTGGAATCCATTTTATGAACCTTTTACGATATTATTTAGACCTACTTCCAGATTAAGAGGACAAATAGAGGCATTTTTAGGAGGTTTTACATCCATAGATCCAGCGCCAGGCCACCCCAATTATGCTAAAGTCATATCGTGAGGTGCCGGTTAGGGAAGAGGTTGTTGAGAGGACTTTGTCCAGGACCAGATCATCATGAGAGGGGAATCAAGATGATTCCATTGGAAGCTGAGCTATGGTACGATGTTCTTAGTTTTCAGGGAAGAAGAGTTTCCGTTCACTCGGGGGTAGGTACCATCCCTTCACATCTTGTTTCACTAGAGGCAGCAACTCTCAGGCCTATTCCAAGAGATCAGGTGCTTGTTTTTCATGTGGTGGTTGTGGTCATCAGCAGCGGGAGTGCCCGACCTTTCAGAGAAGCCATCGTACGCCAAACACTATGCTCTAAGATCCTCTTTTGAGGCAGTTCCAGGCGAGGCAGCAACATCGAGTTTCACTATCTTTTGATCAGTAGAGGGTAGATGGGGCCGGTAGTGGATAACTCCATGATGCTCCTCGTCCTCAGAGAGAAGAGCGCAGCCTTGGTGGTGGTCGTCAACAGGTTCAGAGAGGCCATAGAGGAGGTCGTGGTCAGATTCATGCTCTAGCGTTGCCAGCTCCAGGCGAGCCAGGAGTTTTCTGAGGTACCCTTTGCTTGTTTTCTACCTTGGTGTATGCCTTGATTGATTCTGGAGCGACGCACTCCTTCATATCACCCCACCATGTCCATGCATTGGGGCTTGAGGTAGAGAGTCTTCCATTTCCCTTGGTATTGGCTATGCTAGTTGGAGGTCGAGCCAACTTGATTGAAGTACGTAGAGATTGTGAGCTTTTGTTGGGCAACACCTCTCTTGGGGAGATTTCCTATGTTTATGAATACAACCATTTGATGTCATCCTTGCCATTGATTGGTTGTATTCGGTGTAGGATATAGTGGATTTCTTCACGAAAAAGGTCATCTTCATTGGTGTAAATGGAGAGAAAGTTGTTTTTGTTGGTGAGAGAGATCCTCGGAGTGGTCATAGGCACATTCCATCTTTATCATCCATGATGGCTGAGTTAATGCTCAGTTATTCAGAGTTTCACCAGTTGGCATTACCTAGGGTTATAGAGGAGTACCCTGATGTCTTTCCCGAAGAGTTTGTAGAATTACCCCCTTGACGAGAGATTGATTTTGGGATCGAGCTACAACCAGGAGCATCTCCTATATCTATGTCTCCATATAAGATAGCCCCTTCTGAGTTACAAGAACTATGTATGTATCTTGATTGTCTATTACAAAGTGGTTTTTTTCGGCCAGGTGTGTCACCGTGGGGTGAAGTAGTTTTGTTCGTAAATAAGCTTGATGGAATTTTGCGATTTTCATTCATTTATCGCCTCTTAAACAGAGTGACAATAAAGAATTGCTATCCTCTTCCACGGATTGATGATTTATTTGATCAACTGAAGGGTTCATGTGGGTTCACAAAGATCTAATTGCAGTCAGGATATAATCAGATGTGTGTAAAGGATGAGGATATCCCAAATACTGCTTTCTCTTGTCGTCATGGGCATTATGAGTTCGTTGTAATGCTATATGCATGATGAATGCTCCAGCTGTGTTCATGTGATTGATAGAAATCAAGGAGTTGAGCTCAGTGGATGTTTTGTTGAGGTAGTATCTGGAGGAGGTGGTGAGAATTCATGGAGTCCAGAAATTTCTATTGAAAGACATAAAATTTATCCCCCACTACTGAAGGACTATAAATTCTTGAAGAGATACCTGCAATAATGGATATTCCCATAAAACAATGGTTGAAGGGATTTATCCTCCTATATATAATAACACTAGTCCCACCATGAAATCTCTCTCTGTCTCCATTAAAGGATAATATCATACCATCAGTGTTTATCCATAAAACAAGTCACTGGTGAATTTAATTATAGGATCATACAATAGAAAAAATACATATGAAGGATAATGACATATGGTTCCATCATGATGACCAAAATGTCCAACATGAACATATCTCCTCTAAGTGATAGCTCACACTACTGTATGATAAATGATATAGAAGAAGAATTCCCTGTATGAATATCAAGATGGTGTTTCTTAGATGGACACTAAATTATGATCTCCGGATCCCATTCCCACGACTATGGAGATAAATGAAAGATTGTCTCCAATGTGTACTAACATTCAAGAAATATAATCATAAATGTTAAATTTACCTTTAATCATCTCGTGTACTGTGGGTTTATAAGCCTCTACACTATGTAGTTGTCCATAGCCACAACAACCAAATCCCTCAGCCTGAAAAGATCTATCCTGTGGTAGTGGTGTAAGGATCTTATAGCATCATCCACCACCCATAGATCTACATGCTACTCTTCCAGCTCCATGTACCTTGGGTCCACCACTCCCACACCTGAGAGATCCCTTATCATGACACTTGCTCTACCTCAGTGGTCTGTTAGTAACATACTACACTACATTAATCATATGGTACTGAAATCAACCACTATGTGAACCTTCCTATCACATGATAATCACATCACCTATATAGAAATCACAAGTGCAATATTCAATCTCTGAACACATGAATCAGCTTGATCATGGGGATCTCTCAGTAGTCAAGATCATTCCACCTTGCATAATCTAGCCACTACAGAAGACTCAGCCCAGTGGCGCCCACTTCCCACACTAACGATCTGATGTCACTAAGATATAAGTCTCTCTATCAGTAATTTCTTCTCTAGAACCACAACATAGGTGGGAATGAACATGGTAACCATGCTGGCATGGATCTATCTACAGAGTCCCTTCTCTAAAATCTTTTCTCAAGAGTAACTTCCCAGATCATGTTATTGGAGTTCCACGTAAGGTCTTTGAACATTGATATATACTCAACCCCCATCATTCTTCCATACTGAAACACTATAATATCTTGGATCTAGAATGTGTTCAAGAAGTAGGGGTTGTACTCCCCATGGGCCATCTGATAGTTGTCAGTCCCTAAAAGTGTCAACAAATATTGAATCTGGGAAAAAAGGATCATCTAGCTCCTAGATTCACTGTGGAAAAGGATACCTTCCAATCAAACCACCAGATCATCTAATTTCTAGATAAATTTGAAGACACCGACAATCAAATCTATAAAATACTATTCTTCTTGTTGATATGGTTCACCATGAAACCTTATCTGCATGTGGCACTAGAACTCGCAATGTGTGATGAGTATGAATGAATACTCAACATTCTATATTAGGAATATTAGATTCTCAACAAGTGGAGGGGCTACTACTTTCCCACATGGAGGAATAATCTATTGGGATGGACCATGAACCCAAGAAAAATCTCTCATTAGATTGTCATCACGATCAATAATTGGTATCATGGTATAATCTCTTCACAGATGAATCATTAAAGTTATCATGATGTAAAACAATAAAATTTACATATATATATATATAGATATTTAACAGCATTGTGGATCTGACTCCAAAAGGACAGTCAAATAATCAATCTTATATGATGCATGTACCATTGATCCATGAAACCATTGTATCAGTATGAATAGAGACCATCATGTAATCAAGGTCCCTGTGAATTGATATGTCTGCTACCCACACCATCAATATATTCCTTATCCTTTGACCTGCACTTGATAAACTTCGAAATTTCTAAACTAATCCCAGCTAAATAATTTTATGGGGACTAGTCCAAATAATGTCCCAAGGAGTGAAATTCCATGATAATAATCTATGATAACATGACTCAATTCGGGGTTCAAACCGTAGTTACCCTATGACTGACACCATATTCTTTGGGGGAATGAAATTTGAAAAATGAATGACAATAATAGGGATTACTTTATTTAATTAATAGTATGAACACAAACATCCATTCGATGAAGAATTACATAGGGTCTAAATTTAAAATAAGAAATAATGCTACTAGAAAACCCATGCATGAAAAAACCTCGAGACAGTATAAGACTAGGATCATAAGATCTGAAATATAAATAGAGAAAATATACACCAAACTAGAAATTCACCCCATTATGATGAAGAAAAAAATATTTGAGAGATCCCAACAAATAATATCTAAGATACAACCATTGTACATTTTCCGGAGAAGTAAGTATAAATAAGAATATTTGAATTCATTACTGATTTGTCTATCATCTTCATAAGACACGACATGTGTAGAAAAAGTTCATGTAAGGGGTGAGTAAATAAATTCCCATTAGGAATCCTTGAATGCCAATGTTACAGAAGCATGAGATACTACAAGAATATAATGATTATAGATACTATATAAAGTGAAATATAATAGCTCAACCTAAACAAAGAGATTTAGTAACCCCACCCAAACACAATTGACTCAACCAGGTGTATAGATAAATGACACTTTGATTCTTTTCCACTATAATAGTAGAGAAAACTCTCCCCCACGATAAGAAAAACATGGAATGATTGTGGCATACCTCAATAGTTTTCATAACCCATGTAAGGAGAGTATCAAAATCCAATGGAACATGAATATATTATTATATGTATATGCCTAGTTAAAGAATAATAAACAAGGGATAAATGAGATATACAACTTATAACTCATCCAAGGGAAGGATTTTCCAATTTTTCCAAAAATACATCAATGGTTCCCAACATCACATACATCTTCCCAAAAGTGACTTCATATGTAAATCTATTCCCCGTCATTATGACAGATAGTCAAAAACCCATAATATCTATTTAGAGGACTCACACACTAGTATATTAGGGGGGTTACACATTGGTGTGTTGAGGACCCAAATTCTATCCGATAGGGGGTTCCACTTGATACAAAGAGGACTTAGGCCCATAATGATGGGGATTTCAAATCAATAGGACAAGGGCCATAATCGTGGTGTGGTAGGGTGTCCCCCACAAGTTAGCGGGGACCATCACCCCATCAAATATGGTGGATCCACTCAGATATTGAGGATCCATGCCTTTTAGAATTGGGGGATTACAATCTAGTCATCTGAGAACAACACCCAATCTGATTATGTGTTCCACTCAAATGTCGGCAACCCACGCTTAGGCCCAATAGAGGTGTTACACTCTGGTCATCGAGTACCCACACCCTATCAAATTGATTGTTCAATTAAAAATATATTTATGGAGGACATTCAATGATGTTGATTGGGTATTCCACTATATATGAATCCTTTAATGATTCTTCTAGATCACTATAATAATCGACTATCACCTAAATAATAATCGTCCGGAAAACATTCCACATAATATCTAAAAATAAAAAAAATGTGAATGATCACATTTTATGAAAATAACTCTTTATTGGTTACTCAGAGGATAAAATCTAATCCAATATGAACTACATAAAAAACATTGATTTTTTTTTTTAAAATGAACCGTTGGGTACATGGAGTGTGAGGGGAACCACATGGCATGTGTTCCCTCTCCCGTACATAGTTGCATCCCTAGAAAATACATAGCTCTCATGCATGTATTAGTACATGATGTTCACATGGAATTCAAAGTTTGTCTAAGCATATCATGGACCATAACATGTCTCTCTGGTTGGGTATATGTACTAGACCATGTGTCCACGTACTTCGTTACATGATCATGTTCCCAACAATGTACACCCATAGTGAATCCAGCAATTATGATCCATCAGATAGCTCATCCAAATGAGGGATAGGTACACGATGTGTAAAAGTGATACAAATCCTTCCATACTTATGAATTCACGAAACACTATCCAATTTGTCCATGGTGATACAAACCCTGTGTTTGTCCTTGAACAGAACATGTTTTCAGGTTTTCCAAAAAATCCTTATTTTCGATATGTGCATTAAGTCAATCCAATTCACCATAGATCACATCTAAAATTATCATCATTTTTAGATGATCTAGGTTTCATTCAACATTTCCTATAGTCTTTCACGAGATATCGAATACCATTATTCAGTAGGGTTTCATCATTCATCCCATACACAGTCAATACTTCCTCCATAAAAAAATCATTCTTCATTCATTGAAATGATTAAAAAAAATACATACTCAACAAAAATATACTAATTCTCCATCTATCAATTTATCATTACTGAATCCATTGAATGTTTTGAGGTCTGATAGGTCTGGGTGCTGAAAAAATGTCAAACATGTCTCTTAGGGTTAAACCGATGAAAAACATGGTGAAATTGGGTGGTGGGGTAGAAGAACATTTTTTAAAATGATAGATTCCAAATATTCTTGTGAAATGAACAATAATGGGTCATCTGAGGTATGAAATAATTCAAATAACTTATTTAATCTTTTATGATGGAGAATTATAATATTGAAATCAGTATATATCAATAGAAGAGGTTGTTCTTCTCAATAAATTTATTCAACAATATATTAAACCACAAATATATGATTCAAACAGGGAGTTTTGATCATTCTTGATTCAAGAACATTATTTCCAATGATTGAATAAAATTATTTCATTCAATATTCCATGATCATTTATGATTTACAATTTCATCATCAACTGATTTATTTTCCAATAGAAAAAGGAAAAATGATCTGGAATTATATGAGGGGTTATGAAGCTAACCCTTGATAATTCACTATGTAATTATATTTATTTATTTTTTTGTCAATATAAATAAAGGAATTAATTTAATAAATTAATTAATCAATTAAACATACCAGAAATATGAGAGAATCTTGAACAACCTACACTGACTTATTTTAGGTTGCGCATAGGGTAAACATTGTGTTTATAACTAAACAGTTGTCCTAGAGTTATGATCAAAAAATCCATTTCAGTGTTATCCCATTTTCTTTATGAAACAATATACAAACAATATAAAAAATACTTAGTAAAATATTTTTAGGTTCACTGAGTCGTAAAATCGCACACCATCTTAGTGACTGCCTCTCAAAAATGTAGGGAGATATTTTATTTTCATATAGTGAATGATTTGGTCTCTAAAATATTATCTCAAATATTTAATCAAAGTTACCTCCTTGTTCTATCAATGTTGATATATTTCCTTATATAAATATGTTTGATCTTCAGTCAGGTACATATTATCTGATGAGATATTTTTATTTGGAAATTTCATTGAAGGGAAATATAATTCTTTTCTAACACATTAAATAATTATATTTCATTCAAATTTGTTCCAAAATATTATAAATCATTCATCATAGATCATAAGTCATGAAAAGAATCAATTTTAATAATCATTTCAAAAAGTAATCATAATTTAACGCATGGTAAATTATTTTTGTTCATATAATTCTCATAATCATATTTATAAGAAATACATAGAATGAAAAGGATGATATATATTTATCATATCTTCAGTAAATTTTAAGTATCATCAAATAATTCTTTAAGGAATTAAAAATATATTTAAATGATATTCTAAAATATTTCTAATAGAAAATACCTTTTTAAATTTTGAAATCACATACTTAAAATAAATTAATTTTTGAAATATTTTGTACAATAATTTCTATGAAAACATTATTTTAAAAATTTATAAGAAGCATCATAGAATCAAATAATCATTATTACTGGAAATTCAATGCATTATTTGTATGTTATAATAATGATTACATTGATTTTTTATAGTCAAAAGTAACAAATTTGTAAAATACCGCAATGTTTCCTTTTTAACCATTTTATAAAAACTAATTCATGATAAAAAATGAGTTTATTGAAATATTGTTGAATAAAAAAATACCTGAAAGGATTTTTTAAATACAAGGATATATAAAAAAATATTTTCAAATGAAGAAGTTAATAAATTTAGATTTCATTAAAAAATATATTTTTTATCATGAGTTATTGAAGGGAATAATATCTATGGAAAACATGTAATCATAAGAAATTACTATATTAAAACTCAATTAATGTGATTTTTCATAGATAGGTTATAGAAAATCTATATCAGAAACATAATCATATACAATGTTAATAAATAATTGGTTGGTAACATAAATTACATACCACATTGTTAAATTTTGACTTATAATCCCAAACAGTTAATAAGATTATATAAAACAATAAATATCATTATAACAATGATATAAATCATATGAGATAATAATGTGGTTGTATATATATGCTAGAAAATATGAGTGATGAATATGAAATTATTCTCATAAAAATAAAGTGATTCAGAATTACCTTTACCTAAAGCGTATAATGAATTCAAAGAACACTAACCTCTATTATAATAAATTGTAATATATTATTTTTAATTATTATATTACTTAAAATAAAAATAGTATAATATATAATTATCCTTTATCATTTTTACACCCATTTTTATTTATTATTTTTTACAATGATTGTTTCCATATGTTAACTATTTTTCTAAATTGAGTTTCAGTTTGGTAGTTTTGGTATATCATCATTTTTCATGGATCTATCTTATCAAAAAATTTATTCATGATATAAGTAAAAAAATTATTAAATGTTTATTTCTGGTCATCCATAAAATATAGAGATAGAAAATATATTTAATAAATAAATCGAGAGGGATTTTCATACGTACACATGAAAATTAATATCACATTAAAAGGAAAATTTCGAAAGAACGATATTTATTATTTTAACATTATAGAATCATAAAAAATAATATACAAACATTAGTTCGACATTTGAAAAATTCAATTTAATATAGAAATGAAATATTAATTACAACACTTCATGGAGATGATACGGCATACGTACGCATGAAAGATGATGTCATTTTCTATAGGATGTTAATGAGGGGGATAATGGATGTTTCATCGTCATAATAAGAAACAAGAAAATTTTAGTTACATAATACATTATCTTAGAATATATAGAATGTATTTATATTAGTTAAAGGATGCAACAAATTTAAATATTCTGAGTTCAGAATTATAGATTTTTGTTCTTGATCCTATTATGGAATACACCATATGCCTTGAAAGGATAGAATTATGGGAAAGAGAGAAGCTCCAGTACATAGTAATGAAATATAGGAAGTTATAAATTTAGGTATTGAAATATATACAAGATGGATGATTTTTTGGTATGTGAAAAGAGGTTGTTTCCGTCTATAATGGAGGGAAACGAAAAAATGGAATTACATAAAAACTAAATAACATTTATATATTTTACAATCATATAATATTGAACAACTGAAACTAAATAAAGATAACATGGTATATATTGTTTAAATATTTTAAACCAATAAATAATTGAAAAGTTTTGGATAAATTTTATTCCCTATATTCTATTTCAATCTCTAAAAACTCATTATTACATTAATTAATAAAACAAAAATTTCACAATGATATGATAATTATTTGAAAAATAATAATATTATTATTCTAAATAAATTTAAATATTCTTATTAAAAAATTTAAATCAAATTTAGATGATTTTATTTACATAATTGGTTTAAATAAAATTTAATATAGGAATTAAAAACAAATCAATAACACTTTATAGTAGAATTCTTAATTTTAGAGTAAATATCATTATAAATTGATATAATGTAATGAATTTGATTCCAAGAAATTCTATTTTCAAATAAAGAAAAAATTACTATTTTACAATAGTTAGGGTATTCCGAAACAAAATAATTATTTTTAAATTCATTAAAATAAAAACATTTTCAATGAAATTTTATATTTTCCACTTTTCATTGTAAACACATTATTTTTGGAAAAATCCATACAATTTACCTTAGTTATATTAAATATTTAAACAGTAAAATTTATTTTATTTATATCACAATTATTTTCTAAATTATGTCAATATTATTTATTATATTTCATTATGAAAATAAATAATATTGTTTATGAAAATATATTTTTGAAATAGAAGATTATTTTACTAAAAATTTACTAATTGTATATCAATCAGTTTACCATATTTAAAACATTTATTTTTTTTCATTAATTAATTTTTCTAATTCATAACCCTAATTTAAAATCATTGTTATATTTTTTGTTATGGAAACTAGGTGAAAAACCATGATGGGGGGATGAATTAGTGTTTGATAGATAAAAATAATTATCTCTTAAGATCAATTTCCTTCATAAATCAAAAAATATTGTCTCCATTTCATATATGAATACATGATCATAAACGAATGTATTATCATGTAACAAAAATATTACTTACTTCACCCACACTAGGCTACGCCCTTGGAGCATAAATCAGCAATGTTCCTATGTACAAAATCTAGTAGAGTGAAGTACTATTACATATTCAAGAGCGACTCAATATCCCTCATTGTTTTCTATTAATCACAATTTGAGAGATCACTTCATTCAAAAATAGTGTTTTCTCAGTTATCCTCTAGATGATTTCTCTTCAGATCAACTAAATCAAAAACAATTACACATCATTTCGTTGAATTTGAAGCTCAACATTCATCAAATAGACGACAATAAATTTACCCCAAAACACTGGTAAAATATTTTTCGGTTCATGAAACATTATATATTGAACATTCTTTTACTGAATTTTATTCATCTATACGAAATAATGTAAACAATTTATATTTTTATCATTAAAAATTAACTTTTGATCAACTATTTGGGTTGTCGCAAAACCCAAAATTTTCGTGAAGCATTTGGATTATCCTCAAACACCCTTAGTATTATTGAAACAAATCTATTTTCTATGTTAAATATAATATCCTAAAAATTATAAGCCTAATTTTACTTTTATAAATGATTTATGAAATTTAATAATTAATAATATAAACAGATGTTAATATACTAGTTTATGATAAGTATTTAAAATTATATTATATTACATTATATTATTTCATCAATTATGTTTTATGAAATGTATAGATTTCTATTTTGAAAAAATATTGGATATTTAATTAGTATTTTAAATCATAAATACTACTTTTATAATCATGGTTCAATATTAATATTTTAATATAAATTGAATCATTGATTATTTTTTTATACCAAGTCAAAATATTGTTTCAAAGTGTTATAAAATTAATATATATAATTTTTTTTGAATTTCATTTTATGATGAAAATAATAACAACAAAACACAATTTAGATATATGAAATACAATTTGGATATATAATTAAGTAAAATTTGAATATTAATAATTATTAAAAGTAAATTTAATGTTTTAAAATTTAATAAATTTATGAATCTACTTATATATTATTTAAATTTCAATTTAGAATAGTGTATGAAGAAGAAACATAATTTATGAAAATTATTAGTATTATATAATATTTTGAATATGAAATATATTAATATATGTATTATGATAAACCATTGAAATCTAAAAATATTAATATAATAGGATTATATATTTTTAATACATATATATGAAATTATAATTATAAAATTATTATTATTATTTTTAATTTATGAAAATTATTATTTTTTCTATGAAATATGATTTATAATTAAATAATATCTATTAGTTTTCTTTAAAACTAAATATATATAAATATAGAAAATAATTATTATTATAAAATATAATTATAAATAAATTTATTTTTGATAATTTTAAAAATTAAATAAAAAATTTAATTGATAATAATAAGCATGAAAAGGGGGATAGGGTGTCATTTTGGGAATATATGTATGGGAAGATGAGGGGATGAGTTCTCATGAAATGAACAATAGAGTTCTATCATTCATTATTGTTGAGACTAAGCATGGTTTGAGAATTGATTGCAAGAATCAACCTTTATAAGAAGTGGAAAGAGTGAAGTAAAAGAGATAAACCATCATTGAGGCTATCGGTTCAGGTGGCTGAGTGAGGATGAGATGTCGACAATGGAAATCTGAACACAGTTAGGGTTTTTCGGTGTATATATATAGTCATATCATTATATTTTCTCATATTTTTCATATGTAGGTTTCTTAATAATATTAAATAACTATTTTCCTCATTTCCTTATTTTTATTCCTTGAGTTCTTTTGACTAAATCATTGGTCTGTTAATATTTTCACTAATATATTCATCCATTCACCACTGGATATCCACTATAGACATTTTCCATTTTTTTGTTCGTACAATGAATTTACAAGACTTCTCATTAATTTCAACTATCTTATTCATATATTTATTGTAGTATCATATTTTATATATTTACTTCTTCCAGAAAAATATGTCTTTACACAAGTTCGGATCGATTCAGCGATGATATTTTTTTTAATTTTAATTTGTAAATATTTCTGTTTGGTTTTGTTTGGTTTGAATAAATATTCATAAATAATATCCACTTATATAATATAATTAGATTATAAAATATATAAATTTTAAATTGATATCAATGATTAAATATCTGATTTCAATTTCTTCTTTTTCATTTTTGTTTTAATGTATCTTATATAGGGTATGAAATAAATAAATAAATATATTTAATAATGCATGACAACTGGTTTCTTATTGGTTCCAATATAATATAAATTATTACTCAAAGATACAACATTGATATATATAAATCATTCCTTCCTTATCATTATTCCATCCATTTTCTACATTGTGTTCATGATTATAGGGAGGATGATTATCTAATAAGTTAAGCTTACTATAAGTAGAAATTACATTTTTTTGAGTTTCCCATTCTAAGAGAATTAGAGATGGTGACTTATTAATCTAACTTTGAGAAAAAACATTCTTTCAAATAAAATATGTAATGGGGACACTTATTTCTTTTAAATATTTATTAACTTCTAAATTTCATTATGGATTTAATTTTTCTAATAGAAATTATATTATAATATTATGGCCTGTTGTCAGGATATTTTGAATAACTTCTTTCTAAGGCCTCTATTATAAATATTTTAAAATAAAATTTATCTTTATTTATGTATTCATAAAATTAATAAAAACCAATTTTTGTTACTTTGTTAATTTTATCATTTTCTATATCTGAAAATATGATGCGATGTAATTCTTTTCAAACAATTCTTTAAATAAAAGATATTAAATTTTAACAATCACACATGTTTTATGTTTTAAATGTAAACTTTTCATAATTATAATTATATATGAGAGTATATTTTATTTTAAAAATGTATTTCATAAATATTTCAAATTATGATTTTGTGGAATTATCTTAGATAAAAATTAAAAAAAAAACTCGAACATGTATTTATGATGTTCTTTCATGGAATCATAACGTTGAAATTTACCATTTTATATACATGTCATTCATAATCATAATTAGGGCCATATTTATAAATTTTCATGACATTCCATCTATGTATGTTTATATTTATTTTTTTATATATAATCATAAACAATGAGATATGTTTCCATCTGTACAAAATAAATTAAAAAATGGTTTTATGATATTTATGAATGGATAACATGGTTGTTATTTATTCATTCATTAAATTCAAGTGATAGTTTAAAGATATTTGGTACTTTCGAATCATGTAGTCTTCTAATGATTGTATATATATATAAACATATATATAAATAAATATGCTTACCTGTTTTAATTATAGAAACTACATGGAAAAATATACATATATGTAAATTAGACTTAAATTTTTTTTATCAAATTAATAACCTAATCATTTTAAACATGGTCGAGAATTATGGAGTGAACCCTTTTCTCATTAAAGTGATTAGTCCCTGACAACATTCAATGATTTATTTGGCATATATTACATGTTTTCAATATCTTCCATATTGTTTTCTGAAAAATCAATGGATTTTATAAGAAAATTTGGAGAATTTTTATTTTTAAAGTATTTTAGAATTTTCATATAATAAAAAATTTCAATTATTTTTCCCAAAATAATTTTTTAAATTATTTTCTAAAGTCTTTTCAAATGAATTTAAAAGGTTTTTTTGAAATGTTTTTTCAAAAGGAGTTTTCATAAAATAAAATTCAATGAATGTAAAACCACATACTATGTAGTATTATTCTCATCCAATGTTTTAATTTTTTTTTCAGAGGTATTTTTGATGTTCATAAAAAGGATTTATTTCTAAAAGTAATTATCAAACACAAAGAAAAATAGTTGTTTAATTTTTTTAAACACTTAATACATTGTGAGGTGTTGTAAAATTCTTTAAAACCTAGATAAAAATGTACTGAAGTGAAAATAGTTGCATGTATTTTTCAATTTTCATTATAAATATTTCACAACATTTTTATTTAATGAATACAAAAAAATGAGGGTTGGGGGTTGTACAAGAAACTACAATTTCAGCTCATACAACATGCAAGAAATACCAACGTTTAAATATTAAATTATTGAGGGAAATGATATTCTCTAATGTTTGAGCTATAGAAATGATAGAGATATATAAGTATTTATATACATCGAAGAACCTTGATAAAAAACCATGTATCCCTTCGATTATGAATAAAAAATTCCTTCTGTACATAATTTTAATGATTTGACCATTCCTTTATCATGAAACTCATGACCATCATGGAACAACATATTTATGTCATGGGATTTCAAAACAAACATGTTTCATAAAAATATTAATTCTATAAAGTTTTATTTGTTTTCCAAAAAACTGGATTTTGTTTTATTTTAATGGGATGTCCCCAATTCATTAGTTCTGTATAATTTTGTGAAGCACCGTCACCCATTCATGAAACATTAACATTTTTATGAAAACTCTTCATTTTCCAAAAACACATTTCTCCCTCCACTAAATTAATTGACCCAAATATTTTTACAACACAGGTAGATGATATCTCTTAATACACAACAAATCGTGCACCCCTTCCAATGCTTATATACCTCTAAATTGATGATTAGTTATTAATTTTACATATATATAGAAAACAATCGTGCTTGAAATACACAAGTGACCTTTCCATCATTATTCTTCAAAAAACATGATCATTCCAAAAAACAAGGAAAAGTTACCTTGATAGATTTTCTTCCCAACAGTATCCCCCTTGTTGATTGTGGAAAACTCTACACCATTTGATACTACATTAGATATTTTGGTTCCAATGTGTTGAAATCACATTAAGATCTTACATATTCATCACATCATACTATTTTGTGTTGATAAAAAAATTTACACAATACATACTCTATGTCTAAACTAGTCATTATTGGCATGTTAAACAAGAGTAGAATACAATGTTCATCAAAGAATTAATTCATGCACAATATCAACTAATGAACCTTTCTTGATACAAATTATTAGAATTATTTTGGAACTCAATAATTATATATTAAAAATCTATATATTTTTAAATTAAATCATCAATAACTTCTCTCTTCATTTATCTTCTTGAAAATAATTTCTTCATCATCATTACTTTTAAAACCCCCTAATTTAATACCCCCTATCATATTACCCCCCATTCATCATTATGTATCATGTAATTCCCTCCCAATTTCTAAATGATCCCAATGTACACACCTCTATGGTCTACATCCTAGAAAGGGACACATATTAGAAAATAGGAAAAACACAGCACACCACTGTGAGAGAGGGGCCCCCACATCTCTAGCTTTTTAGTCATGGAGAGTTCACTGAACTCCAAGTGAAATTGATTGAGGATAATAAGAATATTTGGGAAAATAATTCCTTATAATTTATACAGCCTATATTTTTTTATGCATATAGTACTTCATCACAATAACATACCCCAGATACTCAATGATAAAATGATACTTGATATTACTATTCATTTTCCTTGATTGATAGAATGTATTTTTTCTATGATTTTTTTCACTTGAATTATATAAATGGATTATGATTTGAAATATAACATCAACTCCCATATCATAAAGCTAAATATTCATTTATAATATCTGCAAGCATGATTGCGTAAAAGAAATATATTCATCTTATGTAGTGCTCAACAAAATGAAATTTTTCTTTACTTAAATACAAAATCCACCAAGAAGAAATGCACTACCTTATGTTTATTTTATATCATATTCTACACTGAACCAATATTCATCTATAAAACATAATTAATATTTATGATATTAACTATTTTACATAAAAAATATATTCACCATTCCCGTAATATACAGAATTATTATTTTTCATGCTACTAAGTGGGATTCCATGTGGTTGCCTTGATACACACTTCTTGGAACATGGAAAATAATGAAAAGCCATTTAGTTTTATGTAAAACTGTCATCCAATAATATTACTATATTTTATGACATTAACTTATTTACCTTCCTCTTCTCATGATGATTTCATCTGAGTTTCCATTTAATTTTTCATTTCCTTGGATGAATCCATCCAAAATCATATCACATCCTCCTTAGAATATATGTATTGTCAAATGAATTTTCAATTTGTTACAAGGATCTCTTATAAAGTGAGGAAAAATGATATTTATCCATCCATTGACATTCAAAAATCACTTTTAATGAATTTTTTGAATTTTATTAAATATGATTCATTGATTAACTAAATATTTATTGATTGGAATACACTAGAAACAATATCTTTTTATATTTTTCCTTATTGACATAGATATTTTAGTCATCTTAACCACACTGAAAACCAAGATCATTAAAAAATGATCATGTCCTAAATATCACACTCTCTATGCATTATTCAACCCATTAATCACATTCCTTATCCATGAAAAAATATTTTTATCATTATGGAAAACCCATTATTATATTTGATGGATAATTCTTTATACAGAAAACCATTCTATAATATTGACATGACATCTATCTAGAAATCATTGAAGATTTGTTTCACTACAATGACTATGAATAGTTGAATTGTATCCATTATTGAAATATGTGAAAATAAATCATCAACTTAAATTCTATATATATAAGAGTATCTCTTTATGAAAAGTATTTTTTATGGTTTGCATAACCAATCCATATTTATATAGATTGTTCTGTATGTCCCATTGTGTCTTTATGACACTATTGCCTTCCTATCTCCAATAAAACTCCCATGTTTTGTTATTTTTTATTATTTCCCGATGATAAATCATATTAATATCCAAATACTCATCTCTAGGTTCTTCATGAAAACAATTTAGCTCTATAATAGATAGAATTGATTTTTCCTAAAAATGATTCATTCTCTATTTTTAATCATTCTCTCCCTAATCACAAATTATTCTTTTTCTGATTAATCACAACTTGAATATTCTTATTCTATACATTTACATATTTTATATCATCTTTTTTACTATCGATATATTCTTCTAAATAATCCATTAACAATAATACTCTTCTCAGGTTACTTAAAGTCTCCTCAATAACACTCTAAAATCATAGAAATTAATGTCACAAACTCTATCAGTATTCTAAAATAGTTCCATCATTTCAATGATACAATTTCACATCCTCTTGATGAATAATTTATATTAATTTTTCCCTATTAATCCAATTATTATCCACTTGTTTCCTAGTGTCTCAACCATTTATTGTATCTTCATCTTGAGAATATTTAAATTACATTGATTGATTCAAATGTCATCCAATGTTGGGTTCCTTACATAGAACATGTCCCAAAAATGAATTTTTTCCATTTCACACAATAGGTTCATATTTGATATGCAAACTGATGGTAATACCAAAACCTTCTGGTATTTATCTAGATGGTCATTTTCAATAAGAATTCTTTTGTCATTTTTTATATTCTGATATCTCCTATCAACCAATAAATATTATTGAGGAGTTCCCAATATCAAAATGATTTACATTATACATTTTCCTTTGAGATATTATCCAATTTGAATTTTGGTGAATTCTATTCGATTATCAATACAAACCATAATAATATTTTATCCATGTTTACATTCAGAATCACCTTGATATTATATTTCTCATTGAATACTTCGATGATGTGGGTAAATATAGATAACCATTCCTTCAAGAAGAAAATAATTATTGGAAAGAAAATAATACTTTTTACCATCAATGGATCTTGGAGAGATTAATCCACTCATTTCCTCATGATCCAATTCAATAACTATGGTGGATTATTGTTCATTTATTATTGAGTGATTTTGTAAATAATAACCCCTTATTGAAAATAATTTCATTGGTTTGAAATATAAAAGATTAGACATGGGTGATTTAAAGCTCCATACAAACTAATAATATCTTCCTGGATGGTTTGAATATATATGGGAAATACTTTTATGACACAACCTATTTTCATGATCTAATGTTTGAATAAACATATCATCTTCTCTATCACAGGATATAGATTCCCCTTCATAAAAATTCCATGTAAAACTACTACACATTATTTTCCATTGTTAATACATATATTCTTTGTAAATATTATAGCATGAACCATGTTAGAAAATTGACTAACAGATAATATATTATGGCCAAGACGTTCAAAAATCAAGACATCAGATCTTCTGATATATTTTCCCCAAAAATCATTTTATGATATAATAATGAACACGTAATTATAATTTACAATTTTTACTACAAATTCATTTACATATTTTATTCCTATATCTCTTGGGCACATAAGCCTCAGATCGATCCGTGAGGACTCAGAAAGTTTATCCAAGAGACCTGGGATCAAATTCAAGTGGATAAATATATCCAGATTATAGTAGAAGTACTATAGAGGGTAGTGTAATAGGCACTGTAGTGGTTACTGATTGGTATAATTTCAACAATAATTATTCACCCATATGGGCCTTTGGGGTACAGGTTTTCTCTTCAAATCATGTATGGCTTTCAGGCCACCCATGACCTTCGAGACAGTTGACTCTCAAGGCCTTAGGGCCACCTCAAGGCCTTCAAACCATCCCAATGGCTTCGGGCCACATGAAATATGTAGATGTACCAACTAGATTACAAAATAAGAGGCTCCATATGAGGATTCAGAGCTGGCGAATTCACTAGAGTAGAGCTAAACGGAATTGGAAGAATGAGATTGTTTGACATTTCCATTGGTACTAGGGTTTTGCAACTCTATATAGGATAGCTTGTTGACAAACCTTGTAAAGGTGGAGTGCTAATATCATGTCAATTTCTAGGGAGGGGCAGATCCAAGTTTCCTTCTATGGGTGATTCCCTTAATACCTAGAGGTCATTTAATTGTCTTTTAATACGTCAGTCATTGTATGGGTTCCACTTGACCCCTTTAAAGGTGGATTATCAAAAATAATAAACAGGGTCCTTTTTGACATTCCAGAATATTTGAGTCCTATATCAAGATCCTTTTTTCTTGATATATGGAATCCATATCCATTGTCAAGTATCTATACACAAAAATGGTATAAGGATTGAAGGTAAATATCTACAACTACTACCCAATATTCTCTATTCTTTTTTATCCATATCATTGAATTAATAAATTTTGTGGAAATATATTCATTATATTCCTCATCATATAATAGACAAACTACATCCTCCGTAGCTGCAAATCGACTTTGTGTTTTCAGCTCATTTGATGACCATTTGATCTACAACTTACTAACACATTCAGTCTACATCGGGATATTACTCTACATTGTCGAACAAATTTTCTTGCTCCAGATCATCCAAACCATAAAATGTGAACTGTAAAATAATTCATGTAATGACTGACTCAACATTTATACCTTTTTTTCTATTGTACCATTAGGTACCTTTTTCTATGAACCAAACATTTAGAAAATGTCCCATCCATCCTTAGCATCAAAACCATATATGAGTTGAATTGTATTTATTCATTTATGTACTATATATATTCCTTACCTTCTAAAAATATTCGGATTCTCATTTTTAAATGAATCGGATTTCAACCATGGAGGGGAGCTAATTGTATGATGTTAATCATCAATGATTTTTCTATGGGACTAATCTCCATACAATCCGTTTCATTTCAAAATGATTATATCATTTTTTGGTCGGACCTCTATGATCCATGAAAATGTTTTCCATTACATGAGTAATCAACTTCTATAGTATCATTCCATGATTTAAGATTCTCTCTGGATCATAAAATATTCATTTAACACTGGAAAATTACACTTCATTTTAACCAACATGGTTAATTTTATTTCCTTACAAAGTTATTCAAACGAAACATTACTTATCTTTGATTTTTAACATTGAGAATATATGAAACAACATTCATATAGTTATCAAGAATTGAAGACTTAATCTTTTCAATTACATTATTTATTTCAGACTTATATTATTCATGTGGCTAAATATATTGTTTGGTATCATGAAATGGTCTATTTTCATTCAACATTTTTTCTCTCCAAACAACTATCCCATGAGTATCATCTTCTAATTTAGTCTAGATATCAAACCTTCATCCAAATTATTCTTTATCATTATCACATTCCTCTATATAATTGGAGTTATCCACAACAACTACTATATTATTTTCTCCAAGATCCTTGTATTTGTCCATCTCTTATTACTTATATTCTTTATAGTTTTCAACTTATTGTTAAAAAAAGTTAGCCTTTTTGATGAAAATTATCATCCCATATTTATTAGAATTTATAATAGTCAAATGAATCTTCATAGGAATTCAAACTTCAGCCTCATCATATTTTTGGAATTTCTTCAGGCCCCTTAATACAAGACTGACCAAACATCCCACATCAACATAATTTTAGAGGAAGTGCCCCTTTGTATATTTCATTTCCCATCCATATATTTTAGGAATGAAACTACATGACTTCATCAATCCCTTATTATTCATCACAATCATCAATAGTGATCTGATTTTTGGCCTTGAATTCTACCTATTTGGGTGTCTATTTTTTCCAGAGACTCTTTATAACCATTTTCCATATTTTACCTAATAATCATATTATGCATACTATCAAATATACACTCCCTTAGTTCATTATCATAATGTAAAAACTCATTCATATTGACCTGAGATGGTATTGTTCTCATGATGAACAAATTGATGATTATATCTTCATGAATTTCTCAATGACCATACAAGTATTCTATAAAATCATTCCCATTATCAAATAATGAATCTAAATAGTCATTCGGGTGCTTATTAGGTTCTCATATTTCATCCAAAGAGCCTATTAATTTTATCATCTAATTTTTGAATCACCTTTATAAGAATTTCAATTCTTTTCCAACATGTAATTCATTGACATAGATAAAATAAACATTGTGTAGATTTTGTTAGATAATGACCATTCTAATTCATTAATTCCTATTTCATCAACATATACATCTCTCAAGTATACTTCTGAAAGAATATCCAAATCAAAACTCAACGAAATTCCATACATCATAGTTATAATGACATCCATAAGTAATGATTGGAAATTTTTCCCCATCCAATTCCTCCACAAATAAATATTGATTCCATAAATGTTCTGAATCCCTAAATGATTAGAAACGTCCCTTGAAACCCTTGAGATTGAAAGACTTATTTTATCCATTACCAATGATACCTGTAATGACCTGAACTTTTTAATAGTTTTTGTTTCTAAATTTTTGTGTTTTATTTTATTTTATACTCTACAAAACTATTTCTTTTAATGAAATGAGTATAATTAAAATGAGACTGTCGGGTTTCGACGGTTATATGACCGTTGGTCAATATGGACATTGGAAACTAAACGTTGTGACTATTGTCTCTAAATAAAAGTGATATTGGTTAATTAATACATAAAGGAGATGTGATGGCCTCATCCTGTAGTCTTGGGCCGATCAAATCCCATATGACGGAACCTAGGAAGGAGGTATCAACCTTGAAAATTTCTCTAAACCAAACCCAAGCTGAACTACATCATGTGATGCTGGAACAGAATCACCTTGGAGAGAAGTTCAATATTATAGAAATCACTACTCAGGAAATGTTGCCGAGACACCCTCAAATTCTCTCACCTTAGAACACCTTACAATTAGGTCTTATGATGGGGTGATAAGGGGATATGTAACAAGACCGTAACTACTTTGATTAATCCTTTGAGATAAATAAACTTGTGATTTCTTACTATGGTGAAGTTTGTGTTTTTTTTTCAGATATTTGAATAAATATAGTATGTATATTGATGAGTTTTGGAAGAGGGGGATATTTTAAAATATTTATGTAAACCCAAAATAATTAATGATGTGTAATGATTTTAAAAAAATAGTCTTCTAAAAATGTGTTCAGTAAGAAATTTGGAGTCTAATAAGATCAACATAATTTTTGGTGAATAGTAAATTATGAATAATGATTTTACTCTTAGGATTAGTAATTTGACAAAATTTATTAGTAATATCACTTAAAGAAAGTATTAATATATTTTAGGAACATTGATTATGTAATGTGATTCAATAAAATAGGCAAATAACGGTTTCATAAATTATTAATCATGTATAGGTTTTTTTATGGTGAATAGTTTTTTTATTAAAAATTGAATGAAAAATATTTGGAAAAATATTTTTATAAAATGGAGTTAAATTTTGAATTCAGAGCATCGATATTAGGTTATGGTGATTTTTGGAAATTCTACTGTAAAAAATAAATTTTCAATGAATAGTGAAAATACAGTATTTAGGTTCTGGTGTTTAATGACATCATTAAGGATGTAATAATTATGTAATATTTCTGGTCGACTTATGAATAGTAAGATAAGGTATGAGTTTTCCCATGTGGCCATTACCATGGGAAAATACCATGGGAAAGCCCATGGTTTTTCCAATACCACCGATGAGGTGTCCCTTGGCCATTAATGACTTGTCCCCACACTTCTCTTATAAATACCAAGCCTTTCCCTCATTATTTTCATTTAAAAATCCATGTCAAAGAAGTTGTGGTCTCCTTACCTCCCAAGGATTCCTCCCAAGTTTCCCTAAATCCTCCCAAGGTCCCTACTATCAATCACTCGAAATAACTCTTCAAGGTAAGGGAACCTTTCACCCTCCACTTTTAAGTCATGAATTCCTTTATGTTGTGTTGTATATTTTTCATATATTTATGTTGAGGGTATGTTCATATTTGTTTTTATTCTTGTACATTTCAAGTCCAAATTATTATAGAACCTTTCTTCTCCCATAAATTTTTTTTCTAAATTTATATGTGATGTCGTTAGGCTGTCGAATTTCTAATAAAATAAATCGCATCTTCTGTTTTAATTCACGTTTCCTTTTTATATGTTATGACATTAAAATATCCATACCATGATCATATTCAGTAACCATACTATATTATGAATTATTTATGATAGGGTGACCCTTGTAACCTATCTTTTCGATGTTTTCTAAAACCATGTTATATATCTGTTATGCTGTAGAAATTGTGTCTCAAAATTTCGATCTCTTTCTCTCAAGAAATTCCATTGTTTATTTATGTGAATAACCTGACCTATTTCTTTTATATGTGTGTTCATAAATATATAAATATGATATATTTGATTCTTTAATGGACATACATATAACCCTCACTCCCTTTCCAGGGGATAGAAATGATATTATGATCTTATTTTTAAGAGCTTTTATCACGTCATGATTTTGAAATGAAACCCATTTCATTAATTCTCTATGGGTTATTTATGAAATGTTTGAATATGATCTATGTGGATCACATGTAAGTAATGTAATATTAAGGTTTCGCCTTGATAGATCTCTAATGCATTGTGTAAACATTTAATCTCTAGAGATGAATAGTTTATGATACCTTTCGGAATAACCTTTGTAATTTTTATGACACCTTGGCAATGGACCTTGGTGATATGTTCATGAATGTCGAAATGATATTTTATATCCACATATTCAATTTATGATTCAAGTTCTTTTCATTATGGTATGCCTATTTTTTTATTTCTCATGTCTTTATGTTTTTATTCAAGTTCTTATTGATATCACAAGTACATTGATTCCCTTGTTTACCCTTACTAGGCCTTAGGCTCACCCTTTCCATTGATGTATATCTCCAAGATATTAGATGCATTAATTAAACATAGGATAATCATTTGATGAATCCTTACAAGTGGAATAGAAGAATGTATATGTTGTTTTCATGTATTATGTTCCTGATTTCCAAGACACTATACTTTAAAGATCCTCTGAATGTAAAATGTAATGAAATGTTGTGTATTAAAAAGGTAGGATGCTAATGTTGGTATCAAATGATAGTTTAGTTATTATGGAAATTAGGATATGAAAACATTATGAAGAACCCTATATAAAAGTTTAAATATAGGGAAAACTTCATGTTATTTTGGTGTGTATTGAGTAAGTGTTTTATCAAACAAATACATCCCTGTCTGGATACAAGAAGGTAGAGGCGGCTCTGGGAAAGATGTACATAGGGGTAAAACCCGAAAACACCGCTTTGAGCTAGACTTGAACGGGAACAGGTGCACGACAATGAGCCTTGCTGCACTCTTGGTTATGACACTCCCGGGAGATATTTTTGGTTAATAACAAGCTTTTTATGAATCATTATGAAGGAATTATAAGTGAATATAATTGTTTAAGAAAGATGATTTATGTTTCATAATCCTTTATAGTTAAATGATTTGTAAGTGAAACAAGTTTCTCACTATGATATTATTCTTTTTGAAAATGGCGGGAAATAGAAGGAACAATGAAAATGGTGAGCACAATGGACCATGTGCTGACGATCTTCTGATAGAAGCCATAATGGAAACATTTTTTGTGATTGATGAACCAACTGACTCAAGTTATGAGTCATAACTTGAATCAAGATGAGAGGCCGATCACACCATGAAGAGAACAACATTCTGTTGAGTCCTTTATGTTCTAATGACCACCAACATTCAATGGATCGACAGACCCATTGATTGTTGAGAAATGGATGAGCTCTATAGAGAATATATTTTCTGTGCTACGTTGTTCAGATAAAGATAAGGTCACCCTTGTTGTCTATCTATTAGAGGGAGAAGCTGATCAGAGGTGGTAACTGATCAAAAACAAGAGGCAAAGAGTGGAAGTTGAATCTATGGAGCGGAAAGAGTTCAAATGGTTCTTTTTACGTAATTAATTCCCTTGTTCCATGAGAACAATATTGGAGAAGAAGTATTTTCAGATAAAGAAGTATGAGAATGAATCTATGGGAAGCTATGAGATGAAAATCACAAGGCTTTCACGATATACCTCTATATTTTTCATGGATCCAAACAGTAAGGTTGAATGATTCTTCAGTGGACTGAGACCTCATCTATAGAAGAATCTAGCCAACCCCGATTATGATAGATACGAGGAGATCATGGGGAATGCAATTAATGTCGACCTATAGTTTGGTGAGACGCAGTGGTCTCATAAATCCAATGATAGGAAGAGATCGATGGATCCCATCTTAGGGAGGACTTTTGATCAGGGAAGAGGAGGAATCCATGTGCAACTCTCCACATGTAATAAATGTGGGAAGAAGAATCCTGGGAAATGCCTGCTCGGGAGTGGGAAGTGCTACAAGTGTAGAAGAGATGGCCACATTGCGAGGAATTGTCATGGTGAGGTGAAATCTCAAAATCCAAACACAAACGACAAGGGGAAGATGGTGCATGCCCTACCTGATGTCCAGTGCTTCATGTGTGGAAAATGTGTAAACTTATCCAATCACTGTCCGAATCTGAGGGCAGTGGAGGGGAACCACCATCAGCCTCAGCAAAGGCCAAGGGATCAAGGTCGTGCATTCACTATCACGATAGTTGAAGTCGATTCTCTGAATGATGTGGTAGTAGGTACTATTGTAGTTCTCTCAAATCTAGCAAGTACTTTGTATGATTTTGGTTCTAATCATTCCTTTAATTCCTCCTTGTTTTAGGAAATTTATAATCAACACCCGAATTGCAAAAAGTAGAGTTGTCAGTCAAGACTCCTAGTGGGACTATGCAAGCATCATTAGTGTTTTGAAACTCTACTATTTAATTTAGTTAGCACAATCTTATCACAAATCTAGTAGTCATTCCCATGCTGGAATTCGACATTATACTAGGGATGGATTGGTTCTGAAAGTATAATTTTATGATCAATTGTAGAAGCAAGGAAATATCAGAAGTCTTGAATGGAAAACCTATAGTTAGCTTCCAAGGAGAGATATCGCAACCTCATGTTTGCCTAAAAGAACCCCATATGTCCTTATTTGTGGACTTGATCGGTGAATAAGAAGAAGGAGATGATAGTTTTATGATAGAAAATGTCCCCATTGTCTATGAATACGATAATGTATTTCCGGAGTAGTTTCCTGGACCACCCCCAGAAAGAGAGGTGGAGTACTCCATTGAAATCGTACCTGGATCTCATCCGATATGAAATACCCCGTATAGGATGGAAAATATGGAGCTGTAGGAATTAAATAAACAACTCAGTTATATTTTGTAGAAGGGGTTTATCTGAACAAGTGTGTCTCCATGGGGAGCACCTCTTCTCTTTGTGAAGAAAAAGGATGGATCGATGCGTCTATGCATTGATTATAGGGAAATGAATGGTATAACAGTGAAGAAAAAAAATTCCCACTTCCAAGAAATGAGGAATTATTTGTCAAACATTGTGGGGCTCAATTCTTTTCTACGATTGATCTTCGATTTGGTTATCATTAATTAAGGGTGAAGAAAAATGTTATTCTAAAAACTGCCTTCTGATCAAGATATGGGAATTATGAGTTTGTTGTTATACCATTTAGACTAACTAATGCACCATCTATTTTTATGGATTTGATGAATAGTGTCTTAAAGGACTACATTGATAACATTATGGTAGTTTTTAGTGACGATATTATGATATATTCCAAAAGTCGCGAGGCGCATGAAGATCATCTAAGGGTTATTTTTCAAACTCTACGGAAGGAGAGGCTTTTTGGAATGTTCAGTAAATGTGAATTCGGGTAACAACAAGTCACTTTATTAGGGCACATTGTAACCTATAAAGGAATCACGGTTGACCCTGCAAAGACAAAAGTTGTAGTGGTGTGGCCTCAACCTACAACGATAACTGAGATTCGTAGATTTCATGGATTAGCAGGATATTATAGGAGTTTTTTGAAAAAAAATCACAATGTTCTAATCCATTAACCAAGTTAACTCGAAAAGGGGTCAACTTCATCTGGAAAAAGTAGTGTAAAATTTTTTCCAAGATCTAAAGAAGAGATTGGTTATTGCACTTGTGTTAACTCTTCCCTCATGTGTAGAAGGATTCATTATTTTTAGTGATGCATCTCTAAAAGGGATTGGGTGCATCCTCATACAAAATGACAAGATCATTGTTTATGCATCTTGACTGTTGAATATTCATGAGCTAAATTATCCTACGCATGATCTGGAGCTACCTGCAGTCGTTTTTGCTCTGATGATATGGATGCATTGTCTTTATGGGGATAAATGTGATATATACACAGACCATCAATGTCTGAAGTATATTTTCACACAAAAAGAATTTTACATGAGACAAACGAGATGGGTGAACTTCCTAATGAATATGATTGTTCAATTAATTATCACCCTTGAAGAGAAAAAAAAGTTGTTGGTACATTATGCAGGAAATACCTAGTTGTTCTTTCCATGATGAGGATTCAAAAAGATCCTTTGATCAATGAACTAGTAAAACTGGACGTGAGAATTATAAGGAAAAGGACATCATCAACCCTAATCAAAATTATTTCCCAACTGTCATTACTAGATAATATCAAGAAGGCTAAAAAATAATATCCTTTGTTACAAGAGATGTTTGATGCTATAAAGGATGGAAATATTATTCAGTTCAATATCGATCAAGAAGTTGTACTGAGGTTTCCAACAAGACTATGTGTTCCATCTATTCCTGAAATAAAGAAGGAGTTAATGGCTGAAGCTCATAGCTCTACATTCTAAATACATCTTGGAAGAACAAAAATGTATAAAGACCTTCGTGATTATTATTGGTGGGATAATATGAAAAGGGAGATTTCTGAATACACATCATGGTGCCTAGTATGTCAGCAAATAAAGGCAGAGCGACAACTCTATAATGGGGTATTGTAACCACTACCCATACCAGCATAGAAATGAGACAATATCACTATGGACATTGTCACTGGTCTTCCGAGAACTGCCAAAGTAAACAATGCGATACGGGTTATTGTGGACCATCTCAGCATGACTACCCATTTTATCACTATCTGGGACAATTTCTATCTTGATCAAATTTCTAGTATTTACGTGATGGAAGTGGTAAGGATAACTGGAGTTCCACATTCTATCATATCTAATTGTGATCCAAGGTTCACATAAAAAATCTAGGGAAGTCTTCAACAAGATCTAATCACTGAATTGATTTTCAGTATGGCCTATCACCCCCAAAATGATGGCCAATCTGAATTTAATATTCAAACACTCGAGGACATGATGAGAATGTGCTCAATGGAATTTAAGTGTGGATGGGATCAATATCTCCCTTTAGTTGAGTTCTGTTACAACAACAGCTTCCACCCGAGCATTCAAATGGAACCCAATGAAGCTCTACATGTGAAGCGATGTAGAACTCCTACTTGTTGGGATGAATCTAGTGAGATAAAGCTTCTTGGGTTTGATCTTGTGGAAGAGATGACATAAAAAGTCCATGCCATCCAACAACACATTAAGTATGCTTAGAGTTGACAAAAGAGCTATGCTAACAACCATCGAAGGGACTTGGAGTTTGATGTCGGTGACACGGACATTCTTCGAATTTCACCCTGTAAGAGAGTCATGAGGTTTGGGAATAAAGGGAAGATCATCCCTAGGTACATTGGCCCCTATGAAATCCTTGATCTTGTTGGAGAAGTGGCATATCGGCTTGAACATCCTCCAAATCTAGAACAAGTTCATGATGTCTTCTACGTATCCCTGTAGAGGAAGTACATACCTGACCCTTCACCTTTACTAAACACAGAGGTGGTGCAATTGGAACATGACCTCTCTTATGAGGAGAAGCACATAGAGATCTTGGATTGTAGAGACAAGGTTCTACACAACAAGACTACCCACATTGTTATGGTTTTGTGAAAAAACAACAAAGATGAAGAAGTCACATGGGAAATAGAGGAGTCTATGAGGAAGAAGTACACACACCTTTTCTCCTTAGAGTGCATGAGTTAAGAATTTTGAGGATGAAATTTCTTAATTGGGGAATAATGTAATGAACTGAACTTTTTAATAATTTTCATTTCTTAATTTTTGTCAATTACGTTCTTTTATACTCAAAAAAAATATTTCATTTAATGAAATTAGTATAATTAAAATGAAACCGTTTGGTTTATACTGTTATATGACCATTGGTCAATATGACTGTTGGAAACTAAACGTTGCGACTATTGTCTCTAAATACAAATGATCTTGGTTGATACAGAAAAAAGATATGAGGGCCTCATCCAGTAGTCTCGGGCCGATCGAATCGCATCTGATGGAACGTGGGAAGGAGGTAGCACCACTAGGATTTTCTCTAGACCAAACCCAAGATGAAATTCATCGTGTAAATCTTTAACAGAATTTCCTTCAGGAGAAGTTCAATCTTATAAAAATCACTACTCGGGCAATGCTGGCCGAGCCACCATCAGATTCTCCCACATTAGCACACCTTACACTTAGGTCTTATGCTAGGGTATTAAGGGGATATGTAACGAGACCATAGTTACATTGTGTAATCCTTTGAGATAAATAATGTTGTGAATTATTCTTATATTGGTGTTTGTGTTTTTTTAGATATTCGAATAAATATAGGATGTATATTGATGAATTTTGGAAAAGATGGATATTTTAAAATATTTATGTAAACCATAAATAATTAATGATGTGTAATGATTTTCAAAAAGAAATTTCTGCAAATGTGTTCAGTATGAAATTTGGAGTCTAATAAGATCACCATAATTTTTGGTGAATAAAAAATTATGAATACTGATTTTAAGCTTAGGATTAGTAATGTGACCAAATAGATTAGTAATCTCACATAAAGAAATAATTAATATATTTTAGGCACCTTGATTAAGTAATGTGATTCAGTAAAATATGTAAATAACTATTTTAGAAGTTATTAATCAAGTATCCGTTCTTTTGGGTGAATAGTATTTTTTAATTAAAAATTAAATTAAAACTATTTGTAATTTTTTTAATAATGGTGTAAATTTTTTAATTCAGAGCATAAATTTTAGTTTTAGGTGATTTTTGAGGATTTCTTTGAAGAAAATGAATTTTCAGTGAATCGTGAAAATACTGTTTTTAGTTTCGGTTTTTTAAGAAAATCATTACGGATGTAATAATTATATAAAATTTCAGGTCTACTTATGAATATTAAGATATGATATTAGGTGTCCCAAGTGGCCAATATCATGGGAAAATGCCACCGGAAAGCCCATGGTTTTTCCAATACCATCGATGAGGTGTCTCTTGGCCATTAATGACTTGTCCCATCGCTTCTCCTATAAATACCAAGACATTCCCTCATTATTTTCATTTCCAAATCATTCTCAATGACGTTCTGATCTCCTTAACTCTCAAGGTGTCCTCCCAAGGTTCCCTCAAACCTCCAATATTCCCTACCTTAAATCTTTTGATGTTTTTCTTCAAGGTAAGGGATCCTTTCAATCTCCACTTTTAAGTCAAGACTTCTTTTTTGCTGTGTATTATATTTTCCATATCTTTATGTTGTGGGTATGTTATTATATGATCTTATTACTGTCCATTTCATGTCAAAATGATAAGAGACCTTTTCTTCTCCCATCAATTTGTTTTCTGAATTTTTATGTGACGTCGTTAGGCTGCCAAATTTATCATAAAAGAAATTGCATCTTTTCTTTTATTTCATGTTTCATTTTCATGTGGTATGTCATTCAAATATCCATTCCAAGATCTTATTTAGTACCCATACTATATTATGAATTATTTATGAGTGGGTGACCCTTGTCTCCACTTTTTTCAATGTTTTCAAAAACCATGTTATATAGTCGTTATGCTGCAGAAATTTCGTCTCAAAATTTATATCTCTTTCTCTCAAGAATTTCCTTTTTTTATTTATGTGAATACCCAGAACTATTTCGTTTCTATGGGTGTTCATAAATATATAAATATTATATATTTGATTCTAGAATGGACATACATATAACCGTCACACCCTTGCGATGGGTTATAAATGTTATAATGATCTAATTTTTAAGAGCTTTTAAAACGTCACGATTTTGAAATGAAACCCATTTAATTTATTCTATATGGGTTATTTATGAAATGTTTGAATATGATATATGTTGCTCAAATGTATTTAATTAAATATTAATTTTTCACCCTGATAGCACTCTAATGCAGTGGGTAAATATTTAATCTCTATAGATAACATGTTTTACGATACCTTGGTGAATAACCTTGGTAATTTTAATGACACCTTAGGGATAGACCTTGGTGATATGTTCATTAATGTATAAATGAAATTTTGTAGCCACATATTCAGGTTATGATTCATGTTATTTTCTTTATTATATTCCTATTCTTTCATTTATCAAGTCTTTATTTTTTTATTCAAGTTTTTATGGTAATCACAAGTACATTGATTCCTTTGTTTACCCTTACTGGGCATTCTTCTCACCCTTTCCAATGATGTCTATCTCCATGATATGAGATGCAGTAAATATACATTGGAAGAACATTTTATGAAGCCTTAAAAGTGGTTTAGAATAATTTTTCCGTTGTTTTCATGTATTATGTTCCTGATTTCCAAGACACTAGACTTTAAAGATCCTCTATATGTAAAATGTAATGAAAAGTTATGTATTAAAAAGGAGGGATGCCAAAATACCAATTATTAGACTAAATAGGTTAAATACTGAAGGAGAGGGGTGAATTATGGTATAAAATATTAAAACAACTACCCCTTTTATTATTTTTTATATGTTAAACAAATCTCTCTTCCATATATTTATTAATGATATGCATGAGTGGACAAGAGAGAATGAATGAGACCTGAAAATTTTACAATATTCATCCACACTAAGAAACATCCATGGATAAAATAATGGAAATGTTCCTAATTACAATGTCCACTATATAGAACTACTTTTTTTTACTATTTGGATATGACTCATAGTCCTACTTCATTAAAAGAAATCATTAATTGAATGATTAGTTCTTTCTGAACTTTTTTTATCACTACTTCTCTAGAATATTATTCTTTTTATCACTTGAATTAAGTTTTTATCACCACATTTGGGGAAACCTGATTATAATAATTTATCCAATTTCTCATTATCACTTTATAGAAAACACATTAAGAACATCAGTATATGTTTTCTTAACATTTCATTTCACATAAACATTTACTTTCGTGGAACTCTTCCAACCTTCAGGAAAATTTTATTTTTTCCCTTGAAACATTATCATTGTCACAAAAATTCAATTCTTCATAAAAATTTGTATATAATTACAAAAAATTGTGTTTTCATCGAACTCTCCTGGTCTTATACAGTGAATTCCATTTGCATTATGCAACTGATGTTTTAGTTTTTCATAATGCTATACATATTTCATGAAAACATTTACATAAATCAGAGGTAGTATAATATTTACGGGTAAATCATATTAATGGAGGGGGTATATAGCTATATTTAGATGTTACTTAGAAATAGGTAATGTATCTTGTGTTAAAATGACCGTTAATGTAACTTTAATTTTTTTTAATTTCAATTATTTAACAACTCCTTAAGTTAAAAACTCACCACCTTTGTGAAATTGAATCTCAATGTCATGGGATCATTCAATTGTCCTTGTATGATGTAACTATTGCATTCAAATTGTTTACGCAGTTGGGATAAACACTACTATTTTATAAATTTTGATGAGGCAACCACGAATCTTCAATTTCGAGGAATCTAAAGAAATAGTTTAACCCATTTTGAGAATCTGCTATATTTACATGAAAATCATTCATTTTCCAACAACACATCTTCCAATTATCCTAACATTTGGACCTAATAGTTTTTCAAACACTAATAAATGACACCAACTAGTTCAAGAATAATTATGTACTAATTATATATATTTTATACTTGTTTATTGATTCATTTACAATTTCATACAACATAGCTATTTAACAATAATTTCTGAACTCCAAAACAGAACTTGTCAACTGTATCATTCAATAAACACAATCATTCCAAAAAATGGGATGTTAAGAAGATGTATTTCATTACCAAAAATGATATACTAAATTTAATCTAATTTATACATGAGGTTTGTGTGTGGCAGGCTATCAAATAATTTTTTTAATTGAAAAATAACAATAAAATTTATAATGTTACATTATACCATAATTAAAATTATTTTTTACCATCAAATTTCATCACCATGAATCCATAAATGATGATATATATATTTCAACACATTATCATGGTCCAAGATATATTCCTTTAATTTATAATTTATCCAATAAACATTATCATGGTCAAGAGTTTCCTTTATAGAATATTATAAATAAGATCAATGATTTTTACTAGTTGTTCTATATAAGAATGATCATGGTATAGTGGTATAAACATTGATTTCAGTAAAATGATGGATACATTATTTTTGTTTTTTAGGATGGATATATAAAAAATTTTAGGATCCAAAGAGAGGTCTTATGGAAGGGCCAAATGATAGGATACCATCCGAGTGTAGAGTGGTAACTATTATTATAATAAATCCATATAGAGGGTATGTTGCCCAACCCCATCTCTACCCAATGTATAACACACATTACCAAATCATACCATCCTACACATAGATAGTATTTTTGATCTACCCAAATTTTTGGGGGTGAAATGCTACACTCATCCTCTACTGGGTACTAAATATCTCTTAGAGAACACTCCACGACTACAATGCGAACCACTCATCATGGATGGAGGAAATCATCAAGTGAACATTTTGATGTATGATGATTTTATTTATGTATAACTTCCCTAAACTCCCAAATAAACTCTAATCCAAATTAATAACAATGTGTTTCAACTTTTTAATTAATTCAACTATTATATATATTTCATTATTTACTCTCAAAGTATGTAGAAAACCTATCACAATTCACATGGAAATTTCAACCCATTTTAAATTTGGGATCTCAATTGGATACAAAATATACATGAACATGGTGCTTATCTTTCACCTAAAGACATGTGAGACATCTAGAAAATAACTCGACGATGATCTACCTCATTCTGGAATTGAAAATTTAACACAGGATGTCTATGTACATGATTTATAGATCGAGATATATAGACAAACGAGAAGCATGAAACAACATTATGAACTCCTCACTCAATGACACCAGAACCATCTTTCATCCCTAAAAACTATTGTAGTGAATACCTCCCTTAGATAATCCATCTTGTGAATATCATAAGGATATCTGGTTTCATAAGACCTCCTATTCAATTTATTCTAACTATACCACCCTCAAATATTAGAGAAGTGGATGAGTCGACACCATCAAGTAATGATATGTAATAACAATCTTATACACCAAGGTCATTTTAAAATAATACCAATGATCATATTCAACATTAACATGATGTGAATTTGGTTTCATAATAATTGATTATGCCACTATTTTTACCTTCCCATGAATATAGACGTCTTTAATATAATAGTCATATTGTTACACCAACCAAGTTTTACATTATGGGGTAAGATATATCTTTTTGAATTCTTAAAAGAGGATTTTTTTGGTATCAGAAACAAAAAAATAAATTTTCAAGAGGAATGTAACATGGAATTATAAGGGAATAGACTACCACATCCAACTCCATGTCATGAGTCATGTAGTTCTTCCCATGGATTCTCAACTGTGTTTACCTGTTTCTAATCAGAAACTACCTATGTGTAGACTCACATCCTAGCCTATCCCATGATGCATCTCAAATAAAAATCATACTCAATATCCCCCTTCGATTATATGAAAATAGGAGAACTATTAAAACATATACATATAAACTCAATGGATATCCATCACTACTCCATCCAGATAAAATACTACCATTTTTATGTTAGGGTGGTCACATGTGCCTTGCTAATAGAGTTTACCTCCATGATCCTCTTATAGTATCATATAAAGACAAATAATTCCACACCTCTGACTGAGTCAAGGGTGGATCCCTATAAACCACTACATCATTATCCTCCAGGTATATAGTTCTTCCATGATCAGAAAAAAAAATTCCCTAGAATTTGTACATCATGACTCAAGAACTGGAACTTCAAAAGATTACCATATATCTGGTGCTCCAAGAGAATGTTTGGGACCATTATCAGGTTCTCCTAATACTCCTAAAACATAGAATTTGTAGAATTACCTGTCAGACTACAGGGAACAACGACCTATATGAAGATCAGAACAAAAACATTCATCAGAGTAGAGCTAACGAAAATTGGGACAACAGGTGGGTTTGTCATTTCTATTGGTATGAGGCCTATGCAGCTCTACAAAATATTGTTAGTTGACCATCCTTGTGAGGGGTGTGATGATATAATGACAAGTGTTGGGGAGGAGAAGTTCCATATTTTCTTGTCTATGTGATTTCTAATAAGATCTATGGGTCATGAAATTTTGTCTATGCCTTTGGGACATTTAAGGGTTCCACCTAACCCATGAAAGGTGGATTATAAAAAAATAAAAATAGGCTTTTGATCCATTCAGCAATGAAGTAAAGTGGGGCTTCCGAGGGGATACAATGGGGATGATAATAAACTTATATTGAAGGACATATAATTACACATCACCTATCATATCACAATAGGGTTCATTAGGTATTCTGATTAATATATGATAGTGGTCCTAGGGTGGAAGTGGACAATAAAAAATCCATCAGTCACCTTGGTGGAAGTCCCAGAACATCATCAGGGAAGACTTCCACATAATCTTCCACAACTCAAGGAACCCAAATTCCTCAATATAACACTATTATATAGGATAAAATATAAACTTTTCTAGTGATGGGTTTCACATTATAGAAAAAAACCAGAGTTCTCTAATAGGAGATTGCCCCCTACAAAATGGAGATCATATCCCATCTGTCTGAAGGAATCTATCTCATATATTAAGATATTAATTATAGGATTAGATGTTGGAAAATAGTCTACACCTAGTGTGACATCTTAGTGTCTTGTCTTTATGGTTATTAGGTACCATGAGAAACACTCTCCTCAAATTCAGCACTCGCACTGCTGGAAAATTAGTTATATTGAAATGGCATCCCAAGTAGGAAACTCAATACTATGTTTTTGGGTAATGTATCAACTATGAACTCATGTTCTCACACTAGTATTAATTAGATTAAGGAATTAATCGCAACCATGACTACATGTACTGAATCAAGAATATAAAATAAAAAAATTGTACCTCTAATCATCTCTGGTGATGTTGAGTCATAATCTCAAATGGCATGCATCTAAACATGGCTCTCATGAGCAGTTACCTGAGCCAGATGTGGGCCACATGGTGGTGGTGGTGGAAGTATATCACAACATATAAATCCTCTAGAATCTTCAATATATAAAACTATTATTATTTTTTATATTATAGTAACACCTTCATAGGGGCCTCTATAGCCTCACATCAGAGATTAATGGCCAAATATGTTCCTCTACTGTGGAAGAGCATATGCTTCTTGCATTCACTCATCATCACATTATTTTTCGAAATAAAATTCCTTGTGTCCTAATCCATATCATTCATAACATCACCACTACAATGAATTCAACATTCCTCTACATGGTATTTGAGATGGATAACCACACACCAGATCTTGATAATGAGTATGCCTTCAGATCCCGAACACATATCATATACCAGATATTGTTGATGAATCAGACATAGAATTAATTTTGATGGAACAAGCGACAAGTATTGAATTCTATAGAATCCAATCCATCATCAGGGATGAATATAACACTAAAAATTGTTTTGGAATGCACATGGGTACCACACTAGAACATATTCCTCTCTAGAGACCATGCTTTAGCATCCACGTACAATACTAAATGTCATGTATATTATTGACCATGTACCGTGTAATGTTAGTTCACAATAGTATATAATATGATACTATAACCCCCTATTAAATTTCCAAAATACATAAATTTGATCTTTGTTCAAGCATAATGTGTATTACTCATCTTGAAACTACTAATGGTTGCCATACCATGAGTGTTCATAGTCATCATGAAAATTTGTGACAAGACACTACTAGTAATAAGATAAAATATGAAAAATAATGGTTTCTAGTGAAACCACATGACTAGTAAGGGTCTTATCAAGTATAAAAAATCATATTTCTATGTCAAACCAATCCTACGCTTCATCGGAATTATGGTCACCAAAGTTCCTCTATGTATTTTGGCCAAAAAACTAATTATTGTAGAAATTTTGTGCCCAATCATAGCCTGATCTGGTGGTAATATCTATTACATGATAGGTGGGAGTCATTCTTCCAACCCCATGGGGGATATATCTAATGAGATGGTCCCTAAGAAGATTCCCCATAACTCATAGGATCATCATCATATTCCAAAATTTTAAACCTAGATGATTATCTTTGTGAAGGAATACTGAAACTGATCATGACACACCACGGTCAAAAGAGAATATATATATATATATATATATATATATATTTGGGTAACTAACTGAAGAAGGATTTTCAATGGCTTATATCCTATATGATTCATATAAAAATTTTCTCTTCAACTAATTATTCAACATATTGAGTTAACATGTATTTAGTTAGTGTCCTGGTGTATGGATTTTTCAACAACAATATAAAGATTTGGTTTCATAGAATAAAAGAAAATCCCAAGACACTTTTGAAAATATTTTACTATATTATATCATAAACAACATAAAGGAAAAAACCCTCAAATAATTTCTCAATGTTGAAGAACCATTGATACCACTCAACAATAACCTATCCCATTAGTTCTTACATCTCTAGTGCAACACAAGGATTCCACCACCCCAAGTGCTAGGAATTAATAATGAAATTGGGAATCCTTTTCCTACATTACATATACAGACACAACAAACCATCTCAATATATATTTTTATAAGAATAATAAGAAAAGATATTAATATCTTCAATAAAAATCATTCATGTGATAACCTCTATTAAATTTAAAAGTGTAAAAAAATTAATCCAAAATATTTAGGGAAAAATAAATCACTACATATAAAAGATATCCCAATCTGAAAATAAATATATTATAAATTTTATGAGAGATAATAACTCCCAATATTCATGTCCATATAAATATACATAGTCTATACACATGATTATTCTTATTCTCCTCTAAAATATCTATCGATCTGTCAATCTTATATAGAGAAAATGAAAATGTGGGAAAACACAATGTATGGTGGAATATATACGTACCTTATATGACATCATGAAAACCAAAAAGGTATTAGTAGGAGACACAATAGATGTTATCAACTCAACCAAAAGTAGGAGGGAAGAAAAAACCAACACTATAGAAATAAATGTTCATAAAATAATCCCAGTTGAGAGAGAAGGGGATATCAATATCATTTCCCTGAACAAGATGGAGAGTCATCTGGAATATCCAATGCTCCATTAAATATGACCATCATCTAATTTTTCTATACAAATATTTTATTAGGGGGGACCATACCACACCACTACTCTAGAGATTGAGGAAGCATAATATCTAAAATATAGAGGTCCAACACCTTGCAACAATAGTGTGATTCTACATTGTATATAGTGGACCCACACCCATGTTGGAGAATATTGTCTCTAACTTTGTAGAGAATATTGGGGTCCCAAACCCTATTTTTATGGGGTTGTTCTAACTCCATGGATAGAGGAACCATTCCATAGTGTGATAGTGGAATACCATATCAATATTAATAAATGGAATGCTGGTCTTGTTATATGTTATGATAGGGGAGTAATGTCTCCAAGGATAGTAGACATGTGCCATAGTGTAACATGAGAGTAACAGATCCATCTATATAATGGTTATAGAGGACCCAATCCTAGGTGTGACATGTGAGTACCATCTCTATAGATAGTGTACCATTATCCTATTGTGATATTGGAGTATCATTTCTAGATAAATAATTAGTATGTAGGAACCATGTTTTAGTGTGATTGGGGAGAAATGCATCCTTGAAGACCTTAACCATGGTGAAACAGCGGAGTACCATATATATATGATCATTATGAATAGATTACCCACACACAGGTGTGATAAGAGAGTATAATATATATGGATAGGGGAGTACGTTATCTATGTGATCAATGAGTATGGAAGACTCACACCCGACTATTAAAAGGGGAAGAATCGACATGATGAGTGGACTCATACCGTGGTGGGACATGTGTGTATAATCTATATTTTAAATATCTGATGATCCTATATGATCAATTTCATCATCATGCATCGCATAAGGTTGTGTACCAAGAATAAAAATTCTTAATAAATCTCAAAGTACAATGTGAAGGCCTTGACAAAGTTCTGTGTGTAAAAAAACACATGATAGACTACCTAAGGGAATAATTATAAGATAATGTGAATATTTTATGAGGGGTATATGTTCCATAAAAAATGATCTCACAATGTGAATGGGGCCCACATGACATGTTGTTCTACTCTAATACATGTATTTGATATGCTATTGATATGAATTAGTGTCCATGCAATTATACATACCGTGTACGAGGTCTATATAGTCTGTCTATGCCACAAAGGACTTGCCTGGGTGCCCATGTATGTTTCCACATATTACATGCCAGGTCCTCTAACAGCATATTCCCTTGTAATTATGTAGTACATGGTATTTACTCCCACATGGGGGATGAGAAGTGTTCATCTACCACAAATTCGGGTGACATTCGGCAGGTCACACAATGTGTGTCCCATCTACTCAATTTGTGATCATTATCCTTTTCCCAAATACCTACATTCTATATCTTGGTAATGACCCAGTGTGTGTTTATCATAGTACAAATTGTATAATTAGTATTTTAGATGATTATATTGAAATCATCATATACATTCTAGGTCCCCATACTAATCAAGGACTACCTCTATTTAGAAACTTATAATCGGTGGAGATTTTAATTATCAATCGATTAGAAGACTATGATTGATGGAAATCAGGTCTTGATCACCTGCAATGGCTCATTGAAAATCCTGGACTCCTCACATTTCATTTCAGTCAATGGTGATCGTAGATTTATAGAAATCAACACTCACATAAAAAATTTAATCTCACTCTATATGTAATTATCCAAAATAATCATCATTCTCACAACTTCCACGAACGCGGGGTGTTGACCATGCTCGATCATACAACAGAAATATCAAATCACGACTGCGTAGGCCACTGATAAAGAAAAAAAAGAACATTGGGAGTAAAAGGATCATACAATTGGTAATAAAAAACATTTTCCAAGTCTTTTCATATAATGATTTCAATGAGGGGAATCTAGGGTGAGATCATGGAATTAGAAATAATAATTTCAATAAAATATTAAATTCAATAGTGGGCTCATATGAAGGGTGTCAAGAAAAATAATCAAACAAAAATAGTGAAATATCCTTATTTGAAATATTAATAAATGGAAGGAATGAAAATTGATGATCCCTACCACAATAATGGTTGGGTCAATATTGAATAACATGTCATCCAATGAGGAGGATGATCAGCCATATCATGTACCTCTCAATCCACCTCGATATGATCATCATTTCTCATTCGATGTCTATAAAACAGTGAAGCATATTGCCCTACTCCAATTAGATCTAACATGGTTTAATCATACCAAAAAATTTTGAATCTAAAAAGAGGTTATTTAAAGATTATTTAATTACATCCATTAATAAAAAATAAAAACAAATTATATATTTACATCAATCAAATGAACCCTCCAAACGATTCCCCAACTATACATATGACACTGACCATCCATAGGTCACAACTAGGGTTAACTCCATGCTTCAGATTTAACAGTGATCATAAATTTTCTGATTTGATAATATATAAATTAAATATTTCATTATCTCTAAAAATGGTTTGTCATGGTGTAAATAAATGCTTTATTTTTATAAAATTAATTTAGGGTTCACTGGACCACAGAATCTCACATTTTCTCTATCCCTGGCTTTGAGAATATTCATTTATATACGTCTATGTCTTATTGGGAAAAAATATATTTTATATAACAACCTATAGGCCAAAACAATTACTTCAAAACACCCCTTTTCAAATAATAAAATTCAATAGCTTTTACAATAGATATCATCACATCTCGACATCCAAAATTTTTATTCACGGGCTTTAATTAATTAACATTATTATTTTGAAAGGGTATTATAACACAATCCCATATTTCCATCAGTAACCATTATATATAAATATCCCAATTATTTAGGTTTCTATGAAATAATAAATGCATTTAATATGCTCACATACATATAAAAAACATCACAATCAGGTTTCCCAACAATAATGATTTATTGAAATGGATGAATTCTTCTATAAACTCATAATTAATATAATAAATGAATCACGTCATTACATTTATCTGCAAATATATCAATTTTTTGAAAATATTTCTTTATCTTCATTTATATGATGATTAATATATATTGTGGAAGGTAAATGCATTTAATTTCCACACAAGAACCTAAATATGGAGAAAAAATGGATCCCATTCCAATATCAATATTTATTATTTTTATCAAAGCATAAGGAAATGAAAAAAGCTATGTAGAAAAGAGCCACCCCTTGAAACCGTAGATCAACCCAAAACATAAAAATGGCTAATCAAAATTACATTCTAGACTAAAAATGATCAAAATATTTTCTCCACGATGAATATAAAGTAAAAGTACATTTGAAAATGTTTTGATAAAATGGAACACCCACCTTGGAATTCCAACAATCAACCTCCAAAATACAAAGATCAATGTTAGAGGGATGGGGATATAAAATCCACAAAGTAAAATAGGATTTTTCAAGAAGTTTGAGGAAATTAACAGAATAAAAAAGAAAATTGGTGATCCCATATATTTCAAATAATGTATAACTCCCCACATTCATGTTGTGATTAAAAAATTCATTTATTGAAATTAAATGAGGCCTTATATTTGAATATGATTATAAATGTTTAGGAATAAAATTAAAAAATATATATAAGCCCAATGAACATTATTTGATTTTCATTGTGCCTCATGTTATAATTAAATCATGTCATGAACAAATCATTCACATTGTCAGTCCATTAACTATGGGAATACAAGATAATGTTTTGATCCATGAATAATAGGCGTCCATGTTGTGAATCAACCAATTAAAATTGAATATATAGTAATTTCATAAACAACATTATATGTAAATATTATATGTCCACCTCTTATAAACCCTCATAATGGCTCCTATGACCACCTCTATCTACCAAATGCCAATGTGATAGGCTAAGAAGGTATGAACTATAACATTAGATATGACAAAAATGGATATCCTCTTTGAGAACAAAAACCCAACCCATGTGAATGGGAAGGGTCTGAACAACCATTTAGTGAAACACCACTCAAGGAACTCATTACACCATTAAATCTACCTATATCAAAACACATCAACCAAATCTGAAAGCTAAATTTTATCTCAAAATCTACCACATCATCACCCCAAGGCACTACACGACACCAAATTTTACTGGCGAAATGATTCTCCTTCTACAAATAACGATCCACAATTCCATTTCATACTTTCAATAATACAATACCTCTTGAATCATCACAAAATATGACTCTAATCATAAAAAAGATGGAATCCCACACTTCATATCAGGATATTATCTTTTTTGGGAATAACTAACTGACCCCCATGATTTTAAAATGAGTTAAATACATTAAACAACTTGATTAGTAATAAGAATTTATCCCCTTAGATATAGTGTCCCCTAACACACATCACTATAAAGGGAAAAGTAAAAAACATGTTATAATATAGTAATTTTAAAACGTCACATTAATGATGAAAAAATGGACAACATAACAATATAAAGAAATCATAATAATGGAAGCATATCTTCATTAGACGTTACCATGAAACCTACACCAAGCCACCATGTCTTTATGACACATGAACCTATGGATTATTCATATATAAAACACATTTAATTTATGATTTGCGACCTCAAATTTTCACTCCATGATTGTCACATCATTCATGGTATTAAAATATCCTTAGTCAATGACATAACAGTCATTATGATGATTCTGAAAAGTTGGTCTGTGTATGTTGTAAGACCATAAGATATTGCGAAATATGTTTTTTCAATGATGTTTAATCATTTTGATATGTTTTAAAACACATAACACTGAGTATATCCTTCGTTACATGCAACACTATGTTTAAAAAACATTTCATGTTATTAAAATATTACTACAGGATAAACATCACCTGGCCACTTGAATGGAAGTTATTAATAATAGTAAATAAATTATTAAAAAATATTTTTGAAACATGTATAAAAAGTTAATTCGCTGGGGAGAATTAAAATTAAAATTAAAATTAACGAAATTATTTTTCAGGAAAACAATTGTTTTTAATCAAAAAAGTTTTACAATAAAAAATTAATCAATTTTTTTTGTATCATAGTAAAAAAATTAATATACTATATTTTGAGGCAGCAGTTCAACATTCCTCTTATGTGTTTTATATATTATTTATCATATTAATTCCAATTTTATATTAAAAAAATATATTTTCCTGAAAAGTAATTTTATATACCATTACACAATATTTATTAAAAATAATTATTCAAAAATTTAGAAAATTTGTTTCGTTAAATGAAATTAATATTTGAAATCATAATTTCAATATTACCTTATGATGACATTTTTTTTATTTTCAGTAAACAATAATTTTTAATGAATAGTAAAAACTAATGGATGTTGATTTAAGAATTACTTATCAATTAAATTATTTATAGAGATATATTAAATATTAATTTAAATTTAATGTAAATTTAATTCATTTATATATATATATATATATTAATCCAATATAGTTCATTGGAAGTATTTTAATATTGAATTATGATATAAGAACCTTATAAAATTTTGAACTTGTTCTCTTTGAAAACCCAATTTCTCATCTTGTCACCTATATTACTTTGAAATGAATATTTTCAAAATCAATGATTTGAATTTGGAAATATGGATTATATATTTTTAATCCAATTATTTAATATTATATAATAAGGTAAATTTTTTTCTCAAAAAATGATTATTTAAAACAATAAATATTAATTACCATGATTAAAGAAAAAAATTGGTTCAGTACAGGATAAACTATAAATATAAGGGTTACAATGTCCCTAAAATACCATAATATTGATTGGAAAGTAATATTATGAAAAAAATTTAATAAATTATTGATAATACTATAATTATTTCTTTTTTACCTAGGAAAATATGGGTATACATTATTAATTTGATGAGCATGTGTTCCCTATATCAAATGGAGGAATCCGAGGAATATCTAGAGGATCAGAATACAGGGGATGATTTGGATCATTCAAGGGATAATATTTCAATTCTACCCCTGCTAGAACTGTGTATGCGGAAGACACTCGTGGTAGATCCCTTCAACGAGCTCAACTAGAAGAAGTAAGTTCTTCCACACAAGGCAGGTTCAGTCCTGGCACAGTTATTCTGGAAGATCGGTTGGAGGTTCCACCTTCTTCCTCTCATCAAGTAAATAGTCCTAATCAGTCTAATAATCCAAATCCATGAATATTACCAACTCCTATCTTGGTACAAGATGCATCAACTTCCAAAGAATCAATTTCCCTGGCACATGCTAATCCACATGTTCCTGTTGGGAAACACAGACCTTTAGATCAAAAGTATGATGTATTTAAACACTCGGCCCATGTACTAGACAGGTTTTCAATTCTGGATGCCTTGAATTTGTCAAAGGTTCTTCGGGAGGAACTCATTGAGGCTTTGTTAAGTCCTCAAGAGCTTGAAACTGAAATTCCTGCTGTTGAAGTCTACCATGTATAGAATAATTTGGTAGAATTCCATGTAGTAATATCTTTTACTGATGAAGATGAAGATGATGTTGTGCATGGACATATTAGACCATTGTACTTATCTGGAAAGGTCAATGGTGTAGAAATCTGAAGAGCATTCATTGATAATGGTTCTAGAGTCAACCTCATCCCCATTCGTACACTTCATCAATTGAGCCTCACAGAATCTAATTTATCTCCTTCAACTATCATATTACAAGGATATGAGAGAAATGAAAAAGAAACACTAGGTGATATTACACTTAGAACTTAGTTTGTATATTTCATATCCAATTCATATTTTATGGTTTTGATCAAGACTCAGCCTTCAAAATCTTTCTTGGAAGACACTGGCTACATCAACATGCAGTTATCCTGTCATCATACCATCAATTTCTCAAAAATTGTTTCGATGGTCAAGTTGGAACATTGTATGGTGGTAAGGCCCCATTCAAGACATGTGAATCCCAATACATTGAGGTGGAATTCCATCACATGAAGGGAAAGGAGGAATCCCCAACAAAAGAGATTACCAAAGTTAATGCTCCATATGGTTTGAAAATGATACCAGTAAACCCATTACCACATGTGAGTACAGATTATGTATTTCTTATCAGTAAAATTGATAGGATAGATCCAAATCAAAATACTCTTATGGAAACCTCCATAATGTCAATCATGACAATCATTCCAGATAACATTAGAGAATGTGGTGATTCACAAAGCAATGATGAAAGCTCAAATGGAGATATATTTATTTCATCTACTGGAATCCAGCAATCTATACTTCGTAAAACAGGACACAAGAAGTTATAGAAATGTCATAGTGAAATAATGATGTTTGTTCTCAATCCATCATCTCCTCTTTATTACCCAAGTAAGACCCTTCATCATCAATCGGGTTGGAAATCGAAGCTTCTTCTTCAAGATGTGCAAATTTTAGCATCTCTTCTAATCATGAAAATTATGCTTCATCGTCTACTATGAAAGTAGAAACAGAAGAAATAAAACATGTTGAAGAAGAAGAAGAGGAAGTTCTCAGGGATGCTCCTCTAGCATTTTAAGAGGTTATCTCTACTACCGTGGATGAACTCAGAGAAATAAATATGGGTACAAAAGAAGACTCATGCCCCACATTAATTAGCGCGTCTATGAATCTTGAAGATAAATAGATTTATATTTCTTTACTAATGAAAATTTGAGATATATTTGCTTGGAACTCTATAGAGATGCCATGGCTTGATCCTGATGTTGCCACTCTTCGTTTGTGTTTTCCAGAAGAACATCGAGGATTCAATCAAGCTGCTAGAAGAACACACCCAACCTATGATTCCAAAATTGAGGCCGAAGTGGCTAAGATTTTCAAAGATAACTTCACCAGAAAGGTTCAATATCCAAAGTGGTTGGCTAATATTGTCCCAGTGAAAAAGAAGAATGAGAAAATTAGAGTCTACATTGATTTCAGTGATCTTAATCAGCATTGTCCTACGGATGATTTTCCGATACCAATTACAGAACTCTTAATTGATGCAACAGCTGGCTATGAAGCACTTTCCATCATGGATGGATATTCTATGTATAATCAAATCCAAATGACTTTAGAAGATGAATAATCTACAGCCTTCAGAGCCCCTCGGGGTGTGTTTTGCTATCGGGTAATTCCATTTGTCCTAAAGAATAAAGGTGCAACATATCAGCGTGCCATGCATCGTATCTTCAAACCATTTTTAGGGATGTTCGTTGAATGTTTCGTGGAAGATTTGGTGGTCAAATCCAGGAAACGTATTAATCACTTTGCTGATTTGGAAATCATATTCCACAATCTTAGACAACATAATTTTAATATAAACCCCTTAAAAGGTGTTTTTGGGGTAACCTAAGGGAAATTTCTCAGCTTTATTGTATGACATCATGGCTTCAAAGTCGATCCTGAGAAAAAAAAGTGAATCCTTGGTATGTCACCTCCTCGAAATTTGAACGAATTGAGAGGACATCAAGGACACTTAGCCTATTTTTGACGTTTCATCGCCATTATGGCATGCAAATGTTTACCCATTACCAAATTGATGATGAAGGGAGTCACTTACCAATGGACTGAAGAATGTCAATATGAATTAGATATTCTCAAGAACTATCTCTTGTGTCCACCAGTGTTAATGCCATCTGTTGAAGGAAGACCACTTATCCTCTATGTGACAGCTCTAGAGAAATCATTAGGTACCTTTCTTGCTCAGAATAATGATGCTGGGAATGAAAACAACCTCTACTATCTCATTCAGACTATGCATGAAGAAGAAACCCAATAATCAAGTATTGAGAAGTGTTATCTAGAATTAATCGTTGTAGTTCAAAATTTGAGACACTACCTGAAACATCACGAGGTCTAATTGGTATCTTGCAATAACCAGCTCTAATTCATCCATAGTCGTCCAATTCATAAAGGATGTCTGGAAAGGTGGAGATTTATTTTGCACCAATTTTATATTCAATATGTGTCTCAAAATGCAATAAAGGTACAAGCTCTAGCTGATTTCCTTGCTAAACACCCTTCAGTGGAAGACACATCTTCATATATTGAACATCCTGATAAGGAATTCTTATCTATTCAAGAAAGTCTTAAAACATGAGAAATGTACTTTGATGGTGCTTCTATATTCCCAACAGGAAGTAAAATGGAAGATCTTATGTTCAATAAAGTTTGGTTAGGAGTTATACTCATTTCCCCTGAAAAATCATTGCTACCTTATTCCTTCACATAATTGGGAGGCAGTACAAATAATTAAGTAGAATACCAAGCACTCATCGCATGCATAGAGTTAGAGGTTCATGCACAAGTGAATCACTTAAAGGTGAAGGGTGATTCATACCTGGTAATCAAACAATTCAATGGGGATTATTCCATTAAAAAAACTAATCACTTTGTATGATTGCGTCAGAGACTTAATGGCGGAGTTTCCTTTGTAACCGAAATTTTCTTATGTCCCATGATCATAAAATGCCAAAGCTGATGCACTGGCTAATATAGCCAGAACTCTAGTAGATCCACATCGGGACGAGACAACCATAAGTATTGCCCACCGTCGTACAATTTCACCTTATGGTCAAATCAGAACAGGCGAAATTAATGAAATTAGTCCAATATCTGAACCATATAGTCATACTACAAGATGGATGACACCTATGAGGGAATACCTTCAAAATGGAACACTTTCATCTCATAGAGAAGGTAAAGAAAAAATTCGGCGACATGTGGTCAATTTTACTCTTTATGGTATCCCAGATCACCTGGAGAAAATTCTCTACAAAGGTGGTTTTGATGGAGTTATCTTCAGATGTAGTGATGGTGAAGAGACAATGGCTGTCATGAAAGAAGTGCATGCAGGAGTCTGTGGTGCCCACCAGCCTGGACACAGACTGTCTAATCAAATTCAAAGTCATGGATACTTTTGGACTTCAATGATACAAGTTTTTATTGATTCCACAAATATGTGTCATTCGTTCCAAGTACATGTGAACTTCATTCATCAACCCCCATATTTTCTTCATAGAACTAAATACTCGTGGCAATTTGACACATGGTGAATGGATGTCGTGGGACCTTATCCATCATCTAAAGCCAAGAATTTTTATGTATATTCTTACTACTACTGACTTCTTTTCCAAATGGGAAAAGGAAATACCTCTCAAAGAAGTTATTTCTTAATTCATTATTAGCTTCATCAAGTATAACATCATTACCAGATTTGGTGTCCCTCATACCATATTGATGGACAATGTCACCAACTTCTGTTCATCTGAGGTGAAGAAGTTCTATCAAGAATACAACATCAAATCCAATCATTCATTTCGGTATCATGCAGCAGCCAATGGCTAGATAGAAGCTTTCAACAAGACTATGTCATATATACTACAATAGTTGGTGGATAAAGATAAGAAGTCCTGGCCTGATAAACTCTTTCATGCTTTATGGGCTTATCGAACCACCACCCACACTGCAACGTGGTCAACTCAATATTCATTGGTATATGCAACGGAAGCATTCTTTCCAATTGAGGTTCAAATACCTTTTCTCAGAGTATCCATTTGTGATCAGTCATCTACAGATGAACAATCTCAAAAGCGATTGGATAATTTGGAATGGTTAGATGAGAAAAGATTGTGAACCCTCTACCAATTGGAAGACTATCAGAATCGAATAGCACGAGATTTCAAAAAAAAATCGTCTTCATTCATTTGTTCAGGAAGAATTGGTATTAGTTCTCATAACTCCAATGATCCCAGGAAAGAAACCTCCCATTCTTGAGCTAAAATGGGAAGGTCCTTATTCAATACAAATGGTCGACTCCAATGGAGCTTATTCTTTAATCACAATGGATGGAGAACTCATCACCACTCTAAAGAATGCCAAATTTATGAAGAAATATTTTGTCTGAACACAAAATACAGAAAGTTTCCATGCATATGAATTTAAAATATTGGCACTAACGTCCAACATGACATTAAACTATGACGTCCAAACTATATGATGCTAAACTGTACAGAAGTCCCTTACGTCCAGCAAGACGTTAAACTGCATAACCAATGGTCCATGCATACGACCCTAAACTATTGGAATTTCCCTTACATCCAAAATATTTTAAACTGCATAACCAATGGTCTGTACAAATGACCTTAAATAATTCGCACTTTTGTCCAACATGACATTAAACTATGTCCCTTTCATCGTCCTATACGATGTTTAACTATATAGAAACGTTCCATGCATATGAACTTAAACTATTCACACCATAGTCCAACACGACGCTAAACTATATCATCCCATTTTCGTCCAACATGATGTTAAACTGTGGAAAAGTCCGTAATATGTCCAACATGACGTTAAACTGTGTCCTATGTTGTCCTTACTCCATGACATTAAACTGTACATTCCTCTTTTTTGTACAACATGACATTAAACTGTATTGTCCCTATCGTCCTAACTACATGATGCTAAACTATAGAGAAATACCTTAATACGTCTCACATGATGTTAAACTGTATTTTCCCCAACTACACGAAACTAAATAGTGCAGCACCAATAGTCCTAAATGCAAGACATTAAACTTCATAGTCCCTTAATGTGTCCTACATGACATTAAACTGTGCATCATTAGGGTTGTTGATACATCTTGTTTCTCACATCGAGTATGAGTCACGTGAGCTTAGAGAAAACATCAACCATAACACCATCTCTTGGATGCTAACCACGAGTAAGTCCCAACACCATTTTAGGACGTTATCCCCAAGAAAAACTTAATCACTAATTCATTATTTAATTGAACTATGCAGACTTTGATCCTTTCCTTCCAGGATGGGTACGTAGGCAACCTATCAAGGTTCATACCCAAAACCAATCTCTTCACATCAGTTCACATCCATCTCATACGATGATGATTCGTGAAACCACCTCTAGAATCAATATCATTAAATTGGTTCAACTTCGTCCTTTCTATATGACGTTAAACTGTACAACATTTTTGTATTGTATAAAAATAAACTAGAATATTCTTTGATACCCTCACATGAGAGGGAATCATTATTTACATTGATTTCCAATCATGTTATATTCCAATGACTATGTGCATACATGGGAATCCCTGAACCTTTTATCATTGGATAAACCATCATTGCACTAAAATCCCCTTTCACCCTTCACATGTACGAACCAAATTTATATAGAGGGTATTTCGAAAACTATGTGGGCTTGATTCCCATCCTTATGGGATACGTAGGAACGTTCGAGTGTCCCTCAAATCCATCCCCATGTATTTTGGGCCTAACCCCAAATTCCACTTTATGTCCGCTGGCTGAAAAGTCCCCGTGAAAACACACACTGTGTATTTCTTATAATGGTCTGAGTTCTATGACCCTAAACCAAGATATCTTATACTATCGTCTCATACAACATTAAGCTGTCCATTAATAACTACGTATGGCATGATTACCATCCTTATGGGATATGTAGTGAAGTCCAATATTTCAATTCAGGATCCACCCACAACATGATTATAGTTAAAATTGATCTGTGTATCTCTGTATATATTGGAAAATACCCATCTTTATGTGTCATAATCCTAACCATAAATATTTTCAGATCTTCATAACACTTATCTCGACTTCTGGTCACAAAATGTCCAATTTATAAGTTTCCTTTTTCCTGACTATGCAGTGCGTGCCCTTTGGCGGCCTTGCATAAACAGTATACATAATAGACTTGTCACCCAAAAGATACTATTATTTGACTATGCAGCCAATTCCCTTAGGCGGCCATGTGTAATTCAACCCCCTAACTAGTTTGTTAAATAATGGAAACTTCATTATTGGCAAGATAACCTCTTTTTTGATTATTGGAATTATCAAATATATGTAAGGATCCGAAAAAATAGACATCCTTAATATATTTGTTTCTTGTTTTTTTCATTATCTGAAAGTATTCAAGTCTATGGATTATATTTCTCTTCCCTAAGTTTGGGTTAGACCTTCATAGGAGTGACATTAATCTAGTTCATGGAAAATTTTGTTTGGAAATATCTTCTCCATATTCATGTACCTCTCTCCATACAACAAACTCTATGCTTTGGAAAATTTGAATCCTCGTAAACTTCCACTATATTTTTAGCAATAGAAAAGTAAATTTCTAAGAGTTCTTTTTCCTGACGATGTAGCACGTGACCTTAGGAAATCTTGCATAAGTAGTCCACATAACAAACATGTTAGCCAAAATATACTATTATTTGACTATACAACCAATGACCTTAGGTGTCCCTTCATAATTCAACCCCCTAACGGGTTTGTTAAATAGTGGTAACTTCATTCATGGGAACGACTTCTCCTAATTACTTTATGCATTTTTCGTATCATTCCTCATATTCAAAATATCTTATGTCATAGTTTACATTTTTTCCTTCATAATTGAGGGTGGTATAATATTTTCAGATAAGATTTCAAGGAATTGAGTCAATTTTAACCCAATCGGTCAATGCTATTTCTACCGTAAACATTAGGCTTTTTATGTCCTATATGCATGACTTTAAACTTCCCACAAAAGACAAAGGATCTCTGAATAAAAGTCAAGTTCCATCTCACTAAGCATGTACGATTTAGGTAATATTGAGCAATTAAAAGATTCAATGTTTGTAGGGTTATAATAATCCTAGTAAAAATTAAACTATAGTTACTAGGCCCATTGGCTTAGGTAAAAATCTAAAGCAGGTAGCAAAGAGAATGCATACAAAAATGATTGAAGATGAAAGTGTTTTTTATTGATGCACAGGGGATAGAAAAACAACCAAATACTGGAGTCTCTTCTCTTTTTCAAGAATTACAAGAGGCTTTCAACATAACTATTCATTTGATTTACGGCATCCTGAGATTCATTGAAAACCACCTAGAATTAATTCATTCAACATGATACAATAAGAGATGCAGTGATACTAGCTCTTCTTAGAACAATTGTAAAAGGATGTTCTTGAGTGCGGCTTGAGAGAATTCTCTGCTGATCAAACAATCACTCTATTTCTGTCCATGAGACTTTGAAGATGGATACTTGGATTTGAGAATGGAGAATTGGAAGTAATGAACCATTTGGAAAGAATACTATTTTCAGATATTTCTCTAATGCCATGTTTGTCTTATCTCTACCAACTGGTAGTGGAAAACAATTCAGTCCATGGGTTTTCCATTTTCATATCTGTAAGGAAATGACATGGAGGAAAAAAATTTAAGATCAGACCATTGTTTTTGCTCTTAATTCACAACATAACCGAAATAGAGGAGTAGCAGTGCAGCTAAATCTTAAGCATATAGTTCTTTGCATCTGGAACATTGAATCCTTTCAGATGACCATGACCATACAGAGGCATGTAGTCTCTCTGTGGAAAATTAAGATGATATTTCATCAAGTACTTAGCCAAATCTGGGAGAGTTCTATTGCACATATCAAAGTAATCATGGCCAACAATGTTTATCATGACGTCAATCCTCTTGCTATCCAACTCATCAGCCATTCCAATTCTTCTAGGAACCATTGAATCTGCACAAATGTTGAATAATTAACTCTTATGTGAGTTGATTTTTAATGAAATTTTCTGAAGAAAAGTGAAAAAATGCCTGAGGCATTAAGATGCGCAAGTCCCAATGTTGGAGTGCAAGTATTAGTGTTTCACACAAGTTTTGGCGTGTAGGTATCACCGCGTAGGTCAATATACATCTGAAGCAGCACGACATGGAAAAAAAAGTACTGAAATCACAAAAGCAGACACTTGTGTGACGAAAGTAACATGCACGGCGAGAGCTCAATCTATTCAAAGTAGGTTGCTTTGCGGAAGAATGGCTACATATTTATAGGCCAGGCCGCACCTGTAACATCCTCAAATGATAAAGTGTTAAATGACTAAATGATATGACTCATGTCAACAAGGTGCACCTTCCTTTTCGGAAGCCTACCTGGTTAGAACTCCACAGTTAAGTGTGCTCGGCCTGGAGTAGTAATCAGGATGGGTGACCTCCTGGGAAGTTTCTCAGGGTGTGTGTGAGTGAGGACCAAACACACTGGAAAGGACATGTGTTGGCCTGTGGGGACTGTAATTAGTCAGATGACCCGTTCATGCACGTGGGTGGACCCTAGGGTGGGCCCCACGTGTCTGCGGGTGCAACTGGTGGTACCTGGTGGGCCAGGACCCAACGGTCATGTTAAGGCGGGGTGACTGTGCTGTAACCGGGACCCAGTTGTCACATTTGGTATCAAAGGAGAAACCCAGCCTTAAGTGTGGTGCACTGCCTGGGTTGAGATGTAGGTCCCACAACGAGGGCGTTCTGCTCTAAGGGGGGGGGGTGATTGTAACATCCCCAAATGATAAAGAATTAAATGACTAAATGATATGACTCATTTCAACAAGGTGCACCTTCCTTTTCGGGATCCTACCTCATTAGAACTCCACAGTTAAGTGTGCTTGGCCTGGAGTAGTGATCAGGATTGGTGACCTCCTAGGAAGTTTCTAAGGGTGTGTGTGAAGGAGGACAAAACACACTAGAAAGGACATGTGTTGTCCTGTGGGGACTGTCATTAGTTAGATGACCCGTTCAGGAACGTGGGTGGACCCTGGGGTGGGCCCCACGTGTCTGCGAGGGGGAACTGGTGTTACCTGGTGGGCCAGGACCCAACGGCCATGTTAAGGCGGGGTGACTGTGCTATCACCGTGACCCAGTTGTCACAGCACCCTTGTGTGCTGATGCATGCACGCTAAACACTTGTGCACCGCCTTTCCTTTGTTTTTCTTCTTTTCCTCAGAGTCACATCCTCATTTCGTTCGGATACAACTCTGAGGGGGGAATTTTGTTGAGGCTCCTTTCCGTCACAGAGTCTAAATGAATGGAAAGGGAAATACCTTGAACAAAAAGTGATTCATCCTTTTAAGAGACATAAAAAATTGACAAAGTCATGAACAAAGAGTCATTTTCACATGGGTCGCGCAAGTTACACCCAGGTCGCGCAAGTATACTTGCACGACACCCAGTGGTTGCACAGGTGACTTGTGCGCCCTCTTTGAAATTTCACGCTGGGTCTCTCTATCCTATAAATACCCCTGTGGGACACCCATTTAAGGACGGAAAAAATTCCAAAACCTCATATTTGATCTCCCGGCACCCTAGTATCTTCTCAAAGCTTCTAAACACTTCTTATGAAATTTCATACCTAGAACGTATGATCTAAAGAGGGGGAGGACGGACTAAGTGTTGAAACTCATCAACACTTGCGCTCCTGCGTGGCCAGTCCTTAAGGGAAATGGCCACAATTGTGCACCACCTTACCCCTTCAATATAACTTGTGCACCTCTCTTATGAAATTCTATAGGGGTAGTACCAAGGGCTTGAGCCAAACTTCTCCCAAGTTCTACTCTAAGGATTGACCGATGCGCAGGGACCCATGTGTCGTGCAGGTATACCTGCACGACCAATACTTGTGCACCCACGCAGTACTTGCGAGCCCATGCAATACTTGCACGCCCCTCTTTTTTTGGGTTCCCTTCCTACCCATTTCCCCCCTATTACACCTATCCACTTCTACTCTTCATGATTAAGCCTTCAGAACTCTCTCCAAATCCATTTATGGCATTATTTCTTTGTTTTCTTCCTTATCTGAAATGAATTCTGTGGAACATCTCTCAAAAAATAGTGATTTACACATCTTTACATTACTAAAGATAGAGAGTTCATTCATTCAACCCCATCCTTAAAGATGAGAGAATCCTTAACCTGGGTCTCCTTTTTAAGAGTAATCCCCAATCCAAATCCTCATTAAGTTGGGAATCTTCCTTAGGAGTAAGCCCCAAGTCCTCATTAATTTGGGCATCCTTCTTAGGAGTAAGCCCCAGTCATAATTCCCTTAACCTGGGCATCCTTTTCAAGAGTGATCCCCAGTCTCCAAGTTCCCAAATATGGGCATCCTCCCCAGGAGTAAGCCCCAACCATGGTTCTCTTAACTTGGGCTTCCTCATTAAAAATAATCCCCAGTCTCAAAGTCTACAAATATGGGCATCCTCTTTAGGAGTAAGCCCCAAGTCCCTTAACCTGGGCCTCCTTCTCCGGAGTATGCCCCAGTCTTAATTTCTCATAACCAATTTTAATTTACATTTGATATGGGCTTCCTTCTCAGGAGTGAAAACCAATCATAAGTACCCTCCTATTTTGGGCAACTTCCTTAGGAGTAAGCCCCATGTCAGAGTACCCAAATCTCCATGGTGTAAATAAACCTTTACGGACCATGTTCCTAGGTTTTTTCCTTGAAGTAAAACTCAATATTCATCTATTTTGGGAACTCATACATACATAAACCCCACACCATTTCATCTTTCTTGCCACAATTGTCTGGTTTCACCAATACTTCTAGTTTCTCACACCGACCATGACTCACATGAGTTTAGAGTGTAAAAGTAATCATGTCATCTTTCTTTGAGCCATAAATCAGGCATAAAACATCATACTCCCTTACTCGAACTACGTGGGTTCTGATTCCTTTTCTAAACAAAGGATATGTAAGTCGCCCATCTGTGGGTACGATCCATACTCAGAAATAATCTATGTCCATATGAATGACAATAAACTTCAAGTGCCCCATTGAGTGGCTTTAAAACCAGTTTGGTCATCATAATGACCAAGAGACTTTTATGTATTGAAGGATACAATTGATTTTGAGTCTCTAACAAACACAGATGATTCTCTATCGATGAAGAAGCTCGAATACATATAAAATATTCTCTAAATTTTCTACATATCAAAAATTAATGGTCAGATCTAAAGGAATTCTCATTTTATACTTGGTAATGTAATAAGGATTCACGAACATAACTAAAATCTATAAAGAGAGTCCTGGAGTAGACAATAATTCCCCATAAAAAGGTGTGATGAGTCTGACCTCCCATCCTCTCGACCAATGATAATTCTGATGCCGCATAAGTCCACAACTAATGAGTGCCTACCTTTGGAATGTAGGTCCAAATGGATGTGGAATCATTGGATGTTTCCGGTTCTATGAACAAACCCGTTAGAAACCGATTGGAATATTTGAACCTTCAATCAATGAGGTCATCCCAAATTATAGAGGAAAAAATGTCACAATGAGGTTTAATTGACTAATTAGAACATAAGATGTATAATATGATCCCATTGTGCCAAAATTTTATTCACTGATCCAAACATGGTGGATATTTGGATCAAAGTCATTGTGTACATTATGCATGGAAGAGTGGGAAATGGCTCACCGTAAAATATTATTCATCTATGTTTTCCTTGATGATTATATCAAAAAAATAAACTAAAAAAATGAATTTTTTTCATTGTGTTATTTCTTCATATATTCTGAAATTTTGAAGCTTCAATATTTGTAGAGAATATTTAGAAATTATAAAAAAGAGACATCACTCTCAATATATTAAGACGAAGGAACCGTTTCACAACAACAAATTTACTTTTTTGATAATGTCAATTGTTATATAAACTTTTTCATCACGTAATGTAATCACATGCCTTTTTTTAATATTCAATGTTGGTATATTTTTTGTTTTAACTCAACATATGAATAGAGTATCGATTAAATTAAGAGAATTTTTCATTGGTCCAAATTGTGTGGTACGTGATTGTAAAGAAATATTTGTCTATGGATTTAAATTTTTTATAAATAGCTGTGCAAAAAAATGGCAACACAGCATGAAAATGTCATGATAAGTGCCACAATAGATTGTTATGCGAGTGCATCGGATAGACTGCCTCGATCAAAAAATATATCATTTAATGGTGTTGTTGAAGGAATAATTTTATTAAATTGCAATTCTCATGGTCATGTCGCAATGATGAAATGTATGTGGTTTGATTCAATGAAATGGAAAGGAATGAATATTGATAACAATTTATTTAGAGTGATTGATATGAATCACTAGCTTAATATTGATGAACCTTATATTCCTGGGTCACAGTATAGACATCTGTTTTATGTAACTAACCTGTTACAACCAAAATTTTGTGTTATTATTGATGTCTGTCCTAGAAATATTTTTTATGAAGACATAGATGAAAATGATGTTTTGGATGAACCTATCAGTATTTATTAGAATGTTTCATTTTATGACACAAAGTACCCAATTGATAGAATAGATTGATAACCAAATATTATCATAGAGCACACATAATGCTGACAAAGTTTTAGGTATTTACCTGACATTATCGTAATATTGTTTCTGTTTTTTAAAAATTACATATATAATATAAAATTAACTAGTATTTAACTAAAATTATCTTTATATTGTATGTTTTTTAATCTTCTATATCCCTTTCTACCCACACCCACAACAATGGTATTTATCAGACTCTCATCCCTCCATATTTTCTATTACAACCATCCATTATACAGGGCACTATGCCCACATATATCCCACCGCCACATCCAAACCCATATCCACACTCATCTATATAGGGTAATCCATTGGGTTTTATCCCTCCATAATTACAGATATAATTTTCTACCGTACATAGTACTCTTACTTTAGATATCCCAACTAAAACAGAGGCTACTCCACCTCTAGACACTGCACAATAGGGGTTAACGGATCCCCAATCTACTAGTATGTTTTTAAACATAACTATTAGTGATTAATTATAAATTCATATATAATATTATCCTTTATTTTTTTTCATGATTAGCTCCAGCCTCCACCAGACGATGTGACCTCAAAAAAATTCAAGAGGTTTGGAATCAACACACGCAAATCATGGTTGAATACAATGAGGACGAATCTATAATTAATCAAAATTGTATTGAATGTAAAACATTTTTGGGAACACATGCTAGACATAGAAATATCATTCTATTTCAACCAATAATATGGTGAGAAGGTTGAGAACAAAAAGTACAATGCTTGGATAGATATTTGGGAATGAAATTTTAATCACTATTTATATATAATAATTTATAATATTCTCTTAACAAATATTTTGTCCACTTTAGCTCTGATATAATTTTTCTAATGGAAAAAATGCCAAGAATGCATGGATAATGGATTTTGGTGAAATGGGGTGATCATATATGTATGACTTCAATCTTGGGTGGGAAAAGTTATTTGGAACGAAGCATGACAAAGTACTGATAATTCACGATTTCCCAATTTCACAATATAATGAGATGATCAGCTATTGTAAGACTCCGTAGTTTAATGTATTTTTAATATATATATATATATATTCCTTCATTTATTTGAAAATGAGTTCTATTTTTGTTAATGAAATTATATAATTATTTGTTTATAGGGGAAATCATATAAAAATAAATGAAATAAGAGTGGAATGAAACATGTTTATACTCGTGGACAAACTTCACTCCTAGATCATGAGAAGACACATGTAATTTAATATTTATAATACTTAGTTTCGTTTAGTGAAAATTTTTTGACATAAAATTTTGATTTTTTTCCAAAAAAACATTCAATTTCATGGGCCACGTTCCTCTCTCTACATTGTTTTGTACAAGAGGAAAAAAGAAAGATGCTATTTTTAAAAATACTAACACCAAGAAAGATATTGTAATAATATTTCAATTTATTTTATTTTGACTGATTTTAATTTCATATATTATTTTATAATTTTTCTTTTGTTTATATATCAATCAACATAATGCTTTGGATACATTATTAGAAAAAGAACCTGACAATTTAGGCCTAAATGATCATCTATATCTGGTATTTGGAGACAAGAAGAAGCGGTAGAGTGCATCATCTACCTGGGAAGAAGATTGTACCATATCGATATCGGTCTACTTACAACGTTTCTTCGATTTCCAGTTCTGTTTTGGTCAATGTGTAATAGATGAATTCTGTAATCAATGAAGCATGTCAAAAAGTTGAAAAGGAAATATTTGGAAATATGATGAATGTAATGTCTTCCAATTCTTCAAAACATTCACTAGAAGTTGTTTTAGTGGTTGATGCATGTTTGATGTTCATGAGTTCTGATAATATTGATTCTTATGCCAAATCTAGAGCTGGAGCTGGATCTGTAGCCAGAGCCAGTCCTAGTGTTGGTGTTAGTACCAATGTTGATGCTGATGATAACGATGATGGAATGAGAGGCACTGATAGAGTTTTTATAAAAGGTGTGTATGAGGTTTATCAGGAATCCGATGATACTAATATTGAGACTCACTAGTGATGTGGATTGTATTTTCTCATTGTTAATATGGGTAATTTTATGATGCAATGATGTTTGATTATTCTAATACTGAATTGTATTATGGTGTTTATGACAGTTTCTACAAATATTGAATTATGCTACCATGAGATATGTTTGTTTAGGTATTAGCTATGTTTTATTATTATTATATTGAATTGAATCCTCCTCTGACATGACCATCATACCCCCTAAATTATGCTTCTCTAATGTGACCTCTCTATCTCCTCTAGTACACCTCGGATGGTATGTAGTCCAATTTTTCATTTCTTTTCTTTAGGCGACCCCTCTATTAGTTTAACTGATCATATTTTGAGTTTGATTACTTGTTTTGGTATTCCTAATAGGGATGCATACAATGTAGAGAACCAACAAGAGAATATAGCCGATGAAATTAAATTGATTCAATGACATTCAACTGGGATTGGATTGAATATAAAATTTTGTAGGCAATGGTTATTTTATACCATTATTTTGAAGGAATTAGTAACCATTTGTTTTTTTAATAAAATTGACATTGCATTCCCCATGCTTGCAGAAACGGTGATTTTGATATTACTCTTGAGTGTGTAATATTCAATCTTCGGGGCATTATTCTATATCATGATTGGATAGTTGATCCCTAGGTTTGAACTTTTGAATTATGTAACTTAATATTTTGTTTATAAAAACAGATACCTTATATGAATACCTTCATCATAAATATTTATTTGAAAGAATATGAATATTTTTTTATTGATATAGGATAACTATGAATTGAAAATGGATATATTCTAACCATATAAAAAAGTGTATGAGGTTAAGAAATGAATGTTTCTAGAAACTGAGATAATACTATAGGTTGTGTTATATATATAACAATGATGAGGATCATGTAATCCTCTCTGAGATATGTTTTTTCCATGTTACCTGTTATGACTTGAGGACCTATAGTACGGTTCCTCTCCTATTTAATAAAGTAGGGGATACCATTGGGTGCCCATGTGACTTACAAAAACTGATTGAGTGTGTTATTAATTTGGTAGATATAGTATTAAGTGTCACCTTAGAATCCTTGAGGGAAATGTGATGATGTTTATGATTTGAATTTCCATAACAACATCCTAATTCATGGATTTCATAAAAGCTTCATTAGATCAAAAAAATACCCAGTTCCATTCATTTTCTATTCCATGATTTCTATGAATCAGTTGATTCGCATGAATATAATTATATTGGTGTTTTATGGAAATCATGTGATTTTTTTGGGTTCTTAATACTCAATTACATTACAATATAAATTATATAGTTATTTTCATATTTGTTACATGCAATTTAAAAAATGTATTGTTAACCCATCAATTTCATGGGCTTATTCCTCCAAAAATTTTCACCTAGGATATTCATGTCAGCCATTGTAAAATGTCCATGGGTGGATACTATGGGGGGGTTGTGTAGTCGGGGGATGCAGGGAGGAATGGGAGTTTAAAAGGGGACAGGTGGTGTCCATAGGGTTTCCAGTGGGTGTTCAGTGGGGAGGAGGTGTTTAGGGGGGGGAGGGTTTCCTGAGGGTGTTCAGTTGGCCTGTTCTTGTGTATAGTAAATATTTTACTATTTCTACATTTCAATTAATTTCTATTGATTTCTGATATGAAATGTTCTACTATTGAGAAAAAAACATGAATATGAACTATGAGATGGTGGATGCGTTAGAGGAAAAATTTCTCTCCCAAGTTACAGAAAATTTAATTTATTCAAACAGTAATGTCAGTGTAATTTCTCTATTTTGGGATTCCTGATGGATTTTAACTTTTGATCATTTGATTATTTTGATTAATTGTAATGGTATTTAGGATAGGGTGTCATTCTACATAGAAAAATATAATCAAAACATAGCCCATGCTTATGCATGTGAGCATATATATAAGGATCCTCTTGTGGATTTCTTGACTTTTTGGAGGTAATGTCCCTCTCATATCCCCTATAATTCATTATTTTTGTAGGTTTCACTTGGCTGCCATCGTAATTCTCCTTTTTTGTATTAATTTGAAATTGTTTATCATGTATTAGATAAAATAATTGTTTTGTTTTATAAACATGTCATTGTATTGTAATAAACCCCCTCAAATGGAGGTGTGTTCTATGTGAAAGCTCATAGTTATATTTTATCCTTATATGGCATGTTTAAATTATTACATTTATGATTTACATTTTATCATTAACCCTAATTCTATCTTTTGAGACAAAAAATCCATCTCCAAATTTTTGTTGACTCAGAGGGGGTGTAGGGGGAAAGGGTTGTGCAATATGGGATGGGGTGTGCTGGGGACTCGGTCCTGGGAGGGGGTCTCTATCCAAGATAGGGTGTCTGTCCGGGGATGGCTGTACAGGGGGAGGGGGACTACAAGGTGGGGTGTGGCTGCTGCAGGGGGGTACTACAGGGGTGGGGGAAAGGGGGTTATCCATGGTGTGTTCAATGGGGGTGAAAGGGGGCTATCTAGGTGGGTCAAGGGGACTGTCTAAGGGGGTATGGGGGTGTAGGGGGGTTGTCCAAGGGGTTGCAATCCCATATTGGGGGTGCATGGGGGTTGTCCAAGGGGGTTCAAGGGCTTTCCAGGGGTGAAAGAGGGTTGTCCAGGGGGAGAAAGGTGGATGTCCAAGGGGGAAGGAGGTGAAGGGGGGCTGTCCAAGGGGGTGAAAGGGCTATTTAGGGGGTGCAAGGGGGCTGTCCAGGGGGTGTGTAGGGGATGGGGTTGTGAATTAGTGGTTTCTTTTTTATGAATTAATTGTATTTCAAATTATAATCTCTAACATGTTAAGACTACATATCTAATGAAGGCTTATTCCACTACAGGATAATATTTACTCTATATCCATGATAATGTAGGATCAGATTTTGTATTGTATAAATAAAGTATCTTAGAAAATAAGTGAATATGTCTATATTAATTCATCAATTAATTTTGATAACATGTAATTGAAAATTTCTTTAGTGAAACAATTCTCAAGATACGATTCCTTCTATCTAAAGTAATGATATCAATAAATTCCATGAAAGAGGTTCACATAATTTTTTTCCATATTTAATTATAATATAGGACTTTTAAAATATCAAATCGCCTATTCAATAATAATCAATTCATTTTAATTAGGTTCACTTCATGCATGAGATGCATGGAATCCAATTAATTAAAACAATTGTTTATATATTATACTAATTTATGTGTTATTTAATAACGTGTTTTATGTATGTTAACTATGTTTGCAAGAATGTATGGGTAGCATGAATTTTTTTTCTGTCTCTCTTATATTTTGTATTATGAACAGTGCATTATCTAAGCATGTTTATGTGATCTATTCACTATCTTTTAGTAACCCATTCATGGCTCACCAATTTTTTCATATGAAAAAAGATTCTTTGATATATATCAAGAATTGTTTATAGGTTGTTGCCCAAATGTATTCACATGAACTGGATTTCTTGTTTGTATGATTTGATATGATATATTGTGTTTGTGGACGTCTATCCCTCTATTTCTTTGAAATACTTGGTGTCTTGCAGGTTGTACTCAAACAAGTTTCAAAAACATTGTTTCTTTCAGGATTTACATTTGTGAGGCTAGATGTATTATGGAATTATGTTAAACTACTTCACATTCACAAGAAAGGAATGATGTTGGGGTGTACATGGGTGTCCAAGAAGGTGTCTAGTTGGGGGTGTCCATGGGGTTTTGGGGGTGTCTAGGGGGTCCAGGGGGTGTCCAGTGGGTGACTTTGGGGTTACGGGGGTGTCCAGGGGGGCTAGGGGGTTTCTAGGGGGTGTCCAGGGGGTGTCCAAGGGTGTCTATGGGGTGTCATGGGGAGAGGGGGTGTCTAGTGGTGGGGTGTCCCGTGGTGTCGAGTTGGAATTGACTTGTGTACAATGAAAATGTTATTGTTTCTACAATTTAATTACTTTATTTAGATTTGTGATAGAAAATTTTATACTACATGGAAACTATATGAATTTGAACTCATACATGGTGGAGGTGTCACCCGAAAAATTGATCTCCCCAATTTTAGAATGCTTAATCGATTCCAACATGAATGTCGATGTAATTTCCATATTTTTTGAATCCTGGTGGTTTTTCCATTTCGATCAACTGTTGATTTTAATTACTTGTACTAGTATACAGAATAAGGGTGTATGAGTTTTATAGAACCAACAACCATACATAGATCATGCTAATGCATGTGAGCATATATATAAGGATCCTCTTGTGTGTGGCTTGTCTCATTTGAGGTAGAGTCTCTCTCTTGGCCACTTTAATTCAAGAAGTTTTTAAATTTCATTTAGCTTCCTTCGTGATTTTTCTTTTTTATATTAAATTTTCATTCTTAATCAAGTGTTAGTAAAAATAATTGTTTAGTTTGATAAACAAGTCATGGGTTTTTCTTAAAACCCCTTTAATGGAGGTGCACTGTCTGCAGTAACTCATAGTGGTTGTTTATTCTTATATAGCTTGTATGATATTATTGAATTTATGTTTTATATTTTAATATTTACTCCTTCTTATATCATTTGAGACACCACAAGATTCTCCAAATATTTTTTTGACTCAGAGGGGGTGTTTAGGGGGATGGGGGTGTGCAAGGTGGGTTTGCGGTGTTATGGGGGGGGGGGGGTCTGCTAATTAGGGGGGTATGTCTAGGAGCGGGGAGGGTTTGTCTAGGAAGAATGGTGGGTATGTACAAGAATTATGGGGGGTGACTGTCTGGTGGGGGATATCTAGTGAATGGGGGAGGGATATAGGGAGGGGTGGGGGCTACTGTAGGGGAGGGGGAAAGTGGGCTGTGTATGGGGTGCAAGGGGGCAGTCCATGGGAGGCATGGGTGTGCAGGGGGGATGTCCAGGGGGGGTGAAAGGGTCGTCTAAAGGGTGAAAGGGGTGGATCAGGGGGTGCAATGGATGTCTAGGGGTGAAAGGGTTGTCTAGGGGGTGTAAGGGCTATCCGGGGGGTGAAAGGTGGCTATCCAGGTGGGTGAAAGGGGCTGTCTAGGGTGGGTATGGGTGTGCAGCGGGGAAGCCCAGTGGGTGAAACGGCTATCTAGGGTGTACAATGGGGTTATATAGGGGGAATGGTGTGCCAGGGAGGGGGGTGTTCAAGGGGGTGCCATAGGGTTGTCTATGTGGCTGCAAGGGGGGTTGTCCAGCGGGTGTAAGGGCTGTCCTGGGGTATAAGGGGTCTGTCCAAGGGTGCATGGGGTGAAAGGTGGTGCAAGGGGGAGGTCAAGGGGTGTTAGTTGGGGCTATCTAGTGGGGGTGAAATGGGGCTATATAGGGGGTTTGGGGTTTTAATAGGGGTGTAAGGGGGCAGTCTAGGGGGCGTGGGGTACGGCGAGGGGGGGGGCAAGGGTGTTGTCCATGTGGTCATGGTGGTGGAGGGTGGCTGTCCAAGGGGGTGCAAGGGTCTTGTCCAGGGGGCATGGAGGTCCAGGGGAGTTTTCAACGGTGGGAGTGTTTTTTTATTGTGAAGTATTAGATCCATGGTTTTAAACAATGGTTGTAGGCCAATTACAACAGTTTTAAACTATGGCTAAAGACATATTTCCATTGTTTTGAACCATGGCTATATGCCATGTTTTTCTTAATGTTCTAAGATAGTTTAATACTACTTCTAGAGAAAATTATCCACAGTTTAAACTGTGTTTATAGATCTTTAGCAATAGTTCAAACCATTCCTCTAGTGTTTTAGCCACAGTTGTAAACTGTTGTTATAGTTCATTACCCATAACCATAACAATACCAGCTATGATTCATTGAATCATGTCAATAACCAATTACCACAAGATTTGTGTTAAAAGGCATAGTTTGAAACCATGGATATAGCCTAAATTTCCAGTAGTGTATGAAGAAATTATTATGATGTACATTTAATTTCATAGGTATTAATATGATGAATGTTTAATGAATTTCTGTAAATCATTCATATTATTCTTATTATGTTATGGTTAGTACCTATATCTCCCATCCATGAATTTGATAAATATATATAACACATGAGTCAATATATTATGACTGATCTAGATTCCATGTTCACAATGTAGTGTCTGAATATGATTACTTGTTAAAATATTTTATTCACGAACCTCATACATGTTATCATTTTTATGATTAAACCATTATTACATTCCCATAATATTGTGTATGGACTTGGTTAATTTCCCATAAATTTATTCAAGGGTCTAATTTAATGACCTTAACATAATGAGTGAACTTATATCAAATTAATTTTGTTCATAATCTTATAATATGATGTGTATTCTGAAAATATATGTCTAATTCCAAAGGTATTCTCTCATAGATCATGTTCCTTAATTCCCTTATGTTTCATGTCTTCTAAACATAAAATTATTATTAATTGACTCAATATTTGTGATCTTGAATATGAAGAGTTTTATTCTCTAATATCATTCTCTTGTTATCAAACCAATTTATTCATATTAATATTATGAATCTCACAATGTTTCACCATACTGAGTATATGATCCCACCCTTTCATATATTTCTTTTCCCGATGTTATGTATAATTATTTTTGTAGGGTTTTTTCAGTGATGAGTACCAAAGGGGAAGACTGTTACTGGATATGTCAAATATATTTCATCAAACAAGAAGGTAGTGTATCTAGTCTACAAATACACTAAACTACAATGGTCATCAAGCATGTGATTTCGTAATGTAATTAATATTAATCTAAAAGTTGTAAAATATTTGAATTATTTGTGGGGGTCTCTAATGTTTTCATAATATAAATGTTTTGGTCGACCATTGGAAACTAAAATTATAAAACTATAGTGACATTCCATAAACATGTCCATATATAAGTCCAAGGATGAGTCATAGTATATGATCATGTTTTTGAATTTATGAAATTTATAAAGAGATTGGTTTCCATAGTGTTACATCCATTAATATATAGAAAATGTTGATGTGGCTCAATAAAGTTCTGATATAGTTGTAAAAACTCTAAAGAGGGAATATTGAGGTGGAATTTATCGTCCATCGGTGTACAATAAAGACCCTTGGTACACAACACATTTGAAAAACTTGATGTGTATGCTTTGGAAATTCAAAAAATCCTTATAAACAATCATGTAGAATATAAATAAGTGATGATCATGTATGATCTAGGTTAAAACAATAATTTAATTTATATGAATTTATATGTTTTGATTTAGTAATCCTATATATTATTTTCTATCTACGTGTTTTCAAATATTATTTTTGTTGCTAACACTATTAATTTTTCATTAACTGTTTTTGGTAACTAGAAAAAACATGTTAAACATTGAATGAGATGGGAAATTTTGAGATGAATAAAAAAATGGAAAGATGTCTCAAGTGAATGATATAATTATTAAGGAAAATTAGAAGACACAAAACATGACTACAAATGTGAACCTTAACCAAATGTCAGACTCACAAAAGAAGATAATGATATAGTTCACTATATTTCAGGTATTAGAGACCATAGAGGACGTATGATTTAGATTCCTATAAGAAGAGAATGTGGGAAGAATAACTCAATGGTATATATCATTGGAATGATAATATTTCTTGGTTATTGTAATGAAAGAGACGAACTACATAACTGAAAATGAAAAATGAAATGATTTTTAACACAATTGATTGGAATAACAATCTCCCTAAGGTAACATTTATTGTTTAATGTATTAAAATTGGAAATATAAGATTTATGAATGTTGTTTTCATAAGGGGAATGATCATTAATAAAATCATCAATTTGTATGAGTAATGGTTATATTGATTATGATGAATAAAGTGAAAATAAAATATGAAAGGAAATAAGTTTTACACAATAAGACATCAAAGCCTAATTAATGGTTTGAGAAGGATGAGTGATGAATACAATTATTTTGTATAAAAATTAATTATTTATGATATATTAATGATGAAATACATACAGATTCATTAGTATAAAATTTTCATCAAGTACATGATTGAAATTGTAAAATAATACTTGTGACCAGGATACATGATTTATTTGGGAAATAAAATTTCATAGAAAAAAATTATTAAGGGAAGATATCACCTAAAATGTTCTTGATTTTTAGAAAAAGGATTTTAGTATGGATAATGAAATAATTTATACGGATAATGTAAATTTGACATTGTTGTGAAAAAAAATTCTGAACACGAATTTATTAAATATTTTTTTAATTATCATTAATGGATTATAAAAATTATTATATCTATGGAATATGTAATATAATGTATAGTATTGTTCAAGGAATGAGGAATCATGTATAATTTCATTTTGGTTTTATGGTAATTCATGTTATGACCAATCATTAATAAAATATATGACCAATATATTAAGGTATTTATAATTTTACCATTATGTGATTCATACTTATATTTGTAACAAAAATGATATATTTATTTGGGAATTTTGGTGGTCACCTTTCAAATTTATTGGATTTCATTATTTTGGAAGGGTTTCAAGGAAAACCATTTATGAAATTATTCATGCTGAATAATGGATAAGGTCTTGAAAATTAATGTATCACTTCACCATATGAATAGTTTTCCAAATTAAATAACTGGTGATTCCATTTCATTATATCTTGAGATTGATGGAATGAAATATCATTATATTATGGATATTGTTATTCATTAGTATATTAGGAATAAAAATATTATATCATAGAGCATGATATTAAGAAGAAAGTTATTGAATAACAACCAAATATTAAAATTAGTCTTATGATATATATGAATGATCATATTTATATATATCAAAGCATTTCAAATTCTTGATCATATTAGGATGGTATCTTATCAATTGATTCTACCATTGAAACACTCTTGGGTTTATGATATATTCCATGTATCATTCCTATAGATGTAGACATCTGATCCATAAAATATAATGAACTCATAGGTCATACAAATAAAGAATTAAATAAATTATATGGTATGAGCAGTAGATGTTTTGTATTAAAAAAATAATTTTGTAAAAAACAAGACCACTGCATGGTCATATTTTTTAGAAAAACCCACAAGTTTGAGGAGTTGACATTGGACCCTAAGGATGTAATGATGAAAGAGTATCATTACTTATTTTACCTCTATGATTAATTTAAAAGGATAAATCCATTATAAAGTGGGTATAATATAACAACAAGATATTTTTTAAAATATTTTTTTCAAATAAATTTCATTTTTTGGATGTTTTTCATTACACCTAAAAATGAGTTTATATTATCTTACATGAATCCGTGTGTTTAAATTAAACACGGAATTTTATTAAAAATCATTTATATGATAGATATAATCTATCCATTTTAACTATAATTATGAATAGGATTATCTAAAAAATTAATATATATGGATTACACGTGTATGTAAAATGAATTATTTGATAACAATTTAATTGAAATTGAAAATAATGGAAATCTTTTTCTAAAAATCAATTTATATGGAGGAAAACATGTTTTAACTCAATAAATTGTAAATAAATTTTTTTGATTGATTTTGATGAAATTTATATATTCTATATTCTATAAACTCATTCACATTGTTCTTAAGTGTTTTCTATATAAGAGACAAGGAAAGATAAAATTTAACACATAAAACATGACATTTCAGAAGATAAATTTTGTCACCTTTTGTTTACTTTTTTTTAAAATGTATTTTCTAGAACATTTAAAAAATTTATTTAAAAGTAAATTTAATTTTTCAAATCATCATATCTTTTTTATCATAGAATCAATTTTCGACAATGTTCTAAGACGAATAATTTTATTTATAATAGTGAAGAATAATGATTTTTAATTGGAAACAAATCTTCATCTAAATCATAAAAAAAGATAAATTATAATTTTTTTTTGTTTTGAAGTAAAAGTAGTCAGATTATATATCTTTTAATAAAATATATGTCATTTTAATCAATTAAAAAAATTAAATTGTGTTTTAAAAATATTTTAGACATTTCATCTTTTATTTCAAAGACCATTTTTATCATTGTGTATCATGGATTAATTAAAATTTTATTTTTCCATGGATATAAATTGTTTTTGAAAAAATGGATTATAAATTTTGAATAATAATTATTTATTTTATATAATAAGATAAAATTAATTTATGAAATAAAATTAATAGAGATATCATAAAATATTATTTTAGCACATTTAGGGTAAAAATGATTTTGCTTTGGGTTAGATTAAATATATTAGATTTTTAATGATATAAAACCTTATATAAAACTAATTTAATGGGCATATTTATACTATATAATTTCAAAGGATCTATAATTAACCATTTTTAGCTTCCTAACAAAATAAAATTATGGATACTCTATATTAATTTAAAAATATTACAATTTTGTCACTCAACGTACTTCAAAATGTCCACCCACTCTACTCCTATTTTAAAACCATTAAAACATACTATTTGACCATGTTATTGAAAAATACCACACAAAAATCCCTCCCCTATTCCAATAATCCTAAATTTGGGAATAAATCCAACCAAGGGTGATGTCTTGTTAAAAGATGTGAGGGATTCATCATAACGAGGTAATGTTATTCGACGATCATTTTTTGCTTCTTTCGTCCTTCATATAAATAAAGGAAGATCAGAAAATGATGATAAAATTACAAAATAATCATTCATATTCTAGGAATATTTTATGTTATGGTTATGACCTAAAATCATCTCCACTTTAATCAAATTGGTTATGAAACCATCATTCATGTTTATGGCAGACTACCACCTAAAGAATTTAGGTCACTCATTCTCTATTTAACACCTGTCACAATTACGTATGAGTATAGATATAAATTATATATATTATATTAATAACATTAATATAAATATTGATTTTTCATATAATATGTACCTTTTTACATTCCATTATATAAGGGATATGACTACGTAACTCATGTGTACGAAGGACTATGGCCTCGTGGAGAGATGTGATTCATTTTTCACTAATGATTTGTATAGATGGTAATAACGGTAAATTGAAGGAATATATGTGATATAAATGAAATAAATATTATATTAATGGAATACATATTTATGGAAAGGTTTTATATAAATATATTTCTTATCTTTTCACTCACTGAAAGATTATAATATTGTTCGTGTACATGGGGACCACCACCTTCCTGAAGTCTTCTGACCCACTTCATTTATAACCAGATAAAATATATGATATTTATATTTAATATTAATTAGATAAAATTTTATTTATTTTAAAATTATATATATTTATTGATAAATATTAATTAACTCATTTTTATAATGATCATTGAGAATAGATAATAGTACTCATGCATACGTATAATTGACCATCTATATTTCTGTAACGTACATAATTTATCAAAATCAAATTTCATTATTGATCATTAATATATAATTTATTTAAAAATATGATCTTTATTTCAGGAATACTATTATAGATATTATATAACCATGATCAATTTAATAGTATCATAAATTGAAAACCAAAATATATACGAAATACAAAGATGTTAATACCTAACACAAGATATTATCATGGAATTGGAAATAAATTTTTAAGGAATTGTCATAAGAAAATAAAATATGGTAATATAGATATATATATATGGTCATATAATAACATTATAATAAAAATTCATTTAGTATAAATGATGTTTAAAAATGGATAAATGATGTCAAGACTTGTGGTTAGAAAATTGTATTCTCTATTTAATTTTTGTGGGACACATGTAGATTCACCACACATTTATTTTGTTTTGTGAATTAATTAACCCATTGACAAGATATATATTGAATATCTTGTTTTTATGATATTTAAATATTAATTTTATTTAATTATTTTTTTTGGGAATATGATCGATATTATTAATAATGATGTATGGGAATTTGGTATAACATTTTACATCCATGAGACACATGTCTTTTTCAATAGCTAATTCTTTTATATGATATGAATACTAAAAAATATTTTCTTATCATTATTCTCATGAAAATATTATTTATAAAGATATAAATTTTAGGAAATAGAATTATTGAGTATTTTTGTTCAAAATTTAACAAATATTTAATGTTTTTTTAGTCTCAACTTGCATTCTTTGAGAGATATTCCATTTTATGCGACTATATTTATTTTTGATGTGTATATACAGACCCATTATCAAGTAATAAAATGATTTTATTTATTATAGAGATATTATTGGTTTCATTTAATATTATTCTTTTATGGGTAAAATAAATCATTGTAAACAATTTGGTAATGCTTTTACTATACCCTCTTTTCGTTTATCAGGAATTTTTAGTATTAGGCTTATAATAGTGAAATTTTATTATCTATATCTCATGAAAATCATGAATTTTATTCTCATATTGTTTTTTTCACAACAATACTTTTTTCCCTTTATTTTACTCTATCAATATAGTAAATTTTTCAAGAGATTTTTTAATAAATTTCTTATTTATTTCTCTCTTTTCTTGAATTATTTTTCATCGGAAAACAGGTTTTCTAAAAATTATTTAATTTTTTTTATCATTTTAAACAAATTGACGAAATTTTTACCCAATTTTTAATTTTTAATTAAACTTTTATAGGATAAACCTATTGTAATTTTCCAATAAAAAATTCATCATTAGTTTTTACCAAATATGTGAAAGGAATTTATGTTATATTATGTATAGAATGTATGATTTATTCTGAAATCATAAACATTATTTTTATTAGAGATTAAATTATATGTTTTGGGGTTGTATTAAATGATAAATATTTTAAAAATTATTTCTTAATTATAGTAAAAAATATTGATTTTAAAATAAATGGTATTTTCATCAATAAATGTTCTATGTGACCTTTTAAAATCATTCTTCATATAAGATGAAATACATTGACGTAACTAATGTCTTGATGGATATATGAACCAATTATAACATCATTTTTATATATCGAAATGGATTATTATGTCAAGATATTTATGAAACTTGTTTATTTTACACGTGTTATACCATGATATTATTCTTACGAAACCAACTTATTTTCCCATTGGTTGTACTATGATAAATTGATTAAATTATTAAAAACATGTAACTATTCCCAAGGTTATGATATGATAAAATTTTCATGTAATCAAATTCTTTTTATTTTTTATTATATGATGTTTTAATGATATTCTAGAACCATATGAATGAATTATTTTATAAGATGGGTGTGTCCTATATCTACCACAAATTCTCTGGGTAAAAATTGATAACTCATGGGAAAATATATTATAAATAAACATGATTACATGACTGAAATGTAATGGGAGAACCTAACTATATGTTCAAAATGTTATTTATGAACTTTATTACATGTTTATAGTGATAGGTGTGGTCCCTTTTTTCATTTACATAATTTTATGTGTGGACATGTTTGAATGTTTGTAAGTTCATACAAGGTCCTGATTTCATGTTTTTAACATAACGAGTCAACAAGTCACTATTTATATATATTGATAATGTTATATTATAGTGTGAATCCCACACATATATGTGTTATTACAAATCTATTATAGCATGAAAAATGATTATTTATTACATAATTATTGATGTCCTATGAACTATTAGACTTTATGAAATGACTCAATGCTATTAAATTTGATTTTCAAGGTATGGGTTCCAAATGTTATTTTCAAGTTCTCAAAATCATAATATCATGTTATTTTTACATATATCTATTTTTTTCAATTACTAATAATATTATCCCACCTAAACATATGTTTCCGTTATCTAGTTTATGATGAAATGTTTTATTTTGGGTATGTTTTCAAAGGGTACTAATGGGGTAGTTCTTTGTTGGATATATTGATGATATTTCACAAAAAAAATAATTTTTTTACCTATTTGATATTAGAAGAAAACTATTATGATACTTAGGAGTGTGTTTATGTAATTGTATTAACATTCATGTAAATTATGTTATTTATTTGAATGAGAAGAAAGGGTTCTAATATATAAGATTTCAAGGATCTTTTCGGACCATAATGGATGCTCCAACCTTTATACCACCTTGTAAATATGGCCTAACACCTCAAAATTCTAGATTAACAAATGTTAACAATTACCCACCATATAAGACCCTTACAACCCTAATTGGCACGAAACCCTCATGAACACATAGTTTCCCACACAAAACTCATGGAATATATCTATATGGTTATTATTGGAATTATTATGGTTCTGTATTTCAATGATCCACTGTTAGATAATGTAGATCCTCTTAGTCATTCTCAAAAAAACACTAGGTTTTTGAACTTATGAATCACAATCCTTTATCCATAAAAACTGATAAGGACATGGTATCCCATTCAATACCTCAAACAACGAAATGAAAATGGATTTTTATATCTATTGTTTTATATGATCTCAAATAAGGGGATTCCATTTATGAAAGTTCCAATAAACATAATTAAAAGACAATAAAAAATTTTCTTCCATATGGATGGCCCGCTCCATCTTCTCATCTATCTGAGGTAGAAAAGGAGTGCTAAGGAGAAATTTGGAGCCAATGGAATTTACCTTCCCCTCCATTAAAATGTGGCATACCCAGGTTATTGATTAGAGATTATGGTCTTATTTCCACCATACACTATAACCACATAATCCATAAACATCCCATCCATGACATCCACGAAAATTTATTCCAGGATCTCATGGAAAATGAGTAGGCTTCAATATCTAGTACATAATATCAAAAATATCATCGCATCCTTCGTATTCATGGGGTTACCTAGATAATAAATTCATCATGATTTACTCTCATTTTTACTTTGGAATATCCAAGAGAATTATTAAAGATATCAAAATAGAGCAATCTAGTTCCACCTAATCAAATACCATAAAATTCTATAAAACCCAGTCAACTGAAAATTTCATCATAGTACACCAAATTACCATATCAATCGATGTAATGTTTTAGTCACACTAAGATGATCATATATGTGTGGTTTCTGAAACACAAGGAAAAATATCTCACACATATCTAACAAATAATATTTACTATTTTTCAAAGACACCAAATTCTGATCATCCTTCAACCATCCCTTAAATTCACGGACATGATCAGTCCAATAAATAATCACCACTACCTATGAGTTTTCCAAACACAGAAACCTTCTCCTGCAGCATAAAAGGATATTCTAATGTCATCTATAATGGATAAACTCAGTCAATATTTTATATATTATAATTATTCCTAACTAAATACTTTTGAAAAAAATTACAATAATCATTAAATGAAAATTCCATATCTCCCTTGGACATCCAACTCAACACATCAAGAATAAAATTACCATTTTTTAAGGTGTAAGATATATCAAAATAATTCTATAATTAATTCCCTATCCCCATATACAGGAATATATACAAATTCAACTAAGAGAACATATATATTTAGATATACTAATATATGAAAATCATAAAGTGTGAAAATATAAGGTAATATTTCCATAAATTTAGTGAAATCTCAAATTTTTTGAACAATAGTTAATGTTGGGAATAAATAAGATAAAATTGTTGTAGCTATCTAAACCCACAAGAGTTTACTTCAGTATACTACATTATGATACATCCTAATCCTATACAAGAATAATTATATATAATATTAAACGATAAAATTTCCTCAAGAAACCAATGTAATGATATACTGATTATCAAATCCTTTACGTTATGAAAAATATCATTGAACAAATCAATACACATGAAGGACAAGTACATCTTTTTCAATTCATCCAATGTAGTATCAAGGAATGAGAAATTATGGAAAAAAGTATATAACAACATACAATCCCAAGGAAACTATGAACTTATTAAATGTTATTTGGCATTTCTTAGAAAAGTAATACCATGATCTTCAATATTCCCCTAGAAGCACCTTTATGTGACATATCATATCTATGGAAACATGCATCTCACATCTACATCATATAAAAATATAAATTTACATAAATATGGTTGTGTCAAAGGACTTGATGATAGCTACGAGTTTATTGGATGGTCCTTCTATGAATTCATGTATATCAATACAATATTGATGGACTGTATGATGATATACTATATGAACTCACTATAAATATAATTTATGAGAACTAAGAACACAATTGGGGACTTTTTGACACTGAATGGTTAAGCCATGAACTAAATGTACCCATACCAATATCATTTAAGGAAATATTTTGGATGTATTTGTATTCCTCAATTATGAAGGGATATCTAGAAAACAAATCAATTATTGAAAATTTACCGCAACTCATTATTAGATTAAATAGATCATTGATCCTCAAAAGTTGTTACTAGTTTTGGAACATCACCAGATTCAACATATGGTAGTCCACATAGAATATATTATAAAACACATATTCATGAAAAAAACACTAGAGAACCCCATGAAGACAAAAATTGTCAAATGATACCCCTCAATAATATGTAATTTCAACCCATGCAACACCATAGGTTCCATTTTATAGGGGTCCATTTAAATCATTTATGATCAATATTTTTATTATATCCCAAACTAAAAATGTGGTCTTAGGTGTAGTGTTATAACCTCATACATAAAAACATAATGGAACTCTTCTATAACCCTAGGAACATACGGTGTCTTATCATCCAATTGAGGAAAAATAAAATGAGATAAAACATGATCCCATATCCTGCCACTGATATGAAAAATATGTTATCGAATGAGTTCCGCACACAAGCCCTCAACATTAGAAAATGAAACTCTACAATGGAAACTCTATTTTAATGCATTAACAAAATCTGTCCGATTAATAATGTTTAAAAAATTATATAAATTTATAATTATAATTAGGAAACCTCCCACTAACTAGTTCTACCCAATCACTATTCTAAATCCTCAACTTATATCAATCAATTCAGAATGTTCTCCAAGTTTTGTAGATAACTCTAGAGGCACTAAAAGTATCTCCACCACATGTTCCAAGAAATATTCCAATGTATTACAAAAAAAATATTGTGATACTTTTAAACAGAACAAATAACATCTAATGGTATAAAATAATTTTATCATTCCATAAATAAACTCTTACGTAAGTAGAGCAAGAGACAATATCGTATACATCAGACTACACCTATCTCTTCTAGATTAAAATTTATAACAACCACGACCATGATATAACCCATGTCCTTGATTAATTGAACCATCACAGGGTTTTACCTTCAAAAACATATCTACCTTTAATTATTGAACAATTACCAGTTGGACATGTTGCTGAAATATCCTCATAGGCAACTACAATTACTATAAAAATTGAGGCTGACCACCCATCAAAAATGGTTATCCTTGAGATATAAGAAACTAATAATGGTGTTGTAAATGTATTTATAATTCATGTAATTAATATAGAAATCCCATAGAATGTTTTATAAATTCTTGTAACCCAAAATGATGTGAATGGTTCTGCTGTAGTTGGATCCCTACAGTTCAAAATCTGATTTCTTAAACATTTATTTCCCACAACATTAATATATAATACTGTAGACACCATAGTAGCCTATCCATTGAAAATAAAATCATATAAAATGAATATACATGAAAATATCTTCTATATCATTCACAAGTAATTATTTATAATGAAATACCCGATTGATCATATTCATGAATTATGGGTGCAATGCCTCCTCCAGACATTTTTATTTGGACTCCTCATTTGGAAAGACATCTGGGGAAAAGTGCAAGAGGTCTTTGAACCTGTTCCCAATACCACCCATACATAGGCCCCCTATTTATGGGTGATTATATTCTTACTCATTGAAACAATAATCATTAAAAACTAGAATTACAAAAAAAACTCATTCTAATTTTCTATCAGTAACAAATCATCATCCATACAGTCACCAAGGTATTACATCCACCATTAACATTAAGATCCCAACATATCTATAACTATAATCAATAACTATAAATCACCCTGATCTAAAATAAAACTGAATGGGATCTCATAATTTTTCACCCAACAAACATTTTTCATATTAAAGACCATGATGTAATACATCTCCTTGCTCTAGAATTCGAAGGCACACCAAAACCTTTTTTGTAGCCTCATCCTCCTATATTTCAACCACCTCCACTTGATAAAGTCGATTAATATATTGAAACTATACAACCTTTATTAATAATGTATACTAAATAGGACCCATTAATGAATATAATTGTTAAAAATTATTCCCTATAACATAGATTTTTAACAATTATTTAATCAACTAAATTAAATTTCCAAAATTATTAGAATCAAACATGAAAAAATTATGATTTAAGAATTTAATTCCCTAAGGTATCTCCACATCATATAATCCCACCTAATTTGCGTTTTAAATAATAATAGATTTCTTTCATTAGGTAATGGTGGTATTAGAATCATGTGTCCCATCTTGTCTACTTGGCATATGTCACCCTCATTACTAATAAGAATAGTTTTCTTACAATTTTATATAATCCTAATAAATCAAAACTTCAATCTCAAACCAATATCTACAATAAAACATCTAATACTAAAATTGAACTATCTCCTCCATCTAGAGGTACCCGTCCTCATTTATAAAATAAGGACGATAGATAATCCTTCACTCCATTATAGCATCCATACATCCCCATATTTGAGAGTACCACTAAAGGTATAAAAATCACAGATATGGAAGTAATTACCCTATATAATCATAATGAGTATGATATATGATAAATTTTCTTCAAAAATATTGAATTTATAATTATAAATGTAATAATAAATCATTCCATAATTCATAGAAAATGCCATGAAATACAAATAAAATCATTCAAGTAAATAATAAAACATAACAATATGGTAGTGACATAATTACAACTGTATATCCTGGCATTGCAATGTCTATTTAGGTTCCCAATTTATTCATGGAATCTAATTTTTATATATATTAAAGGTGATGATAACATATGTACTCAATTAGATCATACCCTAGGGCCATATTACACTTGTAAAAATATCATGATATTGTTTCATTGAAAAACATAATAGAACATACAATCAACGAAATTCTCCTACTAACCAATATGATCTTTATTATGGATATATTAAGTAACATGACATCTAATATAGTAATATAATATTAAATGAATTGAAAAAATTTCCCCATAGTTGCATCCCCACATATTTTCTTCTCTGATATTACAACATTTAAAAACATGTTCTCTAATCCCTTTCACAAATATCTATTTACATAACAACCCATATTTGATGTGGGTTGGGTGACATCATGACAAATTCCAATGTTCAATAATGTCTAGAATCTTGTGATTGCGTCTCTCATGATAAAATCATAGCCACACCACACAACTCGTCCTTATAACACATGCAATACATTTAGGAATTAAAAAGATGGAAAATATAATTCCCATTACCCCTCTCCTGATGTAAGTCACCACCATATATCTGATACACCATACCACTTGGAATCTATAGCATAATAATGTATCATCTCTAGTTAATCTCAAATACTAACTCGTATCATCACTGTGTAATCTCTAACACTTACACATATCATCACTGATATGTAAGGATGAGTGGGGAAGATGTATGTAGTTGGCTATTAGTATCTAAAAAATAGATGATGGTAGAAAAAACATGGATCCCAAAACAATTAAGGATTTCAACGTTTATCCAACTTAGATGGTGGATATATAGAGATAAAAAACATGGGAGAGATTTATTGGAAAAATATTTAAAAAATGGGTTCACAAAAAAGGAAATAGGATTATACAAACCATCATTATAATATCTACCAGAATAGTTACCACCACTAAATACATCACTTCACTTAATTACCACACATATCTATGCATTTCCACATTGAATTACATGTCTTGTCACTTTCAATTTTATAAAGAGTTTCCACTAATACCAAATTACAAATCCATTTCATACACATTTACAAAACACATTATTTTATAATTCAATACAATTATGTCAATCAACAAACATAAAATATAGTCCATTATTATTCCTATACCAATCCATTTAATTTTATTTATGCATTACAATGTATTGCAAGAAAAACAAGGAAACTAATACAACCAAAAAAAGAGATATCCCATCTCAAATCAACTACTTCCCCATCAACACATCATGCATGATATGTCACCATAACTACAACCCAACTCAACAAACATACTTCAAAACCACCACAGAACATGACTACATGATAAAATAACCACCATGTAACACTAATGTCACAAAACCACCCACATGACATCCTATGAAAACCCAAAAACGTATCACTTCCCCACTTGCATAAAAACCCACCCAATAACCATTATCATCATATCCAAAACAAAATATGAAAGTGTAATAAAATAATAACCACCACACATGGAATAAAAACTTATTTTCCATAATTTTGGTACAAGGGATTATATTACCTTACTTTGTTATATATAATGTGTATTTTAAAACAATTATTGATTTTCATGGGAAACCAATTAATTTTCCATATACATGTTCCTAGTTTATTTTCATCATGTGATAGAAAAATTCACATATTAAGGGGATAATATATATATAAACTACAACACAAGACAATCTCTCAATATCGATAATTTTCATCAATGGTAGCAATTATTCATAAACTCATCAAGAATATCGTCAATGTAGTATAACATATGATTTGTCCCCATTTCCATCGATTTTGGTTAACAATATTCCATATAATATTTATTTTCACCATCAATATTAATCCAATGGGAGGAAATGTATTGTAATTTCAAAAAAGGCAAATAAATTTAGAGAAAATAATGATCCCCTACCACAAACATGCTTTCGTTTTCGATGTAAACTACACTGTGAAGGATAAAAAATAGGTGTATAAAAACTAATTTATAAAGTCTCTTATAAAGATAGACCGCACTAGAGCATCATAAAAATAACATCTCAAACACACCCAAATGAAAGCATCATCATCATTTTCAATCCCTTATAGATGAGGGAAAAAATAATGGGGCATATTGGTAAAAATTCTCATTGAGAATTATAATTTTTTAGAATACAAGAATCAATGTATGACGGATGAATCATAATCATACTACATAATAAACTAGGGTTCTCTATTTTATATAGATAAATAGGGGAAGACAAAAACGTCCCTAGTCATCCTTCTTAGTTAAAAAAAGATATAACTTTCAAACTTCATGATAGGAATCACATATTCACGCAATGGGATTTGGTGTGGCCCTCCATATCATGTCACAAAACAGATGTAATTGTTTAATATCATTATCTTTAAACACAATGTACACCTTTTGATTTTCTTGGATCCTCAACATGGTATTATTCACTTCATAAGAAATTCCATCAAATAAGGAGTCAATTAATTATAAGACCCCCATCTATTGTTTCTTTCCATGAATCACCTTCCTCGATGAAAAAAACCAAAATCTCATTATATGAATACATATTAAAATTAGGATCCACAATCTTGAGGAAATTTATAAATCCAAATAAACATAAAATAAACTTGATACTCTTATAAAAACCATTATCCATCAATGATATGAAGCAATATGGTATGAACGGTTACAAATATCCTCTAATAGAACGATTTATAACACCATTTTTCATGTTATGCATCTATTATATATGATATTAAATTTTTTTCCCAATGATTTTTATTTTTGAATAAACTATTTATTATTTAATTAATTATAGGGTGTTCAATATGATTCCATATATTGATTGATTTTGGGAAATTATTTAATATACCAAATAAAATTTATTCATATTGTTTAAATATAATATTCATTATTATATTGATTTTATTGTATTTACATTGGATTTAAATTATGAAATTGGATAAAAATTTATTTTCCATGGGTTTATAATTTTATGATTAATATTGTAATTATTAATTATTTCATTATATATGCCAATATGAAAACAATTTTCTTTCGATGGGATCTATAATATGTGTTGTTTGTATAATATTTTATTTTTATTGGTTCATTATTAAGTGATAAGTGATTTATTTGAAATGAAACTGATATATATGGATGTCTACATGTGGGGTCCAATATCACCATTCAATGAATTTGTTTAAGGTTTATATATATTGAGATAGTTATTATTGAGTACATTTAAATTGCTCAAAATCATGGGAACTAATGGCATAGAGCATGAATTTAATATTCTAAATAATAATTTTTTCCTATTATTAATGATATTTAACATTTTTACACATATTATCATTAGTGATTAATGATAACACGGATCATGTTTATTTACTCATGATTTAACACTATGTTTAATATTGAATTATTTTTTTCCAAGGTACACACCCTAATTTATTATGAATTTATTTTTCTGTTCTTATTTTTTTCAATAATTTTTATACCCATATTATCTTCTAATATTAAAATAGGATATTTAATGTTTATCAATTATGTTTCATTACATTTATTCAACAATCATAATTCTATTATGTCAATATTTACCCTAATATGGTAGATGATTATAATTTGGAAGATATATATGACTGTGTCTAGAGTTTCTCAATCATAGAAAAATGTTCAAAAGAATTGTAAAATATGGTTATTTTTCTTATCTTATATGAAAATAAACCCCCCATTCATGATATTTTGTTCATATTAGTAACAATTAATGTTCTATTTCTATAAATATTATAAGAAAATGCAATATCTATCCTAGGTCTTAATAGATTTTATCTGAGAAGAGTGCACTCTATTTAAGATAATTTTAGTTTTTCATGGATTATTATATGGAAACCTCTCTAAAATTACTAAAATTGAGTTAATGAATATATTTGTATCTTGATGTTTTTTTATTTTATTATCATTTTTAGATAAAAAATCATTCTAAGGATAATTGAATGTGGATTCATATGTGAAACAAAATTAGATATGTGTAATTTCCCAAAAAATGTATATTTAAATATCAACTACATCATGACCTTGATGATCTATATGTGGTTCTAAGACCACACACCTTGCTAGAAACTCCAATGTGATATGTTTTTTTTATTAGATGCTTTTTAAAAGAATATATGAATGAATGATGTACTTATTTCATTATCTTAGTATGTTTATAGGTTTTTGATAACCAACCATAATGATAGGTGGGTTTATATAATGTCTATATAATACGAACATAATCAACTATTGGCCAGCGTGATAATGTAAATTAATGACACATTTTATAGTTGAATGTTGTTTTATGGTTACCAATAATAACCAAGTAAATTTCCACAAGGGGACATGAAGATGTATTAATTTTTTATGAAGGTTCCACCGAGCATCAAACATCTAATGAAAAATAAAATATTATATTAACACAATTCTTATAAATATATTTTGACCTAAGGAAGAATTAATAATTCAATTTATTATAGGTGGTGTTTTCTTAATTATCTATGCCAATTCCCTAATCTATGGAATATCTATGATGATGAGCATCACAATCATCAATGATCAAGGGGAAAATTAAAATGATAAGAAATTATTTCTCCTAACGTGTATCTTAATGTATATGGAAGATGACCCTCCAATTAGTATCTCTAAATGTATTGTTGTAGTTTAATTTTATGCACTATAGTATATCATATTTTTTCTATGGTCAATAAATAACCACTCCAATGACTTGAATATAAGTGATATATTTTGGGGTATTATAATTCCATTGCATGTTCATGTTTATATATCTATTATTTTTGAAAAACGTATTATTCTTCCTTTAGATGAATTTAATGTCATTACATTATTTGATTATTACACTCTACATAGAGGAAAATTTTCCTCAGTATGGAAAACATATATTATATTAACTTATGATATTCCATAAAATGATAATAATAAATAAAATCTAAAAATTATATAATGGTATACATGATTCCAAATAATTTAAGACACATTTCACAGTTAGTTAGTGGAAACTCAATATAATGGATTAGCCTATATTGAGGAAAAAGATATATTTCACATGATTTTATGTTTTAAATCTCTTTATTAATTAAATTTTCTACTATAACTATAATATACATACCCTTATATATATATAAATTAATTTTTATATAATAGTTAAAATTATGCGGATGTAGTATATTTAAGGGTGAGAATAAAACACACTAGGTATTTAATGGAATTATTTTTTAATAATAATATTTATTATATATTTTTAAATAATGTTTCTCGATCAATTGAAAATGATTTAGAAATTATTATAAAATATTCCCTATAAGATATGATACAATTTATGAAATATATCTCATTTATAAGTGGACTATTACAATAAAATCACATGATGTGACATATTGCACACCATGGATTATTACTTAGTATGGAAGAATTAACTCAATACAAAATTTGTAAATCAACATGAAAAAATAGACAGAAAATATTAATATATTAACAATAATGAGATCCAATGGATCATCTTATACCATGAGGATTACTAAAAATAAATAACCTATAATGAATATGTTAACCAGGAAAAGAAATACCCTTATAAAAAATATATAAACAAATTTGGAACTCTTATTTAAGAAGTGACAGTTGATTGAATGAAGGATTTAGTAAAAATATATACAAGGATTAAAATTTTCATTATTTATATTGTCATTGAAATTTTAGACATAAAAAAGATGTTCATAAAAATATATTATTTATAATTATATAAAATACCTATACTGAAGACATGTGTTTTAAGGTAAAAGATTTAGAATAATATAAAACATAGTGAAATAAGAAAATTAAATTAAAATATTATATATATGTGTGTGTGTGTTTGTTTTTATATAAATAATTTTATTATTATTATCATATTAAGATATCATGAAGTTATAAAATTTAAATAAATATTTTTATATCAATAGAGAGGTATAATATTTTATTTAATATAAATATATTAATGTAAAGGAATTTTAAAGCAAATATATTATTAAAATAATATTTATTTCACATTATTTATTGAATATTTTATTAGATTATAGTCATTTTAACACTTTTAAAAATATTTTTATACAATAACTAATTTATTAACATTTATTACTTTAGAAATTGATATGACATAATGTTATTTATATTCAATGATTTATAATTTTTTTTAATAAAATATTTTTTCTTTATTTTTTCTATTTCAATTTAAAAAATTTGTTTTTAAATTTCAGAACCTATTTAATAGAGTAATTACTTCCTTATTATACTTTTAATATCATTTTTTGTTTTGAAATATTTGTTGGTATTTTTCATTAATTACTAATTTTTCCTTGAATTGTTGGGAATTATAATTTATCAAATATCCTTACATTTATAATGTTATAACTTTATTAGAATTAATTATAAATTTATTGATAAATTTTATTATACCTAATTTATTTTCTATATTAATTTATATTTTTTATGATTTATATTTTTAATTTATAATTACTTATATTACATTTTACATCATAAGTTATATTTTATATAAACATATCAATTATATTAAATTGTAAATTTGTAATTTTTAAAATAATTAATATAAATATTAAAAATGGAATCAAGGAAAATTGATTTCAGATTTTATTAATTGGATACAAATTATATCTTATGGTCTATTAAGATTATTTCCCTAAAATTAAAATTAACTAATTCAAAACTAGTTACTCTTAACAAAATTAAAATCCTAAAAATAAGTATCCTATGTGATAAAGCTAAAACATTGATAATTAATATTTTAATGTAATGGATGATTATCTGATGAATATTATATCATTTACACTATATTAGTTCTCAATTATTGATCAATTTTCATTGAAAATGACTTCCCATTATTGTAATGTTGGGAGCATTTACAAATATTCCATTCCTTTTCAATTATAAAATTTGACCAGGTATCACTACATTCCTTCATTCCACAACCCATGCAGTGCATCCAAATACCATCCCAAACATATAAAAACACTCATGTCCTCATTAATGTTGTTTTGGTATATTATAAATAACAATCATTATTGGATTAACCCCTACACAATAGATATACTCTATGAATTGGGTTATAGATTTCTTAATGCTTCTTCAACAATACTTTTTTTACTTATTTGAATATATTATTTGTAAAATTTATTCTTACCATATCACATACATAACAATAGATTTTTTTTAATTTTATTTCATTATAATAATTTCAAATTATAAAAAAATAACATTTTTTATGTTATTGAAAAATGAAATTTTTTTCAGCATGGACTACGACATCCACAAAGCAACATGTATCGTCTTTCATAGCCACTAAACACTGATGACAAAGATTTATAATTTAATATAAATGTATCATATTTATAACATATTTACAAACTAGAGATTATAAATTATAATATTCATTTTTCACATTCATTGGAAAATGAAATCATGAACCATGTGTACACAAATAGTAGCGCCTCAATGGGACGATTGATTTATATTTTTATTTCCATATCATCCTTACACGGATTGTCAAGAAAATGATTGAAAATTTAGTATTGATTACTAAATTCTTTTTGATGACAATAATATGATGAAAATATTTAATTCATATTATGAACTATTTTGATGTCCATTTAATTTTTATACATAAAATATAATGATATTAGAGAAAAATAATAAATAATAAATTACAATATTATGACTCTTATTTGATGAATTTTCGTCAAAATATCCTCATAGTCATTAATTAAATATGGAATATTATTGTTTGGGTGGGTTTGACCAACTATTTGAACAGTGTTATGAAAATACAACATTGTTGATAATTGTGAAATATTTACCAGTATAATATAATATTATATAAATAAGCATATAATAATTTTTTTTGGTTTTTTGGAAACGATACATCAATAATTTACTCATTAATTAAAAAACATCCTTCACACTATTAGAATTACATTGAAAATTTCATTCATTATGCAATATTATACATTAAATACAAATGTAATCATGGAATGAAACAAAAATATAACAATTAAAAATATTTCATACATCACATTAAATTTAATTAATAATTATCGATGACATTTGGAGGAAAAATAAATACCAACCTCGGCCCAATGAAACTAGTATAAATAGTCAAAACTATAAACATCCGATATAGATAAAATAACCAATACGAAACTAAAAAACATATCAAAACTGATTTAAATGATAAAAATAAATAATGTAGATGTTAATATTGTTATGAGAGATTATATATTATTTATTATTTGTAATAAAATAGGATAGAGAACATTCAAATAAGAGGATATATTAGTAAGGGGTTTTTTATACAATTAAATTGTATTATACATGTTTTTTAATATGCTCCATGAAAAATTTATTTTTCTTTGATTACAGCCCAATCAATAATATTAACCATATTAAAGATCATTGAAGATAAAAATAAATTAATTTCATTATGTTTCAATTAATAAAATTGAAACCCAATATGAATGCAGTTTTTATAAACTGTTACCCAGACTATACGGGTTTCATTGGAAATCATATTTTCAAATAAATAATATCATTGAAAGGTTATCCATATAGCTAATTTGCGTTATTTATAAATCCTCTCATAACATTATTTCGATTTTCCAGGGTTTTTAAACATTCCCTTGATATTTCATTTCCCCTTGACACATATTTTACCAAAAGTGTTTATTGTAAGGGAAAAAACTCCATATATCATTAATTAATATGAATATACTCTCTTCATAAAATTTTTCATTGTATACATTCGAAAATGACCTTATCTATAAAAAAAATATATCAAGGTCACTTTACACTACACAATCTTATAAAAATTGATTTAATTATCATTTTCTTCAGTTTAAAATTGTCATGTTATCATAAACAATTGAAATGTATTTCATTAAAATAATATAGTTTTTACATATCTACTTGTACAATAAGAAATTATAAATAAAAAAATTAAAAAAATTAAAAAAAATTCGGTTTTAAACAATAACTTAGTGTATTTCATTATTCATCAAAAAATTATTGTATTCAGAAGAATAAAAAAAATCACCTAATATAATTTTGTTATTTCAAATCCTAAAACAAACTAAATTTTGACAAATAAAATTTATTATAATTAAAAATTGGGTATTAATATTCAAAAATACTTTTTAAAGAGCTAGTTTGATTGGTTATGATCTTCTAGAACTCGATATTTTGTACAGTGCAAGCAATTTTATAATTCAATATGAAACGTACCATGGAAGAATGGGTTGTTACATTATTCCCACCATCAAATAATTTCAATCCTTGAAATTTCTAGAATATTACTGCATAAAATGATTTGGGTGGTTCATCATTATAATTTCCTCAAGGTCCCATATTTCCTATTCCATTTTATAGTTTCTCCAAAGAAATTTTACCAGACGAGTCATCCCATTCCTCCAAACTTATTCTATATAATCATGAATCATGATAGGATCTTCATAATAATATAATTTGGGTTGTCGTTCTATTTCTTCAATAGTGAGTACATGTGTGGGTTAGGAATGTATTTTCTCTATAGTTATTCGTGGAACCCATCATGAACTTTGGAGAGTCTTTGTTTCATGGAAAAACAGTAAGCAACAACTCTATTTCATTCTAGAATTTCAAATGGAACTATGTACGTGGGACTCAATTTACCCTTCCTACCAAATCATGTAAAACCCTTCCATGGAGATATCTTCATGAAAACATGATATCCTACTTGAAATTCAAAATCCTTCATTAAGTTATCGACATTGTTCATTTTCCAACTTTGAGCTACTATGATGTCAGTATGGATAATCTTTACATTTTAAATTATTTTTTCAACATGTTCTAGGCCTACAAGTTTTCTTTCTCCAACATCATCCCCAAAAGTCATTGGGCGACATCTCTTTCTAAATAACACTTCATATGGTTCCATCTAAATAAATGAATGGAAGCAATTATTATAGGAAAATTCTAAAGGAGGTAAATACAGATCCCACATACCATGAATGTCATGTGGGAAAGATTTCAACATGTCATATATGGTTTGAATAGTCCATTTTTTACTGTCCATCAGTTTGAGGGTGGTCGGTAGTGCTCAAACAAACTTTGTTATTTAGGAAATTCTGAATACTTTTCCAGAATCGTAATGTAAAACAAGAATCATTGTCAGAAAAAATCGAAAGGGGTACACCATGAAGTATTACAATTTCATTAATATATATTATTGCTTAACTTTCAAGTGGTAAATCTTCTCTTATAGTAAGAAAATGTTCTAACTTGGTAAGACGATAAAAAATGAACCACATTGCATCATTCCTTTTAGGAGTTTTTGGTATCAACAAGAAACAAATCCTTCGTAATATCATCCCATTTCCACTCAGGTTTGGGAAGAGGTTGCATGACTCCTCCATGATGTTGTTTTCCTGCCATCACCTATTGACAAACCATACATCTTGACACATAATTATCAATCTCCATCTTTAGGTTGTCCCACAAAAAATGGTCCTTCAAATATATATACATCATAGTGCTACTAGGGTGTATAGAGAAATTGGAGATTTGAGAATCATCCAAGAATTCCTTTCTTAGATTAGGTATATCGGGAACACAATACCTCTTCCCAAATTTCAAAATTCTCTCTTCATATACGAATTACATAAATCACCCATTGTTCACATATTTTATTTTTTTTTTGAAACTCTTCATCATCAGTCTGAGAACTTTTTATCCTTTCTATTGAAGATGTCTTGGAGAACATTTGAAAAACTATTGATGTTTCACCTTCTATGATTATTTCCAAAACCATTTTTACTAAATCCATGAACATTGGATACCTTTCAACATCATCTTGTTCAGAAATCCATGACACTTTCATCTCAACAAATCTTCCACCTTATTGGACTTCCCCGGGTGGTAGTGTATAGTGAACTCATAATCCTTTAGTAGTTCAAACCATCTTCTATGTCTCATGTTGAGTGATTTTTGTGAGAAAATATAATTCAAACTCCTGTGATTTGTATACATCAAAAACTTTTCACATAAAATATAGTGCCTCGATATCTTCATATAAATGATTAAATATTCTAAATCAAGATCATGAGTATGATATTTTTCATCGAGAATTTTTAGATTTTGTGATGCATAAGAAATAATGATATCATTTTACATAAAGACACAACCATGTCCTTTCATTGAAGCATACCTATAAATAACAAACCCATAATTCCCCAATGGTAGAGCTAAGAAAGGATCACTGATTAATCTTCTTTTCAATTATTCAAAACATTTTTCACACTCTTTTTTCAAAACAAATTTAACACCATTACGTGTGAGCTTAGCTAATGGGTTACCAATCGAGAAAAATTCTGGAGGAAATGTCGATAGTGACCAGCTAAACCAATATAAAGGCGTACATCAGTTATACTCATTGGTGATAGAAATTCATGGATTTCCTTTTTCTTTGAAGGATCAACATAAATTACATCCATAGAAACAATATGTCCTAGAAAATAAATCTCCTGAATCTAGAATTCACACTTTCTAAACCTCCCATATAACTCATTTCATCTAAAGTTATTTAGAATAGTACATAGGTGATTTTCATGATCCTCATAGATTTTGGGGTATACCAACATATAATAAATTAATATGTCTAAAAATTTATCATTATATTCATTAACACTCTATTCATTAGATCCATTAAAATAGAGGGTTCATTAGACTATCATGTAAACTCGTAATACCTGTAACTATTTTGAAATGTTGTCTTTGGAATGTAATCCATCATCATGAATAGGTGATTATATCATGATTCAAGTTCAATCACTGAAAAATATTGATATCCTAGAAGTTGATCAAATACATCATCAATGCGTGCAAGGGGGTACATGTTCTTTATTGTTATAGCATTTGTCTCTCTATAGTCAATGCACTACCGCATATATCCATCATATTCTTAACAAAAAGTACATGGGATCCAAATTTTGAAACACTAGGGTGAATAAAACATTTATTACTAAACTCATATAGTTGTTTCTTTAGTTCCACTAATTCGACATTGTACATTCTATAAGGGGTTTGCGATATGGTCCTTGAACTAGGAATGAAATCAATGGAAAAAATTATTATTCTATAGGAAATCTAGGTAAATATTCTAGAAACATGTCAAAATATTATTTCACAATAGGTACATCCTCTATTTGAAAATTCTTTTCATCACCCATAGTTATATCACTCCCTTCCTCCCAAGTTATTGAATTTAGTAGAGCTACTCGTGGTGGGTCTAGATGAGAATTTTATTGTGATATTTCTTATCTAAAGACAAGCGATTCCTTATCATCATCAAACATTGTAACCTCCTTCTTCTTACAATATATTTTTTGCATCATCATCCAAAATTAAATACATACTAAGGATTATATCAAATTCAATCATGGTTATGACAATAAGATCAACAGATAAAGCTTGTTTATA